>JAOWCC010000237.1:3607886-4807886 GCA_030867875.1 Actinernus sp. WN-2022
TGGAAAGAAGTTGCTCCTCTATGAGCCTCTATTACGTTGGTATGTAGATCATGGCGCAGTGATCACTGCTGTCTACCGCACGATAGACTACGAAGCCCAAGAGATCTTCGGATGGTTCGTGGACCAAGTCACCGAGGCGCGACGCATGGGAGACGTAGACAAAAGTAAAGCTTTGCTGGCAGATGTGTTCAAGCTACTAGGAAACAGCGCCTATGGAAAGTTGCTCGAAGACTTGGGACGCCAAACAAATGTCACCTATACAAAAGATGAGAAGGTTGTGGACAAAGCTTTGCGAAGTGTTTGGTTCGAAGACCTGGAAGAGATTGGCGAGGCGTACGAACTCGAGAGTAGGAAGGACCAGATCCGAATCAAACGCCCTTTCCAAGTAGGTATCGCTGTGTACCAGCTCGCAAAGCTGCGTATGCTTGAGTTCTACTACGACTTCCTTGATAAGTACATCGATCGCAAGGATTTCGAATATATACAGATGGACACGGACAGTGCGTACATTGCCATCTCTGGAAATAGCATCGATGAAGTTGTAAGATCAGACCTACGAGAGGATTTCGAAGCCGAAAGGAAGGAATGGCTAGCTTGGGACGAATGGAGCAGTCGTACACCAGGACTCTTCAAACTCGAATTCGAAGGACAGCGCGCCATTGCCTTATGCTCGAAAGCCTACTACGTCGATACGGGTGGCAGCAAGAAGTATTCCGTCAAAGGTATGTCTAGGCGGCACAACGACATTTCGTGGGATCGATTCGAAGCAGCCCTCCAGGGTAGTATCGACATAGCGAAGAACCGAGGCTTCCGCCTATTGCCAGAAGGTATGGCAACCTACGAACAATGGAAGCTTGGGCTATCGGCTTACTACGACAAAAGACGCGTTCTTCCCGATGGAATCCACACCGAGCCAATAGAGTACGCTGTCTAGCGTCTGGGTACAAACAGAATTCCTTTTGGGGGTAGTTCCGTATCCCTAGGAACGACTTGTAGCTCTTCACGAACGAATCCACGTTTGGGTGCGTCCTTCTCCCCTTCTCGCTTCCCAAGGTAGTACAACACAGGCTGTCCCGAAGATACTACACTTCGCGAAATGGTGTATATCTGGAAACTCCACACAGGATCAGTAGCTCTACGTTTTTCACCTCCTTCCAATTCTCCTGGTGCGTAAAGATATCGAACTAGAACGTCGAATGGTAGGCGCTCTTCTCTCAATCCAACGGTGCGCGAATACGTAGGAGTCTTCAGATCTACTTGTTGCGTCACTACAGAATTCGAAGGCTCCTTTCCTGTAAGTCGAGTCACCTCACTGTTCAGGGCTTTGATAACCATTGGTAAACGAACTACCCATTCTCTACTACGCTCATCTGATCCTTCCGAAGTAAGTACCATCTCTTGTGCATACTGATACCCAAACAATCTCTCGGCTAGAGTTCTATTTGCTCGTTCGACGAAGCCTTGCGCTCTATGATTACCAGCCTCACCTCGTTGAACTTTCGTACCATGTAGTTCTAGAGTTTCAGACATACGTCCCATGAATTCTCTACCAGGATCTACTTGCAACGTCTTTGGCCATTCTAGTGGACTACGTTTATAGATTCGTTCGAATGCCGCAGAAACTTCACCACTATCTTTAGATGCCAAAGGTTCGGCTTCTTTGTATCGAGAAGCTACGTCGATTACTACCAATGCGTACTTGTATAGCTTCCGTCCACGCCCAGGTCGATCGTGTGGTAGAAATATCAAATCAGCTTGGTGGACTTCATTTGGTTTCGATACAGTCCAATGTGGTCGTGGAATGTGTTTTGGTGGTGGTAGATATACTTGCCATATAGATTGCTTTTCCAACCAACTCCTAGCTACGTCTTCTGATGCTTTCGCTGCTACCGATAGCTTACCGATTGCAGAGTGACCTTTCCAATAGCCCATAGGACCATAGAAGATATTCGCAAGTTTAGAATCCATCATACATCTATACATTCTAACCTTCAACACATGAAAAAAAAAAAAAAAAAAAAAGAATAAGAACCAGGCCTCATTCCTTTCTTTTTTTCGTTTTTTTTTTTTTTTCGTTTTTTTTTTTTTTAGTAGTAACCTAGTAGTAGCTAGTAGTAGCTTAGTAGTAGCTTAGTAGTAGCTTAGTAGTAGCTTAGTAGTAACCTAGTAGTAGCTAGTAGTAGCCTAGTAGTAGCTAGTAGTAGCTTAGTAGTAGCTAGTAGTAGCCTAGTAGTAGTTAGTAGTAGCTTAGTAGTAGCTTAGTAGTAGCTAGTAGTAGCTAGTAGTAACTTAGTAGTAGCTTAGTAGTAGCTTAGTAGTAGCTTAGTAGTAGCTTAGTAGTAGCTTAGTAGTAGTACCTAGTACGTTTCTATAGCCATTTACTAGTAGCGTATCCAGCGCCTAGCATTCCACCACCGACGTAGAGCAACTCACTAGTCTTCTGATTGTTTGATGGTCGGTAGTAGTCAGATAAGCGGGGTTCTTTCAGCTCTTTGAGCCGTTTTAGCGCCTTACGTAACTCATCGGATCGCACGAAGGCTTCGTTGGTATCTCTTTGATCGTTGTATGCGTCGCGTTCAAGACCTTCCTGCCTTTGTGCATAGTCGTATAATCTTTGACGTTTTTCTCTATACGCTTTCGTTTCGCGTGCTAGTTTTTCGAGAGCCCTATCGTGTCTCTCTCGTTCTGCATCTACATCACCCTTTCCAATCATTCTAGCTAGTAGGCCACCACCAATGAATGCCGTCGCATTCAAAACAGCGCCGGAGATCATCATAAAAATTGCTGTCGCCATTATGGTATGATCTTTCCTTTCTCAAGATATTGCTTTGCGTATAAGCTACCAAGTATCACGACAGTCCACTTTGCGTAATTCACTAGGGAAGAAGAAGGATCGCTAAGCATAGATTCTTTGGTAGTCTTTTTTACGATCCACCCAATACCAGAAGCGAGTCCAACGATTATAGATGCATCGGTTGCCGTCTTCATCAATTCCTTATCCATCTCGACATATATAAGTATGGTCTCGAGTCTTTAAGTGTTACTCCATGTCTAGTGCCGTTGGCTTTGCCGGAGCTGCAGGTTGTGTTGTGCTAACGGTGGCAACACGCTTATTGCCATCTACATACTTCTTGTACGCAAAGTACGTGCAAAACAATGTAGCGCCAGTACCGATGACTGCGAGGATAGCCAGGTTTTCGGACCGACCTTTCTCTACGTAGACTTCTTTGCACGATTCGCTTTCGCGCGTCAACTCTCTCTTCTGAGCTTCTCTAGCGAGCTTGTTGCTTAATGCTAGTGCCTTTCCGGCTGCAACGCGCTTGGGGTTTTTTACCTTAGTTGGTGCAGTCGTCGGAGGGTTCGCAGTTATCTGGTCCGCTTCTTCCATCTTGATTCGATATAGTAAGTACTAGTGAAGGTTCAACAGTTGTTCCAGGAATGACTACGTGACCAGATATGTGGAATAGGACGCTAGCTAGAGCTACAAGGCGACCTGCTTTGAGCGATAGTAGGCCAGTCGCAGCACTGATTTCGTTGCGGACTAGAGGGTCTTCTTGTAGGTCCTTGATTAGGGCTTCTTGAGAATCTATTGGTACTAGGTAGGCAACTAGGCGGGTAGCTAGACGTGTCACGCCGTCGACTAAGCCTTTCGTTACTTGCTGAGCTAAAACGGCCTGATACCTCCTATACAACTTGTCTACTTCTTTCTCAGGAAGTCGAGAGATGTCTCCTAGGGAAAAGTTCTTACCTAGATATTCTTTCGTTACGCCTGTTGCAGCTAAGATCGAAAGTGATTCGCGATTGTCTGACACGACGTCTAGGTTGGTTGGTGGTGGGCCTGTTACATCCTCACCGAATATCTCGAGTATTTCTTTATCCATGATAATATGTTGTAGGTGCTGGGAGCTCTAACACTACCTCGAAAGGATGGCGGAGACAGAAGCACATGCGAGCGAACTTATGGGATCCAAGTATCGTTCGTAACTCTTTGCATTCTTGCGAGCCTCCATAATCCTCAAATATCCTTTTGCCATCTACAGCCGATGCTGTATGGAATGCTACTACGATAGCTACGTTCTCACGGAAGGGTTTACATATGCTCGTTAGTTGTTGGGACAGCACCCAAATGGAAAGCCCTATATGTCGTGCAGAAAAGGCTAAGTCCACTAGCTTGTCAGTTCGTTTCTTGACGTCCTTCGATGCGGCGCAATCATCGAGAATCAATAGAGTATTGGTACCTGACCAAAATGTTGCGCAAATACTCAAAGTAGCATCGATGGCATCCTGCGGTGGTGACATGACGAAGAAATGAGGATCTCGATTTGCAAATCCACGATAAGTTTTGTTGAGGGCATACGTAGGACAAATCAGTACTATGTAATCGAACTTACCACGAAATGATCCACGAAGTTGTTCTATGAGAAACGCAGTCTTCCCACAATTCGTTGGACCGACTATGAGTGCGTTGAACGGCACGTGCTCTACGAGAGAATCCATCAGTATAATATACTCTGCAGAGATCTGTTCAATATCGTGACCTGAGCATCCGCAAGGACATAGATGTGCATTTTCACATTTCCACTTCCCTTTGCAGTTCTATGTATGCGAATGTCGATGTCCTTTCCACTGCCGGTTTGTGCCAAGCCATCACCATGAACGGTGGAATCTTTTGCTGTGCGACAATCGATTAGGATAGCGAATCTATTTTCAAAGAACTTCTTTGGAGTCATGGAAGTATTGGGTGTACCAAACCAGCCTCTTGCAGCCTCCCAGAAATCTAGGGGAAGCATGCCGCTTGGAAAGAGTCTGTTGGGAATCCCGTTGACATCTACTTCTACCTTCGAAATATCGGGATTCGAGAATGCTTCACTATCTCGCGTGCCAATGGTAGGTGGATCTATGAATAGTAGAAGTAGTCCAGCAAAGGATCGTCGTGGAACATTAACGTTTTGAGATATCAAAGTATCGGATGTTTTAGCGATATCTACTGTCTTGAAGTGAACAGCGTAGTTGTATAGGAGTGCAGCACCTATTTCGTACTTGTGAAGTGCACTACTAGCCAGCGTTCCGTCCCTGATTGCTTCGTATTCTAGTTGGATGTTGGTAAGTTGGTACGTACCTATCTTCGTCGTATCCGATCCAATTACGACCTCGTTGGCAGGCGCTAGAGTCAACTCGAATGTAATGGTACTTTCTAAGGCATATGGATATAGAACTCCATGTTGTGTCAGAATGTCAACATCTAATGTAATCCTATACTTGGAACCACATGCAGCTAGGAGCGCGTTGTCTGCAGCAAACGAAGTACTTGCGTCACCAGCTTTCGATCGTAGCTTGTTTACGTTCTCTGATTGAATGCCTTGTTGTACTCTAGACTCTCTCTCCTGCGTAGATAGGTATACATCGGAGTACGTTTGTAGGAGGTCTGGCCTGACAAGGTCTTCTACTGTTTCAGCTCCCATCCTACAGATTCTACGCATGACCAAGCAGCGTCCAACGTTCGAAACGACTCTGTTATTCGCATGTCCACCAGATAGTACGATGTCGCCCAATAGCGCTAAGCTACCAGGTACTAGTACTACACCTTCTTCTAGCTTTGGGACTTCTACATATAGAGTCTCACCTGGATTGGCAGATGATCGAGTGAAAGTTTTCCTATACAAGTCTCGCGGAGCCTTGAGTGCACGAGGCTCTCTTCGTGCTTGTGTGGGATCCAACTTCGATGGGATCATGTTGAATATAACTATATATATAATTATGTCTAACATGGACGTTGATGGGAGGTATGATGAAAGAACTGATGAAGCTGAAAGAGGAAAAGATGACGATGATACTGTCAATGAAGAAGCACGGAAATTGGCGTTTCCAGACTCTACGAATGTGGATCCGAGTGAATCATTCAACCTGAAAACTAGACGCGACTTCTCCAAGGAAGGTGCTCGACCAAAGAATCGGGAAACCTCGTTTACCGTAGACGATGATTACATCGACGAACTCACCGAGCTGGAAGTCTCGAACCTTTCTAGAGAGCAATTGATGGATGAGGATAGAATCAAACATCCGAAATTTAGCGATCGCCGCGTAGTCTTCAAAACAGGCACATCGGATGAAATGAAACGAATGCTATTCTATACTGTATGGAAACACTATGCGGATGTAGGGATTCGTGGAGGAGTCCTTGAGATAACTGGAATATGGGATGCCACTAAGGAACTGGGTAGGATCTATCTTCACGTACTTGGAAGTAAAGAGAAGCCCATACTTTTGACCACAGTGAAGGGTGAAAGATATCAAAGTATGGGTAAAGATCTCAAATTTGCCCTAGGTCCTACGGATGCAGAAAGAGAAGAACAAGTCATCCAAGGTCAAGAAAAGGCCGCCGAACATCTCAAAGTAGAAGATAGCATACTTCTAAGCTCAACGTCAACTGAGGACCAGAAGGAAGCGGCTAAGGAAGAGAAAGTACGCATCCAGAACGAAATAGAATTACTCGAACGTCAAGAAGAAGCCATACTAGAACGTACATCGCTACGTGAAAGGATCAAATACATTTTCAGAAAGCATGGAATGACCGTTCTTGCAGTGGTAACTTCTATTGGCGCTATCGTTAGTACGATAGTTTCCCTGTTGTCGAGATCCGTACCAAAACCAGTAAAGGCTGGTATCGATAAAGCAGCAGATGCAGTAAAGAAGGGATTGAAAACGACTGGGGGGTTGCTAAAAGAAATGGGAAAGAAACTTGGACAGATCCTACCTGGAATGATTGGATCGATTGCGAGTTTCATATTTACCATGGCTGGTAAAGCTCTGGGAGTACTAGCACAGAACGTTTGGTTATTCATCGTAGCAATAGTGGTGATCACTATAGAGCAATACAAACGACGTTAACGAAACAACGTCCATGCGATTCCAGCTGCGGCAATGGATGTCACTGCGAGATTAATCTCATGTTGTGAGACAGCCTCTCGTTTCTTGTGCGTCTCGAGAGGCGGCGCCGATTTCTTATCGACAGCCTCTTGTTTCTTGTGCGTCTCGAGAGACGGCCCCAATTTCTTATCTGTTGGTCCTTCCATAGGAAGAGGTGGGTGTCCTTTGACTTCTGCATTGATGTCGTTAACGCCTAGCGACATATCTTTCGTAGCTTTCGGGATTGGATTCCTATAGCCATCTTTCTCACCAAGATAGTACACTAGATTGCTTGGCAATAATCGCACGCCTACAGCTATTGCTAGATCGAGCCTCTTATGCGTCTTCTTTATAGCAAGAAGATAGTTATCGTAACTTTTCGTTAAGTCGTTTACGAGAATAGCGTCTTCAACCAAGACCTTAAACTCTTCTTGGACGTTGAAATTATCTATGATGGATTCATTAAGATTGTTTTGAGCGCCTAGAATACAATATCCAAAAGCCTCGACAGATCTATTCAACCTACCCAATCCAACATTCGTCAAACCTCTACCGATTGGTGGTGTAAACCAATTGTATTGTTTCTCAGCATGAGAATTCTTGATGTATGAGATATGCCATTTTCCCCCCTCATCTGGAAATTTATACCCATCATCATTTGGCCAATCAAGACTTTCTTTATTGTGGTAATGATCAGCATTTCGAATAGTTCCCTTATCAACTAAGTACGTATATATATCTCCTAGGCCATGATTCCTACCACCTTTCAATCGGAAGTCTGGTTTTTGAGATATGCCAAATTTGGTGCACAATCTCTCAAGAGCTGATTTGCTGTAGAGGTTATCGAGTTGCTTGAAAGCACTGTCACCAGGTAGAGGGCAACCAAGTTCATGTAGAATTCTTCGTATCGTGAAATAAACATGGAATCGTAGTAAACCCTGAATGACTGGTGGATATGCTTTGAAAGTAGGGTCGAACAACGATACTCCACATCCAGAAGTCGCACACCACGTTGCGAAATTCAATTGTTGAGGCCAATATTTGAAATCCGGACCTGATAACCATCTACGAGACTCCTTTGCTGTTGTATGCTTTACAACGATCTCCTTGAATATATTTGGAACGCCTGCTTTGAACTTCTTCGTTGGGGTGGCATATATCCATAGATTAGTGAGATCGATATCTTGTGCCGGTTCAGTAGAAGGAACTGCTGTAATAGGATATTTCGCACTCCTATCTAGGGTCAACGTAGATGGGAAACCATCGACCATTCCCTGCAATGCATTGTCGATGCGTTTTCGAGTGTCTGCAGGTAACTTTGAGACATCATCGCCGTAAACGACATAGCTAGAATCTCCATCTCGAAACCAAATACTCGTCGAATATTTGCCTGGACCGTTCACTTCCGTAGAGGCATAGAACTTGTGAAGATCTGCATATGGGTATCTTTTCTTGAACTTCGCTAATAGATCTGCATTCAACGGTGCGACCTTTTCATTTTCATCGGCAAGGAGCGCTGTCTGCTCAGATTTCGAAAGCCTTGGACCACCCTTGGCAATTCCACCTTGTCCTTGGCAGATAGACCATCGTACCAATCATCCTTGTCTGGTACAACGAGAGGCATCGCAACTGTTGAAGCTATACATATATATAGTTATACCTTTAATACGTAATGACGATCCTTAATGTCATCACCACCTCGGCCGACCATACGGTCTACTTCGACGATCCAATTCTTATCAATAATATTTCGCTACTCGAGATCGCTTTTGAGAACAGTTGGTGGAACCTAACGGAGGCGGGCTCGTTCAGGTGGAATGCCGGTAGTATTATGTTCCCACACGACGTTGCTGCAGGGTCTTACAACTTTAAGAGAATCAAGAGGGTCTTAAAGCCTGCAAGTGATGCTGGTGTCGTGGAATTTAAGAGCAAGATCCCCCTTAAGGGACACGCCATAGTAGTTAAGAAACCAATCAAGTTCGATAAGAATTTCTATGCACTATTAGGTGTCGAAGGTGGAGAAGAAGAGAATAACGAGTTCCTGCTAAAAGTTGGTAATTACCCTATTAAGCTCAAAGATATCTACACAATGTATGTCTATTGCGATGCGGTGGATTCCGGTTTCTCACTTCTAGAGGGAAAACGATCGAAAGTCTTGGCTAGCATAGAGGTTCGAGGTTCTTGGTTTTTAAGGACAGCCTATTCTATAACGAATCCCCAAACCCTGCAAGCTATAGGGACAATGCGAAACAGTCTTAGCCTTACGATTCGTGATGATAAAGGCAATGTGGTAGACTTCCGTGGTCGACCTCTACGATACGTGTTGAAGCTTGAGTAAGTTATATGTATAACGTACAATGGAAGGCGACTCGATTCAACCGTTTCCATCAGCACCAAGTATCTATCCACAGATTGCTAGTGCCACTGGAAAGAACTTTAGACTGCAAACGATCCGAGACACGCTTTCGGACATAGAAGTTCAAGAAAGGCACTACGAAGGTGTGCGCAAGAAATATGCACGTTCTCAAGGAATAGTTCATGGTGTCGCAGTGGTAACTGGAGGTCTATCTGTGATCTTATCTGGATCTGGATTGGGCGCAGCGTTGACTGGGGTTGGAATAGTGATTGGTCTACCACTTGGAGTCATTGGTGGGCTATGTGGATTAATTTCAGCATCTACGACCCTTGGAGCTAAGAAGTTAGGAATGAAGGTTTCTAAGCATGAAAGGACAACTATGTTGGCAAAGGCGAAAATCAATACGATTCGCGATCTAGTATCGAAGGCCTTACGCGATGAAAACGTATCCGACTCTGAATACAGTCTCATCCTGAACGAAGCGAATAAGTATGAGATCATGAGGTCTGAAATTCGTCGCGAGACTTCTATAGGTGAAAAAAGTCCGGATCAGGTTCGAGCCGAACTCAAGCAAGAAGTGCAAAAGGAAATGCGAGAAAAACTTGGCAGCTTAGTAGGGTAAGAATCGACATTTCCTATGAAAGGAACGAACATGGTTCTCACTTTCACTTCGCTAAGTCCTACTGCTAGTTAGCCCATGTCTAGTGTAGATTGGTTCAAAGTAGGAATGGTAAGAAAGCAACTCCTTGACAAAACGCTTGACCGCATTTCCAAATATGTCACATCGTTTAACGACATCCTTAAGAGACATAGACGATCCTAAGCGACGTAACACCTCGTAACTTGCTCCAACAACTTTCGTCTTAAGTATTGATTTGGGGCCTATGTTGTTTTCTATTGCCGTAGTAACAACCTCGTGGACTATTTGTTGAACGTCCATAGGTACTCCTTGAGGATCGAGTTTAAGGAAAGTCGTTGCAATGTGAGGAACTATGCGCTCGGCATTCAAGTCCATATCGATCTTATCATCGTTATACAGAGAACGTATGAAGACCTCTCCGATATGGATGCCTTTGTTGCTTAGTTGCATGAAGCGAGCAACCTCACCTTTAGTTCGTACGAACCCGCATTGTATGCACGCCTGGTAGAGTAGAGCAGCTAAAATATTTCTCTTAACATCACTACGCTTGGGATGAACTTTCATTACTTGGATAAATGCGTCGGCTACGATTCCTAACGTGTTCATAGGGAACGATAGGTCATAACTTTGTTTGTAAATAGTGTTGTATGCTCGTAGTTCTTGAAGGAGCGTTCGTCGTTGCAGGTCTGTGTTGTCGCTTTGCTTTGGTTTTGCGCGGTCTAGATCACTTTGATACTGAAATCCGTCCGGACCTACTATACGCAGTCGAGTAGTAATGATGTCGACCTTCGTTTCTTCACATGGTTCGGCCTCGGAAACAAGACCACATGTGGGACACACGAATTCCGTTCCTTGTATTTCCAAGGGGCAGAGACAATCAGAACATGTTTCACTGGTGTTAATATGTTCCACTTGTGGTTTGATATTCAGGCTTCTACGAATTCCAGGACCAAACAATCTGACTAGCTCGTCCATGATACGACTATAGATGTTATACGTTTAATAGAAAAAAAAAAAGAAAAAAAGAATGAAGAGGGTCACACAACGACTTTCTTCATTCTTTTTTTTTTTTTCGTGGCTATTCCTAATCGTCCTTCTCGCTCCTCAAGGCAGCCAACACCTCGTTGAGCGCATGGTTGAGAGACTCTCCAAGACCTTCCTCTGGTTCCAGCACTCTTGGTTCCGCAGGCAATGCTACCTCAGCAGGCTCCTCCGGTTCCACCACGTTTGGCTCTGCAAGTTCCTCCTTTCTTGGATCCTCTAGCGTCTTGCTGGACTTCTTAGCGCGTTTTATATAGACACCGGGACACTTCTTCTTGATGGCGAGACGGTCGCATCTTGAGCAAATCCCGTAACTAGTACGACATCCTTTACCGCACTTCGAGCATGGCACGAATTGGGCACAGCCTTTTGAGATTTGGGAGTTGTGCTGGGCACAGAACTTCGATGTCTTCGAAATCCTCTTTGGGCATTTCGAGTCCTTCCCTCTCATCAACCAATCGCAAGTTACTACCTCAGTCATTGTGGCGTCTACGTGGAAGTTCTTCGACTTGTTTGATCCGTATGGTGTTGATGTGTACTAGGATGACAACGTAGGCTAGTATTGTGGAATAAAGAATATATACTAATACCATTCGGTGGTGATATATAGTATAATAATCATTCCTTTAACAGATACTCAAGTTTGGACTTTTTAGGTGCAACAATGTCTAGTGACAATTTGGACATAGAAAAAAAAAGAATGAAGAGGGTCACGCAACGACTTTCTTCATTCTTTTTTTTTTTTTTTTTCATTACCTACGTTCACTCATCTTCTGTGGCTGCGTCCACACTGGCACTATGCTTAGCATTGGCGGTATAAACGTCTTGTTGATCATATCTATTCTTCTTTGATGGTTGTCGTACTATGTCGATCTCAATATCTAGTGGGTATGAAAGTCCCATACTACTTGAGCAAATACTTGAGGCGTTGCAAATACCATCGTGAATAGACCCTGGTAGGATGAGTTTACTTATGTTGTCGATGTTAAGACCGCTAGAGTTCTCATCTACGAGAGGTTCGTACTTAGTGTTGTCCCCATCGGAGTACGACTTACTTTTGTCGAAGAATTGACCATTAGGTGTTCCAGTCTTGTAGTCGCACTTCATTCTCATCCTCATCATAGGATTAGGCAATTGACATCCAGCATTGGTAGTGGAGTTCGTGGAAATGAACCTTTGGATCATCGGAGTTATCTTATTATTGGGGACGATAATGGTGTCGTCCTTTCCAGGTGGACTGCGTTTACGTGGATTGCGCATGCAGATCTTTTTGTCTTCGATAAGTTTACTTACCTCGCAATCAAAAGCCCAATCTAAGTGTTCGACTAGTTTGAAAGTAGGACTTAGCTTATCGTCGGAAGGAAGGTCCAATTCTCCATTGTCACTTTTCTTAATCGTGATTCCATCGGTCTCCGTACGTATAAAGTCGTTCCACTTCTGAAATTGTAGGCAAGGATGACGATCACGTTTTTTGCCTGCGTCTTCTTCGTTGTATGGTGCTATCCGTCCCACGTGCTTTTCCCCTTCGAACCGAAAGAACGCCGGATGAGGTCCATCGCCAATGTCGAAGAATACGGAAACGTACTTGCATCCGTTCGGTCCGTTTCTAGGATGGGTCCAGTCGAACGATATGACGGATCCATGGGATTGCCCATCTTCTTTGACCCTTTCGAATGCTTCAACCACATCGCCTACGTTGAAAAGCTTTGAACTCGCCATTTTCTCTTCGGTATAACTATACGTTAGGATATCTCTAACAGATACTCAAGTTTGGATTTTTATGTGCAAGGATATTGCGGGACAATCGATGTCGATATAACTATATGTAATCATATCTCTAATAGGATTCTCACTTTGGATTTTTTATGTGTAAGAATGTCTAGTGACAATTTGGATGACCCTTAGTACCCCTAGTAGTATAGATGGGATTAAAATTATACAACTTTTTTGTTGTGCAAGGGCGTCATAAAGTGGATTTCCGAATTCACTTTATGACGCCCTTGTGCAAGAAAAAAGTGGTATAATTTTAATCCCATCTATACTACTTAAATATTGCCAACGGAATTGGTTTCTGAAGCAAATGGTCAGTCTTCGCTGAGTCTTCAACGCAAAACTATAAATATATTCACAACACCATGCGTGACACGTATCCGCAACTACTATGAGGGTGGCACAGGGGTTACGCGTGATGCCGTGATACGAGACGCGTGAATTTTAGCCATTGATGCGTGAAACGTGATGCCAATCCCCCTGTGCCACCCTCTTCTATTAAAATAATAGCCGTGAACTATTGCCTTCTTTATCGACCTAAAGTTAATGTACTTCCACTGTTTAATACTTTGCAGTGTATGGCAGCTGATTTCGTATAATAAGTATTATACTTCCAGTGATATAATACATTTAGAGATCTACTGAGTTCTAAGCAGAAGTAAATGCAGAATTATATCTGCGGCCTAATGGACCGAGCAAATCTAAAACAAAGTGTCGATAATTGGGACTAAAAGACCCTGAAGCAACACTCGCTTGTCGATGCATTAGGGTGAATTATTTACGCTGTTCCTACCTTCTTCACACCGAGTTACAACGTCAACTGTACTTCAGTCGTTAGGGAACTTGTGCATGTTTCGGACGAATGGATGGTTTACATGATGAAGCGAACATAAGCACAGTTTAAATTCCATTCCAAGGTTACAGAGATCTATATATATCGATAGTAAATGTTCTCCAGCACAGGAAGAGTGCACTTCAAGCTATCGTCTACGTATATCCATGCATATATCGGCCACTAAGATCGGCTAGTTGTTCATTACGTTGTACATGCGTGCACGGCCGGCAAGCTAGATTCAGATCGTTATCTCAAGCTAGGCCTACCCCGGGTCCTAAAGTTGCCTTAAGTCGCCTTAAGTCGCCCAAAATTGCCTGAAGTTGCCTTAAATCGCATCAAGTCGCCTTAAGTTTCCACATTTTTTACCTCGATTTTGCTTAAGTCGCCTAAAGTCGCCTTAAGTTACCCAAAATTACGGCAACTTTAGGACCCGGGGTAGGCCTCAAGCTGGGGTGAAAGGTGAACACAATTTGAAAGCTATGGAAATACTGCCGCTGAGTTTACGGCCACTTAACTGGCCACGGACCTTTGATGTATTTTTTAAAATCAACAATAGATACATATGCTAGAAACTTGAAAACTTAATTCACGAAAGAACGCTTGATTTATGCCATGGAACCCCGTGTATACGAAGTGCAAGGGACCGGAAAATAGGTTCGTTATATACCCGGTGGGGGGGGGGGGGGGGGGGGGGGGTGTGCCGATGGGGCTCTGAAACCCTTACACTGTTTAAGACAAAACAACTCAAATTTCCATACCCTGTCCAAGACAAAGTGTTAAAATTATATATCCCTCTATAAGACAAATAACAAATTATCTATACTTGGATGTCAGTGTTTGTGATCTTGTATAGAGTGTCATAACTAAAAAGTCGTCATCAAGCATTATCCTAAATAAAGCACTAGATAAATACCATACCCTGTTCAAGATCTGTCGATGTGAAAATGGATACCCTGTCTAAGACCAGAAACTCGAAAAACCATACCCTGTCCAGCGGATCATCCCGGGGGAGGGGTGGGGGGGTTAAATATCGAGGATTCGTTGGAAAAGCGTTATAACCGGGAGTCGTTATATATCAAACAATCAAACGCACCAACATGTTCTTTACTAGATTGTTAGAACTGTTATGGTTAGTGACTCGGGCACTATTAAACAGACATGAGAGAACATATGTGCTGAACTAGTATAAACAGCAGGTATCCGGCTGTGTGCAGTGGTTTACAATTGTCAAGAATATGTAACTGAAAGTTGAGCCATCCCAGAGGAATTAAAGAATCAAAGAGAGTTAATTAGTCGTTCAAATTAAACAATTCTATTTTACTGAATGAGCCTCAAAATTATGTTCGTTATAACGTGGATTTCGTTAAAGCTGGGTATATGTGTATTCGGGATCTAATCCTTACGAACTACTGTATCTTTGCCGGAGTGCAAAACATGTTCGTTCGTTATATTGGAGGACTTCGTTATAACCAGGTTCGTTACAGTAACGGGGTTCCACTTTATAGGGTAGGAACATTTTATAATTAGTGCTAGCTTCTTTTCAAATGTATTCGAGTAAAAGACCAGGAGTTCATTACTAACAATGTACTAATGGGGATAAGATAGCGGGAAGGCTGGAGTTGTGACAAACAAGCATGAGAGGGAGGGGGTGGGGCACTTGTATGATGGGTAGGCCTTATGCGTCCATGGGCTGGGCTCGGATCTGGTTTTCAGAGAAAATAATAGGCTCCAAAATCCGGATTTCCAAGTTATTGTGAAAACGAACCCGTATTTTTTGTTATACTAAGACTAAATGAAAGGCTGATTGTACGGTTAGGTTAGGTTATTTTTTTCCTGTTTGATTATTATGAATCCGGAATTCGACATATTTTTTACGAAAAACCAGGACCCGGAAATCGAAATTAGGAAAGTTTAAAACTCCGGGGAGGCAGCAGTTCCAATATGGTTTTCCCCTTCGAGCATGTTTACTTTCTCCAGTATAAACACACCGCCCCAACAGCTTAATTGAAAACTGTAAATAAATAGGGGTTATTGACCAAGCGCAATATAATATAATACTAGGGATTATTTACCTGTCATAGTCATCGCTTAGGTCAATCTGGCGCCATTTCTTGTGAAGATCTTCGACATTTTGCGAAACATGGTTTTGGTCCCGTGTTGACTTGAATGCTGAACGGACAGTTTTCAAATTTAAGCCGACCTTCCTTGCCGTGCTGAATGGAAAATGTCTGTATGTCTGTAAATCCTTAGCTTAAATAAAGTCAGTGACATAGCTACGTTTCTCTTCAAATTATGTTTGACTGAAGAACCGACAAAGTAGCAGGTTCAGCTAAATTTCAGGTCTATTTTATTATCTTGTTTTGATTCTGGAAAACGTGTTCAGGTGAGTTTGGGCTGTCCTTTGCCTTGGCTTTGGTGTGTTATGGCTGGTGTTCAGAAAAGTCGCAAAATACAAGTCTTTCTTTTATTTGATTTTATCATCAGTTCTGTGTGTTTTATAAAACATTGCTTTTTGGCAAAAGGTTTTGCAATGTTTTTTATCTTCTGACATTACTCTTTGTGTTATACCTTGAGGTAAAAACGTATTTTTTCGTTGCTTTTTTCACTAAACGTTTCGTGTGGAAACAATCTCAATCAACTATTCTAGCTCGCAGCGGTCCAAAACCATACCGACCGGTCGTACGGCTATTTACCGGACCGTTGAAGAACCAATCAGATGACCAGTTTGCCATATAATAAGTATACTTAGTATAATTTCATCAGTGAATAAATAGATTCCCGTTCTCTGATTGGTCGAGAATTACGTCATATCTCGCTCTATTGACCTGAAGAGCGCCTGGAGGTGAATATACATACAAGACATTTATCAAAATGGCCGCTCGCATATTTACCGATGCTTCTCGCGAAGAAATAAATAATATGAAAGAAAGCCTTTACAAAACACACCAAAGAAACAACTAAATAAATATAAACTTGAGAAACGGCAAAGAACCGTGGACGAAAATCCTGCTGGTTGCTACGTTGGATCTAAGTCAGATCTAATCAGCCAAAATAAAAATGAATACGAAGTCCAAGGACAACGGCAAAGCTGACACAACGTAGGATTTTATAACTTTTATATTGAATATTACAATATTTCGGCTGGAGTTTTGGTCTACGTCACTTCCCGTTTCCTCAATTTGTATTGCGAAATTTACCACATTTATAGATCTTCTTACCTTAGAGCTCTTCACTTGTAACATCTAGTACCTGAAGAAGGCTGGAGTTTCAGGCGTTTGCTTCTTGATTTTTGATGCGCTCGCTTCAGGTACTAAAACATTCAACAAGGCAGGAAACTTCGGCCACTTTTCGAACACGACACTCGATGAATATTTGCCAAAATTTTGAACTTTACCTTGTCCTTTACCAACAACATTCCAGAATGGATAAGGGCAGTTCTTGAGCTATACGTCTGCCTAAAATTAAGACGCTAGGTTGATTCTAACCCTCCAAACAAGCCGCTCAAAACGATTTTTCTGCGCGATTTTGCTTTCTCCAGATGATCTGCAGGGGGATGCTGCGCATAAGCGCCCCTTTTGCTACCTATGCCACATACTGCACATATTTAGCATCACACACAGACTCGTGCCGGGACCCCGTAAGGATAATTTGCACGCAAAAAATGAAGACAAATATCAACCCATGCGGGGACTGGTAAGGATATTTTTTGGTTGAGTTGTTAAAGATTGTAGAAATTAATCTCGCCCGGCAAATCTCTAGTTCTTACTCGTTTTATTGCCGGTTGTTACTGAAAAATTATACGAGAATCTTTGGACTTTGAAGAAGTTGAAATACTTGTGTGTTTAAAACAACTGTGCTGCACTGAGATAGTGGTAAGTTCATCCCGGTTAGTTCATGTAGCCTTCGGTCAGCTTAGAGTACTTCTCTGCGAGTTTCCCCAATCAAACATTAGCATTAGGAACTGAAATATAAAATATAAAGGAACTGAACATTTACTGGAAAAAAAGTGACAACAATTTTACTGCTTGATTAGTCAGTATTAGAATAGCGCTTAGACCGCAATGAAGAACCGGAATTGTCGGTTGAGATACGGATATGAACTTCAACTTGGCTACCTAGCTCGATTAGCCCCAGGTTATTCTACGTAGCCTTCACCATATCTCACGTATAATGTCTTTTCTTCTTCTTTAATTATTGTAATTCATATTCGGTGTAAATAAAAAAAGTTGTTGTTGTTGCTCTGGGATCAACGGCAGAAGCTGGAAGAGTTCAAGGGCACCCAACGAGTACTTTTTGAAATTCGTTTGAAACCAGTTGTCTGCAGCTTATCTAGCCATTTTAAGGGGCCTACTATGTCTTTTGACGTATTCTAGAAAGCTATTAGCTGTTCGGATTTTCTAGGTGGAAATCGCGTCAACCGAAAATACTATGGCAAAATATTCCCGGCCTACGAATTTGTTAGTATAGTCTAGAACAGAAACAAGAATTTTCTAGCCCAAGTAACTTCATGTTGCAAGGTTTGTGGAGGTACGAATTTTTTAGGGATTCTTTTTTCCTATAGGCAATTCTTAGGGAATGAAAATGTGTTGTTCTGACTCTATTGATCAGACGAATTGGGACGTACGAATATTTTAGGGGAAACCTTTTAGTCTCCCTTTTCTTCTATAATTTTCTAGGGATTGAAAACAAATTTTCTAGCCAGTATTTCAGAAAACAATTTTCTAGGGAAATTTTTTTCAAATCCGAAAGTTTTAGGCTAACTTACTCTCCCGAAAAGCTTTTTAACCGAAAACTTCGTTGGGTGCCCTTGAGAGTTCTCCTCGCCTATTGACAACCCCAGTACTGTAGCGGCCGGGGGAGGTCCTTTCATGTCGCTGTTTCAATGCAATACAATACAATACAATACTTTATTGACAACTCCCCATAGGGGTTTTTCAGTGACAATTGATCCAATAAATAATAAATTAATTATATATGTGCAAACTATTAAAAATATACTATATAAAATACAAAAACTAGAATAAAAAACTTAAATATATATAATTGGCCTAAATAAACTCAAGACAAAAATTGTTTTAAAAGATATGATTTAAGAGTACGTTTAAAACTCAGTACAGAAGGACTTAATTTAATTTTAGGGCAAATAGCGTTCCATAAGCTGACAATACGATAATAAAAAGACCTCTGGCCAGTTGCTGTTTTACAAAGTGGTATATTCAGCTGTTGTGAATTACGGGTCACTCGACCACTGATACTACCTCTAGAAATAAATTGATTACATAAATAATTAGGTGCAAGACCAGTCATGCACTTAAACGCCATAACGGCGTCTCTTAAATATAGGTTGGATTTTACAGGGGTCCATTTAAGGCTCTTCAGAGCAGGTGTTACGTGATCATATTTTCTAATGTTATAAACTATACGAGCTGCAAAATTTTGAATGCCTTGCAGCTTCTTTATATTAGTGTCAGTGGTGTTTGCCCAAACTGAAGAACAGTAGTATAATTTGCTAAATACTAAAGAATTAATTATAGTAATAAGTGTATCTTTCCTAAATGCATGTTTTACACGACTTATACATGCATCAGGAGTTCCGGACTTCCGGTTGGATCACACTGCATTCTGGGTAGGTGGGCTCAGAAAAGTGGGCATCAACTTCTAGATCGGCCATATTGGATTTGAGTGCAGTCAATTTTTGCTCCTTTGCAAGTTCAAAAACGTACTACCTAATACACGGAATATCTTACCTTTACAGATTCTTCAGTTGGGAGTTCTAAGTCGATGTTTAAGCTTTAGAACGGGATTAATAAAGTTTCCAAGTTGACTGCGCTCAAATCCAATATGGCCGCTCTGGAAGTTGATGCCCACTTTTCTGAGCCCACCTACCCAGAATGCAGTGTGATCCAACCGGAAGTCCGGAACTCCTGATGCATGTATTTGTCCCAATGCGGACATGCATGAGGAGACAGTTTTAATGGTATGTTCATTGAAGGTGAGATTTTTGTCAAAAATCACTCCGAGATCTTTTACAGTCTCTGAGGGTTCAAGGTCTTTTCCTGCAGCAAAATGCCGTGTCGATTGTCGAAATTTACCCCTAATCGAACACAGAGCCGAACCGATATAGAGACTCGATAATATGGCTTGTGGTTATGAACGACGATCATATATATCGAATCCAAATTCAGCGAATAAACTACGGACATACTGATTATTCAAAACAGAATACAAGTTAGAGAACTATTTGATCAATATAAAAATGTCAGAGAGTAGAATTGACCAACCTAAGAATCAGTAATCATGACTTAGCAATATAAGAGGCTGCCTTCAGAGAAAAAGTTTCTTCTGTAAAGCTAATATTGCAGATTAGGAACATTTCTACTCCAATGTAATCAGTTTATACGAGGAAGAAAAATTAGCTCTCCAAAACGTAATCGGTGTGCATGTCCCATATGACTCTAACGAAATTGCTGAATCCATGTAAACAATTTGCCAACAAAATAAGCAATGATTAGATATTAATTTATGCTTTAAAACCGTGTCGCCATTTTTAAAAACTATTCTTCAAATCAACTTCTTTAAACCTAATCTTGTTGGAGCACTCACCGATATACTTGTAGAAGTATTGTTGTTGTTATTATTTTAGAAGTACTTCATTTGTTTCTTTCTTTATTGATGCTTTCATATCAGTATATGTCTTGATATCATTAGAAAAATATATTGTTCTGCCTGCAGCATAATTATAGTGTCACATTCACTAAATAAGAACAAGATAAAGGATATTTGATAAAGATAAATGAACGAAGCAATAAAACTATTAACAAACAAGGAAACAGTATTTTCAGACAGTTCTGGTTGCTAAACTGCGAGTGCTGATGACAAACGCCAGGACAGTTTTGTAATGTGCACCGGTGCTCTCGAGGGAAAAACATGTTTCAAAGCGGATTTTTAAATCTTCATTATAATGTCATATTTTCTCTTAGTTATAACACAGATTCGTGTATCTAAATCCTGAGATTAAATTATTTTAGAAAGCTATTGTAGATGGATAGTCGCATTCAGTGCAATTGTCTTTAATTATCTCTTATACTAGTATCTGCCTCGTTTTGTGGTGGTCGACCGTCTAAAAGAATGACAGTGAATTAATTTACATATATACATTTGATAGTTTAGCTGTGAAATAACGTTTACAATGTTAAGTAAATGCTTGTAGAGTATATTTCATCGAGTTTAATTTCCGTCTGTTTCTAGCAAGAAACAAAGCATTATTTTCTTGCCAGTTATGATGGTTCAAAATCATTGAATGCAATTTAACTATAATCAGTCTATACAGGGAATTTTTTAATTCGAGCACCTGCCGATACCTGTATCCCAATACTACAATTTAGTAGCCGTAAACAAGTCTCAAATACTTAGGCGCTGATCGGCTGTTTATGTCACGTGAGCCAGTTACTAAAGTCACATGACCTTGTTGACAGCTTTAAATATTTAATTAGTGGAAATTTCATTTATGAAGCAGAGCGAATGAGATCAAAACAAACGTAACGAGCTTCGGAGCGGTACAGTGTGGAGAAGTTATCGTATATTGCATGAAAAACATCTTTAAATTAGAAATTTTCCAGCAAAACAACCTAATATAAATTAGATAAAGAAATGACGGTTGGAGCAGCCACAGTGTTATTTGTTGGTTTTATTATTGGGCTTATTGGAGTTCTGGCTTTTTTTCAGGCCTACTATATCGGAAAATGCTTCATAGCCGGACAACCCCAAGAAAATGGTCCTCATATGAACGCTTGCTTGATATAAAAGGTAGACGAATGTTTATGAACTCCAGCGTTTTAGCTGAGTGAAATTAAGGAACCTAAACGCATGCTATGTGCTGTTTTGCAATCTTCGAAATGTTGGATAAGAGATTCTGTTGAATGGTGCATTTGTATAGGCTGATTGAGTAGTTTGTTCAAGATAATGAAACTACAAAGGAAGGCGCACAGGCAAAGGGACAGTAAGTTTCCGTCGTGGACAACTCCGGAACACCATCGACGGGAGAATCCGTTTAAAAGTGCAATAATTTTATGGCGTTTTACAAAATATCATGCGGGGAGCTTTGCAAATGCGATACAGAAAAAAAAAGAACTGAAGCTTGGTTGGCGTATGGGAGCAGAAGAATGGACTTTGGTCTGGGATGATCACAGCTTACGATTCGACCATGGACTTGTTCTATAAAACAACCAGCAAGACTTTTACCATGCTAGAACATTGCAAGCTAGCTGTACAAAGCTATTAAGGTATCAGTCAAAGGTTTTTATTTCTCTTCAAAAACCTATAGGACTTTTATTACTCAAGGGCACTGAATTTATGCAACCGCTGCAGTCCAAGCACTGCTGAAAAGAGTAGAATAACTGAGAATTATAAACACCAAGTCGTGCATGAGTAAATCAGTAGAAATCATATAGGTTGAACTGTATTTATGAATTTGATAGGCTCAAATCGGGTTTAAATGTTTTCTCCAGTAAAGAGAGATTAGATTAATACTATCATTGTGTACATTTTCCTCAGAATTGTAAATTTTAGTTGATCGCTTTAGATATTACTAAGCAGAGAGGTTCAAGAATCCAAGAAACAAATACTGACATGTACAAAAAGATTTCAATAAAAATATCAATTCTCAGAAAGCCTTGTCGCAGTATAAAATATACGAATTTATTAACTGAGAACGCCCATTTTACGCCTTGCCTAGCCTACTAATGAATTATATTCGGTGTTTTGTTTTGTTATTGCGTGGAACAGAGAATACCTGTTCTGCCACTATCCAGTGTAATTTGACAGGCTGGATGTGCAGCAAATATTGATCAGAAGTTTACAGGTTTTGTTGGTAGTTGAAATGGGTTTTCTCGCAACGTCAGTAGACTTTAATTTTAGAGTACTAAAAAAAAAAAGATGACATGTACACAAAAGCCTAGAAAATCCGTCGAGCTTCATCATTGTTTGATACTGATTTGCCATGGTGTTTTGATGTCGGCAAAAGCAACTCCTTTCTCGCTGAATTTGTTTTGACTTCACCTTCAGTGTGACCAAATACCTTTAACTAATTTTATAAAGAAAGAAGGAAATAATAAACAAACATATGATACACCAATATTTATGTAGCAAAATATTGTACTCCGACAAATTCATTAAAACCTTTTAATTTAAACTATGAGTGCAGCTTCTGGTACAACTGTCATATTTTGCAGAAGTTGCATCAGATAAATTTCGCCACAAATATTCAGCGCTTCATGCAGTTCTATAAAAGGAATGTAAGATTATTCAAAACAGTACACGGAACAGCGTAAACAGTGATTTCGATTACCAACGTTGGACCTGAAAGATCATGCAATCAAACTGAGAGAGAGTATTAAATATATAAATATTACAAATATCTGCCTGAACATCCCCGCTAGCTTCCCTTCGAGTATACCGTACTCATGTACTTAAATACAGCCGTCGCTGCCGCTTTTTGTTTTGCCTGTGTTTGAGTCTTGTGGCATATTGTTACAGAGCCTAACTGCCGTATTTACTTTAAGAACCTGTAAATTTGCAAATAACAAACGAGGCGTCCGAGCTTCATAGCTGACTTTACAGCCTCATATTTCCAGCATAATTTACATGGCGGAGACGCCATACAGTGTGTGTGACGCCGTTTACGAGTCACCACAGAGACGCTGAAGTCCCATGCACTGCCTACCAACCACAAGGTTGACAGCTCTTTGTGTGACAAAACCTCAATTAGTTTATTGCAGGTAAAGGATAACACTGAGCGAGCTGGACAAGAGTGGGCTTATCACTCGTGAGAGAAGGAAAGAGAATAAGGTACTAGCAACTGGCTTGAAATGAAACTATAAAGAATATTTCTCGTCGCATGGAGTGGTTTGTTTTATGATACAAGTAATCACATCTGGCTAGCCAAGGAGTCAACTTCACAGAAAAAAAGGCAAAATGGAAATCCGCTTGGTCTGGTAAAAGATAAAACATTGAAGAACTGACACTTTTACGCCGTCTTCAGTACGTCTTTTCTTACAGAGTTCATCCCCTTAAAACCGGCGCCTTGATATTTAGCCTTCCAATACGGGAGGCACGTAGAAACATCGGGAAATTGGGAAGAGTGGCCGGCCCTATTATTTAAATACAAAGTGTTCCGTATAGTCCACTGAGAACTGAAGGGTGAGAAAGCCAGCTTCACTCATCTAGGACATTGAGCAGAACTCTTTAACTTATCCCATCTCTGTTTACGTTTAGAGTCTCGAGCGTTGCCGCCGTTGGAGCGAACTTTAAAAACGATTGTGAAAAACTTTTCGAAGGCAAATAATTGTCATTTAGAAGCTGGTGGAATTAATATGTTCGAGCATGCAAGTCTTCTTCTGTGTGTGGCGATCCTGTACCTCGTGGTAGGAATGTGGGGTGTGTTCCTTGGTAAGTGTATATTCGACGAGTACTCAAAAGGCAGAATATCCACCTATGACTAGAATTCTCACTAGACTTGCAGTGCTGGACTGCGTTTGTTTTGGAAGGATCTGTGACTTTTATGCATGTTTTTCTTTCTATTAATGGTTTAATTGGGATTGAATTTAGGTATCAGCGGGCGAGAAAGAAGAAAAATAAAACATGGCGGGAAAATGTGTCAGAGATTCTGTATTAGGGGAAAAGGGTTAAATCGCAGGTTTATCAGAATATTGTAAAAGTTGAAGTGGTAAGCTATGGAACAATTAAGATCGTTATTATTAAATATATAAAATGTGGATATGATAGGCAATAAAAGTATATAAACGTTCAATAGATACAATGACTGTTATTTTTCTTTCCAACAACAATTTAATTTCGCTGGAAAATCAATCAGTTCAAAATGGTGTCATAATATCCCAACTAATTAAAATGTTCAGTGTTGTATTTTCCGTGACTAAATACTTAGTTTTTACACTCCTGAATCGAAGGAACACTTGGAATAATTAACAAGAGAAATTCATTCTTTACGATTATTTACAAAGTTATGGATATGCTATAACAATGACCCGAAATTAAACGTTTATCAGTCTGTATTTCAACAAACTCGCCATCTGATTGGCTACGCAGGCACAAATAGAGTGTGTCCGTCGAGGAACTATCGACTGATAGTTGCCCGCGGAAATTCGATGTTCTTCAAACCAAATATAAGCCCGAGAACTAAGTTCGTATGCTAGTTTTAAGAACATCAAATTTCCAAGGGAAACTATCAGCCGATAGTTCCGAGACAAACACACTCTATTTGTCGTTATTGTTCATCACAAAATTGTCTTCCGCTCTCAGTGGGCACTATCGCCTGAAAGTTTTCCTCCGCGGACGACAACTATCACGTCACGTGATCGATTTTAGCCAATGAGCGCGCGCCAAAATTTTGTGGTGAACTATAACGCCTGATAGTTTGTATCAGCGGAAGACACTATCACATCATGTGATCGCTCTTAGCCAGAGCACGCGCGAAAATGTTGTGGTGAACTATAACGCCTGATAGTTTGTACCAGCGGAAGACACCATCACATCATGTGATCGCTCTTAGCCAATGAGCGCGCGCGAAAATTTTGTAGTGAACTATATAACGATGGATAGACGGCGATTTAGAAGCACGAGCATCAACTCGAAAATTGCTTATTTTCCAACGTTTTTCACAGGTGTTCTCAATATTAATTGATAGTAAGTTGGCTAGAACTGTAGCTTCAGTTGGTTATGCTAAAACAATTTGACTTCTCGCTCTTGCTTTCTATCGACTTTGGTAGTTGAATCGAGGCTTCGCCCTTCGCCAACTATCAGCTGATAAAAACCTCAAGCTCATAGTCTAATTGTTAATTAGTTTGCCCGTTGCTTTTCGACGTGGCTGGTAAGTTGACCCTAGTGTAAACAGGCCCTTAGTAAGCCGGACTAAGTGTTAGCGCTACCCACATACTCACACACACACACGAGCCTGGCCCTCTATCGCTGACTGGAATAACTTTACCACATCTCGCTGGATACGCCGCTTGTTTGTATAACAGCCAGCATGTTGCATCATTAATATTAATCAATGCATTCTGACAATGATAATCAGCGCCAATATTCCCACTGACATGCGGTGAGGATATTACACCGTTGTTAAACATCATGTCTCCCGAGAAGAAGCGGAAAATTGCCGTTCTGTTTTCTTAACATCTTACGATAGGAGCCATGCTACAAGAAATCGTCTTCCTCCTCGAATTAGGTGGGATTTTTATGGCTTATATGTTGTGGGCTTGTTTCTGTCCTTTCATAACATCTATACATCGTAGAAAGGAATCTTAAGTAGGAAAAAGACATGGTGTTTCTTGCTGAAACCTTACTCAAGTTTTCTTTAGAACTGAAGTTTATGAAATATGATATAGCTGCTTATAATAGGAAGAACTTTGACGTGTTCTGTTCGAGGCCGAGATCTTGTCTGTTATAACTCGAAGAAACATTCTTATCCTGCACTCTTTCAGTTTGTGGATACGTTGTACATAATGTACGGACCAAATCTACTTGGAAATCATCTTGAATGCTGATGCCATCACAGTGACCCATCTGACAGCGTTAACGAGTGGCAAAAAACTAATGTGTCTGTTCTGAGAGGCTACACTCACGGTGTACGTGGCAATGTCGATAAACTCTGCTGTATCTGCATCGTAACCGGCACTGTTTGCGATGTTTTGAAATTTAAAACAGTCTATTGCTCGAAGCTAGCAAAGTTAAACTGTCTTAGCAGCTGCTATCGGATAATCTGTGTTATTTAACGTTCGCAGCAATCTTTCAAGTGGAACACACGTCATGCATTTCCTTACGATGTATTGATACATAATGAAGGTACATCATCTACAAAGGACATTCAAGCAAATAAGCTGTAGTCCCTCTTAGGCTCTCTTTTCAGGAGCTTAATCTTCAATAGACCGAGTCAGCTTGTACATTTGTTGTCCCAATTCAGATCATGTGACGGGTCTCCAGAGCGGATTCATTTCTATTTTTTTTATTAGAGAAATGTGTACGTTTCCTCTTGGGATACAGAAAAACAAGAAAACATTACTCAAGGGGAAAGTCAGGTGACCTGAATTGGGACAACAAATGTACAAGCTAAGTCGGTCTATAGATGGTTTGCACTCAATCCCCAGAGATTCAAATGACAAAGGGCATGGCGGCCATGTTGGTGTACAGAACAAAAGAAGCTAACGACGAATCTATTATTAACTCTACACCAACATGGCGGCTACGGACGCAAGTGCAAAGGGTCTATTGGGTTTGCGTTTGTCGTATTCCATCGAGCAAGCAAAACTGCAAGGATCGACCAAGCTGTCGGCTTAGTTAACGCACAGGGAGAAAGATGGTGTGTAACTTTGAACGCATAGAACACCTAGAGCTGGTATATTTTTTTGCCGTTTTGTTTTTGTTTGCATTTGAGATTTTGTTGTCTTGTTAGAGTTCGCACGACTTGTCAATTTGCATTCTACGCGAACACTGCGGACCCTTCGAGGACAAAACTTGTTATTACTTTCATCATTAGCTTCAAACCATCTTCCTCAGTCGTAGATTCGTAAATTACTTTTATGCTAAGCTAAATAACGCACATATATTCAAACAGGTACTAATGAAGTATGCTTTAAGAGTTATATTAGTACTAAACAGAGGCTTCAAGCCACTAATATTAAATGTTGAAGAGGTTCACCATAAAACACATTTATAATAAACCATAATGTCATCACTACACTGTTATTTTCAAGGAGTTATTTTAACTCCAAAAGAGTTATTCTGTACCATTTTTATTAAGTACCCAAGCATGCATCTGTTTTGGTAGCTTTAATGTCTGGGCCTGTTGGTCTGCATGGGTACTGTAATTTCCTGATTGCAAAGAAGGTTAACGTTAGACAAAAAAAATTAACGTGAAAATTAAAAACAGTGGCAGGGGTAGCCGGGGTGGCACAGTGGTTAAGCGCTTCGCCTCTTATCTCTGTGGCCCATGCAGGTTCGAATCCCGGACGCGGCGCCATTTGTGAGTTGAGTTTGTTGGTATCTCGCCCTTGCTCCGAGGGTTTTCTCCGGGTTCTCCGCTTTTCCTGCCTCCTCAAAAACCAACCTAAATTCCAATTCGACCATGGAGTTCGTCGGAATACTTAAACATAAGCCCCTGGCTTGGGAGATCCGCTAACGGCTTCCTGTATCTTCGACGTAAAATAAACCATTTATTTTATATCATGATTGTGCCAAACGTTTAGATGTTATTTGTCACTTACGGCAGGTGGCTTGTTGTAACCAGAGAATTATTAATGAACATGGCAGGACATTACTCTAATGGAGTCATTGCTAGGACAGCATCTATTGTCTTCATTTAATTAAACCTATGTAATTTCTCATGTAGTCATGTAGTGATTATTGTGTAATGCGACAGGCATAGTTTTTTGCGACTAAATGAACGGCTTTCGCAAGTTCGCTTGATAACAATAAATATATTTATAAAATAAATTACGAGAGCATAATAAGAACGCGCGATTTCATTGGCTCTCCTATGTCCTATAACAAAGTAATGCACAAAGCTGCTAAAGGCACTCGCGTTCCGCTCGTGCATCCGCACTGATCACTACATGACGTAAAACAAAGAAAACGATTGTCTTCTAAAGCAAAACAATACCCTGAAATACAAAGAACCATAATCCTAGAAGACAATGAATCTGCTACACCAAGAAGCACCCCTGAAATTGGACTCTGTGTCGATTTTTATTTAATTTTGGCGTCGGGAATGGCAATTGCATAACATTTCCATTGCCGTGTTATCGATGTGGGATGAATACACGGCTACCGCGCCGACTCGTCGGACTTCGATACTCTATTTACCTTTTAACATTAATCTTTTCAGAATTTGCTGTAATTCTTGATTTCTAAAGAGGAAAACATGATAAATTTCAATAGTAACGACAAGCGAGTCGTGATAATGACACGCGATCGATTAAATTAAGCCGGAAGGCCAGAGTTCATTGTATTTTATCAATTAATCGCGCGGTCGTAAACTAGAAGGGGACACGTGGGTCAAAGGTCAAGCAGAACAACCGGAAATCAGTTTTGTCTTTCGTTTGTGCATTTTGTTCGTTTCGAAAACATGAGCTAGTCATGTACATATGTACATGGATTGAAAATATTGGAAATGTTTAATGCCCAATATTCAAAATGATCCGTACCTGATACGCCTGTTAATTTGGCATATTTATATTTAAAGGGGAAGCTTCCATCCAATATTTATGAAATTCGGTAGGCTGTTTGTTATCGGTATTTTTAACAATATGAACTACTTGCATCTTTCAAAGTTGTGTCAAGTGACTTGAAAACGACCGGCGTTAATGGTTGAAACCTTTAGACAAAAACGGGGTACGGAAAGTGAACTTAAATGAATCTTATTTAATAATAATGTTAATACAGGGTGCACCATTCACCGAAGTGTTTTACAAGGTGGCCCTGTAATGGCAACAATAAAATTATATATATATTTATAACTAAGTATTATAGAATAAAATAGATAATTTCTAAGATTAATAATTTAAAATAATAAAAACCCAATTGTGATACCCCTGGGGCTGGAGAGACAGTTTCAGATTGATGTCACTTGTACGCGGTTTGATAGGTAGCAATTAAACCAAGCAATAGCTTCACTATCCAAGCCAAAATCTTTTAATTTGTTTAGTAGTAGTTGATGGTCGACTGTGTCGAAAGCCTTGCTCAGGTCTAGAAAGACAGCTCCAGTGATATAGCCATTGTCAAGTTTATCTAGGATATTTTCAGTTAAGTGTGCGAGAGCAACATCCGTTGAAAGATTAGGTCGGAAACCAAACTGTTCAGGTGCAAGAAGTTTATGTTCCTGTATGTAGTCATACAGCTGTTGATGTACCGCCTTTTCGATGATCTTGGTTATGGTAGGTAAAATGGTGATTGGTCTGTAATTGTTTGCACTTGAATGATCAGCAGATTTAAATATAGGTACTACTTTGCCTTTTTTCCAGACAGATGGAAAAGTTGAGGTTTGCAGAGACTTGTTGAAAATGAAGGTTAGACATGGAGTAATGATATCGGCAGAATCTTTAAGTAGGCGAGCGCTGATCCGGTCGAGGCCATGCAATTGCTTTATTAGTTTTCAGTGTTCGCAGCTGTTTGTAAACAAAGGCTTCTTTAATGATTTTAAATCTGAAAACAGTAGAGCATGTCGATGTAGAGGGTATTTGAGAGGCCAATGAGTTGTTGTTTTCCTTAAAGTGCCCCTACGATCAAATTTTGACATATCAATGTTTTTGCATATTCATAAAGTAGAGTTCATATATTATTACCAGTTCAAATTGTTTTTCGATACAACGACAGGAAGTCTTATTTTTTTAGCTCCGAATATTGAATCTACACGTCCGCCATTACTGGAAGCCGTGCCCTTTGTTCAGCTTTAAACAAAGGTTTATTCACCGGAAATGATGTCATACACTTAACGCTCGCCTGCAGAACACAACGCCTGGAGGCATATTTCTACTAAAAACGTCTTCACGTACATAAGAAGAAAGTTATATTTATCTTTGCGAGGTTGGCTACTTTTTTATGCACGCTATTTCGCGCCACGAGGTTGTCGTGTTAAGTGTATGACATCACTTCCGGTGAATAAACCTTTGTTTAAAGCTGAACAAAGGGCACGGCTTCCAGCAATGGCGGATAGGATTTTACCGGTAAACTCTCCTAAAATTTGTGGTTTAAGATGCCCATTTGGGAATATTTTTTACTATTTCGGATATTTCTAATACTGATTGACCTATAGACACTGAAAAAGTGGCAAATCGAAATGGTAAATTTTCGTCGTAGTGGCACTTTAATAGTGTTTGCAAGTTTAGTTCCAATCGATGTGAAGTAATCATTAAGGATACGTGCAATTGATTTAGGATTACTGCGAAGGACATCATCAGATAAGATGCATGACGGCGTATTACAGGATTTATTGTCACGCGAAGTTATTTCGTTTAGGGTTTTCCAGAGCCCCGTAGTATTTCCTCACATCCTGGTAGTAATTTGATTTCGCTTTCTTAACCGCTTTATTGACTTTCTTCATTGTTGTACGACTCATAAGAAGGGCTTGAACGATCAGCCTTTTAATCATGTCCAGATCATAACGAAAACAATTAATTTTAAAAAGGAACATGTCACGTGACAAAGTAGGTTGTAAATTATCTTATAATATAAATGACCGATAATCACCTTAGAAGGCAGAACTATGCAAATGTCATTTTATGCAGTGCGATAGCAAAACTTTTCAAAAAATTTCTGTGTAAAAAATCCAGGCCTTAACCAGTTACTAGGACAGTGAAGTTGGGTATGAGCTCAACCAGCAATTTCATTAATTCGAAATTCATGCAACAACTCAAGGTATGTTGTTATTTAAAGTACTGGCTTCGTTGGAATGGCAAAGAAAGCAAGGCGAAAGTTTATATTTCGCACGGCTCAACTGTGTCCGGATCGACGTTTGATTTTTGTGATTGTGACATTATGAAGAGCGTGACTCGCGTCACGCGCGCCTCGCGTCACGCGCGCCTCGCGTCACGCGCGCCTCGCTTTCATGAGAGCCTCGCTTTCCTCTCGATTCCCCTCTTTCCGTCCCCCGTTCTCCTAAATACTAATAACGTTCTGAAAATATGGAGATATTGAGCAAATGTGGATTTCCCTATGACATCTGAAAAGCTATTTTTGTGTTGTCTGTTGAACTTCTAGGCAGTCCGAGTTAAGGTTACGGATACCTTCAGGGTGCGTTTCCAGTCTAAATTATGTAGTGCCTCGAGCAAACATCGTAGATAAATCATCCATGTATCATTTTAAAGCTTGTAAAATTGGCTAAAAGAATACAAAAAAAGTTTTGAGTTCTTTGAAAATCTCGAATTTTCCGCCAACCCGTTTCTCCGATCAAGTGAGATGGCTTTCAGAAGCTCCGATTACGAAAATCTGTTTGCTTTGTCGCACTTCAGAGGAATCATATTACAAAACTTTGTCGAGGAATTTCAAAATTCTATTTAGTTCAAAAGTTATCATGCTCTCTGCGAAAAGGTGAAAACATAATCCGAGTAGATATGCGGGAAACGCCGTCAAGAGCTCTCTTTTTAGATATTCCCAATTCCCCGAAGCCATTTTGCAGCTGAGATATCAATTGACATTTTGTGAAACTTTCACATAAATCGAATAAATTCCTCTTGAGTGGGAGCTTTTTTTAAACTCTATAAATCGAAAGCGTAGAAATAGCACTTCAAACAATCTAGCCGTCTGTCGTGCGTGAATCTGAAGCCCCGCCTCTCCAACAATTAGCGAGCTCTTGGCCAATCATTTCTCATCACAGTTCAACTATCTGTCAAGATTTCCCGCTAATGTTGATTTCCGATCAAAGCTACGCGCCTCATCGAGTAAACGTTAATATAGCCAGTTGTTTTAGTTTTCTTGTGTGTCATGAAAAATGGTAAAGACAAAAAGACCTCGAGGGAGAAAGCCAAAGTGAACACCAAGAAACGCTGGCCTTGAATGCCAGCATACGTCTGAAACAGCACGGCAATAGCGAGATCGTGGTGTTGGTTTCAAGCGATTTAGAGTCACCGTCAGATCAGACTACTACGTTTCCATATTATGCGGGTATCAGCGGCCATCCCGAGGGGGCGGCCCCCATGCACCCAGGGGCATTTGTCACAGCAGCCATGACAAATACATGCTAAAACCCCTTGGGTGGGGCAGAAAATTGTGACAAAAACCCCCATCCCTGGGGCAATCTGGGCAACATATTATAAGTATTAGAAGCTAAACGTTTTAAAGTGTCAACAATCTTAATAGTTTTATTCAAATATTATCCTTTATTTCTTTGTTCTGTCTTCCGACAGTGGATGGCTTAATTTAATCTCTTAATTTGAATGATAATAATATGACTTACCTCAAGGACAAAGAAATCGAAGAACGTCGATCGATCGAGCGAGTCCTATGGCGAAAACCGCTGAACGTTGAGACAGTACATTACGTGCAAACCCCGTGGGTATATCCCCGGGGTATATTGACGAAAACGTAAAAGCGCTCTAATGCCCCGCGTGTGGGACATGTTTTTGCTACAAATCCCTGCTAAGCCCCTGGGTTGCCCGTGGGTTGCCCGGGGGCCGCCCCCTCGGGATAGCCGCTGATACCCGCATTACGTTTCCATCTAAGCTTTCTTGGAAACAAATATTCTCTCGGCTGGCTCCTATCAATTCTTCTTTATATTCAGATGTGGACCACTTGGCACTGTCTGAAAGTGAAAATATGAACCCTTGTCGGCTTTTGCGAGGACTTCTATTTGGCTCGTAGTCGTATGCATTGTTTGGCCTTGTTTTGCTTTGCTTTTTTCTTTGTGTTCCAAGCAAAGGGCATCCTGCTTGCTTTTTGGAAGATAAAAGCCAACAACCGATGGAATCGTGTGTGGAGAAACATTTCTCAATAAACGAATTTAATGAATTTAATATGCGCTGCGCGCTTTCTCCATGCCGTCGCTATGAGCGAGTGAGCACTTGTCATGTGTTCATTGATCTGCTGTCAATCAAACATAACCTTTTACTTCCGGTTAAAAACTTCCTTTTGGTATTTCTCCGTCATTATTAAAATTTTTTTGAACAGAGTTTTTGGTATATGAGACACTACTACTAAACTACATTTCTGTGCAAAAAAAAACGTTTTTCCATCTTTTTCGTTTTGAAGGTATCCGGTAACTACGATCAAATTTTGACATGTCAATGTTTTTGCATATTCATAAAGTAAAGTTGATATATTATTACCAGTTCAAATTGTTTTTCGATACAACGACAGGAAGTCTTATTTTTTGAGCTCCAAATATTGAATTTAAACGTCCGCCATTACTGGAGGCCGTTCCCTTTGTTCAGCTTTAAACAAAGGTTTATTCAGCGGAAGTGATGTCATACACTTAACGCTCGCCTGCAGAACACAACGCCTGGAGGCATATTTCTACTAAAAACGTCTTCATGTACACAAAAAGAAAGTTATATTTATCTTTGCGAAGTTGGCTACTTTTTTATGCACACTATTTCGCGCCACGAGGTTGTCGGCGTGTTAAGTGTATGACATCACTTCCGCTGAATACTGAGAACGGCTTCCAGCCAATGGCGGACAGGATTTTACCGGTAAACTCTCCTAAAATTTTGTGGTTTAACATGCCCATTTGAGAATATTTTTTTACTATTTCGGATATTTCTAATACTGATTGACCTATTGACACTGAAAAAGCGGCAAATCGAAATGGCAAATTTTCGTCGTAGTGGTGAAGCTTCTTGTTTTGTTATAGATCATGGAGAACCATCTTTTATTTGTTAAATAAAACAATATTCTTTAAAAGGTTTACACTGGAATAATGCAACCATTTGCAGACTTTGAATAACTATGTAAAAAGTGTGTAAACTGTGAACATTTCTCTTCCAAATTATGAACTCTGTAAACGTGTACATTTACAAGCAGTTTACAGTTGTAAATTTAGAGAATATTACCAAAAGTCTATAAAATTTATTTGTATTTGTAAAAGCATATATTACGGACATTTACAACTGTGTAAAATGTTTGAAAAATGTCTTTACAGAATTCACAATATACAAGAGAGATGTTCACATTTTAGACATTTGATGTAGTCCTTCAAAGTCTGCAAAAGGTTGCTGGGTTTTTCCAATGTTCGTCTCAGTTTTACGGTTCACTTATGCAGTTTCTTTTTGCTTCATTTAGCACATGGTTGATGTTTGAAGATTATAAAAAGAACGTTCTATGTAATAGATAAAGAACTGGAGTGGCCAATCTATATCCGATTTACAAACTCGAGCTGAAAGCGAGAGTTTGTAAATCGGATAAAGATCGGACACGAATTCTTTACCTTACTTATCAAACGTTTAGATGTAGAGTCAGTTATTTTGGCGATACGACTTATTTTGGTCGAGAAAATCGAAGCCAAAGTTTATGTAAATCAGGACGAATCCTGTATCAGATTTAAAGATCACTTATCGGTCGGTGATTTCCTTTGTTTTTGCTTCATGAATTATTAATGAGTTTGATAAATAGTATGTCTTGAATATGATTTTATACTTCCATATTTTCAATACTGTAGTAGTGAATGGCATTTCTGCTGTGCGAGGAATGCTGATAAGCTGGAGTCACTTAATATGCAGGAGCTGCGTATACTGAATGATAAAAGTAGCGCATACTTAACACTTACGACCTCATTATAAAACAGGAGAATACAGGATATGATGATAATTGTAGATTCTCTGATCTCCGAGCAAGATTCAAAAGAAGAAGTGAAAAGCTAGGCTTGAGGGGAGCAGGTAAACTCATCGAAGCACGTGTAAATACAACATCATAGTTTTTGAATATTCATTCACTTTCTCTGTTACTAAATTCTGGAACTCCCTACATGATAACATAAGGTCGGCAGCTAATGTAAATATATTTAGACGTATGATTCGTAAATGCACTTTTAATAAAGTATTTTTCTGTAATAATCAATAATTGTAATTTTGAACATCTGTTTTACAGCAGCAATAGAGGTTATATATATATATATATAATTGCTTTTTTGCATTTATGCTGTTGTTTCTCGGATAAACTAGCACAGTGTTGCTACTACAGCTAAATTCCGAGCATCGGTACTACACTTGTTGCATCATGTTGAAAGCTTGGGTCTCAAACAGTTTCATCATCGGTACAACACTTGTTGCATCATGTTGAAAGCATGGGTGTCAAACAGTTTCATCATCCGGCGGTACAACACTCGTTGCATAATGTTGAAAGCATGGGTGTCAAACAGTTTCATCGTTAGTACAACCCTTGTTGCATCATGTTGAAAGCTTGGGTCTCAAACAGTTTCATCATCGGTACAACACTTGTTGCATCATGTTGAAAGCATGGGTGTCAAACAGTTTCATCATCCGGCGATACAACACTCGTTGCATAATGTTGAAAGCATGGGTGTCAAACAGTTTCATCATCGGTACAACACTAGTTGTTGCATCATGTTGAAAGCATGGGTGTCAAACAGTTTCAACATCGGTACAACACTTGTTGCATCATGTTGAAAGCATGGGTGTCAAACAGTTTCATCATCAGTACAACACTTGTTGCATCATGTTCAAAGCATGGGTGTCAAACAGTTTCATCGTTAGTACAACCCTTGTTGCATCATGTTGAAAGCTTGGGTCTCAAACAGTTTCATCATCGGTACAACACTTGTTGCATCATGTTGAAAGCATGGGTGTCAAACAGTTTCATCATCCGGCGGTACAACACTCGTTGCATAATGTTGAAAGCATGGGTGTCAAACAGTTTCATCATCGGTACAACACTAGTTGTTGCATCATGTTGAAAGCATGGGTGTCAAACAGTTTCAACATCGGTACAACACTTGTTGCATCATGTTGAAAGCATGGGTGTCAAACAGTTTCAACATCGGTACAACACTTGTTGCATCATGTTGAAAGCATGGGTGTCAAACAGTTTCATCATCCGGCGGTACAACACTCGTTGCATAATGTTGAAAGCATGGGTGTCAAACAGTTTCATCATCGGTACAACACTAGTTGTTGCATCATGTTGAAAGCATGGGTGTCAAACAGTTTCATCATCCGGCGGTACAACACTCGTTGCATAATGTTGAAAGCATGGGTGTCAAACAGTTTCATCATCGGAACAACACTAGTTGTTGCATCATGTTGAAAGCATGGGTGTCAAACAGTTTCAACATCGGTACAACACTTGTTGCATCATGTTGAAAGCATGGGTGTCAAACAGTTTCAACATCGGTACAACACTTGTTGCATCATGTTGAAAGCATGGGTGTCAAACAGTTTCATCATCCGGCGGTACAACACTCGTTGCATAATGTTGAAAGCATGGGTGTCAAACAGTTTCATCATCGGTACAACACTAGTTGTTGCATCATGTTGAAAGCATGGGTGTCGAACAGTTTCAACATCGATTCAACACTTGTTGCATCATGTTCAAAGCATGGGTGTCAAACAGTTTCATCATCGGTACAACACTTGTTGCATCGTGTTGAAAGCATGGGTTCAAACAGTTTCATCATCGGTACAACACTTCTTGCATCATGTTGAAAGCATGGGTGTCAAACAGTTTCAACATCGGTACAACACTTGTTGCATCATGTTGAAAGCATGGGTGTCAAACAGATTCAACATCGATTCAACACTTGTTGCATCATGTTCAAAGCATGGGTGTCAAACAGTTTCATCATCCGGCGGTACAACACTCGTTGCATAATGTTGAAAGCATGGGTGTCAAACAGTTTCATCATCGGTACAACACTTGTTGCATCATGTTGAAAGCATGGGTGTCAAACAGTTTCAACATCGGTACAACACTTGTTGCATCATGTTGAAAGCATGGGTGTCAAACAGTTTCAACATCGGTACAACACTTGTTGCATCATGTTGAAAGCATGGGTGTCAAACAGTCAGTTCATCATCGGTACAACACTTGTTGCATCGTGTTGAAAGCATGGGTGTCAAACAGTTTCATCATCGGTACAACACTTCTTGCATCATGTTGAAAGCATGGGTGTCAAACAGTTTCATCGTTAGTACAACCCTTGTTGCATCATGTTGAAAGCTTGGGTCTCAAACAGTTTCATCATCGGTACACCACTTGTTGCATCATGTTGAAAGCATGGGTGTCAAACAGTTTCATTATCCGGCGGTACAACACTCGTTGCATAATGTTGAAAGCATGGGTGTCAAACAGTTTCATCATCGGTACAACACTTGTTGCATCATGTTGAAAGCATGGGTGTCAAACAGTTTCAACATCGATTCAACACTTGTTGCATCATGTTCAAAGCATGGGTGTCAAACAGTTTCATCATCGGTACAACACTTTTGCATCGTGTTTAAAGCATGGGTGTCAAACAGTTTCCGGCATCGGTACAACACTTCTTGCATCATATTGAAAGCATGGGTGTCAAACAGTTTCAACATCGGTACAACACTTCTTGCATCATATTGAAAGCATGGGTGTCAAACAGTTTCAACATCGGTACAACACTTGTTGCATCATGTTGAAAGCATGGGTGTCAAACAGTTTCATCATCAGCACAACACTTGTTGCATCATGTTGAAAGCATGGTGTCAAACATAGTTCTCTGAGAAATATTCTGCTCTCCGTCGCTACACAGGAGTTTGCAACTATTTGGGTCAATTCATCTAATTCACAAAAGATTTAGTGTTTTTTACACGGAGTTCCACCTATTGATTTTCAGTCTAATGCTCATTTTTTTAAAGCTGTTCAATCGTACATTATTCAGTCCGCACGCTTTAATTCCTTTAGTTCCTAGTCTACTTATTTCAATATTTGTGTGTATGTACATGTACATTAGTGTCCCCTATCCGTAGATTATGTTTGTTTATTTAAATGACATAAGCCCCCTCAATGAGCTTTAGCTCTTGGAGCAAATGTAACGAATATATATTGGTGAAAGCATGGGTGTCAAACAGTTTCATCATCGGTACACCTGTTGCATCATGTTGAAAGCATGGGTGTCAAATGCAAACAGTTTCATCATCGGTACAACACTTGTTGCATCATGTTGAAAGCACGGGTGTCAAACAGTTTCAACATCGATTCAACAATGTTGGGTAAATAAGTTGCGAGAGACTCAGACTGCTGTCGTCCACCCTGCCGTCATAGCTACTCATGGCCCGTATCCAACAAATGTTGAATGAAGTCAACATGATTCAACATTTCCGAGTACAATAGTTAATTAACGCATTCAAACTCTATCAACATGCTTTCACTTTTCAATGTTGAAAGGCCATGTCAAACGGTTTCCATATCGGGTTTCAACAAATGTACCGATGTTGAAACCGTTTGATACAGGCTTTAGGGACCGGACATTATTTAGCGGGAAGGGGGGGCTACTAGATTTGCATTGTGGCTAGCCCAAAAAAATTGTGACCCTGCAGTTCTCTGGCTTGACAAAATAATGAACCTCCCTTTAGATAAGCCTATAAATATATATAACCTATAAAAGAGCATATAAAAATGTCACCCTCCTAAATGTGAGCATAAAAAATCGTGACCCCCCCCCCCCCCTTATTACTATTCATTATCACACACCACAGCATGATTGGGAGATATAAATTTTTTTTATTTTGTTTTCCACAGGGTGTCGCTAATTCCTAATAAACAATCGCCATTCATTCTACAGCTATAAGGACCCTGCCGACCGCCATGCCTTAAGGGGAACTTACCCTAAAATCAATTGAACGTCTATACAAAGATGTATTCAAAATAAATAATATCTGCTAGTTATTTCCGCGTTGCGAGTCTTTGAAAAGAAAATCTGAAAACCTTCCTAACAACCTCCACTTTGTAGAGACCCGGGGGTAAGGTCGCAGCTGCTCGGAACATATTTCTTGATTGGATAACCAAAACAATAGATGTTATTGTTTGCTTCGTTCTATTAATCTTTGTTCTATTGTTTGTCGGTGAAGGTAGTAGCAAATTGGAGCAAATCTTACGAGCGCTGCGAGGCGACCCTGTAGAGGGCTCAAGTCTTAGAGTGGCGTCTACGAATAACAGTTTCAGCGGTATTGACCCGAACGTCTCACTTCGATGTAATGAAGCGCCATTGAAACCATCATTCTTGTAAGACACCAACACCCTCCTAAACAAGCACAACTAATTTAGTTTGAATAGCGCTTCATTACATCAATGTGAGACGTTCGGGTCACTAGACCGGTACAACATGTAAATTAGCAGAACTGGAGGACAAAACTAAATAAATTTACTTTTCTGGGAATTGAAATACAACTCATGTAGATAATTCTTAGACCCTTTGCACGTTACGTCATAGCCGCCATGTTGGTGTACAGTTAACAATAGATTCTTCGTTAGCTTCTTTTGTTAGGTACACCAACATGGCCGCCATGCCCTTTGAATCTCCGAGGATTGAGTGCAAATTTTGTTTTTCAGTTCGGCGTAATTTGCATTTTGGCGAAACCGGTCTATACCGCTTAAACTGCTATTCGAATACGCCACTAATATCAGCTATTTGTAACGTCAGGAACGGGGAATAAATTAGTTTCTTCACGCTGTCCCTGAAAAGCTGAACTAATTTGTAACGGATTCTAATTACGGACCATTGTACTCTGTGCTCGAGGTGTGATTGCTTTTCCTTGGTACGTGTTCCGTAGAAAAAAATGGCACTGAATTGGGCCGCCAGAAGAGCTAGATTTATCAGGAGAATCGGTTATTTTCAGACTAATTTTCTCTTTATAGAATTGAAACACAGAATCAAGTACACCTTTGTATAGTCGTCAAGTTGATTTTAGGGTTCAGTTCCCCTCCTTACGATTTTCAAACTTGAAATATTGAGCCTTATGAAATCCATCACTGAACATTCCTAGTGTATGTTCGCAATATCATCGTTGACAGAAACGTCCAATACTATATTCGTTTGGGAAAGTATATATTTAACAATTATTCACCGAAGTGGAGGTGAATAGTGGTGGATATTTACCGAGCCGCTTATACCACACTGCAGGTGAATAGCCAGCACCAAATAGTTATTTTATTTTCTGTGAAATGGACAAAAACTCGCGCGAGGCGATCGCTGCTTCGCTCGGAGGTGAATATGAATCAGAGCGCGCGAAAAGTGATATTCACTGGTGTGTTATATACTAAAAACAATTATATACCCGTTGCATGGTTCAGTTTCTTTTGTTCTCTACCGGTCTTTATCTACGTTATCAACCCAACAATAGGATTAATAGGTTAATAAGTAGGTTATCAACCTCATTAACAAATTCATGAGATTGATAGCCTACTTATCAACTTGGAGATTCAAGTTTTAGGAAACTTCGCCACCGAGTATATACGATCGTACGATATTAATCTCGTACACACATCGATAGCGGTATACAACCTTTATTAGTATAAACCAACTAGTGGACTATTACAAATCCTGCATTCTGATTGGCTACCCTACTATTGTCTATTTGTGATAGCCCATGGTAGAGAAAAACCGCACACATTTTCACGAAATAACAACATGTTTTCAACTTCAATTTGTTTCTATCTATTATTTTCTAATGTCCGACTAGTTAGTTTATACTAAAACAATTAGACCTCTCGCCCTCATGAGACCCATTCGAAAAATGGTGTCACCAAGCTTTGGTTGTTAGGAAATGCTGGCACTAAAATAAGCACTGCCACTTCAGAGAGCATGCAAAAATGAGTACATTTGTAAAATTTAAGGAGCATAGCATCAAGTGTTGCGAAGTTACCGAGGTTCCAAATAAGAGAGTTTTGTACGAGATTCAGGACGTCAGGACTGACTAGCCTCGTTTTCGTGTTTCTTGAGAGTTTCAAACGCAGATTGCTTTGTAAGGATATATTCTTCCATTATCAAAGTGCTACATGTTGCTAACACGAAATCGCTCTTTCACATAGGCTAGTTTATTCTTCAGAAAATATTGAATATCAAAATTATGCAAATTAGCGGCAGCCATTTTTCGAATGGGTCTATTCGGCTGCGCCTCATGGGCTATTGACTCGTAGCCCATTCGGGCTGCGTGTCTAACTCTTAACTAACCTACTTGTGGCGTTCAAATATGCACTATTTTTCCGAGGAAATTATCTATTCAGAAGAGAGAACAGTTTCCGAAAGCGTAGTATCGAGAGCAAAGCTCCAAGAAAATTGCGAGTTTCGAGGAACAGATAATGTCCAAGGGCAAACATCAGTTCATATTTCAACGCCACAATATACCTTAGTCTTGATAATCCTGTAAATATGTTCTTTTATGGGGACTCCTGTGCGCGCACCTCGTCTCGGGTCACGTGACACATTCCACCAATCACGAAAGCATTGAAATTTACAAATCCTAGCACATCCACTAAGAAACCCTCACTTCAAACTTTCCCTTTTACCGGATCAAAACGCCTCGCTGAGCCGAAGTTAAATTGTACAGATTACAATTACTGATTTAGCGCTATCCCAGGGATAAAGGTACCCTCGCTTCCAACGACTGGGTCCTGAAGAGTTAAACATGGCTGCCATGCGATTGATTGTATTTCTGCTTAAATTCGCAATAGAGAATTTCTGTATACATACGGTGAAAATGATATACTCGATTGGTGTAATAGCCATTTTTTCCCTTGATGACGACACTTATTATCACAATGGCCAGATTTTCTTCGTTCTTTGACGGGGGAATGTATCTATTACCCCTCACTTTCTTTGTTCTTTGCGGGAAAATATAATATAATCCCATTGGATGGTATGTATATTCCCCTCGACTTATTCCCTCACGCATCTCCCAGTAACCTTAGTTAGAACTATATACTGACTTACTTTTTACCCACAGAGAAATAACTAGAAGTAGAAAGAAGAAGATGGAAAAAACGGAATGCGTTACGACCCGGAATCGAACTCAAACCCTCGAACCTCCCGGGTCTAGTCCACTACACTACAAGCTGCGTTGGTTGGAAGAATCGAGACAAAAAAAAATACGAAGCCTTGTGAACAGTAATTTTATGCAACTATGCACTAGACAACAATGATCTTAATGATTAATTTATGAAGAGAGATATTGCTGTTGTGTACCACGAGAAAACCTCGCCATGGACCTTATTCACACGGCGGCCATGTTTAACCCCAGGAGTATAAAAACCTTTATTTTGCACGCGTGAACTCGTTCTGAACCTGCTCAGTACGAGGCTACACGTGGGAAATCTATTGTTTCAAGCCAACATGGCCGCCGTGTGACAAAAGCCCACTGTAAAAGTAAGCCTTTTATCGGCCTTTCACTCGGGGGTATGTGATTTATTCACCTCGGGCTGCGCCCTCGGGCGGAATCCTCGGTGAATAAATCACATATTCCCTCTTCCCTGGCCGATAACCCTCACATACTTAAAACTACCAGAATCCTTTGCGTGACTTCTTTTCTTTAATTTAGACTATTGTCCTAATAAGCTTTGAGGAGAATAGTCGACTTCCGAGATATGCCTCTTCCTACATACAAAGGAATCAATACGAGGCTCCGTGCATAATGCTGCTGCAGTCTTGTTACGAACGACTGAGCATTATGTAAGAAGCCTCGTATTGATTCCTTCGTATGTAGGAAGTGAGGCATATCTCGGAAGTGGACTATTCAAGTTGTTTTAGTTAAATAATATCACCACGAAAATGGCCTACTATCCAAATAAGGCACTTATGATAAAAGTTATACACTCCGGCCCAATTCCTGCTTTTGTTGACGGTGCACCTTTAAACTTGGCATACAAATGTTTTCGGCAAGTTTGAAGGGTGTTCGACATGCCAGATAGAGCCCTTAGAGACATTCTGTGATTATATAATCCTGGTCAAGTTTTATTTCTGTAGAAAGCCAGGTTCGTAAGCATTCCACGATCCCTACGAAGAAATATTTCAGTTTATCGTCAGTGGGTTTCCTATGTCAGTTGAACAACAGACGGCGCAATGGAAATGCAAACAAACGTTAATTCATATGCTGTATAACTATCAAACAGACTATTATACTGGGGCCCGGTTGTTCAACTATTATACTGGGGCCTGGTTGTTCAACTATTATACTGGGGCCTGGTTGTTCAACTATTATACTGGGGCCTGGTTGTTCGACTATTATACTGGGGCCTGGTTGTTCGACTATTATACTGGGGCCTGGTTGTTCAACTATTATACTGGGGCCTGGTTGTTCAACTATTGTACTAGGGCCTGGTTGTTCGACTATTATACTGGGGCCTGGTTGTTCGACTATTATACTGGGGCCTGGTTGTTCAACTATTGTACTAGGGCCTGTTTGTTCGACTATTATACTGGGGCCTTGTTGTTCGAAGCAAGGTTAAGTGCTACCCAGGACTAAATCGCTAAACAGTTTAAAGAGGCTTAAAAATAAATTTCTGTGCAAATATTAGCTTTTTTTTGTATCTGCTAGATAACAAAACTGCTTTTTTTCCTCATGTATATAGTAGCTTAGTAGAATTAATATTGTCATTTTTTTGTGTAGCTGCTCTTATATGTTATTATAGAATACTTTGGTTGTACTTGTGTGTGTCTGTGTTTGTATATGTGCATGTGTATGCGTATATGTTGTACCTCTGACCTAGTAATGTAATATATTCTATGTAATCTGGCTTCCAGGCATTTTTAGCTTCTTAGTTATTTCTGGAAGCCAGTACCCAAGAAACCATTTTTCTTACTTTAATTTATTTATACTGACTGCAATTCAAGGGTACAATAACAATAAAGTTGTTGTTGTGTGCTAACCCGAAATAAAAATGAAAAAATAAACCCACTGAATTATTAACGGACCTGAAACAACCATAGGAGCTGATCAAAGCCAGAACCAGGCTAAACCACAGATCGAATTGGAATTTAGCGTGTTGGTTTTTGTGGAGGGAAGAAAACCGGAGAACCCAGAGCAAAAACCCTTGGAACAAGGGCGACATACCAACAAACTCAACTCACATATGGTCCCACGCCGGGGATCTAACCTGGGGCAGAGGTGAAGCGCTTAACCACTGTGTCACCCCAACTCCCCTAAGTTAAACTGTGCAGAATACAATTACAGATTTAGCGCTATCCTAGGGATAAAGATCCCTTGCTTAGAACAACCAGACCCAGGGGGATAACTACCAGTAATACTACAGTATTTATAATGCATACCTCTTTTCCGTTCAGCCCAACACACAAATTATCCAAAAGAAATATTTATAAATGCTTCTACTTTTGACAGCAAAGCTAAAACAACAGGATATTTGTTATGAAAGTACAATTCTGGCCAAACACTGTAGTGGGTAGTCTCTAGGATACCCTATAGGTCAGGTTACATGTGTGTGGTGGGTTATATACATGTAACTGTGCATGTCCTTACCCCGTGTACGTCGTATCCCCCTTTGTCTGTTGAGAGTTTCTTGTCAATGTTGCCTGCCAGCATTTGGCTCTTGAACTGAAGGCCTTTCGTCTTCTCGATGACTTGCTGGTAAACAGAAGGGGCCTGGACACCCATTACCACATGACCCTATGGAGCCAATAACATTCAAGATCAGTAATACTTAAGTCAAACTTGTGGGGGGTGGGGATACACGTGGGAATGGGTTGGGTGCTGTATACAATAATTGGTTAAAATGTAATGAGGTGTTTGTCACAATATAATACATTGATAGCATTTCAGCTTCAGAGTTGTCTTGTTGTAGGAAAGTAAAATTAACATTCTATGCTCTATCGCTGTGCTCTGCTGCACAGAAAATATTTATGTTGTATATTCTACATACACATCAAGCTGGCGTGTTGGGAGTAATGGCTCGTGTAAGAACTACCCCAAGAACAATAGACCCGGTGCAATCAGCATATCCACACATACAATCTGATTTGCTAGAATATGCCTTAAGTGCTATCTGAGATGTCCACTGTCAAAGTGACGAGCGAAAATTGTAGGAAATACTGTGAAAACATAAACAAAACACCATCCAGCCAAATTTGATAACATTCCCCACATACGAATTTCTCCAAAATCAACCATAGTTAATTTGATCAAAAATATATTTAAATTTCCTTCGATAATTGTCTATTGAATTTATGAGTATCAACCAATGAAATTACGAAATAAAACTAGAAGATTAACACCTGTTTACATGCTTTGCATTCAGCCGTTCTCTTCTTATCCGGAGCATTACTTAAACTAGTAGCGAATCACCGGATACGAAAAACCAGGTTTTAAAAACGTCACTTTGAGGAAAAAGTCTGTTAACGTATTCTCCAACCCAATACAAATTCGCTGAGTTTACTTACTTAAAAGTACAAGCACTGTATTATGCCTGGATTATAGAGGAATGTCTAGAAGTTTTGGCCTGGGTAACCTTGAATGTAAGTTAGTTGGCATCAAGTGAAAAGCGTATGCAAAATAACATCTCAGTAATAATTTCAAGTCCTTAGTGAAGGTCACGAGGTGCTAATTACAAATGCCCAACAAAAATACATTTTGTTTCTCTTTTATTGTCAACTACATGTAGTTGGGGATGTTAAAGTGCCTATGAAGCTTATTTTTTTATTTTAGATATCAATTCTACACCAAGTGAATAGTACAATGGTACAATATATCTTGCTTTGAATGCTGTGCCGCTGAGTTAAGGACTAGGTTTTAATATTCAAAATGCTAATTACATGACGTCAGGGGAGGCATCAATTATTATACTTTTTTTTTTGTTACAATTAAACAAATTATTAAAATTATCAGTGTTATACCCATGGTTGAAATAAAATGATGTTAGAAATTTGTTTTCCTATATTAGTAGAAACGCCCATTCACAACCACTAAGAAGTGATTGCAGATACCTCCCCCGACGTCATGTAATTAGCATTTTGGATATTAAAACCTCCTTAACTCAGCGGCACAGCATTCAAAGCAAAATATATTTTACCATTCTACTATTCACTTGGTTTAGAATTGATATCTAAAATAAAAAAATAAGCTTCATTGGCACTTTAAGGTATTAGGTATTAGTTACATGTATATTACACAGTATTACAGTATTTTTACAACTGCCCAGTTTCTCGTTTTTGATTGGTTGATTGTCAATGGAAATAAGAGGACATACCATGGTAGATTATATGATCGCTCGCTAAAATTGATTGCACGATGCCACACGTGCTAGAATCACTTTTCCCCGCTTCACCATTTTTCGTTTGATGTTGTAAAAAAATACTTTACTATGGTATGTTCTCTTATTTAGCACATTTCTCGTCATCTCATGGTCGACATTTGTTATGGATTCACTTGGCTGGTGGCACCTGGTGAAATCAATTTTGACCATACGATGATGCTAAACGTTGTAAATAACAGGACATACTATCATAAATTCGTTAAATTCCTTGTGAAAACATGTGTTGATGCTTACAGTACAAGTTTGACTTACAAGTTTAGAGTCTATCTTTGCATCCAGCTTTGCATTCCTTATAAGGTTTACAATCCATCTCTCGGCTTCTTCAGGCGTCATGTTCAGTTTCTCGGCTAACATACTACCACAAAAAAACAAATGTTAGATTGTATAATGTGACATGGAAGAACTTAAAAGCCAATCTGCTTAATATATGCAGTCAAGACTCAGGGTTTCCACACATACATTTGCAGTAAGGGAGCGGTCATTAATTACTGGGGGGGGGGGGGGGGGGGGAGAGCCGGTAAATTTAGGGGGAGGGCTAAGATTTTTTGGGCTTCGATTTGGGGAGGGTCACAATTTTTTGGGTACCCGTTTTAACAATGAAACTTTTACAAAAATTTTAGGCTACTTCAATCGACCATTCAGCTCCACCTTGGAAATGTCCCTCAACCAGCAATCAGCGCGTGCTGGATGCTGCTAATGGGCAACGTTCGAGACCTCAAACATTCTGCTTGATAACGAGGTTTTCAGGAGTAAAACAAAAGAAATGCTTTCCCCTTTTGTTAAAAAAAAGACGTATTTTTTTATGTTTTGGGGAGGGCCAAGATTTTTTGGCCTGATGTTTTGGGGAGGGCCAACATTTTTGGGTCCTCGTTTTAGATATTTTACCGGCCCTCGCCCCCCCCCCCAGTAATTAATGACCACTCCCTAAAAATAATCCTTTACTTTTTACTGACCTCCAGCGCATGCTCGTATTTTTACGAAATATGTAATTGTTATCTTGAGAGAAACATTAAACAGAACAGCCCAAAGAAATAAGTATGTGAAGCCAGTAAGACATGGAACATTCCAAGACTGAAAAATATTGTGGTTGTACTGTCAATGTAGCTGAAACGTTTGGTGAATATTTGTTTATTTTGAGAATAAAAAAATGTAAATACAATAACCTATTTGTGGTGTCGAAATATGCTCTGATATTTTGTTCCTGGACATTATCTGATCCGAGAAGATAACAGTTCCCGAGAGCGAAGCTTGAGGGAAACAGTGAGCTTTGAGGTCAGATAATGTCCAAGGACAAATATCAGGGTATATTTCGATGCCACAATGTAGGTTGTTGTTATTATCATCCTTCAAATATTTTCTTTGACACACGCTTTTACACTCACAGGGGGTGTATTCACTGATATTTCCCGCTCGCAGTGAAAATATTGAGTCAAATGATGCATTCAACCAATTACACACAAGAGAAAATATCTGATGTGTTATAAAAAACAATAATAATTATTACTCTACATTCGAATTGCACCATTGTTTACCAATCTGCATATAGTTGTACAAGCTAACTGTACAACCACAAACCATTTCAGCCATGCACTATTGACTATAATTATCCTATGTCCCACTTGTGCTTAATAAGTAGTATTGTTCATGTATGTACATGTACTAAGTTTGTGGTTCAAATTCATAACTTTTTTTTTCAAGGACTTGGCTTGTCAAGGACAATGCACACATCAAGGCCTTGTTTTCTACAGGTTCACACATCAATGACCTCAAATTCCTATGCAATACAGACCCAATGTAAGACCCTTTCTCTGATCTGTTTGCATGCCAAATCATTCAGTGCTGCTCTAACGGTATTTTGGAGACGAAAATTAGGCTGTTTTATGGTATTCTTAAACGTCCAAGGAGATTTGGTAAAAATTCTTGAACTTTTCAAGGATAAAACCTGATCTGCCAGAATTCAAGGAATTTTCAAGGACCTGGCAGTATTTCAAGGAAATTTGAAGGCCTGTGTGAACCATGTTAGTAACTTTAGTTTTTGTATATTGTTATTTGTATGTTTATTTCTTGGAACATATGATTTACTTACTACAATAATAAAATAACTGTACAGTGTAGCTGCTTATAGAGCGGATTTCAATTGAGTGTCGGAAGTGTTTTGGTTTTGAATTTTCTAAGCTCCCCTATTGGCTGAGAAAGTAAACCAACCAATCAGAATCCAAAGTAAAACCGAATGCAAATTGGTTTTGGTTTTGCTTTGGTTTGTCATTGGTTCACAGGGAAGCCATTTATGAGTTACTTGTGATTACTCGCTCCTATGATTGGCTGGCTGTGGGTAATTTGCATTTGGTTTTACTACACTCAACTGAAAACCGCTCTAAGTGCTAAACATGAATACAATAATACTGGTCCAAAAAGAGAGGACTTTAAAGCTGTTCAACACTAATTCTATTTGTTCCTCACCTTATACTGATGCACTGATGTATTCTACAGAATGTTTCGAATATAAAGAGCCTGGCATTCTCTATAAAGTCATCAAGACAGGCAACCAGGAAGAAGTCATTTAACAGCACCTACAATATTAACATTAGGATGTCAGGCAGCTGTGTGAGGGTAAAACTATATATTAATGATTGTGCACAATGTGCTCGTTTTCACCCTGTCCACTCCAAAGAATTTAACAAGGCTTGAAAGGGTTATTCATAAGATACATGTACAAGCCCATTTTTTTCTACAATTAAAATCAATTCTACATCAAGTGAATAGGTGAATAGTAAAATTTATCATATGACCCGAACGGCCCCGTGCATGCTTTCCTTTCAAAACCATTTACAAAAGTCATGTGATGAGGGTCAGACGTGTATGACGTGAGCGGGACGGAAAAAGCCGTCCGGCCATGCACAATTTTTCTTGCTGTTTTGCGGTTTGATCTTCAAACAAATATGGTCATATGATAAAAAAGCTATTGACTGAGTTAGGTCGGGCCGGATGGAAAATTTTTGGCTCTCGGTCATTTTGTATGGAACTCGCTGCGCTTGGTCCGTACGTCATGACCTGGAGCCAAATATTTTCCCGTCCAGCCCTCCCACTCAGTCAATAAGTACCTATTATATCTTGATTTGAGTGTTGAGTCTATGAGTTATAGAGGTTTCTATTTCCAATATGCTAATAATATTACCGTATGTGATGTCACAGGCTACACCTCCATGTTATATTTGGGTTTTGTATAAATCAGAAATAGTTTCATTCACAATAAGAAAGAAATTACCTTTGTTGGCCTCCTGTGACAAAAGTCATAAGCATATTTTTTATAATTTTTATATTATTTGGGAAATAGAAACCTTTAAACTCATAGACACAACACTCAAAGCAAGAAATATTTTTCAATTCACCTATTTACTTGATGTACATGTAGAACTGATTTGAATGATAAAACAAATTGGGCTTATAGGCACTATACAACTAAACAGTTTACCATATTCAAACTACTAAAATGATGATGTGATTTTGTTTATACAGTGTACCTAATAATAATAGGTTGAAGCAGGAGCCCATTACCAGGAGTGTCCATATATACTTTACCCGTGAGTCAGCGTATGACCAGTTTGAGCTATTTTTAGAACATGTTTCCCAGTTACATGTACAGTGTAACTGCCTTCTGACTCTGCTGCGATCGTGCATATGATTGCCGTAATTATCGAGATTAAGAATGACATATTGTTCTTCGAGGTGATTTTACTAACGCTGCATTGTCCTGACTATGGTTTGATTGGATTTCCAAAGTGTGGGCACGTGAACTCCCGTGAGATCTGTTCTAAATACATGTACAGCTCAATCCGGTCATACGCTGACTCGCATACCTAGTATGGGAGATGGACACTCCTGGTAATGTAATCCTGGTTATACTCTGTATGTTTAACTGCAGCACAAGCTGATGTGGCCATGTTTAAACTAAACAGAATAAGAATCCCTGCAGTGAACGAGGAGACAAATTGACTGGTTATTTTATTTACAAATATGGTTGAATGCACTGGGATTGAACTCAGGGGCCCTGGATTGAGTCCACTGTGTTAATCACCTTCTAGTTTAAAAAAAATACTGTTATGTTTCTCAGTTTCGTGTCCATGTACTCACTGTTTCACATTCTCTGAGTTTTTTCTGTGCTCCATCGAAGTCGAAGTTGACATACAAGCATTCCAGAAACTCAGTTATAGGGTCACGATATGTGTATGACTCTTGCTGAATGACCTTCACCAGGTCTTTGAGGACAGTCCGTCGTCTCTTGTTGGTGATAACAGCTGTTGTTAGGTATCGGAGGATATGTGGACACATTGTCTGGATAGCATTCAGGTATCTAAATACACATAAATGAAATGTTTCTCTCTGAACAGTTTTAGATTGAGGGTAGAAAGTAATAAGTTATTGTTTTGGTTTTGCATTTGTTACATGTACACATTGCCACTCATCACCACCTACATGTACACATTGCCACTCATCACCACCTACAATGTACATACATGTACACATTGTCACTCATCACCACCTACAATGTACATGTACACATTGCCACTCACCACCACCTACACAACTGTACCTACATTTACACATTGCCACTCACCACCACCTACACAACTGTACCTACATTTACACATTGCCACTCACCACCACCTACACAACTGTACCTACATTTACACATTGCCTCTAACCACCACCTACACAACTGTACACATTGCCACTCATCACCACCTACAATGTACATGTACACATTGCCACTCATCACCACCTACAATGTACATGTACACATTGCCACTCATCACCACCTACAATGTACATGTACACATTGCCACTCATCACCACCTACAATGTACATGTACACATTGCCACTCATCACCACCTACAATGTACATGTACACATTGCCACTCACCACCACCTACACAACTGTACACATTGCCACTCACCACCACCTACATTTACACATTGCCACTCACCACCACTGGCTACATGTACACATTGCCACTCACCACTGGCTACATGTACACATTGCCACTCACCACCACCTACATTTACACATTGCCTCTCACCACCGGCTACATGTACACATTGCCACTCACCACCACCTACATTTACACATTGCCTCTCACCACCACCTACATGTACACATTGCCTCTCACCACTGGCTACATGTACAAATTGCCACTCACCACCACCTACATTTACACATTGCCTCTCACCACTGGCTACATGTACACATTGCCACTCACCACCACCTACATGTACACATTGCCTCTCACCACTGGCTACATGTACACATTGCCACTCACCACCACCTACATTTACACATTGCCTCTCACCACCACCTACATGTACACATTGCCACTCACCACCACCTACATTTACACATTGCCTCTCACCACTGGCTACATGTACACATTGCCACTCACGACCACCTACATTTACACATTGCCTCTCACCACTGGCTACATGTACACATTGCCACTCACCACCACCTACATTTACACATTGCCTCTCACCACCGGCTACATGTACACATTGCCTGAGTCTCACCACCAGCTACATGTACATGTACACATTGCCACTCACCACCACCTACATGTACACATTGCCACTCACCACAACATACATGTACACATTACCTCTTGCTGCCACCTACATGTACAAATTACTACTCACCACCACCTACACGTACACATTACCTCTCATCACCGGTTACATGTACATGTAGGAAGACTTACATTCAACAGAATTCTAGACTGTTGTAATATCAAAATGTATGGCTGTGTACTTATGACCTTTGGATATATACTCAAAAACACCTGAACGTGTATTTTTGCTAGTTCTACAAGGCCCACACTTTTATTTAATTTCGTAATATTATGACAATGCAAACCACCAAATAATCAAGGTCATATGACTGCAAGGATGTACATCGTATTCAGAATTTATCTCAGATGCAAAATTAGAAAAGTGTAGGCAGGTATGTAGCGGTATATAGAGTATGGTAAGATGTCTAGAAAGTTGCCTACAACTTTTACAGCCAGGAAAATCTTCTTCACAGATGGGTATTTTTCCTGGATCCAAGCCCCTAAATACAGGGCTTGCCACTAACGGTGGTCCACTGGCCAGCAAAAAAAAACAATTTTGACTTGATTGTATCCGATTTACACATGGCTTTGTTAAGTAAACTTCACAAAATTAATTTCTGGCACTTTCAAATGGAAGACCTTTTAACCCTTTCCCTACTGGACATGTTTGGCTCAGTTGGTGAAATCCTGAGTGCTAACTCAACCCTCCCCCCTCGGTTCAAGTTTGGCTAGCCCGGGGCAGTTAAATACTGCTGACTTTTTAAGCCGAGGGCTCAAACTTTTCCCACAATGCCATTTGGGAGAATTCTGTGCACTCGTTGACAGTAGGTATGGCTGCTTCGGTAGGGTTTCCAATGAAATGTTCTCTAATTTTGGAGAAAAAAGCCACTGCAAGAGATCTAGAGGACATCATTAAGTCTGAGGACGGCTGAAAAGTACTTGGTTTGCTTTTAGTAGGCCTTGTGAAGGGTTTCACAGGATTTTTCTGGTGTGTTTCTGCTTTGAGACACATGAAATAATTCTTCACTGAAATCCTTGAAATTTTGCAGTTGGTTGTCTTTTCCCCCTGCTCAACCTATTAGGATGTGTTTTTGTCACTTTAAAGCAATGGCTTGAGTCCAAATCACCGCTCTTGGTTGTAGGGGTAAAAGGCTTCTAAAAAAAATCCTACCAGAGTCCCAGAGGGTGGGAATGTTATTTTTTTGTTGATTACCCCGATTGGAGGTGGGAGCAGGTAAATGTGGTTGAGTGAAATGCAGTGTAAATATCGGCATGGTTCACAGTCGTTTGGTGCGTTTTATGCAAACAAACCTGCTGGTTGGAAAGATTAAACAAGGTACTGTAACGACTGAGTGGTGATTTTGTATTTGCTTTTGATTTCAGGTGCGAATGGGAACTTAGGGTTTTTTGAGCCGATTTTCAGCTCCTCAAAATTCGTGAAAAGTAAGAAATGAACAACAATCTCCAAAACAAAGAGTTTTTCTCCAAAGTGGGAGAGTCAAGTGATCCCCGTTATAGCTGTGGCTTCGAAGTCATTCATCCCTTGAAATAATATCACAACATCGTATTTCCAGCATGTCTACATGTAGGTTTGGTGCAATAATTTTCTCCAGGTACATGCTTCATATTGGGCAGTTACGGGCGGTGCAGGAGGGAAAGGGTTAAAATTCAGAAATCGGACTTGTGAAATGACTGCCTACATATTATTTACGAACCCCAAGCCCTTGCCATTTTGGCCACATATTTTTGGAACTGGTTTTAGTAGTGCCCAGTCCCTCAAAAGGAGGTAATTATCAACACATGACTCCTGTGGTCTCCATTTTGTTTTGCTTTGAAATGGCTCAGAGGTGGGTTTCAGAGTTGCTTTTGTAGCTGGCCAGTACAACTTGTATTTTGGCCAGTTAAAATCTTAATAAACTGGACAATGGACTATTTGTTCATAAAGTTAGTGTAGAGCCCTGAAATACATTCCTGGACTGGCTCTTACATAATACAATATACAGGTACATGTACATGTACCTGGAGCTTCTCTTTCCATCACAAAAGCTTTTAAGCCAATTGGGATTTGCTTAGATCAAATTAACCCTAAGTCTACTGCAAAACTCTCATTGAAAAAACACTGAATTTCTAACAGGACCTGAAAAGCAGCCATAGAGGCTGATCAAAGTCTGAACCTAGCTAAAGATATGCAAACACAAACTTTATTTGTCCTTCTTTTATACATAAGACAGAAGGTGGAAGAACTTTTTCAGTCAGTACAACCAAGCTATGGAACAGTCTGCCTTTGAACTTGAGAAAGCTGCCAAATGTCTACTCATTCAAGAAAATAATGTTATCAGAAATACTTTATACTGAATGAGCAGCTTTCTCTAAATCATTTTAGACCTTAACATATTTTATTTTGTCGTTCTTTTAAAACGTGTTATTTTATACAATATCTCAGATTTTAGAATTTACATTAGAACTTTAGCATTTTTATTTTTACATTTCTCTGGGTGGGGAGGTGGAGACTAGGGGGCTTAGCTTATTTACTTTTTTGCTAGGGTGGGGAGTGATGGGTGGGGGGGGGGGGGGGGGTGGTGACTTAGGTGTTTACATCGTATCTGCTATAGTTACATGTAGCTTATATATTTATTAAATAGATCATATGAATAGCTTTATTAGTATATTAGTATCAAGCATTTTATATAAACTGTATTGTATTATTGTAATGAGGGCTACAGGTTTCTTAGTGTTGTACACTATTATGTATTACCCTCTTTAAATAAAGACGTTATTATTATTATAATCACAGATCGAATTGGAATTTAGCGTGTTGGTTTTTGTGGAGGGTGGAAACCTGGAGTACCGGGAGAAAAACCCTCGGAGCAAGGGCGAGATACCAACAAACTCAACTCACATACATCTACATGTATAGCGCTGGGTCCGGGAATCGAACCTGGGTCACAGAGGTGAGAGGCAAAGCACCACCCTGGCTCCCCAGGTTATACTCTACTACACAAATCATGATTCCTGGAAAACAGTTAAACTTACTGTGGCTGGTAGAGGAACAGATCAATAATTAAGTCACGACCCTTTGGATGGTTAAAGAACACAAACAGACTCCAGTGAATTAGCCATGTCCTCTCCTGAAGTAACTGTAGAGTGCTGGCACCAGTCTTGTGGAGAAAAAAATAATAATTACATGTTAGGCAATGAATGTTTAAAAAAAATTCCCCTTATTTTATTTATCTATTTTATAACATTACAATTTTACAGTAATAGAGAGTAAAAATGACAAAAAAAACAATAATACAAACAATAAACACAAAACAGACGTCCTTGTCTAATGTAGGTCGGAATAGAATTCATTACAATTAATTTATTTAAAGTTACTGAGAGAGCCCCATTTTTGTTAGTGCTGTTTGAGCTGTCCATTTTTAAGCGCAATACCTTTCTCCATCTGAATTACGTTGCTTAAAGACAAAAGGAAAACTTCAAAATACAAAGGTTCTTCACACAATTTTGAAACGTAAATATAATATTTTGCGAGCAGAACGAAGTGATTAGTTGCATAGAAATCTCTGCATATAGCCATAAAGAATGACTTTGCCTTAGAGGTTGATTGTTACATGTATATTGTTTTTTGTTTCCTACCAGCTGATAATTTGCATCAAAAAGGTTTTTACCATATTGCATAAACAAAACATATGTTCCAAAGTTTGATTGCAAGTACCACAGAAATTACAAATCGGGCTTTAATTTCTACAACTCTCATTTGGTAAAGTGTTTCATTTGTTGGTATGATGTGTATTATTTTGAACTGAAAACATCTCAACTTCGTTTCCTTGGTTATTGGAAACACCAGGGTGTAAATATTGCTTGGAATTAGCCCTAATTCCATAAGTTTGAGCTCAAGTTTGGGTACTTGTATTATCTTTGATGAGAGCGCGAGTCATGGATTCTTTGCCGTTACATTTTTGTTGTTTATATTGAATTGTTTTAGATTAATTCCATGCGTTCTACAGTCCTCATCTCTTGTTTTTAAGCATTTGTTTCCACTCTGCTGGTATGGCATGCACCAAGCCTTGATAATTTAAGAAATTGGTCTGGACATTGAATTTTAATTTTAATTGGTCGAAGGTTAGGAAGTTATTTCCTTCTAAGAGATCACCGATTGTTGTAATTTTGCTTTTATGCCAGGATTTATAGTATACTGGCTTTCCAGATATAATTATGGACTTATTATTCCAAAATATTTCATTTTCTACTTCACTGCCAGTGATAGGGTATTTAACTGTCAATTCTAGGCAATGAATGTTCATGGTGTATTCATTGAATACAGTACATGCACAGTCCCGCTCAAGTGTTCTGCAACCGTTGGTGGCACCAGAGCTGCCAAAATGTCAGCATTTTGGTGCCCCAACGGTAAACACCGGGCATCTAGCTGTCAACGGCTCACCGCCGTTTGGCTTTCCCTAATCAACCACTCAAAGCTATTTAATTTGTTAGCTAGTAGTCAAGTTTTTCTAATTAGTCAGTTCAAACACACAAATGGCGGTGTTCAATAAAATAACACAACTCTACCAAGACAGTGTGAAATACACAAAGCCAAATAAAAGTTTGCTGCATTTTAGCAGGTGCTCTCTCGAGAAGTAAATTTTTGAAGTCAGTTTAAGGTTACTGTATACCTGCGCGCCATGTTTTCTTAAAAAATTTTTTGGGTAATTCTTTTGAAATTGATGGAGTGATTTTCATCTTTCCAAAAAAAAAAATTTTTAACAATGATGCAAAAGTTTGCAAGATATTAGAAAAAAACGTAATTTGAAGGAAAGTAAATAAATCGCTTAGGCGTGATAAATCCCTCTGATAGGCACCCCGCTGAATTTTTGCGGGAAACTAAATCCGGAGCTTCAGACTCACAGTGAGCCGTGACTTCAGTGATTTTATAGCGTTTAATTTATTGGTACATTGTATATCGATCGTGGATATGTCCAGAAGAGAAAAGAATAATAGCCTGGACACTTTCTTTGTTGTGTATGAGTTCAGGTTACCAGGAAACCCTGTCATAATCCTCTACATGTACATGTACGTTACTTTGAAACCCGACCTCAATCAACGACCGTGGACTCAAATAGTGTAAGCAATGCGTTATATTTTCCATGTGAATCACACACTTCCAGTAAAAAAAAACACATTTCAAAACCTGCTTGGGTCATCTACATGTGCAGTTGTGGGCACTGGTATATCAAAGAAAGCCTCCTACACTTGCAGAGGTTTTTTCCCTTTCTCTCTCTTGCCGGTGGGAAAGAGATGTCTGCTAGCAGGGAAGCCCTGCCGCTAAACCACAGATCCAATAATTATTGGAATTTAGCATGTTGGTTTATCACACCAAGTTCTCTTACATTGCCCTCTATAACATCTTTCAGCCTGTTGAGGTCCTCCAGAGCTGTTTCCCAATTCTGCATTAGAATCTCTGACGCCAGTTTACCCCACAAAGCATTGAGTGAGTTCCTGTCACCACCTGGGGCCTGGAATGTTAATGAGAGCATTTGTATCAATTACTGATAGGGCTGGTATGCTGTATCACTACATTGTAGTTCAAGAGGACCTGAGGTCACACATTGTAACCCAAAGTTTTTAAGTTAATTTGCTTATATGATTCAACAGAGCCCATGTTCCTAGCCAAAGTCACTTGAGAACTAGTCTGGATTCAGGTCATCACTTTTGCTAATACATGTAGACTTTGGGCAGACTAAATCTGCAGACTAAATTTGTACAAATGTAGATGCCATCTTCATGTAGATAGATACTAATATAGATAGATAGATAGATAGACAGACAGACAGATAGATAGATCAATAGATACTTATATTTAAAACAGGGTAATAACACCTTCAGTAAAATTACTAAGTTTCACTGTTATATGTATCAATAGGAGACCAACTTTTTTGTAAAATATAGCAAACAAATAAAAGATACAGCCATTACATAAATGTAAGGACGATTTGAAATAGGAACTAAATTGAACAATTAATGTAAAACTACAAAACATACATATTCTAATTCAGGAACAATTTACATAATAAGACTATCTAGTAATTACAAAATGATTGTACAGTGGTATTAAAATCTATTACAAATTAAGCAGCCATATTATTAAAAAAGACAATCAGTTCTAACTCTAGATTATATGTACCGTAAAATTCTGAAAATAAGCCCCCCCTTCCAAATATAAGCTCCCCGGAAAATAAGCCCCCTTAATTTTTAACACATAACCCTCCCTATAATTATCCCCCCCCCCTGAATATAAGCCCATAGACATATTTTGAGGATGGACCTTATCAGCTACATTGTACATAGACAAAACATGCTGTAATTATGTTGCAATAAAGCTTGTTGCTGTTATGTTCATAGAGTTGTTAGGTTCAAAGAGATCAGTTAATGACCACAGTTCACAATATTTTGAGACACAAAGTGCCATCCGAAAATATGCCCAGCTCATTTTGAAATGCACATTTCCCTCCAAAAATAAGACCCCCGTATATAAGCCCTCCCCGAAAAAGGTCCTTTGAGCAAATATAAGCCCAGGGCTTATTTTCGGAATTTTATGGTATTCTAATTCAAACCATAATAGTACTTAAATTTCAATTTGCTTTGAGATACATGTACATACGTACAGATACATGTAATGCATAAATTACATGTTGCTTTGTGTTGGTACTTGCTGATGTGTCTACTGTAAAGAATATTTGTGACCAGTTTTGAGATACATATGTACAGATACATGTACAATGTAATGCATTAATTTAGATTTTTTTACTGACTTCGTAAATATTACTGCTAGCATTTTGTTCCCCACAGTCGTTTAACCAACATTGCTACTACATGTACATCTTTGTCATTTGAATCTCTGAGGTTTCATTTCATTTGAATTGAGAACTGCACAAACTCACCAGTGCTCTGTAGAAGTAGAGGTACTCTGCAGCACCAGAGTAATTACCACATTCATACTGGAACTTGGCAAACTTATACAGCACATCTAACATCTCTGGTTTGATCTAAGAATAACACAACAATAAACATGATTGTATAATAAATAATATTTAAAGCTATCCACCTTAAAAAAATTCAACACAATTTGAATTTACAACATACAACATACGATGCACATAATGCATGTACAGTCCCGCTCAAAAAGTTTGCAACCACCACTAAACGCCAAACGGCGCTAACGGTTTTTAGCGGCGCTAGTGCCACTAACTTTTACCGTTAGTGCCACCAAACCACTAAACGTCTAGCGCCGTCGACGGCTAGCCACCAAACGTCTAGCGCCGTCGACGGCTAGCCACCAAACGTCTAGCGCCGTCGACGCCTAGCCACCAAAAAGTTCTGAGCCACCAACGGCTAGCCACCAAAATCTCTGAGCCACCAACGGCTAGCCACTAAATCGTTGAGCCGCCGACGTTTCAAGAAGTTTATTTTGAAGCCTTTTATGCGCTGACTTGAAGTATTTTGCATTTTGAGAAGTTTAATGATTTTGAAATGTTCGTCAAGGCCGAGTTTTGAGAAATTTCTTTTGAAACGTTTGTTTTATTAGTCAGTTCATCGGTTTCCGTGGCAGTACTGAAGGAATAAGTATTCAACTAAAATAAATTTACCATCTAGTGTCAGCAGCCGAGTTTTGAGTAGTTAATTTTAAAACGGTTAACGTCTACTAGTCAGCCGTATAAGTTCGATTCATCGACTCTCACGAGTCACAGCGCATGGCCCACTGAATGTAGAAGTCCACTGAACTTCAACTAACTTTACCGTCCCATTACAGGTTGCCGAAAAATATATATTTGCAGGTGGGGTATTTTATTAACTCATCACAAAGTGATGAAGTTAAAAACTCCAGAAGATTTGATAAAGTGTGATCTCACGGCAATTAACATTCATTTGACAACAAATTGGAAAACAGCCAAAACTTTTCACTGTTAGGCATGCAGAGATCGACTCAAAGCATTTCCCGCATCAGGTGATACTGTTCAGACATGAAACAAAAATGAAATAAAAACTTACAAAACATTTTATTCTGAAGGTAGAAAATGTCCGGTGCGATCAAGGCGATTTTAAAGCCAAACACTGACGGCCTATAAATACGATGATTATTCAAATCAGTTCGTGGAAAATGTCACGCTTCACGGCCGTGTCGTAGAATTCTTGAGACCTTTGAGAAACGCATCCACATTAATAAAAGAACTCCAGAATATTTTATTGTACATCTTTTTCATTTTCCATAAAGGTTGAGTCCATGTAGTTGTGTGGTGAATTAAACTACAGTCGCACTTCCCGCGAACTTCACGGCGTGACACTCCAGTGTTGTGTCAAAAACCAGACAATGTCTGCGCAGCAAAGCGGTTTCAAGCAACACGTGAAGAATGAAACAGGAAGTTAGCTGTTCGCTGTTCGAGTTTTACTGAACGGTTTTGAAGTGATTTGCTTTAGTTATTCCAGGGAAAATCTGTGAAGTTCCCAAAAAAATGTCTTCGATTCTGTCAGACACGATGCGACTACAATTATTGTTAATATGCTAATTTTCGACTTCAGTTTGTTTACATTCACTCACACCGCAGCACAGTGCAGTGAAAACTTTTTCAATCGTGCACTGCTAACGGCTAGCCGCCAAATGTCTTGAGCAGTTGACGGCTAGCCACCAAACGTCTAGCGCCGTCGACGGCTAGCCACCAAACGTCTAGTGGCGTCGACGGCTAGCCACCAAACGTCTAGCGCCGTCGACGCCTAGCCACCAAACGTCTAGTGGCGTCGACGGCTAGCCACCAGTTTTTACCGTTAGTGCCACCAAACCACTAACGCCCAGCCGCTAAAAAAATAGCGGCGCTGGTGGCGCTGACGGTTGCAAAGTTTTTGAGCGGGACTGTAGCTGATAAAAGTAATATGGTTCAACAGAGAATACACCACGAGGATTAAAAAAGAGAGTTTACTTTCTGAATACCATAATTTTATCACATACATTATTTTGTACAAGCCACAAATGTGTAAAGCTATAGGGGGAGGACTTTGGTGTTGGTTCATGTTGGTACTTCATCAAACCCGATATAACTGATACATTTGTAGCAGGCATACATTGTACGATTACATGATAGGTGAGCACTACATGTATAACACAGACAGAGTCCACAATTCAGCGCAGTCATCTCTGTAGTTCAGTGGTTAAGCCATCTGCTTTCTATGCGGCAAATCAAGGGTTTGAGTGCCAGTAGGTGCCCATAATATGTTTTTCTCTCCTTTGTCTTTTCACAAATTACAGGACGGTCCTCTAAAGCATAGGTTAGGGTTTTTCATTATCAGGTAAGGCTTTTGTATTTTTCTCTAAGTTTGTCGGATTATCGGTTCCCAACATTTGTCCGACACAGAAATGATCCCCCAGGCTACATATACGAATGTAGATCATGACTGCTATAACAAGCCACACCCCTAACTTCAGCCCGATAAACATAAGCTGTTTTTTCCCAAACGGTTTCAGGAAAAAACCTTATAATGTACATGTACATGTGTATAAGCCGCATTAAGAGTAGTCTTGTGTTCAAGTTCATAAATGCTTGTAATTGAAGCAAAACCTCTTCTGAAGAGACTGAATCATATCGCAACTTACAACGAAATGGGTTACAACATTCCTGGTCCTTTCTTGTTTAACCTGCTGTCTTTAAATCACTTCAGAATTCTTCTGCTGTTGTTTCCCCATTAACTAACAACATACATGGGTGTTTAAGGAACTTCATTCCTTTAAGTGCACAAGAAATTTACTAAGATTTTCTGGCGAAACTATATGACTATGAGCATGTGTTTGACTGCATGGTCTGCCATCTTGGATTTTCAAAGAGGGGCCTGGGGCAAGTTTTCTTGAATGTCCAATCCGAAGTTCAACATGAACACTAGATGAGAATGATACTTTATTTGAAAATTTGAAGGCTTCCAAGCCAAGTATGGGCTTAATGAACTTATAGTATCAATAATTATCAAATAATATTATATTATATTCTCGGCTATTTACTAGCCACTCCTATCAGCCAGGATCTACTGTACAATAATTAAGTCTTGACACCAAGGGCATGTTTGATTGACCATATTCCAGAATAAGAATAGAAGGAATAGTCTCTGGAAATCACTGGTTCAGGTACATTTTGCACTGTAAACTACATGTACAAACACTTCCCAACATATTAAAATCAAAATACATCAAAAATTGTACACTTAGTATTCTGGTGGCTAAATAATCCTGAAAAAAGCAAGTTGTAATAATTACATGTATTATCATTCTGTGTACAATATATTCTTATTCAAGAATACAGTCAATCGAATGCACATCCCTAAATGTACAGTCATGTATTGTATCCCACACTCAAATCACTGGAGAAATGGACAGTCAACACCAGTGATACTGCCAGTATGGGATGATAATCTCCTTTCCATTTTCATTCTCTACCAACACAAAGTAGAGTTGGCAGGAGGTGATTCAGGAGGAAAGGAGTGTATGAAAAGCTCCTTCTACAGTGTACATCACGATAGCATGCAGACTCAGTTCTTCAAGAAAGTGCTGATTTAAGCCTTCATCAGACTTAATGATGTCCTCCAGCACTCTTTAAAATGGAGAAAAAGCTAGCGAAGGCTGTAAAAAACTAAAATGTTCCCTCAAACAAACTTCCCACCATCTCCCAAGGGCACCCAACAAAGTTTTCGGTTAAAAAGCTGTTCGGGAGAGTAAGTTAGCCTAAAACGTTCGGATTTGAAAAAATGTCCCTAGAAAATAGTTTTCTGAAAGACTGGCTAGAAAATTTGTTTTCAATCCCTAGAAAATTATAGAAGAAACGGGAGACCAAAAGGTTTCCCCTAAAATATTTGTGCGTATTCGTCTGATCAATAGAGTAAGAGTTTTCCCCTAAAATATTCGTATGTTTTCGTCTGATCAATAGAGTCAGAACAATCCGGGAAAAAACATTGGTTGGAATGAAAAAAAAAACCATATTATCACAAATCATTTAGTGAAGCGGCCACCTCTAAAGTTTTCGAGAACACATTTTCATTCTCTAAGAAATTCTGACATCTAAAATCCAAAAGAATAAACCTTTAGCAAATGGAGGTCACCTGAAAGAATTGCCTAAAAGAAAAAAGAACCCCTAAAAAAATTGTACCTCCACAAAACTTTGCAACATGAAGTTACTTGGGCTTGAAAATTCTTGTTTATGTTCTAGACTACTAAACAAATTCGTAGGCCGGGAATATTTTGCCATAGTATTTTCGGTTGACGCGATTTCCACCTAGAAAATCCGAACAGCTAATAGCTTTCAAGAATACGTCAAAAGACATAGTACTGAGGCGCCTTAAAATGGCTAGATGAGCTGCATACAACTGGTTTCAAACGAATTTCAAAAAGTACTCGATGGGTGCCCTTGGTATTTTAGGAAGCTATTAGCTGTTCGGATTTTCTAGGTGGAAATCGCATCAACCGAAAATACTATGGCAAAATATTCCCGGCCTACGAATTTGTTAGCCCAAGTAACTTCATGTTGCAAAGTTTTGTGGAGGTACGAATTTTTTAGGGGTTCTTTTTTCCTTTAGGCAATTGTTTTAGGTGACCTCCATTTGCTAAAGGTTTATTCTTTCGGATTTTGGATGTCTGAATTTCTTAGAGAATGAAAATGTGTTCTCGAAAACTTTAGGTGGCCGCTTCACTAAATGATTTGTGATAATATGTGTTGTTTTTTTCATTCCAACCAATGTTTTTTTTCCGGAGCGTTCTGACTATTGATCAGACGAAAACGTACAAATATTTTAGGGGAAACCTTTCAGTCTCCCTTTTCTTCTATAAATATTCTAGGGACTGAAAACTAATTTTCTAGCCAGTATTTCAGAAAACAATTTTCTAGGGACAATTTTTTCAAATCCAAAAGTTTTAGGCTAACTTACTCTCCCGAACAGCATTAATAATTCATGAATGAAAAACAAAGGAAAAGAATGTTTGAAGAGTAGTTTTAATACAGATTTGTCCTACTTTCTAGGGTGAAATAGGTTGTATCTCCAATTGAAAATAACTGAAACACATGACTATACTGTACATCGATCTAGACATTTGATAAATAAGTCATAATTATTATACAGAATGTGTCCATGTTTTATTGGATTTACATGTACCAACTTTCACCCCAGGCTCAAGTTTGTAAATCCAATAAAACATGGACACTAATTCTTTATCTATTACTTTAAAATCAAACTCATTAATAATTCATGAAGCAAAAACAAGGGAAATCACTGAGCGATAAGTGATCTGTAAATCTGATACAGATTTTATCCTCATTTACATAACTTTTGCTTTGATTTTCTCCGCCAAAATAAGTCGTCATCACCAAAATAACTGAAAACATGACTCTATACATCTAGACGTTTCATAAGTCAGATACAGAATTTGTGTTTGCTTTCAGCTCAAGTTTGTAAATCTCATTAAGTACGGCTACTCGTTCTCTATCTATTACTTACACCATGATTTCTTTCTAGATATTCAAACAGCATCCTTCCATCTCTGAGAACAAGAAATCAGTAACCTGTTTAGTGTCACTGAGCTGATGCAAACTGCAGACAAAACTGTACACCTACAGTACAGCTACAAATGTAGTACATAATTTACATACAATGTAGTTTTAGAAAGATTGACAATCGATTGGAGGTGAAAAATAGCATTTACAAACAGGTTTTGCTATCTCGTACAAGGCCTTTAAATAAATGAAGTCAGATATTTTTTACTCTCCAGTACAACCACTGGGGCCAATTCCTCTACAAACCACTGGAATCAGGTAAGTCATTTTTGAATGAAAGAAACTATCTTTCTTTCTATGAGTTAAGCCGGCTAAAGACACATCGCTCCAAGAGAAATGTTTTCGAATTTTGTACAATACTTATTCAACTGAAATCGTAAGTTAGACTGCTTCATGTTGCATGTTTGTTTTCTTTGTGTCAACTTCACTGACCGAATGCCAAAAGTTAATGATTCTTTGCAAAGTTATCTACTCTGTTAAAGTGCCCCTAAACCCTTTCGCATTTTTTATATAATTACATGTGTATATGAAACTTTGAAAGGCTTTGAGTACTTCTGTGAAGAAATTTGTGGCTTACAGAGAATACTCTATGTTCTATGTGAAAATTTGACCTTTCCTGACCCATGACCTTGTAAGAAAAAGACTGGGTCGATTCCTGCTCTTACGTCATCAAATTCATTCAACTTTGCAATAACTTGAATAAATATTTAGCATTTTGTCTAAAATAACTGTTTTCTTTACTAAAAACTCACAGACTGTGTATATTCTCTATATATCGATGCTGTTGTGATAGAAAGGTGCCATGGACAATAATGCATTAATGAGGCGACGTACAGTACCGCCGTAAATTATAGGGACATTTACCACGGCTGTGCCGCATGCAATGCCCGCGGTTTTACCTCGAAAAACCATGGTCTTTTTTTTTAGGCGACTGCGGTCATTTTTTGGGGTAACCGTGGTCACTTTTGAGGTCACCGTAGTGGTCGTGCTGCGGCGCTAACCGCGACCTCATGTAACATCTACATGTACATCTCATACATTATATTTTGAAGCAGTTGGCTTCGTTAACTAAGAACGTGAACAGAGTTCTCGAGTAAGAAAGACAACTTACAAAAGTTAACAGAAGATTGTTAGCGTGCCGTGTCTTAAGAAATGCTTATTTTGAAGCAGTTGGCTTCGTTAGTTAATAAGAACGCGAATGGCGGTCTTGAGTAGAAAGACGACTTACGAAAGTTAACAGAAGATTGTTAGTAGGCTGTATCTCAAGAAATGTTTATTTTGAAGCAGTTGGCTTCGTTAGTTAATAAGAACGCGAACGGCGGTCTCGAGTAAGAAAGACAACTTACAGGCTTTTTCTTACAAGGTCATGGGCCAGGAAAGGTCAAATTTTCATCATTTCAAACAAACATAGAACATAGAGTATTCTCTGTAAGCCACAAATTTCTTCACAGAAGAACTCAAAGCCTTTCAAAGTTTCATATATATAAAAATTGCAAAAGGGTTTAGGGGCACTTTAAAATAGAGGCTTATGTTTGTGTTTTATTGACAAATACAGGCACTTGTTCACTGTATGACGAACTCAAAATTTCTTCATACTGCATTTGGCCTCATGCAGTAATCGTTATGTTTGTTTATCGTACAGTCAGCATGTGCCTGTGTTTGCCGATAAAGAATGCACATCAGTCTTTAACCCTTAAACATTGTACCATATTTTCTCAACTATAAGCCACACCGTTTTGAACCTTTCAGATTTGAAGCCAATAACATTTTAACACATACATGTACCGTATATGTAGCTGGGATGCACTGGGCAGTATTACATTTCTACAGGTACACAATTTTAATACCTGTAAACTGGCAGGGTTCAAATTTATTGGTTAGTAACATTTTTGACCTACACATGTAAGATAATTCTACATCCAGAGAAAGCATCTTATAAAGAATTGACTGTGATCCTGTTACAAAGGATTCTTGGACAGTTAAATCTTACAGTTGGTTAGTAAAACTTTTGTCCACCAACCTGAATGTACATGTATGCAAGTCATACAAGAATACATATACACATACATATACATTTTGTACATACACTGTATAGACCTGCTTCTTTACCTTGTTGACTGTATCTGCTTTGTAAATTCGGGGTCACTAAAACAGCTTATGATTGGTTCTGTCTGTGCTTGAAGATCTTTTAGTTCTCTGACAACCTCAACACGCTTGTCAACTAGAGCTGAACAAATACACATAATAATTTCATTAATAAACTGATAAATATAATATACACATATCAAAGATTTAATTGCAAGAACTACATTTTTCTTTGACCAGTACTGACAGTACTTCACTGTTGTATACAGCCATCAACTCCTGCAGGTCCAAGTGAGTCTCTGTGCCTTTTTGCAGCAGTACATTTATCTCCAAACATTTTGTTTGTTTGTTTGATTTGTGCATAACAGGGCAAGGGCAACCTAAATATTTTGGGGTAACTACATGTAAACCATGATTGTTCTGTGGTTGCCCCTGAGACAATTAGACACATTTTTCTTTGACCAGTACTGACAGTACTTCACTGTTGTATACAGCCATCAACTCCTGCAGGTCCAAGTGAGTCTCTGTGCCTTTTTGCAGCAGTACATTTATCTCCAAACATTTTGTTTGTTTGTTTGATTTGTGCATAACAGGGCAAGGGCAACCTAAATATTTTGGGGTAACTACATGTAAACCATGATTGTTCTGTGGTTGCCCCTGAGACAATTAGACACAAACATTAATTTCAAACCCTGCTGTCACATACACATGTAGTCAAGTCAGCCTGCATAGAATGATACATTGTACAGTTGTACATATTAGCACACATCACTCCAGCTGGTGTCACTAGAGTTTGACTTGCCATTTCAAATTTACAGGAAAGCAACTTTATCTAATGTTGGTATGTAAAATTAGGACAGCTTGGAACACCGAAACACTTCTAGGGAATTATATCATAAACAATAACCTTTGTGTTGATATTTGTCCCCAGATATTATCTGTCCCAAGAAGCAAACAGTTTCCAAAAGTGAAGCTCAAGGAAAACTGTGAGTTTCAAGGCACAGCTAATGTACAAGGACAAATTAATATCAGTGGCAGTGCATGTACATGTACTGTACAATGTAATTATTTCAACGCCACAATTAAAGTACATTATACATTGTACTTCATTTGTATATGTACATGTAGGTTATTCATATCTTTATAACTCTTCATATATGTTCTTTTATGTGAGCCCTTGCACAAAGCATGTGTATTCGCTGATATCTGTCCTCTTTTTTCCCCCATTTTTTATTTGTTTAATCTGTTTCATACTTTACAAAAAACTGTACAACTACTACACATTTACTAAAGTCATACACACACGCACATATAATTTACAAGGTTCTGATGTACGATAATAGTCTAGATTATCTTGTCAGCCACTTTTTTTAGAGGTTCCCATTTTTTTCATACCTCTCCATGTCTAGCTTATTTGTGCTTTGTCTTTCAAGTAAAGCTTTCTCTTTTAATAAAATGAGGAAAAATTCAAAACAAAAGTGTGTGTCTTTGATAAAAGCCGTATACATACATGTACATGTATGGTACTTTGCTACAATAAGTGCATGGTTAATGAGTCTCTTGTTTGGTATAGGCTCCAGTTGACCATACAATATAGAACTAGCACTTAAAGACCCTTTAGCACGCCCTGTGATACTTTGCGCGAAACCCGTGTTTTTGTTTTGATTTCGTGTTCACTGATTGTGACGAGCGCCTAACTCAACAACCGTCGTCAAAATTCTATAGACCTCTAGGAAACTTTATATAAACGGAAATAATGCCTAGTTTAAGAAAGCCCTAAAATCGATTCAGTGTTGAAAGCTGAGACTTATTCATTAATCAAACATCCACAAAGGTAGAACTTGGAAGAGAACTTGATGCAGGACGTTATTTAATTATTCAGCGCGTTCTAGGATTTTAAAACTGATGCACGAACACTTACATGCATTTCATATCAGATTATAGAGCACAAACAGTTCGATTATTGATCAAATAGTAACACATCTATTATATTATTTATAATAGTGTGTACTGACCGATCGCTACAAAGTATTTGCATTGACTTGACTTCGGTTTGAACACTTACAAGCTACTAAATATCGGAATTAGTGAGCACGGATACAACGGAGGAATGGCAAGGTATTCATTGAGTTTATCCACTGATATACACGCAACTAGAAAACTGAACCACAAATATCATACCGTTGGAGAATCGACAGTCCTTTGAACAGCCAGAGTCATCCGCTCGGCATCCGCTAAGCCGCCGGCTATTTACAAATGTACTCAGAAATGCAAGAATGCAGAGTACTCTCCAAACTCACCGCAGTTGCTTCTGTTTCCCTAACTTGAAGATCGGAGAATTATCGGCGAATGATCTTCTTACCTTCGTTTTAGGAAGGAAGACATACCGTGACAATGTTCTCGGCCGTTGAATGTCACACAAAATCTGTCAGCAAATTTTGGTTCAATATTTAAAAGAATGCCCTAAATAAGTTCTTAAGAAGAGTATTCATCGTATGTGCATATATAATAGTAACTAGTAACATGTATCAGCGGTAACAATGACGATGTAAGCAGATTCTTTACATGTAGGCATTGCCGGTCACAGAACTGAATTTCGTGGTCCATGAAAATACTTGTTTCGCGCAAAGCATCACGGGGCGTGCTAAAGGGTCTTTAAACTGTTTTGGTTTGGGCTGTGTTTACATGCCACCAGTTTATGAAACAGCTCCAGAAAGAAACAGCATACAGTATGTGCAGTTAGTGAAAAAATGAACTAATGTATACTTTTCACTACAATAAGAGCACTTGTCACTAGTTTTAATTTTGGCTTTAAATAAAATATCATTTGTTGCTAGAATGTTGTGTATAATTTTGTAATGAAACATGCTTAATTTGATTTCTTTTGTGATTTTGAAATTAAGGCTTGTTATATACTTTCTTTAAGTTGCACTCTTGAAAGTAATTTTTAATCCTAGTCTCTGCTGTTGGGGCGCAAAATTGTAGTTTTGCATATTCTATTCTAATTATTTTCGCAGTAATTTCCGTAGGTCTGTATCCCACCATGGTGGGTTCTCATATAGTTCACTAGGCTTTGTCTGACTTTTACTATTAATAACCTTTAACTGTCTTAATAATTATTAAGCCTATGAATCGCAAAAAAATAGCTTTTAACTGAAATTTTGTCTGAAAGTTGCAAAACTTGAGTGGTTCATCATTCTCATCAAGCAGGTCTTTGATGTAAAGCACGCCTTTTGAGAGCCAATTATTGTATAAAACCGGAAAACCTCCTATCTTGATTTTTCGGTTATTCCATATGATTTCGTTCTGGATTGGTGGGTTTGAATGCTCCCTATACCATGCGATTTTAAGATCCTGCCAGTAACTGTTGGCTGTTTTGTAAAACGCAGGAAGATGAGGTAGTGATAACAATTGCAAATCGTAGTTGCACATGAATAAAAGTGTTCCACCGTAGCGTGATAACGACATTAAAGGGATTATTTTCCAGGCAGCCAATTTCTTGTTCGACAGCCTCTTATAATTAAGCCAGCAAATTTTAATTGCTTTTTCCAAATCTTCAAAGTTTTCCATGTTGAGACCTCCTTTCTCTTTGCCTCCTACCAACGTCGACTTTTTAATTTTTGGCGGTTTATTGTTCCAAATAAAATTTGAATATGTGCATTTGTCTACTTGCTTTGAAAAGTCTTTGGGTAAAGTTAATACTGATGCGTTGTAAACCAGTTTGGATAATCCAAGTGTTTTTACAATGTTAATTCTCCCATATAGTGTGAGATTTCTTTTCTCCCAAATTGCTAAGAATTTTTTTAAGTTGTCCAGTTTATCATAGAAATTAGGTTAGTCACAGGCATCTGTCCTCTGGTGGAGAGCAAAATTTAATATTGGCTCTGTGATGCATTCCACCAATCACGTGGGAAAGAAAATGTTTGATGGGTTATAAAACTTAACAGATCCTGACAGTGGTTTCATTAGGCACTGGTGACCTGCAATTTTATCTGTCTACTTTGAATATTTTGCCATCTACTTTAAGTTTGCAATTTGAACACCCAAGAGGCTCAGATGCCTTTGGCACCCTTGTTCAATCAGCTGTCTGCTTTTCCTTTAGTGCCACCTACAGTACCACTCCAGAGTAATGTAACCCCACTGCAAACCACATTTTCTCAGAAGGCATCGTTCATGGACTTGTAAATACGTTCTGTGAGTATTGCTTCTTGCAAGTACACTGTACAGTACAATATAGTGCATTACAAGTGAAAGCAATTGTCTCATTATACATATACATGCAAGAACACCCTTGAGTCAGAACAAGTGAAATTTTTACTCTTGACTTGCAAGTGGAGGTTACGTTACAGTTCTTGGGAGTGGTACTGTACATTGTAAGATACTGAAACCACTGCCTTATGAGAGAAGATCTGATTGAACCATTAAGTTTGTAGTCCAATAATAGCATGGCTTCACAAAGGTAGCACATTCTATACTCAAGTTACCTAAAGGGACTTCATCATCTGGATACAAGCTTCTATGAACATCCATGGCAAAATCAACCTTTGAAATGATAAAGATAGCATTTGTTAATTGAACTATTACATGTACACTGTACAGTCAAGACGCAAACTTTGTTTTTTTTGTTGACGTAGAGAGAGCCGTTATGGGGCGCCTTCCCAAGAATGAATGAGGGCCATTGAATAAACCAGGCCTGAATTGGAATTTAGGTTTTTTTAGCATAAAGAAAACTGGTGAATCTGGAGCGGAGAAGTTTGATCCTTGGCGAAACCCGAGCTCAATATGACGATCGATCCGGCATATGCGTGCCTATAGTAACGAAACTTCATGCTGTCCTTGCTACTTCACAGCTCGCTTATAAGGCTTCTGCAAACCTTTACTGGAAACCTATACTTAAAATATTAGAACTAGCATGAATATGGAAGCCTCAACTTGCGAAACAAAATAATAACAAAACGATTAGCGGTCGCTTGTTTAGTTCCCTGACCGACATGGGACTCGCGTTAAAGTTTGCCGCTAAGCGCAAATCATAACAGTAAATAAACTTTAGCTTCTGTAGTTTCACACTTTCGGTAGATCCTTGTGTAGTTAAAAGTTTCGGCTGAAATTATTGCAATTGTTTGAAGTCCTGGCATGTTTTTCGAAAATTAAAATCTCAAGTTCTCGGAGTGTGAATTTTCACGTGCAATCAGTCAGGCGTAAACGTGACAGTCTGTGAAAGTAAGTTACTGATTTTTTTTTTACAGAAACGCTGTCGAAATAACTTGCCATGCGCAAATTTTATTTAAGCTTATTAAAAAAGCGTTCATTTCTATTCGGATCTCGAAGTTCTTTCATTGCATTGGTCTTGAAACTTTTTGCGTTGTTTAATCAACTTCTTAAACGTTTTGTGCGTTTTTGCGGTTGAGCGAAAAAAAGTGGGTTATCAACTTCGTGCAGGTTCTTTCAATGTTCAAGATAGCGATCGAACCAGGTAAACTAAATAATTACGAATCAGGGTTTTGTACAATCAAATCAGCAATTGCTGTGCCGTGAAAAAAGGCAATATTGTTTTTTAGAAACAGCAATATCGTTTTTCAAAAACAGCAATAACGTTTTTGAAAACAGCAATATCGGGGCAATAGCGTGAAGAAGTTTGCGTCTTGACTGTATGTGACTGTACAACCAATAGGATGCTCCACTAAATGAGTTTTATTAACTCAGAAATTATTGCAACCCAAGAATAGACAGAATCCAAGTATCAGGGTTGACCACAGGGAGGGAGGCCTTCCCTTTCCCTACAGACTGCCCCACCTTCCACCACTCCCTTCACTCTCACATCACGTCCTGATTAAATTTAACAACTGGATGACACTCACTAGGTTATACTATAGACCCTATGCGTAAGTCCTGGTAACTAGCATGTCAACGAGGCCGGTAGGTCCTCTGGAAAGTTGAAATTGAAGCGCCCGGGGAGATTGTGAAATGCAATGAATGAATGTTCAGTGAAACAATGCCGTTAATTTGCTATGCGCCTGGCCAGTTGTACTATAAAGAAAAATAAAGGATAAATGAGGACAGATTAGCAACATTTTTCAACTAAACAATCATGTTCAACACGTTTCACACCTCCTGCTAGTATTTCAACTTCAACATTCCAGAGGACCTACCGGCTTCTTTTTCGTGTTGTGACCGCACGAGTTATGCATAGTGTGTATATAAACACGCTCACCCTCAGGATTCTCTAACGATCTTTCCCCATTTGTGTTCTGATTTTGTCTTCAGGACCTTACCCCTAAATATTTTACCATTACTGATTTTGTCTGACCTTACCCTAAATATTTTACCATTACTGATTTTGTCTGACCTTACCCCTAAATACTTTACCATTACTGATTTTGTCTGACCTTACCCTAAATATTTTACCATTACTGATTTTGTCTCACCTTACCCCTAAATATTTTACCATTACTGATTTTGTCTGACCTTACCCTAAATATTTTACCATTACTGATTTTGTCTGACCTTACCCTAAATATTTTACCATTACTGATTTTGTCTGACCTTACCACTAAATATTTTACCATTACTGATTTTGTCTGACCTTACCACTATATATTTTACCATTACTGATTTTGTCTGACCTTATCACAATGTGCATGTATAATTTAGCTTGACAATATCTTACATTCCAGTTCTTAGACATTTAACGTTTATAAACCTGACAAAAATTCTGAAAACCCGAAGCTACAGTAAACACATGGAAGTCCTTCTCTGTTGGGTTTTGGCTGCCATCTTGAATGTAGACTACTGACCACAAGATTTGAATGCTCTATTAGGGCGGGCAACAAGGAAAAGGTCCATGCTTTTGCAAGTTTCAGAGGACATTTTGAAAAGTTTTTGGAAAGTACTCAGCTACATTGTATAAGCCGTACCTTTAACTTTGGGAACTTTTTTCTCACAATTTTCAAAATTTGTGACAAAATGCTGGGCTTATATTAGTGGTACACTACATTGTACAGTACATTGTATATTGTTTATAAGCCTTACAAACATGCATATTTCGATCCTTTTAAATAGCACAGTTCATTTTCCATGCAAATTAGCCAAAGCCAATGATACATGTACCGTATTTTATCACGTACAAGCCGCACCTCACGTACTGTATACATGAAAGCAACACCCCTAACTTCAGCCTGATAATTAAACAGAAGCCAGTTTTGCCCAAAAGGTTTAACCCTTTCACTCCCGGACGCATTTGGACTCAATTGGTGAAATGCAGAGTGCTAACTCAACCCTCCCCCTTCAGTTCCAGTTTGGCTAGCCCAGGATAGTTAAATACTGCTGACTTTTTAAACCAAGGGCTCAAACTTTCCCCATGATGCCATTTCGGCAGAATTCTATGGACTCGGTGGTGGTGAGTATGGTTTCTTCTGTAGGTTTTCCAATGAAATGTGCTCTAATTTTGAACAAATAAGCCACGGTAAGAGAGCTAGAGGGCATCATTAAGTCTGTGGACGGCTGAAAAGTACTTGGCTTGCTTTTAGTAGGCTTTGTGAGGAGTTTCGGAGGGTTTTTCTATTGTGTTTATGCTTTGAGATACAGTCCCTGTCAAAAGTATTTCACACCGTACGAACCACATGTGTGCCACATGTGTTTACCACTTTCGGTAAAATGAATGTGGCGAAATGTGGCGAAGCGAAATCGGTGACTGAACCACTTTCGGTAAAACGAAATCGGTGACTGAACCACTTTCGTTAAAACACAATCGGTGACCGAACCACTTTCGTTAAAACACAATCGGTGACCGAACCACTTTCGTTAAAACACAATCGGTGACCGAACCACTTTCGTTAAAACACAATCGGTGACCGAACCACTTTCAGTAAAACGAAATCGGTGACTCTACCACTTTCAGTAAAACGAATTCGGTCTTAAAACGAATGGAGTTTACCGAACGAAATCTACCACATGTGGTTACCGAATCTTCGTTTTACCGAAGCACATACGGTACCGTATACGGTTGAAAAACTTTTGACAGGGACTGTACATAAAAAAATTCCTTCAATTAAATCCTTGAAATTCTGCAGTTGGTGATCTTTTCTCCTGCACAACCTAATTAGGATGTGTTTTGTCTCTTTAAAGCAACGGCTTGAGTCCAAATCACCGCTCTTGGTTGTAGGAGTAAAAAAAAACCTATAGGAGTCTCAGAGGGGGGTCCCCCTTGTGATTTTTTTGTTGATTACCCAGCACACAATTGGAGGTGGGAGCAGGTAAATGTGGTTGAGTGAAATGCAGTATAAACATCGGCGTGGTTTACAGTCGCTTGGTGTGTTTTGTGCAAACAAACCTGCTGGTTGGAAAGATCAAACAAGGTACTGTAACGACTGAGTGGTTATTTTATATTAATTTTGCTCTTGATTTCAAGTACGAATAGGAAGGTTTTTTGAGCCAATTTTTAGCTCCTCAAAATTCGCAAAAATTGAAGAAACGAACAACGATCTCCAAAACAAAATGTGTTTTTCTCCAAAGTGGGAGAGTCAAGCGATCCCTGTTGTAGTCCTCGCTTTGAAGTTATTCATCCCTTGAAATAATATTGCAACATCGTATTTCCAGCATGTCTAGGTTTGATGCAATAATTTGTACATGCTTCATATTGGCCGGTTACGGCCAGTCAGGAGCGAAAGGGTTAAAGGAAAACCTTGTGTATAAGCCGCACCACAAAATTCAGTAAGAGTAGTCGTGTTCTATTTCATAAACTAATGCTTGTAATTGAAGCAAAACCTCTTCAGAAGATGAGATTGTCATATCGCACTTACAGTGAATTGGTTGCAACTTTCCTTGTCCTTTATTGTGTATATTTTAACCTGCTGTCTTTAAATCACTTCAGAATACACATGTACTCCTGCTATTGTTCCCCCCATTAACTAACAACATATTTAAGGAACTTCATTCCTTTAAGTGTACAAGAAAGTAATAGTCTCTGGAAATCACTGGTTCAGGTACTTTTGCACTGTAAACTACAAACCCTTGCTGACAATATATTAAAATCAACATACTTGTACATTTAGTATTCCGGTTGCTAAAAAATCCTGATATAAGCAATTTGTAATTATCATTCTGTGTACACATGTACAGTCCCTGTCAAAAGTTTTTCAACCGTATACGGTACCGTATGTGCTTCGGTAAAACGAAGATTCGGTAACCACATGTGGTAGATTTCGTTCGGTAAACTCCATTCGTTTTAAGACCGAATTCGTTTTACTGAAAGTGGTAGAGGCACCGATTTCGTTTTACTGAAAGTGGTTCGGTCACCGATTGTGTTTTAACGAAAGTGGTTCGGTCACCGATTGTGTTTTAACGAAAGTGGTTCGGTCACCGATTGTGTTTTAACGAAAGTGGTTCAGTCACCGATTTCGTTTTACCGAAAGTGGTTCAGTCACCGATTTCGCTTCACCAAACATTGCAGGTCAAGACAGTCTACAAGTTGTTACTTGTACATGTAGTTCACTGCTTGCGACTAAAGTGATTTTTACATCGTTAAAACTGAAAATGCTGAAGTTTAGATTTCAAAAATGACATCTCGTTTTGTCTTCTTTGAAACGATATATCGAATTGTCGGCGAAGCGTCAGGTCGGTGTCCTGGTGCGATCATCGAAAAACTTATTTGTTTTGATCGTGATTTGTACCGAGAAAGCCGCGAAGTGGCTAAGAGCATTTCTCTCCTTCCTATTTCTTCTGATAACCTCACTGATAAACTGTACTGAAAAAAAGGAACTGCTGTGAATATATAACCTTAAACTTACGCCACAAACTAACAACCGCCGTTCGTTCATAATCTAGCGGCAAACTTTTAAAGCGGGCCCCGCCAATAAGCAATAATCAACAAACGAACTTTAGCTTCCGTAGTTTAACATTTACGAGAGATTCCTGCGTTGTTCAAGGTTCCGACCAAAAGCATTGCAAATGTTTGCGGATTCTGGAAAGGCATGTTTTCAAAATTAAAATATCAAGATTGTGCAATTGCAATCAGTCACGCGTGAACCTGTCAGTCTGAGTTTTGACAGGTCCTATGTTTGATCGATCGAGGACCTGAGGGTGCGTTTCTTTGGGAGAATCCGAATCCGGATTCTTGAATCCAAAAATGGATTTTACGTTTCTTTACCCAAATCCGAAAACGGATTTTGAATCCGTTGAATCCATACTCAGAATGGATTCGAAGGATCAAATCCAAATCCGGATTCTTGGATTCATGATCCGAAGCGTTTCTTTGGGAAAGGATTCGAAAAGAATACTTGTGGCTAGCGGCATACCAAATAAAATTACTGGCGGCTGCCATTTTTGTGGTTTTTGTGGGCCGTGTACATGCATTCCAACGGGAGTTGCCATGGCAAAATAATCCGTTTTCAGATCATCGTTTCTTTGGGCGCCACAAAATCCATATGATCCAGAGCATGAATCCAATTTTGGATTCTCCCAAAGAAACGCACCCTGAGACTTGTTTGTTTCACATCTGACATCAGACCAATCGCTGCAGTCCGGTCTCACAGCAATTATAAACCGCAATGCCAATCACAAATTGACGAAGTGATAAATTGAAATTCCAGAAGATTCGGTGCGATCTCACGGCAAAATAACCAATAACGAATTAAAATATCCAAAATGTATTCACCTGGGTGTTTTTATTTGACAGAATGGACTCAAACCAGTTTTCGCATTAGGTGAAAACTGTTCAGACCGTAAATAAAATACAAAATTTGAAAGCATTTGATTCAGTAGGAAGATATCAAGATAATTTTTGGTGTGATCTCAAAGCAAAACAAACACTGCTGTCAGAGCTCATTGGTTATTCAAAAATGTCACACTTCTGTTCGAGCAATTTGAGCAAAATGACGGATCCCACGTTAAATAAAACGAATTCCAGAATATCCTATTTGGTAGACGTTTATCACTTGCCAGTATTAAAAGTTGAGAAACTTTCCCGCATTATTTAACTCTGCATTCTGCAATAAGATCACATGTTCCGCGAAGTTCGCGATATTCTTGTTGTGTCAAAAACCAGACAATTAGTTTCCACGGCTGAAAGCACATGTAAGCACCGAAAAGCTCTTGAATCTGTTGAATTGAAAACATACAGCGTACGCAACGACTTTTAAAGAATCGTGAAGGGATTGAGGGATAGATTAAAGTATGAAAGTACAGAAGTCTGTAAAGTTTATCAGATGAATAAAAACGCCGAACTTTGCTACAACTAAACTAGAATTGATCACGTACGTAGCGCCATATTTACATAACATGATGACTATCCGAATTCATTTTACCGAAGGTGGTCGAATCACCGAATTCGTTTTACCGAAGGTGATAGAGTCACCGAATTCGTTTTACTGAAGGTGGTAGAGTCACCGATTTCGTTTTACTGAAAGTGGTTCGGTCACCGATTTCGTTTTACTGAAAGTGGTTCGGTCACCGATTGTGTTTTAACGAAAGTGGTTCGGTCACCGATTGTGTTTTAACGAAAGTGGTTCGGTCACCGATTGTGTTTTAACGAAAGTGGTTCGGTCACCGATTTCGCTTCGCCACATTTCGCCACATTCATTTTACCGAAAGTGGTAAACACATGTGGCACATGTGCCACATGCTACCACATGTGGTTCATACGGTGTGAAAAACTTTTGACAGGGACTGTATTCTTATTCAAGAATATGGTCAATCGAATGCACATCCCTATGTGCATGTACTGTATCCCATTCGCAATTGAAATCAAAAGCAAATACAAAATCACCACTCAGTCGTTACAGTACCTTGTTTAATCTTTCCAACCAGCAGGTTTGTTTACACAAAACGCACCAAACAACCGTGAACCACGCCAATGTTTACACTGCATTTCACTCAACCACATTTACCTGCTCCCACCTCCCCCCCTCTGGGACTCCTATAGGTTTTTTAAAATAAGTCTTTTACCCCTACAACCAAGAGCGGTGATTTGGACTCAAGCCGTTGCTTTAAAGTGACAAAAACAAATCCTATTAGGTTGAGCTGGGGAAAAAGATCACCAACTGCAGAATTTTGAGGATTTCATTGAAGACCTTTTTCATGTGTCTCAAAGCAGAAACACAATGGAAAAAACCTGTGAAATCCCCTCACAAGGCCTACTAAGAGCAAACCAAGTACTTTTCAGCCATCCTCAGACTTAATGATGTCCTCTAGCTCTCTTGCAGTGGCTTTTTTGTCCAAACTTAGAGCACATTTCATTGGAAACCCTACCGAAGCAGCCATACCTACCGTCAACGAGTGCACAGAATTCTCCCAAATGACATTGTGGGAAAGGTTTGAGCCCTCAGCTTAAAAAGTCAGCAGTATTTAACTGCCCCGGGCTAGCCAAACTTGAACTGAGGGGGGAGGGTTGAGTTAGCACTCAGGATTTCACCAACTGAGCCAAACATGTCCAGTAGGGAAAGGGTTAATGATGTCCTCTAGCACTAAATGGGGGAAAAGCTAGCTAAGGCTGTAAAAGACCTAAAATTCTGTGTTCCCTCAAACAATCTTCCCACCATCTCCGTAAGAAAAATGGCAATGCATTCAAAATGACTGACTGAAAACTTTGAGCCCCCAGTATTACAGGTCAGTTGAAAATTCCATGGTAACAATGACTACAGTTTTTAGGGGGGGAGGGGGTTCATTTCAGTCTACATCGTAGAAATAGCTAAAAATCAGTTAAAACCCCTTGGGAGTGAAAGGGTTAAACTCATTCACCTTGCTTTATTGGTAGTAAGCCCTTAAAATTATAAAGCAGATTTCAAGTGGGAGTCACAAACTACGTCATGTCCGCAGCCTTATCGTAACTGTATTATCTGTAATTTGATTGGATTAGCAGTACAAAACAATAGGGAAACCATTTCAATGTCACGGCATATCGTACAGTAACCGTGCCATGGTCATTGCTGTAGTGTGTCCCACTCATGAGAAATCTGCTCAGTATCTAGAGCAGATTTCGTATGAGTGGGCAAGTTACGGCAATGACTTACATCATGTTTACTGTACAGTATGCCGTGACATTGAAATGGTTTTGATTGTTTTTGTCTTTCTGATCCAATCAAATTACAGAGATTAGATATGGTAATAAAACCATAATTCATAAATCATAATTTAGCCTTTAGATTAACGTAATTTTAAAAATACCCTATTTAAGTTAAAATAAAATTTGCTAAAACGTAAGACTTTGTTAAAGTGAAAAGCTCCCTGGGCATTTTAATATATTAACTTACAACTTCAATATTTTACTCGATAAAGTAGTCAGAAAACCAAATTCGGAAATATACGTACCATGTTTGTATTACTAAGAAGATCAAGCTTTCCTTTCAATAATTCGTGTTCATCGTATATCTAAGGAGAAAAGAGAACTCGTTTCACTGAATAAACCGACAGAGATCACTCATCGAAATGCACTAGAATTAAGACTGTAGAAATAGAATCAAATAATTTTCGAATCCCACAAGTGCTGAAAAAGAGACACTCAAAACTCAAAATGTGCCCCGTTGAGAGGAATAAAAATTGCACAAAAAGACATTAAAATATAAAGTGTACGTACTTCTTTCACTGAGAGGAACTCTAATAGCGGGAAGACCAAATGCCGGTCTAAAAAGCAACCCATCCGCGCGGTCAAGTCGTGCTCCGCCATCTTGAAAAACGTGCACGAGTCGCACGAGTCACCACTCACTTCGGCTAGACCCAGACTCCTCGCGGCAAAATTACACGAAGTGGACTTCAAGGGGGAGGGGGAGGGGGTATTAACGTTGAAATGAATTATGCGCGAAAACAGTCTGAACAGTGTTCTTGCAAGTTTTACTGGGGGTGTCATTTTTCATTTATTTCGTTTGTCTTCGTTTCATAAGGTACCCTATGCGTTCTGGTCTATTTTAACGTGTCTCAAGTAAACAAATCTGCGAATGTGTTTTAAAAGTGAAGCTACTCTCATTACACAAGCTAGAACACTCGTACCTTATGGTCTCAACATCCGTGACTAGTCATATATATATATATATATAACCTCATTATCTTATTATTTCTATATTAATAGTGTCAATCATTTGTCATCTATTTCCTATATTTCGTAACCCATATTTCTAGTTAGTCACGTTCGCCAATGTAATAACATTTCTTCATATTACCTGAAGAAGGCTGGTTTGGCCAGCCGAAATATCGTTTTATAAACCTCTAAAATTGACGTTGTGTCGGCTTTGCTATTTTTAGTTTTATGTGTTCAGCCGATTAGATCAATCACTGATCCAACGTACACCAGCAGGATCGTCGTCCACGGTTGCTTGCATTCTATTTGTTATTTAAAAGAGACTACGAAACAAAAAGAACAAAAAACACTAATTTCATCTAGGGTCCTGTCATGTGGGGTGGGGGTCATTTTCAGTGATACGTGGTGGTCAAATTCACAAGTGCTGGTTTGAACACAGGCTACCCAAGCGTAAGGCCAGTACGAAACAAAACAAAACTGGCCTGGTTCTGCCGGGAAGAAAAAATCGCCCAAACGCGCTAAAACTGCACACAGACACAGCCCAATAACTGACAAACACACAGGTAAAGTCTTGTTTCTTTTATTTCAATATTTACAGAATTATTGCAATTTCTAAAAACTCTATATAAATTCCCAGTCAAGTCTTTTAAAATAAACGGTTAATCAAAAACCTTACGCTTGGGTAGCCTGTGGTTTGCATGGGCGGGTCCGACCCAAAACTTTTGCAACCGAGCCAAAACTTCCAGCCCCCCTCACAGATAATAAACGACCAGCCCCTTAAAAGAACACATTTCAAATACAAATGCAGTACATCGATCTGAAAATAACCTATTATGTGCCATCATGAATCCTGGCTGTACTGAATTGCTAGCAAGCTTACAGCAACTTAAAATTCATTTATGACTGCTTCAACATCAGAGCTCAATTAAGTTCTGAACGGCAGTGTCGTGATGCCTATTCCCACTAACAGAGCGCCATTTTATAATATCTGATCTAACATTTATTGGATTCCTGTCGAAGTACTTGCTGTCAACACAGCATGTCGGGGAGGGGTCACCAAAGTTGACCTTCTTATGGGGGGGGGGGGGGGGGGAGTCACCAAAGTTTTGACCTAAATATAAACAAGAACCTACTCACAGTTAAAACTCGGGACTGTTGAGACCTCGATTCAGACATGATGAAAATTACTGTAGCCGCTGTGCTCGCGTGTCAAGTGCAACTGGAGGGCGTGTACAAGATAACAATGACCTTTCTAATCATTGGTTAAGGGGAAACAGACGAGGAAGATAAAGACCATGACGAAACTACCTAAGACTGAAATCTTCGGGAGAGATGCAGATAAAGGAACATCAGGCTAAATAAAGATAAGCCTCCATTTCATGTGTTTTGAAGTATCATTCATTGGACACTTGATGACTAAGGATGGGCTGAAACCAGACCCGAAGAAAGTAGAAGCAATTAAGAAGATGGAGAGACCAGCAGATCTAGTACTGAGATACTTTAACTCAACCGACCTCACGGAAGGACAGGGAGATGCATCTCAAGGCGGACCGCTAGGATTCGTACTGATTCAGAAGGGCCGCCCAGTCACCGGCATTTGCAAGCAGATCGAGCCCTGAACTCCTGTAGAAACAAGGTACTCTCAGATTAAGAAAGAGCTACTTGCTCAAGTGTTCGGCATGGAACACAACCATCACTACGTATACGGCCGGAAGATAATCTTGTGGACAGACTACAGGCGTCAAGAAAGCCATTGGCATCTGCATCCAAGCGACTTCAAAGACTTCTGCTCAGACCACAGGCAGCCCAAGCTAATGATTTTTACAAGGATTAGAAAAAATCTAAAACTGTACTAAAATGATCAATAAAGTCATAAAATCTTACCTGTGTGTTGTGAAGTTGTTCCTCTTCATCACTGATGTGTTTATTTCTGGTTTGAGGCACTTCTGCGCTTTTGTTCCCCTCCCCTATATAAATATTGAGAAGGCAGGAAATACGAGACGCCATTAGTCCACGTGGCGACTCTTCGAAGCCTCGTAATTCTTCGAAAATCCAAACTTTCAGCATTTTACCTCCAGAAACCCTTTCTTACATTCCTCTAGCACTCATTTAATCGAGCCATCGCTTATTTCCTCGCTTTGCAAGTACTCAAATTCGACGGTTTCTGCAGCCAACCTAGCATGTAACGATCCGGGGTACCGTCAGCTTAGCCTTATTTCATGGTTGAACGTGGTTTTCCTTTGAGTACTTACAAAGCGAGGAAATAAGCGATGGATCGATTAAATGAGTGCTAGAGTAATGTAAGAAACGGTTTCTGGAGGTAAAATGCTGAAAGTTTGGATTTTCGAAGAATTACGAGGCTTCGAAGAATCGCCACGTGGACTAATGGCGTCTCGTGTTTCCTGCCTTCTCAATATTTATATAGGGGAGGGGAAAAAAAGCCCAGAAGTGCCTCAAACCAGAAATAAGCACATCAGTGATGAAGAGGAACAACTTCACAACACACAGGTAAGATTTTATGACTTTATTGATCATTTTAGTACAGTTTTAGATTTTTTCTAAAATTTCCCATACATTCCTTGTAAAATATCATTAGCTTGTGCTGCCTGTGCTCAGACTACAACAATATGATGTGTGAATCACTGAACTACAAACCAGGAAAAGAAATGTAGGACAACTACTTGATGCTCGCACTACGTACATTGTAACCTCCCCAAACTTTTAGTATTACGAAGGAATGAAATAAATAACTAAATACAACTAATAGAGAAGTTTCGTGCCACGTCATCTATTATCATTCATTGGTTCCTGAAACAAATTGAAATCATGGTCGGACATTAGCATAACAATTGTAATGTTTATAAACACGAAACATCGCTATTGTATGAACGTTGCCAGATAAAAATAATAAAATATGCAAGCGGAGGCACTGTATATTTTTTGTAAGCGGAGCGCATTAACATCGGTTTAATGCTACTGTGTTTTCATTTATTTTATATGTCAACGTTCTCCAAATTAGGTCTAACTAAATAAACAAATAAGTAACTAAGTAAATACTGTAAGTAAATATAAAATAAATAAATAAATAACACATTCAGAACATTCATAATTGAAAGAAAACAACTCAAGTTGTTCTAGACAAACAAAGAGTCTTCTTAATCAGGTGGTGTGTACGCCCGAATCACACTTTGTCGGTTGTATTATAAACAATGAATAACATGGTGATGTAGTGGTAATTTGCTAACCAAAGTTTATTACATATTTAGGGTCGATATCAGTGTCATAAAGCCGTGAATAAAATCCGCATCAACAGTGAAATTATAATAATATTACTTCACGGGTTGTATTGCCCATTCAAATTTCCCGTATAATAAAAGACTTGGACCAATCAAATTGCTTGTATTACTTTTTGCTGAATGCTGACACCAATCAGTTTCCCGCCGAGACAGGCTCGCGCTCGCTGTGATGCTTTCTGAAAGAAATGGCGGCTTCAACTAGTTCGAGGTTTGTAATCGCTTCTGAAGAAGAAATTGCACGGTTTCGTCAACAAAATGATAACAAAAACACTGCCAGAAAGACTAAACATACAAGACTTGGCGTTATTCAAGACATTTTTAATCCAAAAGACAACAAGGAACATGAAGAATTATCACCACAACAATTGGATGCTTGCTTAAAATAATTCATACTTGGCGTGCGTCAACAAGGGGTTGAGGTGAGCTTTTATTGTGCAGTAAATGTTGTATCGACTGATATGGACCCTAAAAATGTAATAAACTCGCTCGAAGACTCGCTCATTCGCAATATGGCATTAAAAACTCGTGGTTAAAAACGATATCAAGCTCTTAACATGTAATAATCACCAACTGGTTAGCTCACAGGCAGCCCAAGCTAATGATTTTTACAAGGAATGTATGGGAAAGTTTAGAAAAAATCTAAAACTGAACTAAAATGATCAATAAAGTCATAAAATCTCACCTGTGTGTTGTGAAGTTGTTCCTCTTCATCACTGATGTGTTTATTTCTGGTTTGAGGCACTTCTGGGCCTTTTTTCCCTCCCCTATATAAATATTGAGAAGGCAGGAAACACGAGACGCCATTAGTCCACGTGGCGACTCTTCGAAGCCTCGTAATTCTTCGAAAATCCAAACTTTCAGCATTTTACCTCCAGAAACCCTTTCTTACATTCCTCTAGCACTCATTTAATCGATCCATCGCTTATTTCCTCTCTTTGTAAGTACTCAAATTCGACGGTTTCTGCAGCCAACCTAGCATGTAACGATCCGGGGTACCGTCAGATTAACCTTTTTTTCATGGGCTGCCTGTACTAGTTGAACCACAGGCAGCCTGTGGTTGAACGTGGCTTTTCTTCGGAAGCAGTGACGAACGAGTGTCGAAGGAATCCAACACCCACGTGACCGATGACATCAACGTTATGTCATCACCACTTAAGTGATTGATAGGGACCCACTACTGTCTGTCCAGGTTTGAAGTATCTGGCATTAGAAGGGCACCGTCAATACATCTTTTCCAGCATGACCAAATCTTTTCGAAACGTTGAACACGTACATGTACCATAAACGTCCGTCAATATATCTTCAGGAAATCAAACGTCATTCGGAAAGTCAACGGCGTGTCGTCGATCCACAGAGAAAAACATTTCTGCGTGCATCCACCAGTTAAAAATGGCCCTTCAACTGATTTAAATAACTATAGACCAACAGCAATATTATCACCATTTAGCAAAATACCAAAATAGCTCACTGACCATCCATGAGTTGTCCTTAGGGGCCCCATGTTTACAGACCGGGTTCATTTTTAGAGTTCTCATCTCGTTGTTCGCTTCCATTCCGGAATTAACGAATGTTGTCAACAAAAGATGCCTCGTTAGCTTTTCTTTTTGGTCAACCAACATGGCTGCAACATGGCTTACTCCATATGTTTATACAATGCGATGTTTCAGCTTCATTCTGGGTAACATTTCAAAAGTGGTGGCATATCAAATGGCAACAGCAGGTAAATTTAACTAAAGGTTTAATACTATATGGACAGCACGAAAATACAAAACACGAAAATATCTTAAATTATGTTATCCTTGTTGCAAAATATTTTATCTTTATCACAAATATAAATAATGGTAGCTTACGTTTTGACAGCTTTCCTGCTTTTTTCCAAAACAAATTAGAAGTTCTACGAGAAATATCCATAAGGAACAAAAAATTGTTATATTTCCAAAGCAAGTGGGCAAAAATAATTTAATTGCAGTTTATCTCCGTTGTAGTCACCTCGAACTGTCCTTTTTTCTATCGTCATTCCTTTATTTTCGTTTCTGTATTGTTGTAAAATTGGAATGTTGTTGCGTAAATTGTAAGTGCAATATTAAAATAATAATAATTTAAAAAATAAATAATAAAAAAATTAAAAAATAAAAATAAATTAAAAAAACATGGCTGCAACATCATTGATCATTTCAATTAAAATTACAAAAACGGGCCCCCAAAACGCTTGTGATTGGCTCGCGGACCCGAACCCTCGGGCCATATATATGGCATCCCAACAGAAAATGTAGTCAGTAATATAGCACAAGAGCCGAAATGTTTTGTGAAAGGACGGCTGTGACTGGTCAACCTACGTGTAGCCGTTACACATAGGCAGAAGAAAAATAAACGAAAAATGCTTCGCGTCCCTCCCTCTCCTCACCCCTCCCCAGGGGTTCATTTTAGACTCGGTCCTATTCCTCGCTCGTTCAAACTTCGGTTAAAAATCATTTTTGTGATCAATACACACGGACTAGTGACCAAGAAAGATAAAGGGGCTTGCTCACAGTCTAGCGTACCCGGAATATTTCCATATGCACGACAAAAATAAGGGATGTCGTGCCGAGGAAAATTGGCAAGAATGTATATATGTATTGGTGGTGTGCAATCAATCGCAAGAGATTCAGATAACAAAGATGTGGCCGCCATGTTGGATGAACTAACAAGAGAATCCTTTGTCAAAGGGAACCAAGATGGCGGCGATGACGTCACATGCACCCAGCAATTTGGCTTGATTTGGCGAGGGGTGCGTGTGTACGTTCTAGGCCTGATTCAGATAAGATTATTCCGAAATGAAAATACCTCAAAATCTGCACATATTGATCAAAAACATACAAAGCAGAACATCGCTACTTTTTGTACGTCCTTTGGGCAATTGGTTTCTGTTTGCCGGTAAAGTAAACATCTTTGTGGGTGTGTATGTCTTCTAGAACACGTTGCCAGAATGTGCTGCCTCCTCCACCCCCGCCCCCACCCCCCCCCCCCCAATAAAAAATAAAACCAGGGGACCTCGTACATAACTCCAAGCTCAGCTAATTCTTCCTCTCCTGCATTTAGCGTGGGCCACGTCCAGCGGGGATTGACCGCGACGAGAGCAGTATTCAGTACATATATCTAAAAACTCATAGTTTGAGAGCAGGAGCACATTACCTGCTGAAGAGCATATACAAATTCAGTAGCCCATAACTAGGAGCGTCCATCACGCATCACCATCATCTATATAGGAGATATGGACGTTCCTGGTTATGGGCTTCGGCAAATTACCGAAAAAGAAAATAGAAGGTTGTCAATGTGGGCAAGCTCCATTTGTTTGTAGTTTTCAACTGTGTAAGTTAATTTCTTTGTAAAGGAAACCCCTATATACCTAAAACTTAAAGGCGCGCCTGTTTCACGGCGAGAGGTCTTCATATTCACAGTCGGCGGGCAGTATGTTTACCGATGTTCATATGAACTGATCATGAACTGACGAACCTCGCGCACATGTGGGATGGCTAAAATTAAGTAATGGTTCAGATAAGAACTGTAGTAGAATCATTATTCTGCGGCAATGAGCCTCCCCCACATACGATTTTGCTTGAATTTGCCTTAAGTACTTTAGGAGGTATCTACATTCCAAACTACGTCTCGAAAATAACGTATTTTTTATGCTGTTGGCTCTTTTACTATGAAAACGCAGAGAAGCCACCATCCAGCCAATCGGATACAGAGAAAACAAAGGATTTTTCAATCGCAAATTTGAGAACTTTCCCCACACACGACATTCTTCGAAATTAAAACATAGATTAAAAAATAGATTCAAACCACAAAATAATATCGAATGAAAATGCATTATTTCGATGGGTTTCTATTGAATTTAAAAGTATCAACCAATGAAATTACGAGAAAGAATAATAGAAAATTAACACCGTTTAACATTCCTTGCCGTAGACACTACAGTTCTTATCTGGACCATTACTAAAAGCAAATATGCAAAAAAGCGACCAACAATCGGTGTATAGGCGCAGTCTTCAAGGAACCTTTTGCGTATCATTCAATCAAGCATTGAAGGAGGAGACGTTTACTGTTTGCTACCAATTATCAGCCACCACTCGAACAATATATCATGACTCCATACATGTGCAACACCATGACATAGCCCTTTTAATGCTAGTTAATTTTGAAGTGCTCCTCCTCGTGTGTTCAACAGCCGATCCTGATCAATTCTCGTTGTTCTCGGGTCCCACGCGGCATAACTGCAAGGTTATGGAGTTCGATATGGTGGACAACATCCAGGATGCCCGCGGTTTGTTTCTTCGCTTGTATGCTTTCACAATTGGCAGTAGAACCTCTGGTATCCAGGGTAGGTTGAAACGATCTCTTTTCGCATAGCTATACTTCCAATTCCTAATGTATTGAGAAAGACGAAGCCGTTTTATATGGCTGTCTGACGGCGCTGAATCGAAATAATAAAAAATACCCCTGAGGACACGAGAGGAGGAATGCCCTCAGTCCGCAAGAATCCCAACGATTTTCTTAGGTAAACCGGATTAGTTTAACAAATCGGAAACATTTTTACATTGTCTTGACTCTTATTGATCATAGATTATGTCATAGAAAACGTTCTAAACACAAGTTTCACTGCAAAACCCAAGTTTCACTGCAAAGTTTGGCGGAACATTTTATGGCGTCAATCAGTAAGTGTACAGACAATGGAAAAATGTATGCAACTTGCTTTTTACAACAAACTTTAACCGGCATGCAAGCGGGCAGAGCTTTGAGTTTGAGGGAAATTCACAAAGGCCAGTTAAAGTGCCTATAACCCTTCTTGCAAGTTTTATAGCTATGAGCCTTCAAAATGTTTTTAATACTTCTTTGAAGAAAGTTTTGATTTACAAAACATACTCAATGTTCTACTCTTGTTTGAAATCGTGTAAATTTGACCTTTCCTGACCCATGACCGCGTAAGTAAAAGCCTGGGTCGATTCCTGAGTAGACGTCATCTCATTAAGCAGACATCTCCATCGCACATCCTATCCCATCCTATAATGCTGACGCTCCACCGAAAATAATCGTGAAATTTACACGCCGAAATGTGAGAAATAAATTTTATACCAGCCGAAGGAAACTGGCGAAGAAGAAGACCAAAGATCTCCCGGACCTCGATCTAACCTCGTGTGCGGATGTCTATATCTCCGAATCCTTTACGCCCTTCAGGAAGAAACTTTTTGGTGCGATTAACAAAGTCAAGAAACGCTTGAAATGGAAGTTCATTTGGACTTATAATGGAAGGATCTTCTTAAAACAAGCTGAGAGTACACCAACATACGCCTTCGATACCGAAGAAGACCTATTCAAGTTTCAAAATGAGTGCCTGCACACTTAATAGAAAAATGCTAATAGTCCACACATCTGGGCATAGTTAATAGAGTGGACACTCTATTAACTATGATCTGGGCATACATTCACTGATTGCAGTGAGAAGGTATTTAGAGGAACTATACAACAAGTAAGGTCATTGATCAATTTTATACTAACTTCAACCTTAACTATATTTTGTTATTCCTCACATGAGTAGCCAATTCAAAAATGACTCTTAATCAAATCCTTTTTTGTGAACTACCATTCCATAACTTAGATCGCCAGGAGTTCCTTAAGACAACTGGGGGTGGGTCCACTCATCATCTAATTCTCTACTTGAGTCCAAGGATCTATTCCAAGATGTTATCAAAAGTCCAGAAAGAGAAACTGACTTGCAGGAGAATACACATGAGAAATATATTCATTCGAAATATTATACTATCAAACAATCTGGGAATATTTTCCATAAGGCAACTAAGCAACGTGGATTTTCACTGATGCATTGCAACATGCGCAGCTTATCAAAAAAACAATCTATGTTAGAAGATATAATTTCCACGGTGAAAGCTCCGCCAGAGGTTATTGCCATTTCTGAAACGAAATTGAGAGAGAACAATGCGTGTAAATTAGCATACCATGATATATGTTTTTGAATACTAATTCTAAAACTTCGGCTGGAGGTGTTGGCCTTTAGCTTTCAAAAGAATAGGAGATATTGTAGTTGAGTCTACGAATAGCAGTTTCAGCGGTATTGACCCGAACGCCTCACTTCAATGCAATGAAGCGCTATTCAAACTGTGTCTCTAAATTAGTCGTGCTTGTTTAGGAGGGTGTTGGTGTCGTGTAAGAATGATGGTTTCAATGGCGCTTCATTACATTGAAGTGAGGCGTTCGGGTCAATACCGCTGAAACTGCTATTCGTAGACTCAACTACAATATCTCCTATTGGACTTCATTAGAAGAATGATCTGATCTGGAATTATCTGCTGATGGTATTGAATCTACACGATGCAAACAAAAGAATATTGTTATTGGCTGTATTTATCGACACCCATTTAATGAACGTGGCCATTTTCTTGAAATCTTCAAGGAACAGTTAGAAAGTTTAAACAATAAGGGAAAAGAGGTTTTTGTTTTAGGTGACATTAACATAAACTTCCTAAACTACAATACAGATAACCAAACATCTGACTATCTCGATATGCTGCTAGCTTTGGGCTTTATGCTATTGATCACTAAAGCCACGCGCATCACTGATCATACCTCAACGTTAATTGACCATATCTACACTAACGTACCACAAAAAGTCATAAAAGCAGGGATCTGTTTAGCTCACATTTCAGACCATCTACCCATATTTTGTAGTGTAGCAAGCAGGCTATCTGTGCTCAATGACACAAAATATTTCCGAGATTTTTCTCAGTTTGATAATGAGTTGTTCTAGAGAGATATAGAAGCTGTTGATTTCAATGGTCTCATTAGTGAAAATGTCAACGAAAGTATGAATAATGTAGTTATTACGCTCCAATCAATTTCTGATAAACACGCGCCGTTGCGTAGATTATCTAACAAAAGAATGAAACAATCAAACAAACCTTGGATTTCCAACGCCATTCTTACTTCTATAAAACGAAAGCAAAAACTTTTTAAAACTCACTTCCTTAGTAAGGATCCTAACAAAGTTAAACCATAGTTAATAGAGTGGAATGGTTATGAAACCCGGCAAACTTCAAAGGGGCTAACAAAGGCGCTGCGATTTATGTTGGAAGGGGGCAAGACAAAAGATTGTGCAGGGTCATAGTTCATTAGCGTTCCCTGAACGACTGAACTCACACGTTTCTATTGGCTGATTGATTAACGCATTGGAATTTCTATTGTGTTTTGTGCAGGGTAGTGGTTGAAAAAAGCTAACAAAGACATATAACAAAGAAGGTCGCTGGGTTTCATAACCATTCCACTCTATTAACTATGGTTAAACTATATAAAGCCTATAATAATAAATTAAATTAAAGAAGCAGCCAAAAAGAACTATTTTAGAGAACAATTTAACTTAAATAGTGATAACTTAAAAACAACATGGAAGTTAATTGGAATGATACTAAACAGAAAAAAGAATTACACGCAAACAAACATTACGAAACTATTGTATAAAAATAAATGCTACACCGATAAATCTGATATTGCACAACAACTAAATACACATTTCATCAATCTTGGGCGAGACCTCGCCGAGAAACCTCCACAAAGTGATACTAATCCTAATAAATACATTAAACGAGATTTCCAAAATAGCTTTATGCTCCGTGGCATTTATGTTCACGAAGTCCATGACGCAATAATGGGAATAAAATTAAACAAATCATCAATCGGAGTCCCCCCAAAGTGTATTAAGCTCGCGTGTTATCATATAAGTGAAACATTAACGCTAATTTTTAACCAATCCTTGCTTCAGGGCGTTGTCTCGGATATACTAAAAATCTCTAGGATATGATAACAACATGCACCCGTTGACAAAGGTGGGGAAACTATTGACCCCACCAACTACCGTCCGATCTCAACCTTATCAACCCTCACCCAAATATTCGAAAAACTGATACATAAACAACTTTTCAATTTGGTTTCCGAAAAGGTCGATCAACTGCTCAAGCTATAATAGAAATTACGGACAGCCTTAGAAAAGCAATAGATAGTAACTTGTATACCTGTGGTGTTTTTTTAGACTTTTCCAAAGCCTTCGACACTGTGAATCATGGTATATTGCTTAAAAAGTTATGGAATTCGAGGGCTCCATTTTACAGAGTGATCCAGAGACCGCCTCTATCTTCCCGCAGCCTCCTCTCATTTCTTTCAAACGTGACAAGAATCTCCGTGATTCCCTAGTCAAAGGATCACTACAACCTGATCTTCAACCAGGCACTTTTAAATGTTCTAGGACACGATGCAATATATACTTGTGCTTATACTAAACCTACGACATTTATTTCAGGACCGAAAGGCTTTCTTAAAGTCACTGATCATTTTGATTGTACTTCCAGTAATGTCATTTATTGTATCACCTGCACACTTTGTAACAAACTCTACATCGGAGAAACAGGGCGAAGATTAGGAGATCGATTCCGCGAACACTTGCTAGATGTTAGAACTAACTACAAGGATCTCGCCAAACCTGTAGCTCGTCACTTTAACCTTCCTGGTCATTGCATTAATCACATCACTGAATGCGGCATTTCTCCGCATCAAGGTACTACCCACTGGAAAAATCCACCCTTTTCCATAGTATGTAAATATAGTGTAAATACTTTGTAAAGAGACTGTAAATGGAAATTTACAATCTCAAGGCACATTTACACACTTTGTAAGATATAATGGACTTTGTAAATTGCTTGTAAATTGTTTGTAAATTCGTATTGATTCCCCTGGTTTCTGTGTGAAACTCTGTAAATTCTTTGTAAATAACATGTAAATATGTTGTAAATTCTAGTTGAACAGTTTGTAAATACTTTGTAAATCCCTGGCAAATGTTTGTAAATACTTTGTAAATCCCTGGCAAATGTTTGTCAATACTTTGTAAATCCCTGGCAAATGTTTGTCAATACTTTGTAAATCCCTGGCAAATGTTTGTCAATACTTTGTAAATCCCTGACAAACGTTTGTCAATACTTTGTAAATCCCTGACAAATGTTTGTCAATACTTTGTAAATCCCTGGCAAATGTTTGTCAATACTTTGTAAATCCCTGGCAAATGTTTGTCAATACTTTGTAAATCCCTGGCAAATGTTTGTCAATACTTTGTAAATCCCTGGCAAATGTTTGTCAATACTTTGTAAATCCCTGGCAAATGTTTGTCAATACTTTGTAAATCCCTGGCAAATGTTTGTCAATACTTTGTAAATACCTGGCAAATGTTTGTCAATACTTTGTAAATCCCTGGCAAATGTTTGTCAATGCTTTGTAAATCCCTGGCTACTGTAAGTTTAAGAATCCTTAAAGTTCATATTTAATGACCTTTACATGAGTTCTTAAATGCAACAAAATGCTGTGTTTAAGGAACACTTAAAGGTTCATAAAGGTTAACTTTCAGTGACTTTTAAAGAGGTATGTAAAGTAGTTAAATATTAACTTTCAGTGACTTTAAGGAGGTATGTAAAGTAACTAAATATTAACTTTCAGTGACTTTAAGGAGGTATGTAAAGTAATTAAATGTTGACTTTCAGTGACTTTAAGAGCATAGGTAAAGGCTTGCAAATTATTACAATCAGTGACTTTCAGGGATGATATACATTGTATAGGAACTTTTATTTCCTTTAGGGGAACATGTAAATGCAAATATTTAGTGACTTTCAAGAAATTTAGGGGTCACTTTATATATACTGTTATGTCAACTATATAAACATTTAGGTGACATCATTAAATGCGTTTTCATTTCCTTTTTAGGAAACTTTAAACACCAACCAAAACATTAAAGTTTCACCAATAGATTTTTTTCAGACTGCAGTAAATACTACTAACTTCGATGTATAAGAGCATTTAAAAGTATTTTACAGGCAGGGCAAACTGTGTTTATATGCCGAAACATACAAGACTATTAGAGTGACTTCTCTTTGCAGTCTGTCTCAATTTCAACCCAGTGCTATAAAATAACCCATTGGATAGATAACAAACCACAATATTTTTTTCTCCAATATAAATATATTTGTTCCTTTTCTCAAATAACAACAATAAAAATTTGGAGATATCACCTATACTGTATATATGTCCTGTTATGATAATTGGCACTTATATGATAAGCAGAATATAGACTTGTCGCAAGTTGACATCTAAAATATTTTGGAAATCAAGCACAAGTGACAAGTGCAAAAAACAGGTTAAAGGACTTTGCATAAGGACCATTCATTATTTATGGAGAGGGGGGAGAAAATTATTCCCAGAGAAAAAATAATAATTGTGACCCACCCCTTTAAACAGTTTTCTAAGCTGTGACCCCCAACTCCCATGCAAATTTTAAAGTAGAACCCCCATACCTTAGTCTGAAGTGTAATCTATTCCATGAGTAACTGTCTCTCAACAAAACACAACAAGAAAGGTGTACTAATCATACTGGACACTTATGAAACAAGGCTGCTTTGTACTTGATTCATATGAACTGGTTGCAAACATTATGGACATACTTGAAAGCAGTTGATTTGTTACTTGTGATAGTACTTTTGTAGTTGATCTTTTTTGGGTATGGCCTCCAATCTCATGTAAAAATGCAGATACTGTAGGGGCTGGTGGCAATAATCACATTTTTTTTTTCTTGAAATCATTCTAATAGCTAAGTTCTTTTTTTTTATACATGTATGTAGGTGGTACAGTAGTCATCCAGTATATTGATATAGAACAAAATCATGTTGTTAAAATATAAGTTCCTATCAACAGCTGTATTATTGGGACATCTATACCGGCCCATCTGATAGTTAATTATATCATGACCCACCCTGTGTTCTAAAAAAATGATTGTGACCACCCTATTATCCTCCGCCATAATTAATGAGTGGTCCGTAATATTCATAAAAATAAATGTCTGAAATAAAGACATGCGAATGCCTTTATATGTGCAATTTAGTTTAATAGAGTAAATAATTTATAGCAATGATTCACTGTTAAAAGTCCATTCGAGTGTTTGTAGCCTATTCAGACTTTTCCTCAGCCAGGAGTACTCCCTGAAGAGCTGTTTTCCTTTTGCATTACCCATTTAACGTAGCTCTCAGGGAAGGATCTACATGTATGTGACTGTTGATCACTCCTATGCATCTGATATGCTCTTGAATTGCTCGCCTTGTCAAGCTTGACAAGTAGTGCTGGTCAAGTGCTCATTTTCCCTCCTTCAGCTCCTTTCTCTCCTAGGGGAGGCTCTTCACAATGTACACAAGTCTCCTCTCTCCATCTTCTACTTCTTCCTCACTATCCTCTGATGACACATAGTTTGTGGTTGCTAAAACCAGTTCATGTTCTCTCATTTGGCCAATCAATCTTTTCCAGTGCATCTGAACAGTTTAACTGTTTCTGAAAAAAAGAAAGAAACAAAACATGAAATCAAAATGCAATTTAGGTAGCCAATGACAATTAAATATTGCTTCTTTAACTTCCAAGGAGAAAATTTGAAAAGCAAAGAAATGGCTGAGTCACTGAAAAGTCTCAATAGCCCTAGATGCCACTCGCATGGTGGTGGGTAGCCTATGTCGCATCCGAACTGAACCCCGGTTAAGTCCATCTGCGAATTAATGAACAAAAGCTTGTTTTGGACCCCCAGCAGAGTAGCACAATTATATGTACCCTCCTGCTTGGTTTTTACAAATGCTCATTCTTACACATCTTCTGAATGGCCATTCAACTGTCAGCAGTGCGACTTACAGCTAATTTACATTTCAAAATATGATGGCTTTTATGCACGTCATTTATGAGAAAAGCAATGGCATCTGTACTGTATATCAGTTTGAAATCAAGATTTGTTTGCTAAAACAAGAGCAGTTGACCGGAGTTGAGTTCAGATGTGGCACATACTAGATCTTTCCAAGCTGCACTGGAGATTTGTTTGTGTCTTCCTCGAACAAGCATTTTGTCATGACAGATTCTATTTAATGTGTTCAGCAAGTTTCCTTTCATGTGGCACTATAAACCACGGGCAGCCTATTGTGTTACATTACTTCAAAACCTGACCTAAAATTGAAATTAACCTAACATTCTCCGGTAGTAAAACACAGGGAAATGACGACTGAGCTTGTCTAGGGCGAGAAATTCCAAAGTAAACAGCTGACTCGCATGCGAACAAACAGTTTCAACCGAGCAGCCTCTGACATGAACTGCCCATCATAACAATCTCCAAAGCTGGTGACAGTTGAATGACAAGTCAGAAGACGTGTAAGAATCAGCATTTGTAAAAACCAATCAGAGGAGGGTACATATAATCGTGCTACTCTGCTGGGGGTCCAAAGCAAGCTTTCATTCGTTAATTCGCAGACAGACTTAACCAGGGTTCAGTTCGGATGCAACGCAGGCTAGGTGGTGGGCTGATTCACTAATCAGACTAATTATGTTTGTGGAAGTTTGGTCTTTTTTCCTATAACTATTACCTCTCGAAAATTATAGCATCCCACCAAAGAGGAAGTATAACTTTCCAATCTGAGCAAATTTTGGGTTTGTATTCCAAAAAGTCTATTTTTAAAAACCCTAACCATCAACAATGGCTGCTCACTAATTTAGGGTTCTTTAGAGCTAATCACTAAACAACACTGAAATATAATACTGTAATTCTTTAAATGTTTATGTGAATTAATCTAAACCCTTACCCTACATTTTTAAAAACCCTAACCATCAACAATGGGTGCTCGTTAATGTAGGGTTCTTTAGGGCTAATTACTAAACACAGAAATAAATTTACTCCTTCAATGTTCACTGACCCAAACCCTAACATAAAAAAAACCTAACATCAATGAACGTACAACAAATTACCTAGGTCGAATCAAATTTGAGATTGGAATTCAACTTAACCTAGGTTGAATTGATTTTGACCTGGAATTCAATTTGACCTACAACATATACATAAATATGTGCTTACCCTTCTCCTCGATGCTAACACTAATGTCTTGTCCTTCTACTTTAATTTGTTTGGTCACAGCCTCTTCTCTTTCAGTGAGACTGTTTAGTGTAGTTTCAAAGCACCTGTGAATGATCATGCAGTTTAATGAAACTATTAAATAGCAATTAAAGTAAAAGTAAAAGTAAAGCAACTTTATTTAACGTCGGTAACTCGTGACAGTCTGATAAACTTAAGGCTGACGGGAGTCCTACGATTTTACGTCCTTATCTGAGAAGATGTGAAGGTCTAACCATTTGCAGTTGTTTCACAAAGGCAGCACCATCTACTCAGTTATTTTAAGACCCCGAGTGGTGGTCCGGCCGGGGTTTGAACCTGCGACCTCCCGCTCAACAGACCAGAGCTTATAACCACTGAGCTAACCGGTTAATTAAAAGCTACAAAAAATGTACAAATAACCAACAATAACCAGGGGCAAATAAAATTACTTGGCAAGTACAACAATCAAAAATGTAGATCAATTCTACATATATCTACATGAATTACTTTTTTAACCTGTACTTTTATTTAAAGTGCTTCTCACCCTTCTTGACATTTTTCTACCTATGAACCTTTGAAAGGTTTTGAGTACTTCTGTGAAGAAATTTTTGGTTTACAAAGAATACTCTATGTTCTACACTTGTTTGAAATGGTGAAAAATTGACCTTTCCTGGCCCATGACCATGTTAGAAAAATAATCAGTCACATGATTATTGAAGGAGGATTATAGTCTGTGTTAGTGATTTAGCCCTGAACACCCTAAATTGGTGACTACATGTAGCTCTAAACACCCTAAATTATTGAGCACCCATTGTTGATGGTTAGGGTGTTTTCTATTGTAGGGGTAGGGTTTGGATTAGTTCACAGGACCATTGAAGAATCATTACTTATCTGCATTTAGTGATCTAAATTTAGCGACTATAGCTCTAAAAACCCTAACTTAGTGAACACCCTTTGTTGATAGTTAGGTTGTTTATAAATTTAGGGGTAGGGCTTGGATTAGTTCACAGGACCATTGAAGAACTTGCATATACAGTGCTTGGGTAGGGTATTCTGCAGTTGCCCCAATACTCCGGTTACTCTTTGACTTTATCGTACTTAAGACTTAATGAAAAATAAGTCTTGTGCAGGTAAATAATCGTGTAGTATGGTGTACAGTTCACTCATGTTTTGTTCATGTAAGTATATACAGACAATTGCAAAAATCTCAGGGGAGGGTTGGGTGGAAATTTGTTTTCTTTTTAAATTCCCTCCCAAAAAACTAAACCCCATCTTTTTATGAATCCCAAAAAATTCAAAAATCCCTTTTTAGAATCAACTGATTGTTGAATTTTTAGAATCAACTGATTGTTGAATTCAAAAGCGTGTTCTCTAAACCACTTTACCATAGAGCCGATTCACTTGAACACTGGTTTCAAAATAAGGTATACAAATGTATGTGTAAACGTTCCGAGACCATGAACTTTGGGAACTTGCATTGTCAAGCGTAAATTGTTTGACTCGAGAAATGGCATTATTTCAATTAAATGGCATTTGGGTCTTGGAGTACTGTAGGTACTGTCATGCTAATATTTGAGGTTTAGTTACATTGATTTTGGATAAAAATTCGAGTGTGGTCAGTTCTAGACTCTTAGGTGGAGATAGAGGGGTAAAATTTCAACAGAACTTGCTGAAATTGCATACAGAGCCCAATGAAGAACAGATAAAGAGTTCAGGTGAGTTTTTTATATATATTTTTCCCAGTCTGCATTTTATACGAGTCTACATTTTACACCCAGTCTGCAGATTACACTGACCGTAGTGAGACCAGCACTTTCACTGTCCTCCTACAAGTCTCACCTTTTACAATATTATACGTCAGCCCTGAAAACATCTTATAACCCAGACAATCCACGCACATGGAAGTCAGTTTGTGTAAAATATAACTCTGTCTGTAACCTACTCAGTCCTTTAACTTCTTGTTTTTAGTCACCTTGTGGTTGTGAAATCCTTATCATTAGTTCTTTCTTTGACTATTATTAATTTAATTTAGTGTCATGGTCCCACAGTAATTGGCTTGAGCTGTTGCGGTCAACCTGCCTTTTATCATTTTGTTTCTACATCATTGTAATTTGTTAAAACTATTGTTTGTGGTATCATTCCTGATATTTATGTTTCCTTCAGGCGAAGCTTGAAATAAATAAATAAATAAACTCCAAAATGACAAACTTTCTCATGATGAAAGACAAAAATAACTACTCAGATTAACAGAGTATGCTTTCCAGGTAAACTGGAGAAAATGTGGGACAGTTTTGCTGAAGGATGGCAGAGATTCGAGTGGATGAAAATTATTGCTTTCGAGCTTGAAATCGAAATCAATTTTTAGAATAAGCTTTTGCAATGCACTTTAATCTTTGCCATCCTCTATCGTAATTGTTTAAAAAGCATACCAGGACATTCACATAGTATTTCTCTTCTATCTTACGGTGTTATTAATGTGTAGTTTTGTTTTAAAGAAGCTCTGCCGGCGTTTGAAACAAGCACGTGCTTTGTCGGTCCAATTTATATAATAGGGACGCTAGAAACTTCTTCTATAAAAATCACTCGAAATAAACTCGGGAAAAATCCACGAATGATTCATTGACAATAACAGATGAAGCATTAGTTTTCTATTAAAGATTCCGTATTGAAACTAAGTCTTCTTAGTGAACAACATATTTGAGTCGAATTCGAAGGTACGGTGTGATAATTTCTAACTAGACTCTAGAGTAAAATTTTCCGGCTAAACCACATAAATTGGACCTTCAAATTCGTATATAATCTTACCTGGATATTCGGATATTCTTCTGATGTTCATAGTTGTTTGGAGTCTGTTTTGCTTTGTCCTTGAAGTCATCTGCACAGATATCGTAAGTTCTCCATGTTCGATGACAAAATGGCGGACGCAAACTGGGGTGTTTCGTATTGCATTGTGGTCCATACACAAACCACAGGCGTCCCAGTCTCTAATTATTCCCCAACTTCGTGAATACCGTTGGGCGAAAACATATTGTAAAAACGGCTAGAATTCGTCCATATTTTTCGACTGGCAACAAAGGAGGTTATTAGTTGGCAAAGCAGCTAATACGGCTGTGTATTTTTACGAGTCATTTGAATTTTGGACAGCGTTTTGGCTACCCTGGTTCCAGAGATTTTCAAGAGAGAGCCGCGGACAAAGAGGCTGCGAAGCGGCGAACAGCGAGCTTGCTGATCGCGGCTATTTTTCCAGAAGTTTCAATTGTTCTCTCTACAAAACCTCTGGAACCAGGATACGTTCAGGTTCAGGTGAGCCTGTTCCGGCCATCGGCTGGGAGACTGGGAAGGAATTGTCGCAAACTCCTTTTTTTGATTGGAATACAAACTCGTGACCAGGGTGTTCTCTGTCAGAGAAGGCCCTGGTCACGCGAGGAACATCGACCTCGGCAAGAGGTCGGCTTGCTGGATTAGTACTAGTCTCCTTCGCAGCCGTTATGGACTCTGTCACGCAAAGCTCCGAGATTAGTACCGGCTACTGGTGAATAATGAGACCTCTAACATGTGTAACAGCCAGTAGTCCAATGGAACTAATAGCGAGTGCTGGAACAACACTGAAGACATTCAGTATAAAGCATTTACAAACCGATCTCGGGCCGCCAAAGCATCGATTTACAAAGTATTTACAAACTACCTCGAGGCCTCCAAAACATCGATTTACAAAGTATTTACAAACTATGTCGGGCCTCCAAAACATCGATTTACAAAGTATTTACAAACTATCTCGGGCCTCCAAAACATCGATTTACAAAGTATTTACAAACTATCTCGGGCCTCCAAAACATCGATTTACAAAGTATTTACATACTGAGTGTTCACCTCTGTACATCACAATTTCCAAACTATTTCCAAATTACATTTACAAACTATTGACATACTTTGTAAATTGTGTGCAGTGTAAATACTCTTGTATAATTTTACAAACTATTTACACGGTAAGATAGTTTGTAAATCAATTTCCATACTATGTAAAGAGTTTGTAAATCAATTTACAAAGTATGGAAATTGGATTTTACAAATGAATTACATACTATGGAAAAGGGTAGATTTTTCCAGTGACCGACACTCGTAAACGCAAAGAACAGAACTTTATTTTCAAATTAGGAACTTTGTCACCTCACGGTATTAATGAACGATTTTCGTTCATTTAATTTAAGAATTCACGTATTCACTCAGACTTAGATCAGCATGTTTCCTTAGTTTACTCATCAATACTTCCTGTTACAAATATTACTATTAGCATTTCTATTGTTGGCGCACTTTTCTTTGATCACAATTGATCCGAGCACATGTTTTCTCAGCGGTAATCATGCATTGGCGCAATTTCCTTTGATCCCAATTGATCCGAGTACATGTTTCCTCAGCGGTAATCATGCACTCCACACTATATTAACCGTTTCCCCACCCACAATTCCCTCTTGCTCTGACGAAGGGCTAGCGCTCGAAACGTCAGCTGCTACTCGCTTTCCACGGCGGTTAGCATACCTCAATCGACTTTAGTTGATTACATACCAGTGTTTATCTTCCCCGCCGACGCAGACCAACACTAGTTTTTACAGGAACTAGTTGCCTATCGTCCCTTTAAAATGGTTTGATAGCTACCTCTCAAATAGAAAACAATATGTTTCATTGGGAGATGTTAAGTCTCCAAAGCAAACAATGATATGTGGAATTCCGCAAGGAAGTACGCTAGGCCCTCTGTTATTTTTAATTTATATAAACGACTTACCAAACTGTTCCGAAAAGTTAAATTTCAAAATTTTATGATTGTCAAGTCTGCAAGAAAAAGGGATACGCCCATTGACATACAAATCAGGAGCAAAGATGGATCGTGCCACTCTTTGGATCGAAAGAAATGTATTAAATATTTAGGAGTAATGATCGATGACTCGATATCCTGGAAGTATCATATTTCGTACATCTGCTCGCAAATATCTCGAAATACTGGAATTTTATCCAAATTAAGGCACTATCTTTCTATCCTACAACTTAAACAAATTTACTATAACTTAATATATCTGTATATATCTTATGCCATCTTAGCATGGGGTAGCGCCTACAAATCTCATATTCAAAAAGTTCAAGTTAAACAAAATAATGTAGCCAGATTAATATTCTTTGCAATTCCCCATGGAAAAGATACGGAAAGCGCTCAACCCTTGCTAAATAGATTAGATATTCTTACAGTATATAACGTCTACCGCTTACATGCTTTAACATTTACGTATCTATGGCACAAAGGACTGTTACCAAGCATGTTTGCCAACATGTTTAAATATGCCAGCAGTGTTCATAACTACAATACCAGATACGCAGCCAAACAAAACCTCTATAAATCAGAAGAAAGAACAAATACAGGCAAACAAATTATCTCTTTTATGGCAATTGATCTTTGGAAAGACTTCCCGACTAACATGAAGGATTTAAGTGCATTCGCCTTTTCAAAACAACTGAAACGTTATATACTGTAAGAGCAACACTCATAAATTCTATATATCATTATTTTCTCTCTAATTCTCTAAAATCATTTTGTTAACTCTTAAATTCCTTTTTTTTCTCTACCTGTTATAAACACTTAACTAAATATGGCTGGGGCCAGCGATTAACTTAGCCCTCAGGCTCACACATTTCTTATTATTTCTTATATTACTCTTAGTCTATCTCCGTTCTCTGTCTGTATTGTATAATTATTGTATAAAAAAAATATGAGCAAAATAAATTGAACTGAATTGAATAATGCATTATTCTACATGGTGCCTTTTTATCACAACAACATCGATTTATAGAGAATATACACAGTTTGCGAGTTGTTAGTAAAGAAAAAAGTCGTTTTAGTCAACATTTTAAGTATTTCTTCAAATTATTGCAAAGTCGAATTAATTATATGACGTCAAGATGACGTCTTAACAGGAATCGACCCAGGCTTTTACTTACGCGGTCATGGGGCAGGAAAGGTCAAATTTACACGATTTCACACAAGCGTAGAACATAAAGTATTCACTGTAAACCAAAACTTTCTTCACAGAAGTACTCAAAACGTTTCGGAGGTTCATAGGTATAAAAACTCCAGGAAGGGTTATAGGCACTTTAAACGGTCGCGCGCGCTTTATTAGTCTGTTACTGATTATAGCCAAGAGGCAATCAGAAAACGAGAAATCTGGGTTAATTTTGTTTTGTTGCAAAAAGTTCATTGATGACTAATTCTGAAACATATTTATTATCTTTTATTTCTACTAGACATTTACTACAACACTCTTTTTATCAAAGAAATACAATCGTTCCTTTCTCTGTTTTCTGCATCCCAACTAGTGAGCGTCTCAGTTACGTCTTCACACAGAAATATTGAGGAATTCATACAAAGGAACGAATTTCAAACAATATGTTAAACAGCAAAAAAATAAACATCGATGCAGAACAAAAACCTGACATTTCGGCATTACATTAAATGTACTGCTATTTAAAGAATTTACATCAAAGGTGTGCCTCAGTCCTTTATTGGTTCCGTTGTACCTTTCCCTTTGGGCATCTCTTGGTCGATCTTGCAATGAAAGGACCAAGTTCTTGCCTTGATGAGTAGGAAAAACACTTGAAATAAATAAATCTTAAGTACAGTCATACAAGTTTAGCGCGGTGTGTCGAACGCTTTGGTTAGCTTCAACTTCCAAGTTACCATTTACATGTTTGTGCTCAGCTGAAAATAAAGTGTCTCGAGGTAGCGTCCCCTCATGTCGCTGCGCTTAAACCCATCTAATCCAAATGTTTTGCTCGATCGCCAGTCTCGAAGATGTGGTAAAACAAACTTAATCTGAAAGGGAAAAAAGAAAGCAAATTCGTAAATACAGGTGTGGTTGAACCAGTTATAAGCCCTCCCGGCTATAAGCCCACCTGTCTGCTGACGTAAATAGCTCATGTTTATGTTTATGCATGTTTATGCCAAAAATATAAAAATCAGACAACGTGATTACTTGCTTTTCAAGTTTGATTATAAGATATACGGTATCCAATATTTTGAGCAGAAGTGTTGTTTTTTTCCAAGTCGAGCTATTCCGCCACCGACCAATGAGATTGCGCCTTCTTTCAAGTTCTATTCGATGGACAACACGTGACAGGAGCAACCAATCAAATTCGATACCGCTCGGGGCACTTCCGATATTTGTAGCTAGAGACAAAGTTCCATAATTTCCCATCAACCGGAGCGAAAATTTGGGTAATTGTTACCCATTATATTGCTGAAACAGCAAGATGTTCAGTTATTCTAGGGCTAACAGGACTTTTAGGGGCTTTCGATGGAAAATTTTCTCACATTTACGAAAGGGATGGCCGGAGAAGTGAAGGTTTTGGTCCAATAATCCACGGAAACTGAACGAAAACTGTACTGCTGCATCTAAGTGCCATAGGATTGCAGTGTTGCGTTGTTGATATTGGTGAAACGCTCTTCGTTGATACCATCACACACTGTGAAGAGGTCAAATGATGGATTATGTTGGCTGTTTACCGCCAAGTACTCTCCTGAAGTACTCTTGAGACAACTGGGAAGTCTTGAAGCCAGTCTACTAAGACTTCAACTCAAGAGTCGCAAAAGCTGGAAATGAACAGTGATTAGCCTGCTTGCAGGCGGTGGAGGGTGTTTTTTCGCGCAGCAAACGGGTGTTTTTTCGCGGCCGCCATATTGGCCGAGCGTGATTGAGACCTGGGATCGAATGACAAATGGAGGGGGGAGGGGGGTGGGGGAGAACAAGCAGATCTGAAAGACCGCCTGCACGAAAGCCTATGGTTTCTGAGTACACGCCCACCACGCACACGATTTCCGTTAACTTGTAACTCATTCTTAATTGACCAATAGGATTCGACGTGTGACAGCCTGCCAATTTTGATTTGGTTTGATTGAAATGCGTGCAATATTCAAAACAAACTTCGCTCGCTGTCAAATGCAATGCAAAATGTTGGTGAAATTGGTTCTCAGATACGGAAATTTCAATAAAACCAGCTATTTTTTGTTCAAAGTTCTCCATGGAAAGGACTGCGACAGTACCACTTTAGAAATATATGTAGACAGTTCGGTTTTAGCTTGTTGCGTTCGCCCCATCAGTCTCTCAAAGAGTTTCATGTTGCAAATCCTCCGAAATACAGACATTTAATACAAGCTGCTTCAAAAAGCCGTCCAGCACCGCAGTCTGGCGAACCAGAAGATACTCCCAGAAGAGGTGCCATACAAGCGGCTGCTTCCTTTCTTAAAAGAATTAAGCTCGCATAAAGATAAATACAGGATCGAAAAAATCTCTAAACTTCAAAGAAAACTCCGATGCAGACAATGTTTTGTCTGGAACTCGATATTGAAGAACTCGTGGTAAATGTTGTGATCGTCTTTCTCTGACAACTCGAAGTCCATCTTAGTGAATGTTTGCCGAAAGAAATGGATGACCGTTGCATAAATGTTTGAGGTGGATTTCTGATTATTTCCTAGTTCAACGGCCGTGAAGTCAATAGCCGGATTGCATCTCTGCAATTTGGTCGACAACAATAGTTTTCAGTGGCGAATTAAATCACGGTTCGTTGTCGAGTTATCTCTAGTTTACCGTAAATATCATACTCTTTCCAAAGCCTGTCGAAAGCACAGCCAGAACGGCAAGTTTAAAGTACAGGTCACAATTCACAGGTCAGGTTGTTAAATTCTAAGACAAAATAAAGGCTCGGTATAGCTTCCTCCTGCTCTGTTTTCAAAGTACCTTTACCCAGCCGCGGAGAAAGAAGCGAGCAGCTGTGTTCTCTCTAGAAAACCTATGGAACTAGGGTTAAGGCGAAGGAGATAACTTTGAAAACGGAGCAGGAGGAAGCTATATACAGAGCCTGATATTTACGGTTTACGAACTTGCGAAAAGAGAACTCGACAACAAACCTCTCGCAGTTCGCCGATCGCCGCCTTCGCGGCTCTTTCTCCGTGGCTGTTGTCTCAAGAAAACCTCTGCAACCAGGGTACTTAACCTTAGTCTTCAAAAAAGACAAAGCCTTTTGTATTACTCGCCATATTTTATCAACTGCAAGCTCAGTACACAACACTTATTTTAGTTACGCCGCTTCGCAAGGCTACACATATTCCTTTCAGTTCTTGCTTTCAACACTTGCCGCGATAAGCTTGATTGACACCGTTTCAGCCAATCATATACCCCGTCCGCTGGTGGACGGGATCTAACTTTTGTACTCAGAAACCATAGGCTTTCGTGCAGGCGGTCTTTCAGATCTGCTTCTCCCCCACCCCCCTCCCCCCTCCATTTGTCATTCGATCCCAGGTCTCAATCACGCTCGGCCAATATGGCGGCGATGATCCGTTTGCTGCGCGAAAAACACCCTCCACCGCCTGCAAGCAGGCTAAACAGTGATTGACCCTTGTCTTTGAACGCAAACGGAATTATCTGAACTGGTGAGGCTGAAATTATATATATACGCACACAAATCTCAGTACTTGTTCCCTACTTTTAAAATTTTAAGAAGTGTAATGACTAATGCCTGTATATATGTAATGAAGACTGTAATTCGAACTTGAAATTTAATCGATCGAAAATTGAACTGTATGTGACTTCATAGAGACAAAGAAGAAAAAGTTGAAATCATTAAAAGAATAACAGAACTCATAACCCATAAACAGAACTGGATATGACTTAGGGGGTGTTTACATGATACCGGAACGAGTTTCATTCCGGAACGACTTTCATTATAGACATATTTCTCTGCCTCTGTCAACGCTTATAAATACTCTTTCTATGTTAGTTAATTAGAACAATACCAATTTGGAATGCTCTACCCAGCTACACTGTACAGGCATCTTCAATAGACCGATTTAGCTTGTACAGTTTGTTGTCCCAATTCAGGTCACCTGACTTTCCCATTGAGTATTACATGTTTTCTTGTTTTTCTCTATCCCAAGAGGAAATGTACAAATTCCTCTAATTGGAAAACACAGCACTGAATCCTCTGGAGAGCTGTCACATGATCTGAATTTGGCAACAAATGTACAAGCTTAATCGGTCTATAAACCAGTTCAAGGAACTCGTTTAATATTCACATTAGCTTTTTGTCGCTTGAAAGTTTTTTGTTTGTTTTATTGTTTATTTAGTTGTTTAGCATACCACTGTACTAAATGCCAATATCGGGATTACACTTGCCTATATTATTTGTTGATACTTAATAAACTGAAACTGCAACAGTATACGGAGTGGTCGACAGAGAGGCTAGGTCAGTTATGTGAAGTTGATTTATTATAATTACTGGGAGCAGTTGTAGTAGGCCTTTTGCAGTAAACAGTCATGTGCTGGTATAATACTTTGTAAACAAATGAATTGAGTTTGTGATCTCCATGGGAAAGACATTGCCATGGATGCTAAGCTATCTTTAAAAAAAGGCTATTTTATAAAGATCGACAATTGATTGGAAGTGGAAAATAGCATTTACAAACAGGTTTTGTTAATGACTCTACCAATCTTGTACAATTGCCTTTAAATACATGTATATGAAATAGATTTGTTTGCCATATAGTACAACCACATGATTGAATTCCTGCAAAAGGTCATTCCATTATTTATATATAAATTACCATGGGCATCAGTAGTGAATCAATTACCTGGCTCCCCTAGCACAGACTATGAATGGCACACACACATGCTACTAACAACTCAATGAACTACATGTATTCATGTATTCATGTATTCATGTATTCATGTATTCATGTATTCATGTATTCATGTATTCATGTATTCATGTATTCATGTATTCATGTATTCATGTATTCATGTATTCATGTATTCATGTATTCACCGGCTATTCCTACATGTAGGTGGCCCGAGTTAAGGCCACTCGGGACCTCTTGTCTACTATCATTGCCGGGTTGATTTTTCATAAAATCATTTCCTCTGAATCCCAAACACTTTTTTCCTGCCGGTTATAAGCCCATCAAAAAGCCCTTACGATTTTACGGTATACTGTGAAATATCCCACGAGTGATCTTTCACTATAGACACGAGTGTGTATACAAAGAAAAATGTATGTTAACGGTATACCAGAAGAAAACATTGCGTAACTATGTTGTCCCATGCCAATATAACTTACACGCACACATTTCTTCATCCATACTGAGCTGAGGAGTGAGAAAGCTAAATGAAAAGAATTCGCATGGCGCCGGCTGCATCACAATATTTTTGGCGGGAAAACAACTAGAATCTGCGACGATCGAGCGCGCGGCAGTTTTTGAGAGCTCTATGTGTACGTGTGTAATTTTAAGTCTGACTTGTATATATTTTTCTCTTTTTGTTTTTGTTATGTACTTATTTTAATTAATCTAAATTGTAATTTTATAATGTTTCCTTTTGTGTGTCTAAAACTGCCCTTATACTTGTTGTATTTTTCTGTATAAGCCTTAGGCTTTTGGAGCAAATGTAGACAGTAAATATGTTTAAATAAAAATAATAATAATAATTTTAAGACAAAATGTTCTGCCGTAGGGACTTTACGTAGATCTGAAACATAAACGACTTAGCGAATACACATATTTTACTTTGCGAGATTTAACCCCCGAAGGTTTTTTCTACTAACTTAGGCTTCAGAGCGTCCGCCATTTTTGAAAAAAAAAAACGCTTCGCATGATGACACTTGGCAGACTCCCTATTGAACAGTTTCCTGGTAAACAGTTCAATTTTTTTTATTTTCCTGAGTTCAACAAGACGAACATTATTTACGTCGAAAGAAATGAGACAACTAAAAACCTCGTTCTGTTGATAAAACCGTTATCACTTTTGCAACTCAGAACCAATCAGCTCATTTATTTATTGCTAAAAATGTTGTTCACAACCGAACAACAACAGGAAAAAAGGACAGTTTTATGGCTTAAGTGTCACACATTCACTATTTGATCCAAGTATTAAACAACTAAATAAAATATTTGTAAGTGGCCCTACATGATGTTTGAGGAATCCACTGCTTTCTCATGCCATTCTTATCATTGAAGAGCCGTTTGCTACAGCACCATTCACTTACCGAGACATCTCATGCAGCACTCGTGTTCCTCTTTAAAACGTTTGTTACATTTAAGTTTGGGACACTTCTGCTCTATACAAACTATCTGCTTTCCCTGTGAAGAAATGTGAACAATATATCGATAAAGAGACTGGAAGATTGTGGTCACAAGTGCATTAAAGGGGGTGAACCCCCAAATAATAACATTTCTCACGACGACAGACACAAATAACTGCTCAGATTAGCAGAGTATACTTTCCAGGTTTTCTTAATTTGATAACTGGAGAGTTGGCGTAGAAAACGTTTAGCCGTTACTTCAACTTCCCTGCACTTCAAGTTTATTTTTTGTTTTCACATATTTAAAAACTCAACAATTCTGTAAATCAGAACTGATCATTTATATAGATTTTTTATGTTATTGTATATAATTATATAAGGGCGAATGAAAGTCTTGTTTTGTTTTATACAATTTGAGACAATATTGATGAAGGACGGCAAAGATTCGAGTGCATGAAAAATACTGCATCTAAGGAAAATGTAGAGCAACTTGAAATCGGGTCAATGTAACCGAAATGGCAAGTTTCTTGAATAAGGTTTTTGTAATCAACTTTGATTTTTGCCATCCTCTATCCAAAAAGTTTAAAACTGAGCATGTCTGCATTCACATGGTATTTCTCTTCAATCTTTCTGTGGTTTTGTTTTAAAGAAAAATTCAATTGACAGTGCTGATTTACAGCTTTTTAAACAGGTAACACTCAGGGATAATATATATATATATATATATAAGATATGTTCGCATGCTTCTGCATCCTTAAGAATGTCGCCTGGTCTTACCTCACACAAGCATCTGTTGCAGGGATCATGTTGCCAGATCGCCCCATCTCTGTACGATTTACCATCACTTGCAGTGCAACCACTGCCCTTCTCTACACTCGGTCTCGTCTTCAGAACCTGGAATTAGGACATCAATCATTGTTAACCATGTTAGAAATTTATTTCAAGATAGATGGAACACCACAGGAGAACTAGTCATAAGTCTCGTCTTCCTCAACACGGTTTGTCTTTAGATAGTTGAACTGACGGTGGCACAGGAATAAAGACTGTTGTACGGCAAGACACCTGGACTCGAGTTCATCAGTCCTTCAAGACTGTCACGAGTAACTGACGTTAGATAACTAAAGGTCACTTTACCTTTATTTTAACCTGCATCCCACTTAACTTACGTGTTTTTACAACTGAATTGCCTGCCTTATTTTAGAGATATTCTGATTTCTCTCAAAATGGGAGTGGCACATATAATAATAATAATACATTTATATAGCGCCAATTCCCTACAGTCCATTAGCGCTTTACATATAATATAAAAATAAAAATCTTAAAGGGATACCCGAGTGAAAAACACATTGGGGCTCAAAAGAATCTTCAACATGTTATTTGTTCAGAAAATGTATTAAAATTTGATCAAACGTTTTTAGTATTAAGAACGAGCACCTCAAAGTTGGCCCCGCGAAGACATGGGCGCCGCCATCTTTGTTTGCATTTACGGAAGTGACGTCACTTCGTCCCACCAGCGTATCGCGGCTACTTGTCTTTGTATGATTTTCACACGCTCGGAATTAAAGTGGATAGTATTTTCATCGAGATTGCAGAGGAATTCTTACTGAAACCGGAATTATGATGAAGACGACATTATGAGAAAAGTTCAGAAGACTGGGAGGAGGAAGAAAAGCATTGGGAAGGCGAGAAATTATCAGACGAACAACAAGGTCTCGTAACTGCCATTTAATAACAGCAAAACAACATGGCTTAAAAGACTCGAGTGACTTCTGAATAAGTATAAGAACTACAATGTATGTGAGGTACAGTTAAGGCGTTTATCATCCTAAAAACACCTAATAAGTGAGAGAGTGAGAACGCTGGTGGGACGAAGTGACGTCACTTCCGTAAATGCAAACAAAGATGGCGGCGCCCATGTCTTCGTGGGGCCAACTTTGAGGTGCTCGTTCTTAATACTAAAAACCTTTGATCAAATTTTAATACATTTTCTGAACAAAGAACATGTTGAAGATTCTTTTGAGCCCCAATGTGTTTTTCACTCGGGTATCCCTTTAAGAAAAATTCATAAAAAATAAATAAAAAAAAATTAAAAAATTAAAAATATGCCTGTCTAAAAAGATGTCTTAACATGTATTTTAAAGCTCTCAACTGTTTGGCGATCTCTTATAAAGTCCGGTAGTGAGTTCCAGAGCCTAGGCGCGGACACAGAGAAGGCTCTATAGCCATACCCTTTCAAGTTATATGGTGCAAATTCTAACAGGTTCTTAGAGGCAGATCTTAGTTGCCGTTTCGGTACATAAGGACGGACTAGATCTTTCAGATAAATAGGAGCTGTGTCATTCAGGCACTTATATGTAAGTAATAATATCTTAAAACTGATCCTGTATTCTATTGGCAACCAATGTAGCTCCTTTAAAACGGGTGTAATATTGTCGTACTTGTTTGTCATACATATTAATCTGGCTGCTGAATTTTGGACACTCTGAAGTTTCTGGATCAATTGTGTTGGCAGTCCACAAAGTAATGAATTGCAGAAATCCAGCCGTGATGTAATAAAGGCATGCACTAGTATCTCAGCCGAGTGCACTGATACATATTTTCGTATTCGCCATATGTTTCGTAGATGAAAAAATGCCGATTTACAGATTTCATTGACCTGGCACTCCATGGACATGGCTGAGTCGAAGTTTGCACCAATATTCTTAGCGGTGGCAGAGGGTTCAATAACCTCGCCACAGATAGAAACGGAAGTTATAGGGGGTAGGGGACGATGTCGCGCATTTAGAATCATAAGTTCAGTTTTGCCCCTATTCATTTTAAGCATATTCCGTGACATCCACTGGTCAATATCCTGGATGCACGCTTCTACTTTGGCCCTAGACAAGTCTGCCTCTGAGGACCTGAACGAAATATAAATTTGTGTGTCGTCTGCATAAAGATGAAAACCCATTCCATGATTGCGGATTATGTCTGCGAGGGGTGCTGTATATAGTAAAAAGAGCATGGGCCCGAGCACGGAGCTCTGGGGAAGTCCAAATAGTAAGTCGTGTTGCGTTGAAACGCCACCAGACACACTGATATACTATCGTGACTGCTGTACAACGCTGTGCAAGGGCCGTGAACCAAACAATAACGACAACAACAAAAACGTTTCATTTCGTACCACAATAAGTAATAAATATATAGATAGATTTAATTAAAACTAAAATAAGAGCACAGGCTATCTTAAATAACTTACGCTACTCGAGTCAGATAGCACATGTATAAATTACTTTAAAAAAAGAATAGGTCGACTAGATTAAGCATAATTCGATGACATATAGAAGCATGCAAATATATATACAGATACACAATTATACAAAAAGTATACACAGAACCAAATACAAGAACAAGGTAATGCACGAAAAAAAGACTAATAAGTGGTGATTATAGTTGTTTTAATTTTGCATTTAAAGGCTGATTTGCTTAGATTCTTAGTGCAATTCTCAATGGCGTTCCAGGTCCGATGACCTTGAAACCGGAGACTGAACTTCCCATAATTGGTTCTTACAGATGGAATGTGAAACGTAATTCTCGAAGTTAGTCTGGTGTTGTACGTGTGTACATTTCTCACATACTTATTAAAAGCTGTGTGAAGCTTTTGAGAAAAAACAATCATAGATGAATAAAGAATTGTAAATGAAAATTAGATTAGTCAGTTCAAGGTACCTAGGCATCTAAACAAAGTACTCGTGTGTTCATCATAATTGGAAAATGTTATTATCCGTACAACTCTCTTTTGTAAAACTATAAGGGGGCATTCAAAGTAGAAATAAAGGTGTTATCCCATGCCATACAGATAACCCATAGTTTAACAATTAATGAATATATAATTGGATAAGAACTTTTGTGTGACAGCGTGACAAATGTTTGACAGAATGTCTATACTTCTTAAGATTTTGTTTTGAACATTTTTACAACACGTTACTCTGGTGTTTGTCAATGCGTTTACAAGCTTATTACAGCCATTAATGTATTACCTAGTCTTTGAAAACGGAAAGTATATGAATTTCAAACTGCAACTGCTCACCTCTTTTTTCAGATTAGTGACCACGTCCTTCAGAGACTCCACCACTTCTCTCATTCCAGCAACCATATCCTCTAAACGTTTTACTCGTCCGACGAGATGTTCAATTTCGCTGTGTACTGGTAAAGATGTTTTTGATTCCAGTGCTTCTAGTTGATACTGTTCGGGTGCTACTCGTTGAGATTCAGCTTCTTCTATTGGATGGTGCTCCTCGGAAACCTGCAATTCCTCAGGAATGGGTTCTCCGGATACTACTTCGGGAACATTCGTTTCATTCCTTTCTTGAGATTCAGCTTCTTCTATTGGATAGTGCTCCTCGGAAACCTGCAACTCCTCAGGAATGGGTTCTCCGGATGCTACTTCGGGAACATTCGTTCCATTACTTTGTTGAGATTCAGCTTCTTCTATTGGATGGCGCTCTTCGGAAACTTCCAATTCCTGAGGAACGAGTTCTTCGTCTCCTGGTTGTGATCTGTCGGCCTCTTTCATCCGTCGAGGTTCTTTTGATACTTCGTGTTTAGATTGTCTAAATGGAGCTTCTGCTTCCTTATCCTGTAGGCTTGACTCTTCTTCTTCATTAGCAGACCGTTTACGTCGACTTCGCAATCCAGCGCTAAAGGTGAACGATTGGTCTGCGCCAGCGCAACGGTCTACTATTAATTCAAACAAAAACGATGCACCTTAAGCCGTATGAATAACTCACACCCAACCACAATTTAGATCAAAACTATTTGAAACAATTGTGTCCTGAACTATACTCTAATCTTCAATCTTTGTCTAAACTAGTTTGAGTTATTCAACAGTGAAGCAAGGAGGGCATTCAAGGCATGCAAGGAGGGCATTCCGTGAGTATTGTCCGATATTGTAGTTTCCTGCCGTCCCTTTGTTTCTTCTACTTTAGAGTGGAAAATAATAATTTCACACGCAGAATGGTGATCAGAAAAGCATTTCATGAAATAAACTGATGAATTTAATATATGTATTTAATATATTTCAAAAACATTGCTTTTGATTTATATATATATATATATATATACCTTTTGTTCTCCATTGTTTTAGCTGTCTAATAACATACATGAAACAATTGCTCAAATCTGATTGGTTGAGGGCAATGCACTTTCAAGGAAACACAGTGCAGAAAAAAGGAAACATAGTGCCGAAAAAAGGAAATACGATGCAAATTTCTTTGGAAAGCAATGAAACATTTCCTTTCGACTTCTGAAAACAATTTGAATGAATTTGAAAGTGTGAACTATTATGGTTTGTTGACTGAATAAATTACTTTGTCACATGACTCGCCAACATCACTTCCTGACAATTTTTTCATGTATATCATTAATAAGTAATCATACGGTTTTCTCGTGCAATTTGGGATTAATTTTCACTCGTGTGTTTTTCAAAGAGCTCAAATTGCACTCGCCCTGCGGGCTCGTGCAATTTTGATACTCTTTGAAAAACCCACTCGTGCAAATTAATCCCAAATTGCACTCGAAACCGTATGATTACATTTACAAATTTGACAAGAATACAAATATATATATATATTTGCAGTGCAATGTTTTTGAAAACGAGTATATATATATACCAATTATTCACTGAAGTCGAAGTGACTATTTGTGAATATTTACCGAGACGAAGTCGAGGTAAATATTCACCAATAGTCACTGAGACTGAAGTGAATAATTGTTTTAGTATAATTTCATCAGTGAATATCAGAGAAATTAAAATATAATAGTCTGACTTCCGACCCTTTTATAAGTTTTACAAGCGCAAGCGCACGTGCCAGAATAGTTTTGTAACAAACATTTGCATAATCACGTGTCGCTACGGTTCATTTGCACAAACGGACTCGACACGAGACTTGCAGGGACTACAAGAATGGATTTTCTAAAGAATAGAAATACCGAAAAAACAGTCCAAATGCACACTAGAATTCAAGTTGAAGCAGCAATCTTCACTTTTGAGACCTCGTATCGTTTTACGAAGAGAGGAAATGCAGCGAAAATGAGTGGAAATGTGCAAAACTGAAAATCTGCCACGGCGAGTGAAAATGTATCGAAAGGAACCGCTTTCATGAGTTCACTTCAAAGGACAAATTTCTGGAAACTACGAACTAGTTTTGTGGATTATAGCCATCATTTCAATTAATTTATTATTAATTTAATTAATTAATTAATTAATTAATTAATGGTTTATTTTACGTCGAAGATACAGGAAGCCGTTACCGGGTCTCCCAAGCCAGAGGCTTATATTTAAGTATTCCGACGATCTCCAGAATCGAATTGGAATTTAGGTTGGTTTTTGAGGAGGGAGGAAAACCGGAGAACCCGGAGAAAAACCCTCGGAGAAAGGGCGAGATACCAACAAACTCAACTCACATATGGCGCCGCGTCCGGGATCGAACCTGGGCCACAGAGGTGAGAGGCGAAGCGCTTAACCACTGCGCCACCCCGGCACTCCCACAAAGAATAAAGATAATGGTAAATCAAGAGACAAATGATTTCGGTATGAGATAAAGCTTGAAAACACACGTACGGAGAGCGGCGGGAGAAGAACTAACAGCAACCGGCTCACTGAATGAAACTAGAAACCCAAGTAAGTACACTCTTTTTGAGTCGAACTGCTCCCAAATTTTTGTAGGACAAGGTCTCGTTGTGTTATTTATTGCTCTAAGTAGAGGTTATTTCCTTGTGAAAGTTGGTAATTCATGAAGACATGAGGACCGAATAAACTCAACCCGAAACTCGTAAGTAAACTTTGTTTATGAAGGCTTGTGCATGGATTTTAAAAAAAGCTTCAAGTTTAGCCATACTTATTTAGTTGCTTCTTTGGTGGGTTTTGGAAAAGCTTTTTCTTTCATATTATTTATGTCTTCGTGAGAAACATCGGTAAATATGCGAGCGGCCATTTTGGTAAATGCTTTGTATGCTATATTCACCTCTAGGCGCTCTGCAGGTGAATATAGCGACATATGACGTAATTCTCGACCAATCATAGCACGGGAATCTCTATATCCACTGATGAAATTATACTAAATATATATATATATATATCTTCATCAGTAATTGCTTTCAGTACGGCCTTAGATGATTGAATTCCTAACTCCTAGCTAGAATGGTTTTCGATTGAGCCAATCACGGGAGTACGCAAGTAAAAACCCAGTGAACCAATCACGAATCAACGTAATTCGTGACTGGTTTTACTTGAACCAATCATGAGGAAAAGTAAACGCAATCATCTGAATCATGGATAATTAGCCAATCAAATTCGAAAGCAATCACCTGATTACATTCGACAATCACTCGAAACCCGCTCTTAGGTGAGATTTACTTACAATCACAACAATCCTTCCACACTCGCAAATCATGTCTAGGGATAGAGGAACACGACGCATATCCACTAGGGTGCTGCGCTCGCAGGAAAACATCTTGCTGTACCATTTGAATATTGTCCCCGTTATCACAGAGAATACGGGCCAGGGTTGACTGGCGAATTTGAGTCAGTTGAGATGGTTTGAATGCCGACGGATTTTCGTACCAAAACCTAATGAAGAAATTCAAAAGGAAATTCAATTCAGTATGGACGTGATAATCGCTGCTGGGTGGAATGATAGAAAAACACAGTTAAATAACATAAACCGCGCACGTGGGCTAGGAAGAAAGCACCAGGTAATTTGAGAAAAGACTAAAACGAATAGAGAAACGAATAAGAGATGGATAGAAAGAAAGAACGAAAGAAGCTGCATTTAATTTCCTAAAAAAGGATATCAGGTAAGGAGCCTAGTTAGTCAATTTACACGACACTTATTCCAAGAGATTACATACCTTACCTTAAGCAGTTAATATTCAGTGAAATTGTTGTTCTTGTTACTATGTCAGTTAAGCCCGGATACACGACAAGTATTTTGGGTACGGCTCTCGTAACTTGGGTACGGCTCTCGTAACTTGGGTACGGCTCTCGTAACTTGGGTACGGCACCGGTTCCAAACAGGCGGGCTAGCGGGACTACCTATTTACAGGGTGTCAGCAGTCCTAGATTTTTTTGGTAACGCGTACCCGGGACATTTCCGAACCTGCAAGGGTTGCCGTGCTCAAAATGCTCGTGGTGTAAACCTGGCTTTGTTATGCTCTTTCACCATCACTCACTGGTGAATGGTTATAATGATATGCACACAACGGAAACACACAAAAATGAGACATTGAACGAGGAAATGTCAGCGTGACTGAGATGACAAGTCTAATGTAATTCAACGAGAGAGGTGTTACCTAACTTCAAGCTCTGGGCTTCCATGTCTATAAGGGAACACAAAACATGAAAGAGGGCGAGGAAATATCTGAATGACTGAGATGACATGCATGATGAAATTTAGCAAAGAAATTTGAAAGAGTTACCTATCTCCATCTCTAAGCCTCTTAAATTGTTCCACGATGATACAAGTGAAGGTCTTTCCCAGCTGACTCCCGGGCTGGAGATCCTCCAACAACCCTGCTACCCACAAGTCCACTTCAGACGGGTGCTTGTACAACTCCTTTAATTTTTGACGAATCTCGAGATCCGAGATCTCGTCCTTCAAGTCCTCAAACGTTTTCGCAGGAGAGAGATTACAAAGCGTTCTCCAAGCGTTGTATCCTGGCAAAGCGTGGTCACGTCCGCGCTGGATGTTCAAAGCAGCGAGGTCTAAAGCAACAGCGTGCGCCATTTCAAACAGTCTCTCAGTGAGCTCTGTATTGAGGAGTTCGTGCTTTGCCCTGCTCTTGGCTGCCCTGGCGTATAATCCCCGCAAGACTGGATCGATACCTCCTTCAGTAACTATCTTGTAAGGTGAGAAAAATGCTTTGTGTAGAGGGATATTGCCCTCTGGTATTGGTTGGAAGGTACTGTTTAGGCGGTGTATAATCGGTTTAATTAAACTATGTCCGAATCTCAACGCAGCTGTCGCAAAGGCATTGATAACAGAAGGGTCCGTGTTGGGACTATATCCTGAGTAGGAACCCAGGAGCTTCATTGCCTCGGGGCCAACAATTTTTGGGAGCCACTCGGTGTATGTGATATGCTGTAACTCAGCACCGACGATTTTACGAGCCTCGTGATAAATCCTGTCTCCACTCCAGTGAGCATTGAGACGACCAAGCTCGGATGCAATTCTATTGTGCTCGCGCATCCAAAGTGTATGCATTGACAGCAGGCCAAGCTGCTCGTTGGCTCTGAAGTCACCTGCAAGGAAGCATGGTACGGGACTGTCATGCGGTTGAAGGCAATCTATTGGTGTGTCCCTGTTAAAGGGTAAAAGGGGTTTACCATTAGCGTCAATAGGTGCACTGGTTTTAAGTAGTCCCCTACTCCTTAGATCTCTTAGATTCCTTGCGTCTTCATTGGAAGAGCCATAAATGCTAGAGCCATCAATAAACGCCGTGATTTGGTTCATTTGCTCTCGAGTTGATACAGCGCTAAAGAACACCGACGTTGTACCGGTCCCGCAAACGGAGCTGGATCGGGTGAACTGCATACAGCGATGACGTTTTATCCTCGGATCTCCTTTGGGTATCTGAATCGGAAAGCAGGGGTTATGGTTCTCACAGGTCGCGGTGCAGTCAGCGCCATCACTGAACCTTGAGAAACTTAAACTCGCGACAGTAAAATCAATATCGTGGTCAAGAAATTGTCCCCACTGCATCAACATGTGAGTATACTGATCATCGTCAGTCACATTATGAGCTGATATTAGCTCTAGGGACACCTTCCGAGCGCTCGGTCTCACACTTGAGTTACTCCAACCTATGGGAGCATTGAATCCATTCTCGTAGATAGGACTCAAGAGACGTTTGAAAGGAGTAAGGGATGCCCCCCACATCGGATGCTGTAAGTTGTTACAAGTACCATCCGATGATCGATACATCAAATGAAAACACAAATCGGAACAGTTGTTACTACGTCGATGTGCGCTACATCCTGACAGATTTGCGATCATATTTATATAGGCTGGAGAGAGAAGGTCGAAGAAGCTACGTGTCTTCCCTCCAGTAACGTTGACCATTTCCAGGCTAGCCACGTGCTCATGAACCAGTTGGATTGTTCTTTCGAAGACTTCGGCTGCGCGTGCTATTTGTTGGGCTTCTGGTGACGGGAAACGGAAGAGCGCTAGCAGGTCACTTGGAGTGCGTGGCTGCGAGTTCCTGAAGAGCTTCCTAATGCTTGACTTCAGAGCACGGTCGACACTGCTAATGGCTTGGTCAATCGACGCATTCACAAATCTGTCACCAGCAAACTCACTGGAGGCTGAAAGATTTAACATAAGAAAAGTATGTGTGTCAATAATTGAATAAGATAAGATATTGGGGGGAGGGGGTTGAGGCTTGTTAAAACCTTTAGAAAGTACATGCTAATTTGCCGAGACTGTCTACTACAGCTAGGACGTAAATTGAAATCTTATATACAATTACATACATAAGTACATTATATTAACTATAACTAGTATTAATTACAAATGGACTATATAAATATATATACACATATGTATCAGTAAAAGTTAAACCAATATGGAATTGGCAATTTTAAACTAGAAGTTGTACTTTACAGAGCTGATTTGTTTTTGACTGATTTTAAAGTAGGTAATGTGCGCAGAGCATCAGTTAAGCTATTCCAAGCTTTGGCAGCAGCGTATGAAATGGAATGAAGGTCATATTTAGTTGTATTACATTTAGGTACTGTAAGTTTACTCTGTCCTCTTAAGTTTTTAATGTTGCAGCGCTCTGAGAACATAGACCTGATATACATAGGCGATTGGCCACTAAGTGCCTTATAGACTGTAATACACAGAAGTTGCAGTCGGCGGTTATAGAGACTAGGTCCTAACCTATTAAGCAAACATTTGTAGCTCGTATTGGAAAAATCATTATAGACATATCTTAATGCTCGTTCGTTGAGTTTCGCGAGCTTAGAGGCATTGAGCACAGAACAATGTAGCCAAACAGAACTATAGTAATTAAAACAAGGTAGGATAAAATTAAAGCTCTATAAAGACTTAATTTAATGTACTCGGACAATATGTGTTTGAAGCGGATTATGACTTCAACTTGCCTACACGCCTTTTTAACAATTCTCGTAAAGTGACTATTAAAGTTTAATTGGTTATCTATTATAACCCCTAACAGTTCAATTTGTTGCGAACACGGTGAGTATTATGCACGGTGCTATAAATAAGACTGGAGAAAAGAGGAAAAACAATCAATGTACTTAACTTATGTTCATTCTTTATCAGTGATGCGCTACGTTTGATGAACAACTATGATTAAATATAATGTTCAGGATAAAATCCAATGACAAGCGAGAGGGACGACAATAATCTACCGTGCAACAACGACCACGGCCGTTTATTTGACAAATTCCTTACAAGCCAAACACAATCCAAATGGTACACAAAATAACAGCTTTTAGATTTCGCCAACAGCTTTGTTACTTGCTTTGTTAAGTTTCAAAATATCTCAACCGCAATTTTATGACAGCTTTTCGCGCGAATGGGATTGTGGACAAAGCTACAAAGAGCCATATTTTCGAAAGATGGTGTTGTACGTTCAAACATAGCGCATAGAGCAGATTTCGTAAGAGTGGGACAAACTACGGCATATCCGTAGCCGTGCTGTAACCGTACTGTACCGTATTTCTGTAATTTGATTGGATCAGCACCCGAGGGGGGTACTTACATGAAAAATGGGTATGTATGTGAGGCCAAGAGGCTCAAACCCTGACCCTGTTTGACCCAATCCGAGCTCCAAAACCCTGATTGCCCCCTTTTTGGGAAAATAAACCCTAATTGCCCCTTCTTTAAATTGTTTTAAAAACACGGTCGGATATATATCCCGGCCGGTATACCGCGTACCAGGATTGCATGCAAAATACGGAACATTTAAAGTCGGGACGTAGCATTGGGTAAACAAATCAGCAGATGAAGTACATAGATAAGTACTGAAGTACGAATTAGGGGCGTCACGATGTATACGAACCTCAGTGCTTGCATGTGGGCAGGCGATCAAAATGCGGCAACAGAATGTCTTTTTTTGACATAGTAGCTAAAAAATACTGAACCCCGACCCTGACTGCACCCAAAATATACTCAAATCCTGACCCTGATCTGCCCAAATCAGGTCAAAACCCTGACCCTACCTGCCCAAACTGAGCTCAAAACCCTGACCCACCCGGGCGGCACATACATAGTACGTCACAAACAGGAGTACCCCCCCCCCCCCCCCGGGGGGGATCAGCAGGACAAAAACAATGGGAAACCATTTCAATGTCACGGCATGCCGTACGGTAACCGTGCTGTAGTCAGTGCTGTAGTTTGTCCCACTCATACCAAATCTGCTCTAACACAACCACGTGGTCTCTTAATCTACAAAGATGAGCTGCAAGATTCACACTAAATGATTATAGATATGCTTTCTAAACGCAATAAAGTCGAAGACGAATTAATGACCTAATTTATTTTTTCAAGGTTTTTCGGTATTAAGTTTCGAAATGAAGTGATTCTGTATTTTCGAACTGGACGTCTTCAACATGAATATAATTATTTCCTTCACATCGGTGCAACCGTCAATACCAACAAACAATCTTTTTTTTGTTAGGTGTATAAACCCTATTCCAATATGGCTGCCCTAATTTGCATAATGCCAAAAAGTGAAGCGAATGCTGCCTGTATTAAAGCATGCCATAGAAGTAATAAATAATGCTGAGCAGATTGAGAGTTTGGTCTTCCATTGCTGAAAAGTTATTGACATTGAAATACAGGAAATAGCACGAAAACGAGGCTAGTTATGGCTCAAACCTATATTTTATAAAAAACTCTATATATTGAAATCTCAATTTTTTAGTGCCATGTTATACTATCATCCCTAAAATTGAGAGTATCGCTTTCAACTATACTATTCAACCAAGATTCGCCATTTTCGAATAGGATCTAATCCATGTTGGAATGCCCTTCCAAGTTGGGCTTTAATCGCACCGATTTTAGTATTTCGGTTACTGGAAAACCAAACATTTTCACACGAGATGATTGTCGAAATTAGCAAACTGGGATCTCTAACATGCAAATTACCACTGTCATCTCAAAGGGCACCTATATATAAAAAAATTGGAAAGTGTTAATACCCGAAAAGACGTTCAGGATGGAATTTATAGACCTTTGTATGGGATTTTGCAGTCTTGCGTACACAGCCTCGTTTTGATGATTATTCAGATTCAAAAACGTCAATAACTACGCAGAGATTATAAACTTCTACAGTTTACTTACATAAACATCCTCTTTTAGAGGAAAGAATTGCTTCTCCAGTTTTCAACTTTGACATTATGCAAATTAGGTGTACGCTAGACTGCAAAATCCCATTGAGTATATAAATTCCATCCTGAATATCTATTCTGGATTTCATCCTATGCTATTTATATTTCCAAACAAGTTGATTTATAGGTGCTCTTTTGAGATGACAGTGATTATTTTCATGTTAGAGATCCCAGTTTGCTGATCTCGGAAATCATCACGTGTGAATAAGCTGTATAGTATGGGAAAACCACAGGCAGCCCACCGCGCGTGGGCTCCCTGTGGCAGTGGGAATCATGTGACGTCATCGTATTCTGTAAAATGACCGTTCGCTAAATGGCTCTAAAAATCCTCATATTTGGTCGAGTGATCCCCAGGTATTAAATAAATCAACCTGAAGCGAGAGAATAAAACATCGAGAAACAAACGCCTGAACTCCCTTAGCACATTAGACCACATGAAAGTGTAAATAGTTCATTTCACAACGAATTTAAAGGTATTTGGGGATAATTAGACTAAATATGAGGATTTTTTTAGCCATTTAGCGAACTGTTTCGGTCATTTTATAGAAAACCGATGAAAACATACGATGACGCCACATGGTTTCCACTGCCACAGGGAGCCCACGCACGGGTGGGCTGCCTGTGGAAAAAAATATCAGATCTTCATGGTATTTTCATACTATGTAAAATTCCAATGTCCAACACCGCCTACATATGCGGCGTCTTGTTCTTTCTGTTGTATGACGTCACCTTTTCTGTCACATATGCATGGACGTGCAGTATTTATTTTCGTAATTACATCTGCTTGCGCGCATTGCATTTCCCGTCACATATGCGCGTGCAACTTAACATCTTTTTGTTTTCATTTTTCGTTATCTGCTTTTTTCTTCTAAACCTTTTGCACTGATTTCTGTAAGAAGTTATTTCTATAACTACCTGTTATTTTGGTGTTTTTATCTTTGTTTTCTTGATATAATATATCGTTTCTTTCGTAACGTTCCCTCAGTTCAAATCATTGGGAGCTCCGCTTTTAGGCTTGCCAAACATTTACAGCTATTTCAAAAAGGTTGTACCGGACAAGCGACAAGCGACATTCCCAGCCCGAAATGGATTGTGGTTATAACTGTGCAGCTGTGCGAAATGAATAAATTACGGTGTAATTCGAACATCGATTCGCAGGACAACATTAATATTCGTCTTAACGAATTTGACCCAAAAACAAACGAATTCACAAGACTTTCAGCTACAACCACAATGCATTTCGGTCTGGGAATGTGCTTCTCAGGAACAACCTTTTTGAAATAGCTGTATATATTATATTTGATACCCATTCAAGTCTCAAAGTTGATCCGTTTCGCGTGCGCGTTCGCCATGCTGTCCATGATTTGTGGCCATGATGGGAAACCGAACAGCTGACCGTGCGTGGAATACTTTATGATGCTATATTGGCTCTAATAAAACTGAAACACTTAGTAAAGACAAAAATAGAGTTACCTTCTACTAACAGTATCATCTCTGATGTAGCGACCCCAACACTGTTCCTTGCTGCACATTGGTACCGTCCCTCGTCAGCCTTGCTCACGTCCCGAATAGTCAGGGTGCCATCCTTGTGTATGGAATATCTATTACCCTCTGTAATGTGAACGTGGTCTTTGATCCAGTTAATGACAGGGTCAGGAGCTCCAACTGCTACACAGAAGATGTCCACATTTTTGCCTGCTTTCACATGCTGATCCTTCGGCTTGTCTGTGATGCTCGGAGGCACTGAAAATAGGTCAAGTAACTAAAGGCTATATGATTTCTAAATCAAATGATTCAAGGCATTTCGATAATATTATTGATTTCGTATGTGCTTGTGCTAAGTAAAGGACATTGTGACTATTGAACAAAACAAATTCGTTTCTATCGGGTGATAGCTGGCGAGATGCGAGCCCCCAAGTCAAGTATCAAAGTCGATGGAAACTTAGATCGGTAAATATGGCTGTTTATCACAGCCAAGCTACAGTTCTTTTAAACTAAACTATTGATTATTACTACCGAAAATCTGTGAAAAACTTCGAATCAAAAATAAGGTTTTACTGATTTCTTCATGGTCAGGTGTTCGTCATTACTTACCCACCTCTATGACAATACAGGAAGCCTAAATAGAGCGGATTTCGTATGATGGGACAAAATACGGTATGTTCGCAGCCTTACCGTAACCGTACTGTAATCGTGCCGTACCGTGACTCCGTCAATTTGATTGGATCAGAAAGACGAAAACAGTAAGGAAGCCATTTCAATGTCACGACATGCCGTACAGTAACTCATACGAAATCCGCTCCATATATACTTTTTCTATTCATGTCACCTCTCATAGCAATGGCGTAATTTGTTTAAAGGAATTGGCGAGTCTATATAACCGTTACGATGTGACGTTTTTAAGTAGGGTGATTACTTTACGTTTGGGAGCTCAATATTTCCTTTATCATTTCAACTAACCTCTTCCCCTGACGGTGAGGAATGTCCTCGCAAGTTTTACGCCAATCACGTTAATGGCCTGACACTCGTACTGTCCCTGGTCACTGAATTTGAGATACACGATTCTGAGTGTTCCCAATGGGAGGATGATATGGCGGTCATGAGAGGGAAGACGGCCTCCCTCTTTAGTCCAGGCTATGGCGGGAGTGGGGTTGCCTTCGGCCCGGCATTCAAGCGACGCTGTGCTTCCTTCAAGTTCGACAGTGTTGACGGGACGAGCAAGAAAACGAGGAGCAGCTGTTTGAAGTTCAATTGAAAAACGTAATCACCACCATAAAACAGCTAAACGTTGAACGTCATTTTTAAAAGAAGTAATAAGTTATAATGGCCAACAAGGTAAATCTAATATGGAAGGGGAAGCAATCGAAATTGTTGAGAATGTAGGAACGCTAGTTTCGGTGTTTATTAAAAAGGTAGATGTTCAGCAAAGGGGGAAGAGGTCTGTTACCCGGTGGGGGAATACAGGGAACCTCTGTCAGCGGTCACCTTTTTTAAGCGGCTACCTCTCATGAGAGACTATGTTTCTAAAAATCGTTACGTTTGTTTCTTAGGAAAATCACTACATTCGAAACCTCTCGTAAGCGATTACCTTCGTTTGACAGTTGAGGGTGTCGCTTACGCGGGATTCAGCTGTATTTTTGAAAGGCTGGAATCTCAAATAATAACACCAATCAGCAATCACTGATAGTCCCTACCTGTCACAATAACCCTTGTGGCAGCAACCACACTTCCTGCCTTGTTACTAGCATGACACCGATACACGCCGTGGTCACCGCTTTTTAGTGACAGGATGTGAAGATCCCCAACGGCTGTGATCCTGATCCTAGAATCTGCCCTACCCAGTCGGGTCCCCCCCTTGGTCCACATTATCCTAGGGGTGGGTTTTCCCTGAGCACGGCACCGTAAGGTAATGGTGTTACCCTCGAGAGACTCGACTTGAGGACGAGGGTAATGAGTCAAAGTTGGCACTGCTGTCGAGTAAAGGGATAAACGTCAGTTTAAAACAGATATGATACTCATAACAATGTCACCAAAAGTTTGATCACTTGTTCCTTGTCCATCCATAAACTCGAAGAGTTCATGTTGAATGACTTCGTTCTATTTCTTTGATTACTAATAGTATCATGAGTTTGTGATATGTTTATCATCTGATAACTGCCATCAGGCGGTGAACAGTTATCAGGTCACATGTGGCGATTAAACCAATCACGCGAGAAGGAAAATATAAAATGGAACAAAATTTGGATTACCCATAACCGATTAAACTTCCCACCGACACCATAATACCGCAGAGTGATGCTTCTATTACATCTTTTCCAGCATTACTCTGCGCAAGACATTCATCCTCTACTCTATACCCGGCTATATTGTGGATCACCCATGCTTGGCAAGGGGCATGTCCCATAAACTTCTCACCGACTCCATAATACCGCAGCGTGATGCTTCTGTTACGTCTTTCCTAAATTCACTCTGCGCAAGACATACATCCTCTATGGGTAATCCAGAATATAGGGTATAGGGTACATGCCAAGTGCATGGCATGGTCTATTAAACTTACCAGCAGCTCCATAATACCGCTGTAGTGATGCTTCTGTTACTTCTTCGCAGCATCACTTTGGGCAAGCAGCATCCTCTACTCTATACACTATATTCTGGATTACCCATGCATGACACGGGGCATTGTCTATTAAACTTACCATCAAGTCCATAATACCGCAGCGATGCTTCTGTCACTTCTTCACCAGCATCACTCTGTGCAAGACATTCATAATTCCCCTCATCCTCTACCCTGGGTGCTAGAATGTCCAAAGTGCCGTCATCGCGGACCACGTGACGTCCGTCATTAGGCAATGGATGTCTGTCCTTACGCCAGCTAATCCTTGGAGGTGGATCTCCCACTGCCCGACATTTGAATGACACTACAGCTGACGAGATTGTCACCTCGATACTGGAAGGAAACTTCACGATTCGAGGTGGAGCTGCAGAAAGAAGAGGAATAAAGAAGAAGTCATTTTTGAGTTTATATTAAGATATCTAGACCACATACCTGTATCTTCTCAGCAAACATTCTCGTTGATTATAGTTTAGAAACATGGACACCAAAAGGAACCGAGCACAGTACCAACAAATACTTTTATAAAATAATTTAGATAGCGCGCGCGTTCTGATTGGCTGATAGCTATGTTTTCATTAGGCTGTGCAAACATGGAAATGACGTCACACCGTAAGACAAGCACCGTAAATGCTTCTTTTATCAAAATAATTATTTTATTAAAGAAATAAAACAGATTTTCCGTGTTTGCACAGGCTCATGCAAACTTCGGTAAGTTTGGGAGAATTCTCGAGCAGGTACAAACACTCGACCTGCGGTCTCGTGTTCGGTTCTGCTCTCGAATTCTCACAAATTTACGTCGGTTGGCAGGAGTTTGTGCAAACACGGAAGATCTGTTTCATTTCTTTAAATGATTATAAATTGCATGGCAGCACTCTGCGGCACAACAGCAGTCAGTATCTCAGGTCCTCCCTTGTGAAGCGAATTTGAATATATTCATATAGAATTTACGCTATTCAAATGAATAACTTTAGTTTTTAAAACAGTAACTCTACATCTGCATGACCTAAAAAGGTGGAAAACAGCTACCTCATGTCATGGCCTGCATTACAACCCTTAGTTATTTTCAACCAAACTCTGTGATACGATACCACCCAATACTTACAGCAGCTGAGTTGCCGAGGGGTCAGCCTAACCAGGGCCCTTCCTTGTAGTTGCGCGGGTTCGTTGCACGTCGCTGCTGTCTCTGTGTGAGGTGTCCTTCGAAGGAGTTTAGATAACCACAATAGGCCACAGTTACAAATCAACTCATTAGAGTCTAACCGCCTGAAAAGGAACACCAAATATAAAAGGAATGCTTACATATGTTTATATCTGGAAGAACTAGAAATGAATTCATCGTAGTTTTTTATACTCACAATCTTCTAAGTGCTTTAAGGTTACGAAATAGCCCCTTGGGGAGGGTCCTTAGTCTGTTGTGATGCATGTACCTAACAAAAACAACAACGGAGGTAATAAATACGACACTACAGTAATGACTGGTCCCGGGTGAAAGAGTGCAGAGTTTTGTTTCCCGAGAATGTCGATGTTTCCTGAGAAAAAGTCGAGGGAAACTTCGAGATTCGAGGGAATAGAAGTGCAATGATTTCCCGAGTGTCTAGTTACTAAGTGATATAGCATATGAATTATATTCCATACTGTCGACAAAAAAGGCAAACCAAAACCAAGTATGAAAGACTGTAATAACCAAAACGCAAAAAAACGCATCACATCACACTACCGTCTGTCACGCTCTGATCACGTGCGCCATCAGACATGAGGTTTGTTGGGAGTCTTTACTCCTTTGTGAAAAAATAGCAGGGCAATGCGTGAACACAGCAGTTTATCAACGTAAAGTTAATAAGATAATGGTAACTGTCGGTGGAAGCGAGGAGTAGCTGACGTTTCGAGCGCTAGTCTTCATCAAAAAAGAGAACATCGTGGGTGTCAAAAAATGGATTAAAAGGTTGATACTTACAATCTCTCCAGACGTCTTAAATCCTTAAATGTGCTGGGAAGAAGTCTCTGAATGTAGTTGTTATGCAGATAACTAGAAGATATAAAGACATTAACATCCTAAAGGCCAAATTACAAGATGAAACTTTACGAAAAAGGTAGAGGGTAGTCCAACTGTTAATAAAGGTAAAAGAGGTAAAGGTATTCATTTATATAGCGCAAATTCTATATGAATATATCCAAATGCGCTTCACAAGGTTATTTTTGTGATATGGACTGCTATTGTGGCGCAATGTGCTGCCGTGCAGTTTACAATCATGATTGATTGTTAGTATCTCAGAATACCAGGCTGTTGTGTCGGGAGACAATCCCCTACTCTTTCTCGAAATAACACAACAGGTTCTTTCACGTCCCCCATGCACGTATAGATTACAAGAGGAAGGAGACAAGGCCAACGGTTTATACGTCCCTGCCCAAGGACGCGGCCGGGATTCAAACCCCTGACCTCCCGCACTCTAGACCGTGCTCTACCAACTGAGCTAACCAGTGAAACTTTATCACGACGCAAGGAAAAGTTAGCCAGAGGTGGAGGGTGTGGAAGGGGAGGGGTAGTGGTTTAGGTGGGGGGGGGGGGGGGGGGGGAATTGAAGAGTGTGGAGGGGGAGGTAGTGGTATACCTAAATACCTTTTAAAAATTACCTACAATACCCAAATATCTTATATTGTGACATTCAAATCATATGTCAAAATCCTGCCATATACTTCATATCAGAAAATCGCAAAATTGAAATATAATAAATACCCATTTTTCAATGTAAAAATAGCGTATACTCAATTAAAAAACCCTTGGATTCCAGTATATACCCAAATCCCCTGGCGACCCTGAACATTCTCATAAGCCAACCATTGCATCGTGTAACACCCCCTTGTGAAACTGTCACGAGACACAAATGTCACGACAAAGTGTAACCTTTTAACTTGAGTCGTGTTACTGTGCTATCAGAATTGTGAACACATTTACATGATAGTAGCGGAGCTCCTGCGCGAGCCGAACGCGAGCAGAGCACCATACCGAAAACATTCTGCACGCGTGTCCTTTTTTTCCAACACATCCCTCACCACCTCCCCCCGCGCGCTCTACCTATAATATTTGTTCTTTTTCTTCTTACCAAATTATCATTTCAATAATAATAATAAATCATAGCCTTACAAAGCGATCGATCGAAAAACTTGCTTCAACCCTCTGTTCGAAATATTTCTCAGCTAGACAATAAACCACAATTCCTAGTAGTGAGCCACTCTACTGTGATCAGAAACAATTGGAGCTCCGCCTATAGGGTTGCCTATGTATATATACATTACGATTATCTTAAAGTTAAACTTACAGCTGCTCCAAGTTTCCCAGACCACTAAACACAGACTCAGGCAGAGGTTTAATCCTGTTGTTGAACAGATATCTACAACAACACACAACATAAAATATTTCAGTATCAATGGTAAAAAATGAAAATAGAAATACGTCACTGAAATGACAACAACAGTCACTAGAAAGACCAGCCAGAACAACAACAGTCACTGGAAAGACCAACCAAAATAACATCAGTCACTGCAAAGACCAACCAAAACAACAACAGTCACTGGAAAGACCAACCAAAACAACAACAACAGTCACTGGAAAGACCAGCCAGAACAACAACAGTCACTGGAAAGACCAATCAGAACAGCAACAACAGCAGTCACTGGAATGACCAACCAGAACAGCAACAACAGCAGTCACTGGAAAGACCAGCCAGAACAACAACAGTCACTGGAAAGACCAACCAAAACAACATAAATCACTGGAAAGACCAACCAGAACAACAACATCAGTCACTGGAAAGACCAACCAGAACAGCAACAACAGCAGTCACTGGAAAGACCAACCAGAACAACAACATCAGTCACTGGAAAGACCAACAAGGACATCAACAGTCACTGGAAAGACCAACCAAAACAACAACATCAGTCACTGGAAAGACCAACCCAAACAACAATATCAGTCACTGGAAAGACCAACCAGAACAGCAACAGTCACTGGAAAGACCAACCAAAACAACAACAGTCACTGGAAAGACCAACCAAAACAACAACAACAGTCACTGGAAAGACCAACCAGAACAGCAACAACAGTTACTAGAAAGACCAGCCAGAACAACAACAATAGTCACTGGAAAGATCAACCAGTACAACAACAGTCACTGGAAAGACCAACCAGAACAACAACATCAGTCACTGGAAAGACCAACCAAAACAACATAAATCACTGGAAAGACCAACCAGAACAACAACATCAGTCACTGGAAAGAACAACAAGGACATCAACAGTCACTGGAAAGACCAACCAAAACAACAACATCAGTCACTGGAAAGACCAACCCAAACAACAATATCAGTCACTGGAAAGACCAACCAGAACAGCAACAGTCACTGGAAAGACCAACCAGAACAGCAGCACTGGAAAGACCAACCAATCAATAGTATGGAAAAACCCATGGGGAAATGTTGTAAATTGAAATTTTCAACATTATTGTATTTTTCCGCGACATGAAAATCCGAAAAATACAGTAATGTTGAAAATTCCAATTGACAGCAATTTTCCATGGGTTTTTCCATACTATTGACTGGTTATTCGAGTGAGTTACAACAGTAGAACAGCAAAAATACTACTTGAGACAGAACCAGAAACAGTTCACTGATGGGAACCATTCTGTAAATGCTTACAGATATCGTAGTCCGGTTAATCCAGAAAATGCATCGGGGTCTACGTGTCGTATTTCATTATTGCTAAGAAGACTGCAAGAGTAAACACACAAACATGTCAATACATATGTCATTCAGTTTTTTAAATATCTAAGTTTCTGTTAACCCCTTTTTCTCTCATCATTTCGTGTTTGTGTTGCTTAATGTCTTCTGGTTATTAATTTTCTTCTTTTATACAGTAGAAACTGAGGGGAAAGGAAAGTAATAACAGGAAATACATTGTTCTGTTTATTCCCCTCGATAAGGTGCGCTCCTTGATTAGGTGTTCCCCCTGTGAATGAGGTCGATTCTTACAGAAAAACCTAAAATCGAGGACAATGTTTCCTAGGGATTGGAATATAAAGATAACAATAGACATTATATCTTAATTAGGAGTCTACAATCCCCAATTTTCGATTCCTACAGGTCAAAAATCTAACAACTCATCCGTATCGATAGGGGTAGCGGAAAATAAAAGGAACGTTACATTGATCTGCGGACTCTTCTCGATGAGTTGAAACCAAAGAAGTATCAAGGTCCGCCAATGAATGAGTAACAAGTCCCACTCGGCTTCAGTCAGCACGTGCAAGTATTTCTGGGTAAAAATAGCAAACAACGTGATCATTCCTTCCTTATTTTGCGTTTCAAAAGTCTATGCCTAAACTATGGTTTCCCCAATTTTACCGCCCGGGAAAAAGGAAAACGTCGACTTAGGTAATGGAGATTGCTTTTATCGAGTTGTTGCCTTGGGTAATAATAATACTCTCAGAAAAAACGTGACGGACGTGGTACGTGGCGAACATAGTGCTGTTTACGGTTAGATATCCTGAAAAGCAAGTTGTTCTCCAACATGTTGGCGGAAAAAGGGGAAAAGTTGTCTTTTATTTTCTTTAAAGACATTTTTTAAAGTGCGCCTACGATCAAATTTTGACATATCAATGTTTTTGCATATTCATAAAGTAGAGTTGATATATTATTACCAGTTCAAATCGTTTTTAGATACGACGACAAGAAGTCTCGAAGTCTCATTTTTTGAACTCCGAATATTGACTCTAAACGTCCGCCATTACCGGAGGCCGTTCCCTTTGTCCAGCTTTATACAAAGGGTTATTCAGCGGAAGTAATGTCATACACTCAACGCTCGCCTGCAGAACGCAACGCTTTGGAGGCATATTTATAGTAAAAACGTCTTTACGTACACAAGAAGAAAGTTATATTTATCTTTGCGAGGTTGGCTACGTTTTTATGTACACTATTTCGCGCGACGTGGTTGTCGTGTTAAGTGTATCACATCACTTCCGCTGAACAATGAGAGCGGCAGACATACTCTCCTAAAATTTTGTGCTTTAACTTGCCAATTTAGGAATATTTTTTACTATTTCGGATATTTCTAACACTGATTGACCTATTGACGCTGAAAAAGTGGCAAATCGAAATGGTAAATTTTCGTCGTAGTGGCACTTTAACAAGAACTGGTGAGGGGCACATGTATGAGAACTCTGTGTATTCGTTTGTAAAAAGAATGTTTCTAGGACATTATATTTGAAACTAAACTAGTGAGCAGCTCTGCGATAACTTTGACACTATAACTGTGGCTCCAAAAGTCTTTCCTCTTACACATAGCTCAGCTATGTCTTTTCGTAAACAGTCCAGTTCCTGTACATGCACACCACGTCTTTGCAGGCCGGCGTTCTGTTTGGAATTTCCTGTTATTCTAGTTAGAAAATGTCACATATCTCCCTGACGAAGTCTGCCGAAGTAAGACGAACCGCGCAGGAGAAAAAAAAACATTTACAAGCAAAAGTTATCGCAGTGCTGCTCACTAGTCTAGTTTAACGTTTTTAAATTGTATTTAAAAAAACTCATGAATAATCCATGAAGCAAAAACAAAGGAAATCACCTAGCGAGAAGCGACCTTTAAATGTGATAAAATACTGCTGCTCGTTTATTAAACAGTACTTAAAACATCAACACACGCACCATTTGATACACGATATATTTCATAGGGGTTTAGCTTTTATGTAATAATCAGTCCGAACGCGTGCTCTGATTGGTCAAGAGCCGTGTGTTATTAGATGACACACACATGGACGGCGTCATGAAAGCGCGCAACCAATTTCTCAACTCGTTTTGATTGGATATTTTCATAGTTTTTGGTTTGCGACTATTATATAAAACAAATAGATTCAATTATGCCGTGCGTCTGTTCTCTTATAGATGCACAGATGACGCTAAAACGTGAAGGGAACATCCGTTACTCGACTGCGTCTCGTGGCACACTTCGTTGTTCTCGTCACTTTGTGACATCATCTGCAAATCTATAAGAGGACAGATGCACGGCTGAATGGCAAATATTTGTTAAATAACTAGACTCTCCCCTCGTCGATATTCAGGACGTCAGTGCAAACAGAGTTCTACTATTTATGCTACTTTATGAACAATTTATATATCTATTTACAATATGTTACCATTCTGGAAAATCCCGCGGCCAGTGCTTGGCCTTAATATTAGATCATTTTCTACCATGCGTCTGTCCCATTTCTCCGAGCGTAGATCCGTTAACAGTTTATTACACTGACAAGGAAACAGCTCGACAAAAGCAATCTCCATTACTAGGTCGACGATTTACTTTCCATATAGTTGAAGCATAGACTTTTGACACGCAAAATAAGGAAGGAATGGTTATAATATTCGCTGTTTGCCCCAATCCTATAAACAATTGCGCGTGCTGGCTGAAGCCGAGGGGGCCTCGGGACAGGCAACTCATTCATTACGAGTCCACACCGCAGCAAAACATTGTGCTCCGCTGGCCGAAAGAACGAAGGCTCTGGTTTCAAATACAAGGGCTTTAACGTTATTAGTAAATTATTTTATAACTTAGTAAACTCACAGTAAATTACAAATTAAGAAAACTTCAACATGTTAAAGTTTTAGGCTTATCTCTTAAGTAGCTAGCTTTCTTGTTTTTTTGCGAAACATCGCACATTCGCACCAAAATTAGAAACAGGGGTGATGGCCTCTGTTTTGTTTTAGTTTCGGCGGGAAACTGGGTATACGCGCGCGCGACCGGCTCATCAAAAGCGCATGCGCGTGATGTTTTTCCTCGGTGTGACCGCAGTCTCTCTCGCCCCTCTTTACCACAGGTAACCCAATCCTGAAGAATAGAGTGAAGAGTAGGGAAGCCTTACCAAGCCTTACCAAGCCTTACTTACCAAGCCTTACTCTTTTTGCTCATTGGTATAACATTTTGATTAGATTTCAAGCCTGTCATTTCTGATGAAGATATTTAATCGTTTTTAGTTTTCATCTTAATGCCATTTTGGGAAATCCTGAACGTACATCTGCACTCTCTTGAACAACGCTCAATGCATTTCGTCTGAAGGTCAAGTGCATATAAAACTTGGCAACCGAACCAGTGCGATTACATGGCAGTCTACCAGCGTTAAGTAGCAAGCAGGAGGAGACGACTGCTTAAGGTCAGACGCCATATGGATATAAATCTTAATTTAGTGCCACAGGCGGTTTCAGAGGTCCTTATGAACGTATAAAATACGCAGTATCTGGGTTGGTCACTGAACAGAAATTCCCATAGTAAAACCATGGAACAACCAGGTATTTCTAGACTATTTAAATGTACAATAATCTTGAAAATTTCAATGTACAACATTTTGTTCATGGTTTGTCCATGGTATTTTCATACTTACAATTTTTCCAAAGATTGGAAATATCATGGATTAACCAAGGAAAGATGCTATTAATTGGAATTTCCAAGATTAATGTATATTTACATATAGTATGGAAATGGCATGAGAATCCGAATTTTCAGAATGTTCATGGGTTTTCCATGGTATTCCACACTATGGAAATTGTTTGGGTTTTTTCCAGTGCAGTTGTCATAGAGTCTCGTGCAATCGAGAATGACTCAACATGTTGATTACTTATCACCGTTTTGTAAAAGGAGAAGTATCTAACTAATCTCGACATTTCTCACGCGATCCAAGAGAAATAGTTACCGGTAGTAAAATGTTCATTCTTTCGCAGTGTTTTACATCGGATCTGGATGAATAGAGTCATACTTACAGTGTAGTCAAAAACTGTAGCCCTGATAAATCTCCTCTCTTCACTTCTGATATGTTATTAAACCGCAAATCTCTGCAATTATGAAGAAAACAAAAGCATCAATGACTATCATCTCTTGAGCGAAGAGAAACGGGTAATGACCTCCCTCCTCCCAAGTGAGTTTAAAACATTTCTCCCTAGAGCATGAATGTAGAACCATTTTCTCCCTCTACCCTGTATGCTAAATTATCCTGCCTTCCTAGTTTTTCTGGGCATTTATATAGCCTCTAGTTATTTTTAGCCGTTTCTCCATTATTTACATAGAGGTTATTGACCAGAGCGTGAAGAGACGGCGTTTTGCAGGAAACAGTCACGTGGAGATATATCGGGAATGATGTATCATGCGAATGAATTGAGCTCGTGATCCAATGGGAAAGGCTTTACTGGATATTTAAAAACGCCTTTAAATAAATGAAGTACAACCACGTGACTGTATTCCTGCAAAACGCCAAGTCTGAGTGGAATACTGGTCACCGAAGTTTTTTTTGTGTTTATGTGCATGGCCTGGATCGAAGATCAATAATATAAAGTATTTATAAAGATGGCATTTAGGAGGGAAAGCTCAGAAAAACATTGAAACAAACCACTTTTGGCGTTAGAACTTGCATGGATTGACTAGCACTTCAGTTCGTTTTCTGTCCAGAAATGACGGCTTTCCTGGATCACTATACTGATTATTATACTGTCGAACAGTTAGCTAATACAGAGGATTGAAACAAAGCGACAAACGTCGATCTTATCAAGCGAGTTTCGCTTCTTCTTTGGCAAACCCCGAAACATGCGATCGTTGTAAGACTTTGACCTGAACGTTAATGAGTTATTCTGATGGTCAGGATTTTGCATAAGAGGGCCGAAAAACAAAGGAGAAATGTAGTTTATCTGCGAAAATATACCCTAGCCGAGTTCATTCAACGGCGAAAGGGGATATTTAACAATTATATATTCACCGAAGTGGAGATGAATAGTGATGGGTAATATAAACCACTATTCACCAACACTGAGGTGAATAATTGTTTTAGTCTATACCACACATTAGTGAATAGCCAGCACTGGTGACCAAATAGTTATTTTATTTTCTGTCAAATGGACAAAAACTCGCGCGAGGTGATCACTGCTCCACTCGGAGGTGAATATGAATCATATTCACTGTTTGATTAGCCAATCAGAGCGCACAAAAAGTACTATTCACTGATGTGGTATATACTAATCAGCAATATTCAGGTAATTTGGAAATTATTTAAAATTCATCGGAGATTAAACCTAATATCATGGCTGGAAAGAGCATAATTAGATACAGACTTATTTTGGTGTTCTCTTTCAAGCCATCAAATTAGTTTTTTTGCATTTGCTAAGTTTTCAAATAACCGGCAAGATCATCGCGCCCTGACATCTTCGAAAGTTCGAACATCCTTTCTAAAATTAACTTCATTTGTGTTCATAAAATAAATCAAAGCATCGTACATGTACATGAGTCTTCGTTTCAAAGATGTATTTAGAGTCCATACATTCAAGTAAACTATGGTTGAACTGTAGCTCCTTCTCGCATTTTAATACTGGTGGGTAGTGGCCATGGGCTTCGGTAGATAGATAGATATTATCAGAGTAAACTAGCGCAATATCCACCAAACCTTATTCCTGTACATCAATGTAGTTTAACAAATCATTTATACCTATACACCTAAAATTTATAATAACAATACTTGTACATGTTTATATGTTATCAAATTCAATATACTTGTTTCTTCTTTGCTCAGTTAGCTTTTAATTTCTGTATGTTACACCTAACCCGCCTCTATTAGCTTTGTTGTGGAAATAATATGTTGTTGTTGTCGTTGAAATACAGGCACTGAAATAAAAACGTGTTCTACTTGTTCTTGTTCTACTTGTGTTCGTGCAAGGTAAAAGACGGTACAGCTTATGGTTTGTGTCATTTACAATTTCGTCAAAGAGACGCTTCGTCAGAGCCTGCTTCTACTATACAATGCAGTAAGACCCAATGTCTGTAGTGCAACCGAGTAAGACATCTCAGGAAACATAATACGAAGGGCACGCTTCTGCAGCCTCTCTAGATCTTCCTACAAATAATCGGGAGCCCGTTGTGAAACACCTGGCAGGCGTATTCAGTGACTGGTTGAACGCAAGTGATGTAAAATTCCAATAAATCCTTACTGGCTATATGCGCGCGTTAAAGCTGCTGAGAAAATAAAGCCTCGACGAGACTTTCTTTATATTTTCCGATAAGTGAACATTCCATTTAAGGTCATCGGTTTTATTTAAACCCAAGACATTCTTCGATGTTGTTATTGTTGATAACTACCGGTGCAAGGGCATCACTGTTGTTACACTTGGCAAAACGTATGCGCAACCCTTTGCATTTTGATTCATTAAACAAGTTCAAACACCCGCAGGCTCGTTGACAGAACTCTGAAAGGGGGAGGGAAGGGTCGTTTTTGAACAGCTTACAGTTCAAAAGGCACATCATGCTTGTGACGAGAGGACCTGTAATCAAAAGGCCTTGGTACATGTATATATGGAAAACCTTTCAACGCCGTTTTTCTAGGCTTTATTATTTAAACGTAAATTATTTATTGTAGAGAAGACTCAAGGCGGAAGGGAGGAACCGATCGAACCAGCCCAGCATGCACTTGTCTCGCTAGTTATTCTGTACTTGTGAGGTCTCCTGCGACACCTTAGTCTCTAGCAGGCAACTCTTATATGTTTCAGATCCTCAGACCCTTCCTCGTCTCTCTTATACCACAGGAAGCCCGGTTTCACATCTTTTTTCTCGTTTTTTCCCGATTTTAATTAGGCGTTGCCTGCGGAGGAGGCTAGAGACACCTCTGCTAGTGGTGTACCGATCGACGCTTGCACTATGAAGTTTTTTTCACATCTGGAGTCACCGTTACATCTCCCCAAGCATGCAATGCTTGGTACTCACCATTACTGATATGACTGGGAATCCTATTAAAGAATATTACATCTCCCCGAGCATGCAATGCTTGGTACTCACCATTACTGATATGACTGGGAATCCTATTAAAGAATATAGACCAACCGTCATGCTTTACGCGCTATGGCGGCTTTTGGCGGCCAAAATGGCGGCCAGTTTGTCACGGTTAAACTCCAATCTTTTGAAATCGTTACAATTGTGTTATTTTGCATGACAATTTGAATTTGAACAGTTTAGGAAAGTTTCTTTTATAGTTTTAATTTCCTTTTTAGTTCGATAGTTTCACGAAGCCTCCTTAAGAAAGTGTAATATTAAATGGTCATATTTCCATCGAAGCTAAAGACTATGTATCTTTTTCACAAACTTCGACCAGACGTAAACACAACTTTAAATTGAATGCCTTCTCGCCATCTGTAAACTGTTTCAAGTATTCTTTTTTGCCACGTACAGTTCCTGAATGGAACTGATGACTTGCCTAGCCACACAACTGACGCTGATACAGTTAACAGTTTTCGAACCTTAGTCAACATTGCTACGTAAATACGACCGCTACCCTTAATTCTCATTTAAATATATATTATTAACTATTTCTCATTATTTATTTATTTATTTATTATTATCTATTAATATTTTCGCTATGTATAATCTTGGTGTAAGCAACTCAGCATAACCAAGTAATAAACAGAAACAGAAGTAGAAAACACGACACAATGCCCCTAAGCACCACGGCTGGGCTATATTCTTTAAGGTATTCCTTCTTTCTTTGATCGAAATAACTACGGATTATGTCCTAATACGACTCTCGAACTCACTAAAATACTGTATTTGTCTGAGTCATGCGGGGGTCTCGTGTCAGACAATCTATTTTTAGAAACTGTGCGCAGCGCTATTCTCAGACGTACTTCCAGACAAAAAATTCTGAACTTCCCAAGATTCTCTAATGGGGGCCATCCTGTACCGCTCGAAACGAGCCACAGCATTGGCTTACCCAACAATACAAGACACCCTAACCTTTAGAACGTGAAGTACGAAAACAATAGAGCTACAGTATAATGGGTGGAAATCAGAATACAGGTCTCGAGCGGTACAGGATTACTGGATCATGGAGCATTCATACATCATAGTGACAAGTGTGAAAGCAAAAAAGCCATTTCATTTTCATTTTGGTTTGTCTCTTGAGTACTGAGCTATAAGTTGGAAGGCGTATTCTTTAGAAAGAACAGCCAAAATACACACGACGTAATTGGTTCCTAGGTATGACAGAAAGTCTTCAATTACTAAACGACAAACCATTTGCTTTTCCCTTACACGTTGGCTAAGCACGCCTTTTTGAATTTCCTGTCTTTTAAACTTTGTTGACAAAAAATTACGAGTTGTGTTCGGTTTTCGCTAACCTTTCCTTCTTCGGTAGTTACACAGACTGTACTGAACACGCTTTATTAACTTTTTCAAACTATTTTTCTTTTATAATGCACTTGTCATCGGCTTGTCATCGAGGGGGGTGGGGGGACCAGGGCTGTAGGTAGGGGAATTGGGGACTTTGCGGGAACTTTGCAACAAATTCGTGCCCTTGGGGAGGGGGAAATGTGGGGATTGCCGTATTTTTCATTGAAATATTTTAATTGTGGGCTGGCTACATGTACAGTATGTATATGAGGCGCATTGCGAATTGATGGGAATGAGTCGTGCTTTTAATCCAAGATGGCTCCCTTCGAAGGTATTGAAAAGGTTATATACGTTAAACCTGTGAGTTTTGGTAATAAAATAGGTCATCTGACAAACTAGTTTGCCTTGCACCACTAGTACTGGGGACTTTGCTGAAAAAAGTGCCCCATTGGAAATATAGGGTCATTTGCAATACAAAATTACCAAAGTCCCCACAAATTCCAAAGTCCCTCAGGGAAGCCGATAACAAGTGCATAATATCGAAAACAGACAAATGTAGTCTAAATGCTAAAGTTTCCCGAAAAAATTGTCCATTAAAGCCTTGGCTAGTTAAGTTTTAGGTTGTCCTAAATAATTTTATTTCTCCGAGAGGGGAGCGGACCTTCCTTCTTAAACGTAAAACATTTTCACAGCCGTTTCTCTTGACACCATGCTTAAGTCTTCAACCCTTCCCGTTTTCAAGCGTAAATTAAAAACATTGTACAAAATATGATAGTTAGACTATCATTTTATCATTACCCCTACTTCTCTGATTCACTGTGTAGTTATTTATTCATATATTATAGCTGTCGTGTTTGTTGTCTCTGTCCTGTGTTTGAGTGTAGGGAGTGTTTTTACCAACCAATTAGCATGTTTATTTTTTTCTCAGATTAGGTAGCCTAGCCTCGATAACCCCATATGTTTTTTTCTAGGTTATAGCTGTACCTTAAATTTTAAGTTTCTTTATGTGCATTCTATATATTTGTAAATAATTTTCTTGGGTCGAATAAAGTTTGTTGTTGTTTCCCGCCTTTTTGTCGTGCGCGCCGGATATGACGTCACGCGATAGAACACGAAGTTATGACGTAAAAATAATGGACATTTAGCAAGTATATTGAGCGTCAATCTCCCATACTAGGTCTGTGAGTATGAGTCAGCGTATGACCGGATTGAGGTATATTTAGAACAGACCTCACGGGAGTTCACGTGCCCACACTTTGAGAATCCAATCAATCCATATTCAGGACAGTTAGTAAATCACCTCAAAGAACAATAGATCATTCTCAATCTCGATAATAATTACGGCAAGCGTGCACGGATCACAGTGGAGTCAGAAGGGAGTTACCTTAGAACATGTTCTAAAAATAGCTCAAACCAGTCATATGCTGACTCACGGATATAGTATATATGGACGCTCCTGGAATGGCTCCTGGTTGTGTGAGCGAAATTATCAAGACAGAGGGATTGCATCTATATTTCTCAAGATGTCGACGTCCAAATACATTGACACCCCATCGCTACAACATCGCATATTAAACACAGAACTGTTCGAACGAAGTGGGACACTCAACATGCTAATAGCTCTTGACACGAAGCAGCCAAATCTGGAGAATAATCTAAATAACTTGTATCGCATTAGTGGCAAAAATATTCACGAGAAAAACTTCACACAACGAACAATAATGAAGTAAAATTATTAAAACATGTTTACCTAATGTAACCTTATTCGCTTATTTTTAAAATAGTTATGACATTCAATCAAGATATCCTATATATAACTCGTAGGTCACCAATTAATAGGGTCAGAGTATAAATATAGTACGTCCGATCCTTCGTCATGATCACTGTAACTAAATAGCAAAGCAACCAAGAAAGTTTGAATATTATACACCTATATATAAATTAAACGTGCATAGAATAAGTTATTGCCCCTAGCTATGGCCTAATGAACAATTAGAAAAAAACACTAAAGAGGTAAGAGGCGTCTCGGAGATCTCTTTATGGTCTGAATTTTCGCGCGCTTTTACTTTCAGAAAAGTATTTCAGTAATATTCGGCACGTGCGTGGATCACAAGCCATGAAAGTCTTCAACGCCGAACCACTCCAGATATTTCTATCGCCGACTAATTAGTATCTGCCAATGACTAGTCAGATATTTTTGGCTCTGTCTTTCGAGTATTTCTCGTACAGAGTGCTCGGGCGGGAGGTCAGTACAAGACAAGTTTGAAATAAGATTTACACTATGTTAAAGATAAGTAATGACAGCCTGCGATGATGTGGAGATTTCTGCTTAGTCGATGTTTCAATATCTTTTAGGAATAATCTAATCATTAGTTGAGGCTGTGCTCGCTCGAAGCTATACCTTGTTGTTGGGTTCCAGGGCCGAATGCCTCGAGGGCTGGGCCGGGTAAGTAGTTTAAAATAGGAATTAAGGTGGCACCTAAACGAGTTTGTATTAGGCACTTGACGTGGCACGCAATTTGTAGCGAATCAATTATTTCTCTAAAAGGCCGGTGACTAACTAACTACAACTCAATACTCTAAAGTGAAAATTAGTGATAATAGGGTTCTCTCGAAGTTCAATCTACCTCGGGCGAGAGACGGTAAAGTCAGCCGACTTAGATTTTTCTGTCAAATGCTTTCACGCCCGGCACGCGGTAGTGGTAGCCTTGTAAACAAAGCAACTTACAATAAGCGAAAAGCCATTCACGAAGTTGAGTCTTTGTACGAATCAGTATATGGACCTTAAAGGTTAGACAGATCTTAAAATCTAGGCTTAGATGGCAAAGAAGGATAATATACACGGGAAACATGAGGTCTGTGTTCGAGAATTCCTTGTTGGAAACCCAAAGATTTGTTCTGACATTACCTTAGAATTTCCTATATAGATACCATTTGCCGGTCACGAAAGATGACATTCAGTACATACTTTTAGAAATAGTTTCACACAGAGTCCAGTTCTAGCTACGGGCACATTTAGGTGCTTCGAACCACTTCGGTTATTTGTAGTCATCAAAGAAGTTAGTCTAGTCTAAAAACCATGAAATGAAGAAAATATTGTACTCACAAAACGACAGTCGATGAAGGAACCACTGGAATCCGAATAAGAGAATGATGGTTACATCTTACAGTTGGCCCAGCTTTTGTTCTATAGCATAGACAGCTCTCGGGACATGACTGAATCCCTTTAAAAAGACACAGAAGCAACAATACCCAGGCTACAAGACGATGCTGCCATCCAAGCGCTAAAATCGCCGACATTTTGGTCGAGTACTCGGCCAATATTGAACTCTAGAGACGAACGAGGACGGATCTAGCGGGTCAGATTACACTCTACAGGAGACTGCTTATCGCTTATCAATCACCACTGGGTTATAACAACTTGCTCGTTGTTCAAGAACTTGTCAAAGATTTCCTGTGAGCTTTAGCCTCCTTTTTGCTCACAAATAGAGGAATAATTCCACATATAGAAACGTTAGCAATATTAACATAATACCGACGGATAATAAAGGTCTTCTTTATAATTGGTAAATCTTTGTTGAGTTCTTAATGTTTCCTTGGGCCTGACTCCAGATTCCGTCTCCTCCCATATTGTTAAAAGCCGCGGTGTGCTGCACCCTTTCCGGTTGAGGGCAGTCACGATGTCGTATTTTGGCAAAGTGTATCCCATTGTGTGGGTTGTGTTTCGCGTACGAGTTTGGAATCGAGCCCGGGTTGGAATTCGAGTTAGTTCTTATTTCACTTACCCGACTGAGTTATTTTTTAATATTCAGATGGTAAGCGCACTCCGTTCTTTTGTATTCTATAGCCGATGAGATGCAGATAGTGTGCGTTTACTAACGCCTGGTTTCCATATGATCGTTACGATCGCTGCGATCGCTGGATTCTTTTGTTCTGCGTATAAATTTACGCTTCGATTCACACCGAAGCCAGGAGGATGTGCTCCTGGGTGGCCCTAAATCACAGGTACCCCAGGCTCATTATGCGTAAAACGGTAATTTCCCGGATATTTGAAATTACAGTAAATGTATGGATTTTTAGTTCGAATGGCCGTTTGCTGTAAAATAAAATTCAATAAATCGTCAAAATATTCTTACCTGTTTCGTGTGTGTTCCTTTCAGTTTCTGTGAAGTTTCAAGCCATTCCGTTCAATTTTGAGAGAGTTACAGGAATTGTCCTTCCCTTCAGGTATAACCTAACCCAATAATTATACTAAGGGACCATGGACGGATAAAACGTACGATTTATCAGAGAAACTAAAACAATTTAAACAATTCATTGGTTAAAATTTATCCCGCTATCTAATAGCAAAACTTATCTACATGTAGCTCAGTTGAACTGGGAGTGGATTTCATCAATTTCTTTAGAGCACGCTAGCTTGTAACTTGCAATAGCGATGTTTCACGTGTCGTCATCTATTGTCATTAATGTGCCAACCAGAGATCCATTGGTTCCCAACACAAAGCGGGCTTTACAAATCATGGTTGGCACATTAGCATGACAATTGCAATGTTTATCAACACGAAACATCGCTATACGCACCACTGCTAGAAAAGAGGGATCATGTCTACTAGTATCGAAGTACGCGCGGCGGAGTGTCGGCCGGTAGTATCGCGGACGCGGTGGGTATGTACATGTTGGTCGACACTTGACCGAGTCTCGGTCGACATATCGGTCAAGTGTTGCCCGAGTGTCATCCGACACTCGCTCGACCGAGACTCGACTAAACCTCACCGACAGTTTACCGACCCTCGGTAACAGGTCGATACTTGGTCGAGGATCACCTTTTTTAATAGTTCTTTCTTTTCGTTTTTATTTATGAAGAACCATTGAGCAGTAATCAGTACCGATGAGACTGCATGTAACAGTTGTTTTACTGATCCTACACTTGTCAGCGATCGATACTGACATTCTTAATAAGATTGGCTCTATTTGAACTCACGGGTTAGTTTTCACAAGAAAACTAAAAATCCCGAGAAAAACCCTCACGATTTCGCGGTTAATTTCTCCCCGTTGTAAATATATGTAGAGAGATAAAAAATAAGCTATATTTTATGGAAATCCAAAAAAAAATCAATTCAGTTGCTTTGATGAGACAGCACTGGTTTATATTTGTGACAACGAAACACTTCCTTTCGACATGCAACGTTGCTCTATCATCAGTACCGCAGGTTACACCGACATCGCACCGATATACCACCGACACCTCACCGATATATCACCGACACCCCACCAAGATACCACCGCCACCTCACCAATATATCACCGACACTACACCGATATACCACCGACCTTATTGTCGGCCGATACGTTGGTGTTCGAAAAACATCAACCGAGTGTCGACCGATATTCGGGAAATACACGGTGAGCATTATTGACCGACACTCGACCGATTATTGTATCGGCCGATACTCCGCCGCGTGTTCCTATATAGTACACAAGGCCGCGACAAAAGGCTAGGCTTCCTGGTAGTAGGGACAACACACTTCCCGAGTTACAAAACACTTCCCAGATTACAAAACACTTCCCAGCTTACTCGAAACTCCTCCAAGATTACAAAACGCTTGCCAAGTTGCACAAAACACTTCCCGAGTTACAAAAAGCACTTCCCGAGTTACAAAAACACTTGCCAGCTTACACAAAACACCTCCAAGATTACAAAACGCTTGCCGAGTTGCACGAAACACTTGCCGAGTTACGAAAACACTTGCCGAGTTACAAAGACACTTGCCGCCGGAGTTACGGAAACGCTTGCCGAGTTACAAAACACTTGCCCAGTTTAGAAACCACGGGTAGCCCAAGCTTGGGCGACCATCTTCACCGAGAATCCCTGGAGAATTGGTTGGGACAAAGCGGAAGGCCAGGCTACCAAGTACATGGCCCGCAGCGGACGTAAAGTAAGTGAATAATATTATCGTAAAGCATAGTTAATAGAGTGGAATGGTTATGAAACCCGGCAAACTTCAAAGGGGCTAACAAAGGCGCTGCGATTTATGTTGGAAGGGGGCAAGACAAAAGATTGTGCAGGGTCATAGTTCATTAGCGTCCCCTGAACGACTGAACTCACACGTTTCTATTGGCTGATTGATTAACACATTGGAATTTCTATTGTGTTTTGTGCAGGGTTACGGTTGAAAAAAGCTAACAAAGACATATAACAAAGAAGGTCGCTGGGTTTCATAACCATTCCACTCTATTAACTATGCGTAAAGGAATGATTTTTCTAAACTAATATATGTACACTATAAGACAATAGACAAACATAAGGGTAAGACAATAGACGTATCTACAGAATAAGCTAATACAGTATCATATCTTCGAAAACTCTGAATTTCTAACGATACCTAAAACAACCATTGGGGTTGGACAAAGTCAGGTCCCGGCTAAACCACAGATCGAATAGCGTGTTGGTTTTTGTGGAGGGAGCCTGAAAACCCAAGAACCCGGAGAAAAACCCTCGGAAGGCCACAGAGCCAGAGGTGCTCAAGCATGTTAAGGCATGGTTTATTCAGCAATTCTGTTAAAACTCTCTAAATTCGCTAACTTTGTCATTTTTCAATGAAATACCATAGAAAATGGTAATTAGGCAGCAATCATGTGTCTTAACAATTTAAGTTAGGTATTCTGGTGTTTTGGTGGTCGCGTGACTTTAACGCTGATAAAACAAATAACTGGCAACATGGGCCGGTCACAGTGCATTTTTAAAGTAACGATTTCTGGCTTATCTGATTACACTTCTGGGCCGGGTTGTTCAAAGCCCGATTAGTGCTAATCCAGGGTTAATTTCCATGACAACCAATAGGTTCTGTGCAGAGTTAATCCAGGATTAACACTAATCGGGCTTTGAACAACCCGGCCCTGGTTGTCTCTAAAGCTCTGTCTGGAATGGTTGACATTGCCATTGCCATTGTAGGTGAGAAAACTGGGGAAAACTGTTTCCAAGAACAGGTCATGTGACCTATTTTCTCTATTTTCGCCTTAACAATCTATCAGGGTCAACCATTCCAAGCTGATCTTTAGAAACAACCAGATGTGTAATCAGATAAGCAAGAAACCGTTATATACATTTTACAACAAAATCTGTTCAAACGACTCAGAACGTTGTGATGAGTGATATTCTCTATATTCATAGAATTCAACAAAATAGCTTTAGCCTAGATTTCATGCTCAAACCATGCCTTAGCATGCTTGAGTGAGAGGCGAAGCGCTTAACCACTGCGCTACCCCAGCTCCCCTATGAAACTTCTGTAAGAATAAAATGACTGTATGAACTTGAAGTGAGAGAAATGATAACTAATGTAATACATTCAACGGAGATCCATAACATTGACAAAATTATAATGCCGTCCAACCACAGGTAGCCCAAGCTTACGATCTATATAAGTGTTAAAAGAGAATGTATGGAAATTTACTATTATCGCTGTAGTGCTCTTAAATCTAATCAAATGTTCGTTTAAAAAACTTCTCTTTCCCTTGTAGTCATTAACTTTAATGTCTATGGCGATTCCTGGGCAGTTTAGCCTCGATTCAGGTCACACAGCGGCAAAACGTCACGCGCATGCGCTTTGGATGAGCCGGTCGCGCGCGCGTCTCCCCAGTTTCCACTGAGTTTCCCGCCGAAACTAAAAGCAAACAGAAGCAATCACCCCTGTTTCTAATTTTTGGTGTAGAAGTGTAGTGCAACCCGGCAATTTAAGTGTTTTGTCCCACCGTAGTTTATAACTTCTTTGTGATTCCGTGTAAAAGTGTGAGAGGTATTTCAATTTGCTCACAGTTATGTTAACTTTGGCTGGACCTTCCGGCCTTCGCCGGAAATGACGGCGTCCCCAGTGTCTTCTGGGTAATATCCCATAATGCGCATGGAGCACATTCGTGTTTGGCGGGAACTTGGTGGAAAAATCGAAGTACTTCGAAGTTGAGTTCCTCTTCCCTCCCTACTCCACATTTGCTGCAGAATCGTTGCTGTAACTCGGTGTCGATACGCCACAATTTCCACAAAAGATCGCGAGGGAAAATGAACTCATCTTCGAACGTTGCTTCGAAGTACTTCGTTTTTGCCGCCAAGTTCCCGCCAACAACCCGCCAAACACGAATGTGCTCCATGCGCATTGTGGGATATTACGTATATACCCAGAAGACACTTCCGGCGAAGACCCGAAGGCCGAGCCAAAGTTAACATAATCGTGAGCAAATTGAAATAGCCGTGAGCAAATTGAAATAGCCGTGAGCAAATTGAAATAGCCGTGATACATATGGGCCACCGTAATTAAATGATTTGTTGAACGTTACATGTTTCCTTCAAAAAATATTAATCTGATTTTGGGGCATCTTAGTTCATTGGTATCTCTCATCGGATCGGAACGCCAGTCCGAGTCGGATCGGGTAAAAACAACGTCAATATCCGTCACTTGCGGATCCACCGATCCACCGATCCACCGATCCACCGATCCACCGATCCAACGATCCAACGATCTACCGATCCATCGATCTAGAGTACGTTTTATATCTACATGTATATGCAGTTCTGGTATTTGACCATGCTTGTATATATTTTATATTACACCCTTTAACAGGTGTTAGTTTGAGGAATTACAAGGACATGTGCTACACCCAGTTTGAGGACATGCTTACACTGAGAAAGGGCCCGTCACTTTAATTTCACCGCAAATAAAAGTTATTCGAGATTGCTAAGGATTGCTTAAAAACCCTTCCGAAAACCGTTCGTTTGGATTTTACATACAGCCGAAGCTACATCACAGTTCCGCGAGAATATTTATTGAGACTCGCCAATTAACAATGCTTTACACTGATATAAATTGAAGATTGCGCCTCAACATAACAAAAATCCCTCACTCCAAATCCAACATGGCTGCGAACGGCTTCGAAGGGTTTCGAAGCGTAAAGCAGAGTTTCTTGGCGTACATAAATTTCGCATAAAGTTTCACAATCACCTTCTTAGCAATCTCGAATACTATTATTAGCGGTGAAAGTTATGTTTCACGTTGGTTTTAACCGTTGGTCCGACTCGGATGGCGATCCGATCCGACACAGTGTTATATCTGCCTCTAAGTCTGACTTGATTATGAGAGATGTAAATAGTTACTCATAACCATACTTGTATACCATCTGTTCGTTTGTTCATGTTTTATTATCTGACCATTATTTCATATATAATTTACTACATATTTTGGGGTGCCAGACTCGATTAGTTTTATTTAAGCTACTTCTGGTATCCCATCACTCAAGAGACCAACACTCTATTTTAGTCAACTCTAATTCGTTGTAAAATAATCAGCTTTTGTTTCACAGTGTGAATAAATCGTTGTTGTTAAAAAAATCGTAACTCAAAAACAGCAATTTCCCTCTAATTCCAAAAATTAATAATAAATTGAATTCCAAAGCCGGATTCCAATCTCTCAGTGGGTTATGGGATTCGATCCAAAAATTTTAGCTGTGTAGTTCAAACATTTCACCTCGCACTCCACGCCAATTAAGTAGTTGGCATGGCTTAATTACACGTACGTGTCTCTCTTTAGAATTCAAATCAAAGTATTAATTTTACGATTTGGGTATTTGGATGCTCATCAGAAATTTCGTGACGTCACGAAGGCGTGGGCCACACATTTCAGGAGTCCTGCCCGGTTAATGCCGCCCTGTGTGATGCCCGATACACTGTGCGATGGAGCCCACTACCGTCAGCACACGGTAAAAAAAAACACGAAGAATCACGTACATATGGTAATAAACTTGAGAAACGGCAAAGAATCGTGGACGAAAATCCTGCTGGTTGCTACATTGGATCTATAAAGTCAGATCTCGTAAACAGCCAAAATTAAAATGAATACGAAGTCCAAGGACTACGGCAAAGCTGACACAACGTAGGATTTTATATTGAATATTACAATATTTCGGCTGGCCAAACCAGCCTTCTTCAGGTACTGGATGTTACAAGTGAAGAGCTCTAAGGTAATAAGATCTATAAATGTGGAAAATTTCGCAATAGAAATTGAGGAAACGGGAAGTGACGTAGACCAAAACTTGAAGTAGCAAAATAGTATGAGAGACAAGGACTATGCTTCATCACGTATATTCATACCATATGGTTCTAGAGTTTTAGCTTTATCTATAAGGTGCGCTTCTCTGGCTTTACGTATTGAGTCTCTTGACGAGTATATTATTTCCAGAGCCTAAGTTGCATGTCGGTGTAAGAGTGGTTAGGTCTAGAAAGAAAATGTTCAGATACAGTAGTAGGTTTAGATTTAATGTTATTTAATTTGGCAATAGACCGATTTGGCTTATACATTAATTTGTTGTCCCAAATCAGGTAACTGACGTTTCCTTTGAGTAATGTTTTCTTGCATTGTTTATTTCTGTATCCCAAGAGGAAATATACAAATTTCTCTAATTGGGAAACAATGGACTGAATCATCTGGAGAGCTTAATTGGAACAACAAATGTATAAGCTAAATCCGGTCTAGTGTCGCACGACACGCCGAACTTCATGAGGCCTCTGTTTGAGTGCATTTGGGCTTCCCGCTTGGGTTCGCATATGTATGCGGATTTAAATTTAGTATGTCACGTTGTTTCAACATCGGAAACATCCGACACTGTTTCCGGAAATCCCTAGTATTTTAATCATGAAAACCGAGTGTCGTGATTGACCACCGAATTAAAAAAAAAAAAATTTCAGTGCTCTGATTGAAAATTCCGATATATTGTTATTGGATACACAAAACATTGAAATTAGCACATGTCGGTCTATGATTCCAAGTGAAAATTGCTGAACAATAAAACCAATACCTGTTTTCTTCATTAGGAAGTATTGTTTGCCGGGCATTTTGTTGCATACAATTATTGACCCAAGGTTTCGGGCACACAGTCTATTGCAGGAGCTCATTACCAGGAGCGTCCATCTCCCATACTTGGTCTGTGAGTCAACGTATGACCGGATTGAGCTATATTTAGAACAGATCTCACGGGAGTTCACGTGCCCACACTTTGGGAATCCAATCAAACCATAGCCTCCTCCGCAGGCATCTCTATTTTTTGAGGAAATCAGATTATGGGCTCCCTGTGGCAGGTGAAGAAAAGAGAAGGAGATTGGAGCCGAGAGAGAAGAGAGAGAGAAAGGAAGAGAGATGCCTGCCAAAAATCGACATGTTATCGCCACTTCGCGCAGGTTTTTGTGCGCATAATAATATGTATTTGGGGAGGGGTGGGTCATAATTTTTGTGAATGAAAGCAATCAAATCGGTCATCGTCGTAGCCTGAAATACAGCCTCCTCCTCACCTTGGAGCTAGCCGATTTTAGGCTATCATCGCCGGATCAAGCTCGCAAGCCCTGAGGAATATTAAAATTTGAAGCTCAAGTTTTACAGTAGCTGCCGTAAAACTGGTGTGTCATTTGCTGGCTTTGACTCTTCTGGGCCGATTGCAATGTATAGTCTACTGAGCACGAAGTAATAAAATAAACAACTTTTAGTTGTAATAATGGACACAATCGAGGACACGATTTCTTCGGTCAAATTGCAATTTACATGGCTTTTGGTTGGTAAGGTTCTCGCAAAGGTTTTCGACCAAATCAACTGCAAAGGTTTTCGTCGCACTCGATATCTATGTACACGGTATGAAACACAACAAATTTGCATATTATGGCTCCGTTCATGTGTATCACGCACGACCGCTATAAAAACTGTGAAAGTTCCAGATTCAATCAAACCCGTTAATCAAAACATAAACGAGTGATTTTCGATCTACTTCAGATACATATAAACTAACATGCGACTGTTGAAATAACCCGTGGAAATAAAAATCAACGAGCGCCCAATTAATGAGCAGAACAAGCGTGTTTGTGGTAATTTCAACTGAGATTTTAACAGCTTCGTTCCGACGTGTTATTTTCACAGCTTCGCCATGGAGTATACACGCTAACGCTCCGTATATAATAAAAACTAGCTACCGCTTGCGGGTTCCAGGGCAGTTAGGGTCTTGGCATTTCTTCTTGCTCGGCTGGTTTTCGAATAATCGAAATATCTTATCAATTTTCGACTAGATTAACGGAAATGTCGGCGGTGCCGTTTGGAAGCAACTCTGCCTCTATTTTACACTCGATGGAAATTTTATTCACTTTGACTGACTTTAGGATCGCTATATATATATAGCCTCCTCCGCAGGCATCTCTATTTATACCGGAGAAGAAGAAAAAATGGAATTGGGCTTCCTGTGATCTCGAACGATCTTCTCACTCACAGTCGCCGCGGGGTTTGGATCGGTATTAATCACTCCTGCAGCCATAATAACACTTCGAAATTATTATTCAAGCACTCCCTGGTTTTCCTATTATCTGTCCTAAAATAGATTCACATAGTACGCGCAATCGGATTGGCTGTTACCTGTGTTGGTATGATGCCGCGGTACTACATACTGGGATTTTGCTTTTTACATAACGCGGTATTTTCGACGGTTTTTTTGTTGCGTTATCATCCTTGTCAACCTCAATGGACGCCATGTTTGTGTGACTTGCGAGAGAAACAGTTTACCAGCATACCCCTAGTTGTTATATTTTGTCAGACAATCCCCAGGGTACCCCGGGTCCAGCGACACGTCCATGAAGGTACAGCGACACGTCCAAACCATTCGATATTTGGCAGGCATCTCCTCTCTTTTCTCGCGCTCCGCGCTCGCCTCAGCCCCTCGCGCTTCGCGCTCGGCGCTTCACACAGGAAACCCGGGCCCGGTCGTTCGGTTCCTATTAGAGATGCCTGCGGAAGAGGCTAATCAAACCATAGTCAGGACAATGCAGCTTTAGTAAAATCACCTCAAAGAACAATAGATCATTCTTAATCTCGATCATGATTACTGCAAGCATATGCACGATCGCAGCAGAGTCAGAAGGCAGTTACCCGGGAAACATGTTCTAAAAATAGCTCAAACCGGTCATACGTTGACTCACGGGTATAGTATATATGGACGCTCCTGGTAATGGGCTCCTGTCTATATATTGTTATAATAGTCCTTCGACAGATACACTCTATTGTAATAATAGTCCCTCGATAGACACTCTATTGTTGTAATAGTCCACCGACAGACACACTCTATTGTTATAAGTCCCTCGATAGTCACTCTATTGTTATAATAGTCCCTCGACAGACACTCTATTGTCATAATAGTCCCTCGACAGACACACTCTATTGTTATAATAGTCCCTCGATAGACACACTATTGTATAATAGTCCCTCGACAGACACGCTCTATTGTTATAATAGTCCCTCGATAGACACACTATTGTTATAATAGTCCCTCGACAGACACACTCTATTGTTATAATACTCCCTCGATAGATACACTCTATGGACCCTTTGCACTTTACTGGTGTACAGTTAACAATAGATTCTTCGTTAGTTTTTTTTGTTCTGTACACCAACATAGCCGCCATGCCCTTTGTCATTTGAAACTCTAGGGATTGAGTGCAAATCATCTATAAAATTATAATAGAGGTTTTGCACCACCACGTGATGGCAGCCATGTTGGTGGCCAGAACAATGAGATTTGTTCAATCATGTGAAAATTAAATCTCAAAGGAATAACATTCTATTGTTCTGGCCACCAACATGGCTGCCATCACGTGGTGGTGCAAAACCTCTATAGCGCCCGCTGAGAGCGGAAGACAATTTTGTAATGAACAATAACGACAAATAGTGTAGAATAGCGCGACATGCCAAACCCAGAGCTGAAATTGACGAATACATCTCCCTTTACATATATTAAATAATGATTCTAGTTGTCCAAACTTTGGCACAAATTTATAATTGCACACTTTCAAAGCATAATAAATGCTGATACAATTCAGTAAACACCACACTCGGGTTCGCCGCCATGATTATGAGTATGTAGCCAGGCCACACCATATTTTTATGGTGTGGCCTGATTACATTTTTGACATGCGCATTCAATATCTACTGGACTCTCTTTCCCGCGACCTTCCAGTCTACAGAGCGGTCAAAAGAGAGGCCAGGTCAGGACTACGCCTAATAGAGATTGTTAAAGCAAGCTCCTCTAAATCTATGTGCCGTTTCGCCATCATATAAGTGCAACTCTTCAAGATGTTTACAAAGCATACTAGCGATGGCAGATGGAACGAAAAGGGGGGGGGGGAGGTAGAAACATATCTGTCCAGGTCTACTACTCCTACTAACTACCCATCTTTGAGTTGTACTTGCATTCTGTCGCACAGATTAATATGGTTCTCTTGATTAGAGAATGGCTACACTTCCGGAATGGAAACACTCTTAATGACAAATGTGTATATATTTTCCCCCTAAAGTTTTCCCAAAAGTGTGATTCAAAAACAAACCAGAATTATTTGAAAGGCGTAGCAGTTTCCGTTTTAACTCTACCTAAGTCAGAAGCTCTATCTCCGGAGAAAAATCAGTGGAGAAAAATACTAGATATCCAGATAGAATATAAATTTGAATAACTTGTACAGGAATAACGAGGAAGCTTGTTTGGGAGTAATAAAGGCCTGGGCTTGCTGTTCAGAGACTGAATTAAGATATTGCTTTACCGATACATGTGTGACAGGATTACCTATACACAACGTGTCATGTCATTCCTCACCTCTATACCAAGGACATTAAAGATGGCTCGGAGTTTTTCAATAAGGCTATCTACTGTGGCTGCGGCTAGGCGTTTGGGGAAGTTGGCGCAGACCAACATTTTGGCCGTCGTTAGAGTGCACAGGGGTTTTGCTCTTCCGATCCCTAAATAGGAGGGAACGAATGATGTCATGCGGAGTTGCGGAAACGATAGACTTGGGAATGGTACACTGCTACGAAAGGTAACTGGTTCTTTTGCTAAGCTAGTTTTTGTCTTTCATAGATTCTTCCAATTAAACTCCAAAATCCTGGAGTCCAAAGCTTGGACGTCAAGCGTGCCTTTTGCCGTTTGGATCCCCACCGTCGACGAAAGCAAAACGGCAGTCGTGATTAAGGTAGAGGAATTGAGGGTAGGATAAAGCTGTACGCCATACCCAAGCTGCAAGTGCCAATAATGACTAAAAAGCCTCGTTAAGCAAACCGAAAGGCCCGCAAATCCTAAGGAAGGACGTTCGCAAATGAGCCGTCTGAAGAATGAAATATAATAATAAGCAATCTATATAGCGCCATTTCCACTAAATGACCAATGGCGCTTTACATCTTGCCGGCGAAGAGAGCGTCTACGGCTTTAGCTTTGATGATAGGGCCACCAAAATATCCTTGGACGTAGGTCCATTATATACCTAAAACGTACAAGGGCATGGACTGGCAATATAAATCGCAGCAGCGGTTCAATCAGAATGAAATGAGGGAATACGTATGCGTTCTTCATGTGAGAGAGGTCTTGACAGAAAACATTCACGCCCAGACTGAGAGCTGTAGGCCATGGCGAGAAATGTGGGAGAAGTTGACCTGAACTGTCTAGCTACCTGCACATTTGAATTAAGGTCCATGAGATCAAAATCATGAAGGCATAAGCAGCTTGTACTCTGTACCACGTTAGCGGGATAAGGTTTGCGTCAAGGTTTGAGAGAGAATGTGAGGATGCGTTCGCGGGATTGAAGGGGACGAGTGAAGCTGGAAATTGATATTACGCTCTGTCGAGACTAGGGAGAGCTTGTTTAAGGCCCCCGTCATAGGGTTTCCCGGCTACCAACGTCCGCACCAACTCGTACATCTCGAAGAATATCCTTAACGGCTTCCAAGGTGAATATTAACACGTACGTTCCCATAACGGAAATTGGAAGGTCTCGAACATCTTTACTCAAAACATCGGCACAAACTGTAATGGCGTCGCGATTTGACGGGCAGATAATTCCTCCCCCAACCTTATCAGAAGCGTCCAAGAAGATCGTAACCTTAAGGTGACGCTCGGCCTGCCAGGGTAAGTGATCCTTGCAGTTGTTGTGAAACCTTCAGTAGGCTAATTCCTGTTAATTGTAGATCGCCGCAGACCTCGATATAGCTCTGTAAATCGTGCGGGATTATAACTCCACAGCCGGGACAGCCATAGAGGCCGGATAGGTTTTGCCACCAATTATTTGAAGAATTTTAAAGGGTGCTGTATTCGATCTTAAGATCTTCTCTCCCAGGTTTGCGAATTTTACTTTTTTATCCTCCTAGGCGGGATAAGTCGCAAACGAAGGCTAGAAATCTCACTTGAAACGCCGGTGATAAGGACGACTTATTGAGGGCGATAAAAGTAATCAAAACTTTCCATGCTATAAAAGTAGCAGCCTCGCTAAGATGGAAGTTAGACCACTTGCACTCGTCCCCGGTTCTCCTATCAAGCTGCCCGATGTGGCAGTCGTCAATAAACACGGGACGCCCAGAGGTCTTATAAAAATAGCAGCGGACAAACCAACGGTGTGATATGTGTAGGCGCTGGTTTTCCATCTGAAGAGATGGTATTAAAAGTAAAATACCAACCTTGCCATTCTAGCTAAATATGGTCGTATGGCCAGTTTTTTTCAAGAGTGGTTTGGAAATGCGACTGTCCTACGTATCTAGGCAAATCGGTAAGGTAGTCTAAAGTAAAAGGGGTGTCTCTTATCCAGAGGATGAGGAACCTTTCATCGTAGCCTAAGCAAGGCATGGTATATAGAGCTGGAGTGCACTCTGCTTTCATATTGCCATTGCGCCTCTTAATTATCTTTCATCCATAAATTATTATTATTTATAGTTTATACGTATATATATGACTCGTGCCCTGTTGTCCTCGACCGTGTCATGCAATATGTGCTGAAGTAGGTTCTCGTTGTAGTTCGTGTTTTGTAGTTGCTTTTCTATTTCTTCTCGGATTTCTCAATGTTCTCCTACATTGACTGGTTGTAAAGCTAATAAATAAGATAAAATATAAGTGCAAACCCGCTCTATAATAATTTTGGAAACAAAATCACTGAAGGCCTGACAAGATGGATTATTGAAAAAAAACGCCCGAGAAGGCAAGCGACTGTCGTATCGGCGACCCTGGAAGCCAACCCAAAAAAGTCGCATAAACGACCAAGCGGCCACGCCATTGTCGACATACCCCTTAACGTCTAGATTGCTGGATTGAAAACATAATCCCAAGCAAATTTCGCGCGCTCTAAAGTATAGTGGATTTCTAAAAAAGGAAGACCTTCGCTGAAGCCAAGACCTAATCTCGTACCCAGATCTCCCATATTCTACTCACGGTCATGGATAGGAAACATGGGGTGGGATCTGGGTACGAGATTAGCGAAGACCTGACACGTGCTACCCATTCAACGGGGAGTGTGGGTCCAATGACGTGTAATGACCTGACCTCCCAATCACAATACAACCCATCTGATAGGAAACAGGACCCTAAAATAGAGCGACAGTAGGACCTGAAATTGCAATAGGAGGCTGAACTATAGCATGCCGGTACGCCAAGAAACTTCGTCCAAAGACAAAGAGAAGTGATAACCCCTCTTGAGTCAGCGGAGAGCACTGAGTCTGAGAGCGCGGAGACTCAAACTACAGTAAGCGTTGGTGAAAGAGAAAGGACAGCGAGTTCTGACAGGCTGTTTAAATACACTTTAAGAGTAGGTGAAACCAACAAAGGTAAGACAATGTTAATACAGGGGAAATATGAATACGAACCCCTTCGAGCGCTACTATATTCCATGGTGAACGGGCATATCCGCGCAAAATGCACGAGAGTGGTTCCCACAAACGAACAAAAGCATCTAGAGCGCGGATGGCCCTCCAGGCTGGCGATGGAACCAAACTGAAGGAGTGAAATAGCCCCTGCATGTATTCTGCCTAGCGGACTCGGACTTCCTCTACTTATCCAGGATATAGAGGCTACCTTGCACACCTATGTGGTACTCAAGAGCTTTTGCAAAAGTAGTCAGACATCCTAAAGTTTCGCAGGAAATAAATAGCAGATCCGAACTTTATCATAGCTCCAAAACTGCTTAAACTTTCGTTTAGGATAAAAGTACTCTCATGTTTAAGAAGTAGTGCGGCATATAGCTCAAGATGAAAACCTTGCCTAGCTAGAAATTAGCGGTATAAAATCCGGCGTGTTCAATAATCCCTCGCCTTGAAACCAGTGGCGGGAAATTCGACATATAGTTAACAATTATTCACCTCAGTGTCAGTGAATAGTGGTGGATATTTACCTCGCCGCTTTATACCACAGGTGAATTATAGCCAGCACCAAATAATTTGAAGAGCTATGGTGACCGAGCCTTCTCAGTTGCTGCACCTAAGTTATGGAACTCATTACCAGCTAAGATTAGAATGAGCCCGTGTATTGGCAGTTTTAAATCTACTTTAAAGACATATCTTTTTAATTGTGCTTATAATTAATGATTTTTATAGTAGTTTTTAGTTGTCTCAGTAGTTTTAGTGGTATACATACTAGATAGTTTAATATCAATTATATTCTAACTTTATATATATTTTTACCAGTATTCATTGTAAAGCGCCATAGGGCAACTAGTGGATTATGGCGCTATAGAAATAATTTATTATTATTATTATTATTAAATAGTTATTTTATTTTCTGTCAAATGGACAAAAACGCGCGCGAGGTGATCACTGCTTCGCTCGGAGGTGAATAGCAAAGGATATCCCATGTTTGAGTATCCAATCAGAGCGTCTGAAAAGCACTGTTCACTGGTGTGGTGTATACTAATTCAAGATATCGACCCACGCCTTGAATCTAGTGACGGGAAATATAGCATATACCTCAAGCCTTAAAATTAGCACCATGCAACAACATTTAACATACTTTATTTTACTCTAGATGAAAAGCCCACCACCTAGAATAACAGGCGGGATCTAGGCTTACAGCTGAAGACTATAAGATACGAAGGTCTAGCTCGCCGTAAAATGAGGCCTACTCCGGGTCTTAAAGTCGCCTTAAATCGCATTAAGTCACTTTAAGAGAGTATTCAGCATGCAGTTACTCCTTATAATGAGTTTTGCTTATAAGTCGCCTCAAGTTAAGGATTTCTTTCTAAGCAGTTTTATTGGAATGTGGTCCATTTTCTGTGCAAAATATTCAAAGTAATTACTTATCACAATACGAGTTACTAATATTTTTGTCCAACTCCAGCAGAAACGGTATAAACATTCACGTCAAACCGCTCTCGTCATGTTCACTGATCGTGGCTTGCGCATGCAAATTATCCTCGGGTTACAGCAGATTTCGTATGAGTGGGACAAACTACAGTTAACAAATAAAAGATGGTTCTCCTTGTTATATTTAACAAATAAAGAAGCCTTAGCCATGTTTTATACTATCATAAAACACGATGGGCATTTGAGAACATGAGAGAAATGTTAAAGCACAAGCCGAAGGCGCGTGCTTTCAACATTTCTAGAGTGTTCTCAAATGACCAGAGTGTTTTATGATAGTATAAAACATGGATTTAAGGCTTCTTTATCTGTTTTATAATATAGATTTACGCGCGCGATGAAAGGAAACCGCCAGTTGAAAACTATATAACACGGCTAACCATGTTATATACTCTGATAAAACATGGCTTCTTAGCCAATCAGAGCGCGCGTACTATCGTATCTATATTATAAAACAAAATAATGCACGCTCGAGGTCTTGAAAAACTGCGGATGCACGAGCGGAACGCGAGTGCATTTAGCAGCTTTTCAAGACCTCGAAAGTGCATTATTTTGTTATATAACAAGGAGAACCATATTTTATTTGTTAATTATAATATAAACTTCAATGTAGACGAAGGAAATAAAGCTATCTTTAGAACCCGCGTAAACATCTAACCTGGAAAAGCAAACTGACGACAGCGAAAACCCCATTTTAATGTACTTGACTTGTTTACAACTTTTTTCGTCGCTGATTCGTTCAATTGTGACAGCTTGACATTGATGATCTGAAAGCTCGTTTCTTATTGGATGAAGTAATCTGCTAAGAATAGAACGTGTCAATCGATAAAAGTGAAAGACAGAAACTGCAAGAGCCGGCAAATGAAATGGGTTGTAATATTGTCATCTGGTCAAAACTGTTGCAGGAAACGAAGTGCTTTCGTTTTACAATTTCTGGTCAGCACAGGAGAGGTTAATATGCACATTGTGATAGTGCAAGGTGTTGAAAATGCCTGATGGAAAAGCATTCATAGAGAAAGTGTTAGCGAATTAGCGGCAGTAGAGTTGGACACGTGAGTTGAGGATTGCCGACTATTTTCTACAACAACTGCATAGTTGACACTGATTACTGATTCTGTGGTCTGAAGAAGGATATTTTCTTTATCCCAATCAAGGAACAGTGTTGTAACTGCTGCTCTGATGGCCGTGTTGCGTAGCTTTCGAGGCTCTCTTCGTTGGCATGGCCGCTATACATATGAATGATACTCTACTCTTGAAATTCTGCCAGTTCTGGGTTCTCTGCAAGTTTTCATTCAGGGACATTCAGGAACCTCTCAAACGAATTTCTACATGGAACCAGAGAAATCCCATTGTATTCTTCGCAATTCACTGTTCAGGTTTCAGCATAAAGCAGGCTTATTACAGGTATCGTCGAGTTAATGGTGAGTCATGACTCATGTCTTGTTGTTGTGTTGTCACTTTTCTCTCACCAGGCTGTTAGAAAACCCACATTTTTCTTAATTACAATCATTTTTTATATCAAGCTCTCAATGAGTAACACTGTATTAGAATGTGGGCATTGCTTTTCTCAACTTCAAACGTTTTAGCATCCCATTTTGTGGTCGCTTTAGAGTACGAAGCCGATGCTAAATTCTCTCGCCGATCACTTTCTTTTAGTTTTGGGAAGCGACTTTTATTTTCCTCTGCTTCAACACACCTTAACAACTCAAAGTCGGACATGTTTTCTTCCCAGTCTATGAAATTATCGCCGTTAGCTATGTAAACTCGCGAAAAACAATCACCGATACGTTTTGTTTTGATTGGATTCTTGGCGTGCTTGATTTTTTCTTGAGCGTGCATTTATAACAAAATCAAGCACGCTGAGCATCCAATCAAATCGCACGTTCTTAGGATGATCCCATAATTTATATTATAACACTGACTAAAGCACGGTTACCGTACGGCATGCCGTGACATTGAAATGGTTTCCCATTGTTTTTGTCCTGCTGATCCAATCAAATTACAGAAATACGGTACAGCACGGTTACTATGGCGTACCATCCCCGCCAAAATTCATGGTTTGAATTCGAAGTTCTTCACATGAATTTTACACTCAAGTAGAATATTTCATATTGTTATTTTGTATTTTATAAGCTTTATCAAGGTTTCAATATACGTGTTTTATATTTGTCGTTCAAGTTTTACATTCGAGATTGTCACTGTTCATTCTAAACTCCACGTCATGCATTCGTCGTTCGAGTTTCACATTACAAAGGCGACGACTTTTATTTTCAACTCGACGTTTTGAATTGAACTTCACGCTTCAGTAACTTCCCGGTTGACCTTGGGAACCTCGTACCCAGAACTCCTCGGTAGTCATCCTTGGAGTTGTTAGGTCTGGTAATAAACGCAGGCGCTACGCAGGCGCAGATGTGACAGGAACAACACACGTGCTTGATCTCTGTGTTCTACTGACTATGGAACGAAAGCTGCCCTTCGCCGTGTTGCAGATAGCCTGCTTTCAGCGGAGAAAGCGGCTAACTGCGAGAGGTTTGTTGTCGAGTTCTCTTTTGCAAGTTCGTCAACCGTAAATATCATGCTCTTTCCATAGCGCCAGAAGATCTTTACTTAGAAGTAGGCTCTGCTATAGCTTCCTCCTGCTCCGTTTTCAAAGTTCGCCTTCGCTTTTACCTTGGTTCCAAAGGTTTTCTAGAGAGAACACAGCTGCTCGCTTCTTTCTCCGCGGCTGGGTAAAGGTACTTTGAAAACGGAGCAGGAGGAAGCTATACAGAGCCTAGGCTTCTAGGTAAAGATGTTCTGGCTGTGCTTTCGACAGGCTTTGGAAAGAGTATGATATTTACGCTAAAGAGAACTCGACAACAAACCGTGATTTAATTCGCCACTGAAAAGTACTATTGTCGACCAAATTGCAGAGATGCAATCCGGCTATTGACTTCACGGCCGTTGAACTTAGTAGCGATGTACAGTAGAGGAAATAATCAGAAATCCGCCTCAATACATTAATGCAACGGTCGTCCATTTCTTTCGGCAAACATTCACTAAGCGGATGGACTTCAACTTCTCAGAGAAAGACTGAGCTTCTCGTTTCCACTCTTCTCGTTAGGGTTGACGATCACAACCTTTACCTGTGTACTTTGCACTCGTAGTTTGTTTGTCCACAAGTTCTTCAATATCGAGTTCTGACAAAACATTGTCTCTAAACGAAGTACTATGCTACTATAATCATCCTCCTGTTGGCAGTTATCGAGTCGTTGAATTGTTTCTTGAACTACGGAGAATACAAACTCTGCCGCCAATTTGTGATCGACTGACTGTTGCGCCTGCGTTGTTTATGTCAGCGGTTCCCAAGGTCAACCGGGAAGTTACTGAAGCGTGAAGTTCAATTCAAAACGTCGAGTTGAAAATAAAAGTCGTCGACTTTGTAATGTGAAACTCGAACGACGAATGCATGACGTGGAGTTTAGAATGAACAGTGACAATCTCGAATGTAAAACTTGAACGACAAATATAAAACACGTATGTTGAAACCTTGATAAAGCTTATAAAATACAAAATAACAATATGAAATATTCTACTGGAGTGTAAAATTCATGTGAAGAACTTCGAATTCAAACCATGAATTTTGGCGGGGATGGTACGCCATAGGTTACGGACATGCCGTAGTTTGTTCCTCTCATACGACATCTGCTGTAGTTTAAGTAGACACACGTTACCTCCTCAAGGTACCGATTATACGTTTGGAGTGATCCTCATTGGTAGCGATAGCGGCGGAACTCTATATAGATTTTTACAACAACCGCCAATTTTCTCGCAATCTGATTGGCTAATTTTCATATGCAATATTTTAACAGACGCGCGGCCGGCTTTCGAATTTGTGAATTCAGGTTGTCCAAAAATCAAGAAAATGAGGATTTTAAATGCATTTCATTACTGGGAAAAGTTAATCGGTGAGTCCAATTTCCTTGTGTGGTGCCATTTGTCAAAATTTGAGCTTTCTCTCGAGTCGAACAAAGCATTTTAGGCTAATTTGTGATCGACTTTGTGACAAGTTCGACCGATCTTTCAGAACTGAGTACTGAGAAATGGTCTTGAATTAAATACATAATCTTCTAGTTCGTAATTAAAATCTCTTATTCAGGATATTTACATAACGTTCTTAAGTTGAAACAAACAGTTTAGAGTAGCTTAGGTAATTTTACAGAGTTCGGGAAAGCATAAAGGCGTATTTACGTTTTGGACTTTTCGCCTCGAAAGGCAGTTTGTACACACTCGTTTGAAGCTAAACGTGTTTTGTTGTTGTAAAAAACAAATTGAAGTTAGTTTTTTATGTTTTTTAGGCGTCTTCGCCGAGTGGATCCACAGCTATTTTGACCATGTTATGACGAAAATCATTGTCAATATTAGGACAGACACATAAAAATCTAACTTCAATTTGTTAAATTGCACGAGAGCGATCCTGGTTCTTGCCTCATCCCGCGCCTGAGCGCTGTCTGGGAAAATGAAACGTGTTCTTGTCTATACACATACATTTTATTATGTTCAAGTTCAAGTTCATTTTATCCACACCTTTCTATTTTGTAAAAGTATAAATATCACTATCAGAATATAAAATAGAAAAGATGGAGTCGGTATATGAGTACTGTTTTTGTAGTTGACGTGCGTAGTGGCCAAAGGAGCAAAAGCTTTCGAGTTGGCCACCACCATTATGGAGTAAATAAGAGAGGACGATAAAGTAATAGTTTAGATCCCTCAATTCGTAGAGCTCAGCTCAGAATAAGTGTCGATATGATATCGATATAACTGCAGGGTTTTGGTTTGAAGCGGGACTCCGGGACCATTACTCGCTTTCTCAATTTTAGTCCCGGCTATTAGACCATAAATTTTCTTTTCACCGCGAAGCCTATTCTAAAGTGTCCCCGCTACTATACTATATAGAGGCCGGCTATTCGAATCCCTGTTTGGTCACAACTATAATAGACCAATGCCAGAAGCTTATATGGTTCGGGGAAAAAATAGTTGGCAAGAAAGATAATGTTCTGGGCCGGGTTGTTCAAAGCCCGATTAGTGTTAAATCCTGGATTAACTCTGCACAGAACCTATTGGTTGTCATGGAAATTAACCCTGGATTAGCACTAATCGGGCTTTGAACAACCCGGCCCTGATTAGTCGTTTTAAATATCTGACACAGCGCGTGCAGTATGTTGTTGTAATTCAATTGCCGTTACATCTGAGTATGCACGCGTTAGGCACTCCTTTTTCTCCGTTCTGGGAGTGCAGGGAAATCATTCACTTCTTGCATAGGCGAATCCTTGCTGACGTCATTGTTTACATTTCCCCCTCATTAGCATAAATTAAACTTCGAGCTGCAAACAAACAGACTACATCAGTTGAAAGTGAATTTTAAACTTAGTAATCACCGAAAATTTGAGATTGATATGTTAAATATCTACGGAGAAATTGACATTTCAAAACTGTAATTTCTGTTGGCCTTCAGCAAAACTTTAATTCATACAAATGCAAAGGCCAAGTGCGAAACGAATTAAAGTGCCTATAACCCCAAATTTGAAGTATTTTTAATAAATTCTTTACATCCTTCTTATCAATAATTCGAAGAGAAAAAAAGGAAAAAAGTAAGAGTTCGACCTTATTTCTGGGGTCAAACATTGTAAAACAACCCGATTTGGGCACCCTGTCCCAAATGGCCGTCAGCTGGAATCTGGAAGTAGCCTGGGAACGAAACCGGAAAGCAACGTCATAGTAGTGAGAGAAAGCGAACAACCAACAACAAAGACAGTAAAAACAGGGCGAACCGAGCGAATAACTCGATTTGAAATGCCAAACAGATGTGTATTTGGGGGCTGTAGGAATGAGCCAGACTCAAAAAAGGATAGCTCTAACACAAGGTCCCGTTTTTAAGCGATGATCGGCCAGAAGCAAAGAAGAGAAGACGCCAGTGGTTGATATATCGAGAAAGAGTCCGAAGTGGGAACCGACGAAGAATTCCAGCGTTTGTTTGGTTCATTCCAAGCCGGAAGACTTTATAAGATTTTCTTTAGTCCTCGACTCTACGCCAAGACTGAAGTCGGTTGAAAGCGCTACAAAACGCTACAAAACGGCTACTATAGGAGGCTAGCAATACAGTGGAACCTGCATGTATAAAGAAGTTCCTAGGGAAAGGAAGAAAACTTCATTATGACCGGGTTCCACGTACTGAACATTGTTTTCACCACAAGTGTATTAAACTAAGAGAGTGCATGTTATATTGTTATTTAGTATGAGGGAAATAACCGTGAATAAATCAGTCAACTTTCTTTAGATGACACCTGCACCTATGGACAGGACACCATGCTGAACAAGCAGCCAAGGGCAGAAGCAACCCAGAAGAGACAACAAAGGATGACTGTTATAGATGTTCCCCCTCAGCTCCAGGTAATTCAAATTGTTTTGTATAAAATATTTTTTTGCACAAAATAAACTATTCAAATTCTGAAAATATTCAAACAAAATCGAGTCTGTGCTAATCACACCTTCTGTGTTTGTCCTCCAATAACACCTAGCTCTTGCTCAAGCAGTGCATATACACCTACATGTATCAAACTGTTGGACATGTCATATAAAGGTATACTGCTTGTTTAGTCTTTCGAGACTAAACAAAATATTAAAATACCAGCTGGAAACGTATAATATTACACTGTAAGTTTGTATTTAAAACGAAACCAGTGCTTTATTTACCATAAACCAATATATATATACCCATAACTAACTTAATAATAATTGTTATTTTTGTATTTTAGTGCCAGAAGTTCCAGTTCCACTTGCTGTAAGGCCATAAATTCCAGTTCCACCTGCTGTAAGGCCCACAAAAACCAAGAATGTGATATAAAAAACCAAGGCAAAACCCCATTGCTCAGTGTGCAAGAAACCTATTAAATTAAAATTAATTAAATTGTTAATCTCTAAATTATATATTGTGTTTCTTTTTTTGAATTTATTTGTGGAACTCTGTAAACTAGCTTGTAGCTAAGTATGTCCTCCTCGTTAAATAAAGTATTGTATTGTGTAAACCTATGAAAGAGCATAAAGGTGTTGTTGATTGTCCAAAGAACAACCCTCGTCCCCTTATAAGTACAGAGTGAACCAGAAATGTCTACCAGCTATCTCAGTGATTTGATATTTTATCAATGGACAATCTAGGTAGCAATATATTATACTGTCAACTTCCATAGGCTAATCGATCACTCCTGTGACCAGCTCAGTGAAATCGATTGCCCTATTTCATTGGCATGACATCAAAACAAATAGATGAAAGCTGCCATTCTTATTATATTGGGGAAATTAGCCAATTTGAAGGAAGGCAATCTATGGCAGAACAGCTTTATTTTGTATGTCTGTTGTTAAAGACGAGTGTTTTGACCCCCTAAGATGGCAGCTGTGTCTATCATGTGACACCATAATTAAATAGGGCAATTGAATTTGAGGCTTAAAGGGGCTATGTCACGGTATATGCATGTATGGAGTCAGTGTTCGATTGGTGGGTTAAAACAGTTCAACCCCCTCCTTCAATGCTGGATTGAAAGTATGTTCATTATTTTACTTGAACAATGTATATTTACACAGTTTATTAGTCATTTTTGAATATTTGCTTTGATTTTTACCATCCCACACGTGCGCGAGGTTCGTCAGTTCATATGAGAATCTCTGATAATGAGTGTGTCCGGCCCGGACATCTAATGTAATGGTCTCCCACCATGACACAGTTCCTAAGGTTAGGCCAGAGCATTGAAAACATGTCCATCTTGTAAAAGAGGTTAGTCAGATTTTACTGTTTTCCAATTTACTACTCAAATTTTAATATTATAATTCTACTTTCAAAATTTGTGTAAAATTATAGAAAGGAACACAGGGTGCGATGCAAGTGCTTTCCAATAGCCCAGGGCTAGTAGTTTCGCTTGTCGGGGTAGTGATTCCTGTTCACAGGTTGCCCGAATGGACACATATGGACATACATGTAGGTTAATAGCCCACATTCGATATATGCTTCACTTCTCACACACAAAGGTTCTGGGGCATAATTAAATTCATTATTGTTATTTCATTAATCACTGCACATTATTCCCCAGAGCCTTGTACATGTATTGAATCATTTGTATGTGACCAGTGAAGCCTATATCAAAAGTGGCCAATGGCACTGAAAGTTGGACTGTCCATTGTTGTTCTCCTTAAAGTTTATATAAGTTATGAAGTACTTTCATCTTCATCTTCTTCAAATCCAGTGAAGGTTTCTTTCCCAGCATTGAATTTTGTCCTGATTGTGTCATATGCACATGCTAGTAGAGGAATTCTATTGTTGCCCAGATAACCGTAGACTAACTGGATGTACTCTCTGTATGAGACAACTCGTAGAAATCTGTAAATAAAGAAGTTTATATGTTAGTACCAATTGTTTGATACAGTTGAAGCCCTTTGTGAAACTGCCCTTGTAGGTGACCAGCTCCCCTCAGAGACCACTCTTGTGCTCTGTAGTAACCAGCCACTCTCATAAGTGACCACCGCGCGTACATTGTACCACCACCTTTGGAATTTTTCTTTGTTTTTAAACTCTTGTAAGTAACCACTCCAGAGACATGATCCCAGACTGTGCAATGAGCCAACTAAATATAAATATGTACTAGCATTTTGCAACAATATTCTTATTATATCTGACATTCATGCTGTTACAGTAGAGTAGTACAGTATTGTATACTGTGATATCAGTCGCACTATATATGTATCCCCATGGGTGTGGTGTGTGCAAGCTCTCATAAGCGAGCAACTACTCCTGATTCCAGTTCTGACTAGTTATGAGCACCTTTTCCTGATTCCCAGTGTGGTTGTTTACGAGAGCTACTATTTTTAATTAACATGCACGATAGATCAAAATACTCTGATAAACCTTCCACTTTCCTGGTCAGACTAAACACGGAACTGTGTTCATTGATTTCAATTCATACCTTGGTCATTATTGAGCATTATTAATGCCTGGTATAAATCTTTCCTTACATATTAGTATGCAGTGTTGGATCTAGGATGTGCCATTGTGGGATGTTTCCCGCTAAAACATATATAGTTGGTGCATGTTTCTCAATTGAGAGGGCCAATATGGTGCACACTGAATTTCCACGAACTGTAAAATATTATCAAATAAAAAGTAAATTCCGAAAAGGGTAAATATAAGAGGAATTACGATATTAGGATACGATAGGCAACTAGTTCCTGTAAAAACGACATTAGGAAACTGTTTATCGTATCTTCATTTATAGCGATTCTTACAAGTAAATAAAGGCTTATATGATTGTTGCGATTGCAAGGATCACTGGATTCTTTTGGCATCCTGCAATGTTTTTTTGGGAGACCACGGCCACGGGAAGCCCATGAAGGGCTATGATAACTTATTTTAATTTTGGACAGTTTAACTCACCAGCTGTTCCTTGCTTCGAGGCCTCCACTGAACCGATTCTGGAGGTCTCCGTCTGTACTCTTATAACCCATTCTTCATCGGCGAGTGGCTCATCCGCGCCGTCCGCTCTCTTTGCCGGCAGATTCTTCTGCTTCAAGCTCATAGTTGATAAAATTTACCTCGGAATTGTCCGATGAACAACTGTCTTCAGATTCGGAGCCTGACGAAGACATTTTGTCAAAAAGTCCAGCAGAAAATTACAGAACTTACGACGCAAATAAGAAAGAATGAACCAAAAGTATATGAGAGAAGCCTTTATCACGTGACATGGCTCCCTACTATGACGTACCTAGTCCCAGACCCCACCAAGTCGCTAAGATGACGGTAAACGTTCACGGCTCTCATCTTTGAAAAGCCGTAAAAAAAAGAGAAATGCTTTAAAACCATTAATTTTTTCGGGAAGTTGCATAGAATACTTCTAAGTTTGATCTGAAAGCGTAACTTTTTTGGGGTTATAGGCACTTTAATTCTCTTTGTAATTTTGAGATTCTTAAACGCTCATTCCTCAAAATATATTTATCACTCTCAAATGTTGGTTGAGTATCAAGTGTGACAATCTCTTTCGATTTATGAACTCTGTTAGTTTGTATGTACGTCTCTTGAAGTTTGATGTATGCTAATGAGAAAAAAACGTAAACAAAGATTCGCCTGAAAGAGGACGCACAGTTTTTAAATATTCTGCACTGTGATGCAAAATGCAAACCAAGTCTGCTCGGGCTTCTTTTGTTTCAACAGCCAATGGCACATAGGGACGGACCATTTTTTTCGTAATGCCGTAGTGATTTCCCTCTACTCCGCTTACTGAGCGCTCCGTTTCTAAGCTTGCCTACGTATGGTATAGAAACGATGTGCGCGTTCTGGGTCGACGCTCGTGCCGTCATCCATTCACGCTAAAAAATACGGCAGGACACCAGTATTAGACCCTTTACATTCAGTAGCAGACAGTTATCATACAAGTAAACAGTAAACTACTCCAGCTCGACAGTAGACTACTCCAGCTCGACAGTAGACTACTCCAGCTCGACAGTAGACTACTCCAGCTCGACAGTAGACTAATTCAGCCCGACAGTAGACTAATCCAGCCCGACAGTAGACTAATCCAGCTCGCCAGTAGACTACTCCAGCTCGCCAGTAGACTACTCCAGCTCGCCAGTAGATTACTCCAGCTCGCCAGTAAACTACTCCAGCTCGCCAGTAGACTACTCCAGCTCGCCAGTAGACTACTCCAGCTCGACAGTAGACTACTCCAGCTCGACAGTAGACTACTCCAGCTCGACAGTAGACTACTCCAGCTCGAAAGTAGACTACTCCAGCTCGACAGTAGACTACTCCAGCTCGACAGTAGACTACTCCAGCTCGCCAGTAAACTACTCCAGCTCGCCAGTAAACTACTCCAGCTCGCCAGTAAACTACTCCAGCTCGCCAGTAAACTACTCCAGCTCGATAGTAGACTACTCCAGCTCGACAGTAGACTAATTCAGCTCGACAGTAGACTAATCCAGCTCGACAGTAAACTAATCCAGCTCGACAGTAAACTACTCCAGCTCGAGAGTAAACTAATCCAGCTCGACAGTAAACTAATCCAGCTCGACAGTATATTTCCAAGTTATTGTGAAAACGAACCTGGATTTTCTCCGTTTGATTATTCTGAATCGTCTATAACCCGGTATTCGACTTATTTTGTTTCCGAAAAAACGGAACCCAGTAATCGAAATTAGGTTCAAATCCAGACCCATGCAACAAGAGTGACGAAGCCTCTTGTTTCTATAGAACACAGGAAAACGACCTTTTTGGATATAAGTATAAGTTTGCCCAAGTACGTAATTTGTACCCATTCTATGTTGCCTAAAGTGGTAAAGAATCTGAGTTAAGCTGTCATGAAACTGAATAGACCAGTTTACGGTTCATGCCCAGTTGCACAAATCCTTTGTTTATTTCGCGGGACACCAGATGTTGGACAATGGTGGCCCGCCAGTTGAAACAAAAGACTTGAACAACTGCATGTGAACCGTAAACGAGGGTCCACAATAGGGTCCTCAGATCCCGCTTTCCCACCTCATTTTTTCTCTTAATCCCACCATCCCACCCTTCTTTAGACTTCTTTACGTTGAAATCCCGATCCCACCCTTATTTTTTTAACTACAATTTTTTTTCTGCGTTAATTATTACAATAATGATAACATGAAATACCCACCTTCAATAAAATCCGGATAGCTGCCAAGTAAACAGACTAAACACGATTTGATGATGTTTCTGACCCTTGGACGAACACGCAAAGTCACACAAACGGTACGCGACATGCTGTTGACATATGGAAGACGAAGATTGTTCGTTTTGAAGAGTTAATCTGCATTAAATCAAAGCGATTCCCACTTCCCGCTTCCCGCCCCCTCAAAACATGAAATCCCGCTTCCCGCTCGTACCTGAAATCCCGCGTCCCACTCCTGTTTTTAGCTCGCATCCCGAATCCCACCCTCGAAATAAGCCCGATCCCGCCATCCCGCCAAACCTATTGTGGACCCTCGTAAACTGGTCTATATCAACACACTTCACATTATGATCGACCATGCACACAAATTCATAACTGCTTAGAGTTCATCCTTGGCGTTCTTTTTCTTGCCGCTGTTGTCTGTTTTTATCTTAGTCAGGTGTGGTATGAAATCATTCCAGAACGCCATCCTATGTGCTCGATACTTGGTCCCAACACTGGGTTGCAGCTCGATGTTCAAGTGCGCATGCTCAGGGTTTGTGTAGCGTGGCCACGTGACTGGCATGTGACCTCCCTTGTTGGGATCTCTGTGTTAATAACAGAACAGAAAACATTCATAAGAATGACATCAAACCGAGTACGGGGGAGATGGGGGTCGGGTCGGGGTGAGTGAGATTGGAGTAACAACATTAGAAAGGCTGACATCGAAGCGCGTGTGTGTGAGGAATTGTTAGGGGGCAAGGGGGGGGGGGGGGGGGGGGGGGGGGGTTGGAAGGGAGGTAGCCCAAGCTCTACAAATGTCTTATATTCAGAGTAGGGAAGTGAGGTAAACCTTAGCTGAAAATCGCTGAAAATTTGATCTCATACTCATTAATTATTCATGAGGTAACCAGCCAACCATGTGCACAGAATTCGATCACATGACGATCCTTGAAACCCCGGAAAGTACACCCAGAACTCCCAGGAGTACATTCAACCAATTTCTTTCCAGTCCAAGGACTGAATTAATTTTGATCCAGACCTTGGACTGGAACAAAATTAATTCAGTCCTTGCACTGGAAAAAAATTGGTTGAATGTACTCCTGGGAGTTCTGGAAGTACTTTCTCGGGGTTTCAAGGATCGTCATGTGTTCGAATTCTCGGCACATCTCAACATCAAGGTTTTCTATGCTTTCTAGCGGTATGTTCAAGCTTGTGGCCTCCAAAGCGGCAACTTTGTTCTCTCTTGTCTGCCTCCATTCTTGAACAATATTCACTGCCCAGTTGTTCTTGCAACGGGTTGGCAAGGGCACAGCATTTGTTAACACTTCTTCTTCTTCCCCGCTGCTTTTCACTTTCCTAAAAGGTTTTAGAGGTCGGAAGTCTTCCTCGTCGCTCTCACGACAAGCCATGCTGACTTCCCGACGTTGTCTAACAACTGTACAAACTAAATTCTGAAATTTGATATTATAATTCACGTACTCCAGTCTCAACAAATCCCAAAGGGCGAGAAACAAAAGCTACTTCTTTACTAGAAATAGTTAGCCTGCGAAACAGGCCTTCGGTGTTATTTCAACGTAAAGGAAGTGATACAATGATTTGGCCGCGAGAAAATGGAAAAAGGAGACTGGCACGAGAGAGAAGGAGGAGGGCCTGCAGCCATCCCTTATACATTTTCATTTCCCGTACAGATTCTGTACGGGAAATACTGACTGGTCAATTAGCTGTCATCGCTGTCATGTGTCACGAAATGTCGCACATTCCTCCTGCGAACTGACTGAAATGGCGGCGACAAGACATTGACAAGAGAGAAGTGATCGAGCGGTTGAGCATTAATCCAGGAAAGTACATGTATATAGAAGAACAAAGCAGGCAGTGAATACTCTACAGTTGTACTTTCTAGGCGAGATATGTTGGCGGTTTTACCAACAGGTGAAAGCCTTATTTTCCAACTGTTTGCCGTGGAACTCGAGTCAGACAGGACGCAGCGCTTCGGCATTGTCCTATTTGCATAGCATTGTGAAGGATCAGTTAATCGAAACTAAATACACTGAGACTTAAAAGCCATCTCCCTCTACGATCTAAACGTAGAACTGAAGGAAATTACGGAGTTCCCCAAAGTAATTTTCTCTTCTGCTGTCAGAGGCTGTTCGAGTGAAAGAGTCAGTCAGGGTCGAGTAAATGAACTAATGAAGGAAAAACTGAGCGGGGACTGAGCGACTTTAAAGAGGACGTGGTCGTGAATAAATCCCACCCTGTAGAGACTTGGACAGGAGAAATAAAGGTAATAACAATGAACTGTGCAATATTTTGACTACATATCTTAGATACCGACAAAGTTACGAGCACACAAAGTTTGATTGACATGTGTAATAATAACGTTAATCCATGCGGAAAAGGGGCAGAATTCTAATTTCCGTAAGATGGCGGCAGGCGCTTATTTTTTTCGCTCGGATCGGATCAGAACTCGCCTCGCTCGTATCTGCTATACCTAGCACCGCTCGTATCGGAAAAGCGCCTGTTCTGCAGGCTATAGAAACAGTAGAATGGATCAATCTTCAGTGACAAACAAGTTGCCTCCCAAATAATTAATGAGCATGAGATGTCATTTCAAAGCCTCCAATTCGGACTGGACGGGATTTCAAGTCATTGCAATTAGTTCCAGTCTTCGGCCGCGCCTCAGACTGGAACTAATTGCGCGGCCGTCCAGTCCGAATTGGAGGCTTTGAAACATTACTTCACACATAGCCAAGAAACACAAAAAGATATTATGTACGTTTTGACGATTTCTATTCAACATTTACATTTGTACGTTGAAAATGGTAGCCTGAAGAATCACATACAAAACATGCTAAGAAGTAATGCTACATGAATGACCAGTTTAATTTGAACTCACCCATGTTTTGCAAAGTTTGTCCATAGTTTCATTACGTAAAGGGATAATCCTTTCTCCAAATCGGTGTAACCACTAATCAAGCCGCCCAACAAGTCACGAGACATGCTCTTGATTGGTGCACCAAATACGAAATAAACATCTGAGAAATGGTATGCTCCGGTCCACTCGGGAATAGCAGAAAATGTTGGGTGGTGCCTAAACAGATACAAATAGACGGGCACTCCAGCTTCGACAAGGGCGTCGGCCTCAAATATTGTTGGCGCCTGCAAAATCCCTTCACCGCCGACATCGATAACATTTCGGCGGATTGTAATGTTGTTGTCCGGGTCCGCGTGATCGGTGTACTCAAAGAGAACAGCATCTTCTACCAACTTGTTTTGGTTGTGGGTCATTTTACCACCGTGTCTTACGATGGTTTCCAAGAACCACTGTGGGGTCCCATCTCGGGATTTGTTTGGCGCGGCTAACGGGCCCCATCCTCCCTCTTCACTGGTGAAACCCATCATAACATCAACGTGGTTGATTTTTCCTTCCTTTAACAGCATTTTCGGTGCGTCGGGCAGGAATTCTCCATCGATTACAACGGTACTGATATCGTTCTCGCGCAAGTTTGTGGGAAACGTGTAGTTCAGAGAGGCTTTGAGTAACTCCCTGGCACTGAAGGTAAATCAAAATATAATAGAATTTAAACACAAGCCACGTATAGAATGTGTAGACAAATCGACAGACATATATATATATACCCCGAGTATAGTAAAAGGCGAAGAGGTGAGAGAGAGTGAGAGTGTGGGTGGGTGAGTGAGCGAGTGGGTGAGTGAGCGAGTGGGTGGGTGAGTGAGCGAGTGGGTGAGTGGGTGAGTGAGCGAGTGGGTGAGTGGGTAAGTGAGTGGGTGAGAGCGCGCCTCTGGTGTTATCCAATGAGAATCTCACTTCCATGCGCTGAGTTGCAAATCAAGAAAACATGTTTTAGTAAGCCAACGAAAATTACAGTCGCATCCATGCAGCACTCACGGTTGCGCAGGTAATGAGTAGATTATTCAACAGTGAAGAGGTTCAAATGCTGAACCTAATATTGGCAAGGAAGTGAGATATTTTCTTTTTCTTCTCTCCTCTCCTCTTTTGCCTCACTGATTAGCTCAGTTGGTAGAGCACGGTCTAGAGTGCGGGAGGTAGCGGGTTCGAATCCCGACCGCGTCCTTTGGCAGGGACATATATGTTGTTGGCCTTGTCTCCTTCCTCTTCTAATCTATACGAGGGGGACGTGAAAGAACCTGTTGTGTTATTTCGAGAAAGAGTAGGGGATTGTCTTCCGACACAACAGCCTGGTATTCTGAGGTAATAACAATCACTCATGATTGTAAACTGCACGGCAGCACATTGCGCCACAATAGCAGTCCGTATCACAAAAATAACCTTGTGAAGTGCATTTGAATATATACATATAGAATTTGCGCTATATAAATGATAGCCTGGGAAACCAGCCGACTCTTATCGCTCCCCACTCGCGATAGCCGTTTCACGATGTATAAATTAGTTGCAATTCTCAGAAGCCGAATGCGAACAACAGAGTTCTTTTCAAGGAATATAACTACCGAGGCTGCTCGTTTGCTTGGCAGTGTATCACCGTCACGAACAACCATGAAATTCAAGCCTATTTAGCGTGTACCGGTGCTGTTGTTGGCTCCTTTGCATACTGAGTTCTTTCAGCGGCTAGTAAAGCTACGTCATCAGTATGGAATTTTCTGCCTCGCTCCCCAGACGTCTCTTTCGCGAGTGGGGAGCGATAAGAGTCGGCTGGTTTCCCAGGCTATATAAATGAATACCTATATTTTTTCGCATTCTAATTCTTCGAGCCTCTGGCTCCCAGACTCATCAACAGACATATTGGGACATATTGGGATAGATTGGCTCTGTTAGCTCCATATTAGGATAGATTGGCTCTGTTAGCTCCCTGTGCAATAACAGGGTTCGAAATTCACGCTCGCTAAATCGCTAAATGCGAGTTGGTTTTAGGAATTGCCTGTAGAAAAAATAACCACTCGCTTTTTACTTTAGAAACCATACAATACATCGTTTGTATATTGTAGGCTATGCAATGCATTGTTTGTGTATTTCGTAGGCTATGCAATGCATTGTTTGTGTATTTGTAGGCTATGCAATACATTGTTTGTGTATTTGTAGGCTATGCAATACATTGTTTGTGTATTTGTAGGCTATGCAATACATTGTTTGTGTATTTGTAGGCTATGCAACACATTGTTTGTGTCTTTGTAGGCTATGCAATACATTGTTTGTGTATTTGTAGGCTATGCAATACATTGTTTGTGTATTTGTAGGCTATGCAATACATTGTTTGTTTATTTGTAGGCTATGCAATACATTGTTTGTGTATTTGTAGGCTATGCAATACATTGTTTGTGTATTTGTAGGCTTTGCAATGCATTGTTTGTGTATTTCGTAGGCTATGCAATACATTGTTTGTGTATTTCGTAGGCTATGCAATGCATTGTTTATGTATTTCGTAGGCTATGCAATGCATTGTTTATGTATTTCGTAGGCTATGCAATACATTGTTTGTGTATTTCGTAGGCTATGTAATACATTGTTTGTGTATTTCGTAGGCTATGCAATGCATTGTTTGTGTATTTCGTAGGCTATGCAATACATTGTTTGTGTATTTGTAGGCTATGCAATACATTGTTTGTGTATTTGTCGGCTATGCAATACATTGTTTGTGTATTTCGTAGGCTATGCAATACATTGTTTGTGTATTTCGTAGGCTATGCAATACATTGTTTGTGTATTTGTAGGCTATGCAATACATTGTTTGTGTATTTATCAAGAATCATCGATCGTCATGGGGATTAGTAATGATACTGGTATCATATGATACTGGGTATGATACCCAGTATCATTACTAATCCCCATGACGATCGATGATCCTTGATAAATAATCTGATTGATCGTAGTCCTGACCTGGCCTCTCTTTCGACCGCTCCGTAGACTGGAAGGTCGCGGGAAAGAGAGTCCAGTAGATATTGCTTGCGCATGTCAGAAATGTAACCAAGCCACACCATAAAAAATAGGACGTGGCCTAGCAACATAGCTCATGATCAAGGTGGCATACTGGGAATACAAGTGGAGTGTGGTGTTTACTGAATTGTATCAACGTTATGCCTTGAAAGTGTGCAATTATAAATATGTACCAAAGTTTGAACAACTAGAAATATTATTTAATCTATGCAAAGTGAAAGGTGTCTTCGTTAATTTCAGTTCTGGGTTTGCAATGTCGCTGGTTTGTAATTTATTTCCGTTCGTATGTATTTTCTTGAGATCTTCATCACAACGGACTTGTGGTTCGTGGATTATAATTTTAATTTCCCCACTCGAATCTCTGATGGATGATCAAATGTCTAAACTGAACGAGCACGGGGTAACAGCAGTGAAGCTGACGGATCTCAATGAAAACGAAATGCGTCGACTTGAACGTGTAAATACATAGTGTTAATGCTCTCACCTGAAGGATTTAGTGGTACAACCGTATGAGACGCAATAAAAACTCTAAAGCAATACATTGTTTGTTTGTGTTGCGGGAGCACAGATGTTGCGACAAATTCTGGCCATTCTAAACCTTCACAGAAACATTTATCCGGCAAATCCCGCGAATGGAGATTTTAGAGCATGCGTATGCACTATCTACTGGGCTCTCTTTCCCGCGACCCTCCAGTCTACGGTGAGGTCAAAAGAGAAGCCAGGTCAGGCCACTAGATCGATCGCTGATAAATTGCGGATGTCACACCGCGGCATGGAATGCCCGGGATTTCGTTACTCATCAGTATATATCGTGCTTGTTGACCCTTGAACAGGTCTGGGCCATGGCAAGTAATATCACCATTTTTTTAACCCCAAAACATCCCGAGTTCAATCGATTCAAGTAGTAAGAATGACACTGACAGTCAACTCATAACTGCTCATAACTAACTGCTCCCAATTAGATTATGATATATTAACCTCTGTATCATACTATAGCTTAGGTACTTTGTGAAACACGTGCACTATAATCGGAGTGAATGTTATTGAAATCTCATCTGCTCTGGTATAATCAACTAAAAGTCGATTAAGGTTTCTATTCCCAATCTTCACCTAGCTTATCAATCTCATAACATAGGGGCATGATTAGTGAATTCTAATTGGGCCTGATTGGAAGTTGGTTGTTTTAATTAGAAACATCGCGCAATTTGATGAAAAGTTTGAAAACACGCGTGATTAATCCTTAGTTTTCTTGGCCCAATGCGATTACTGCATATACTAATCACCTTTTGCTCCTCAGGCATCCTATTAACTCGTCACCAAGAGAGCAACCAAGCATCTTTGCAACCTTCTCCACAGTATCACGGGTCTCCACTTTATGACAGCAAAATGCAGAGACCGAAGAACCACTCTGGGGAATAGCTCTATGGAACAAACCTTTACTGAGGGGGGAGAGGATGTGGGAAGAAACACTCATACCACCAGCACTTTCTCCAAATATGGTGACAGTATTGCGATCACCACCGAAAGAATTAATGTTATCCTGGACCCACTGGAGTGCAAGAACCTGTGAATAGGAAGAGTGCACACAACAAAGTGAGACATTAGCTACACCGCCAATGCTGAAGGTCATGGATCATATCGTTGCATGGCCAGCGACACTGTTCAATCATTGGTTTGCCTCGCTTTATCGTTACTGTGCGACTACTGGAACTGGGGCAGCTCGGGACCGTCAACATATTCTCAGTTCCCCGCTGAACGCCCAATGGACATTAAGGTCGAACCACCTCCCCCTGAACATCCACATATTTGTTATTGTCGTTAAGTTACAATACTCTACAAAGTACTGAGAGCTTAGTCGAAAATCACACTGAGTTTAGTCAATCAGAAGCTTTAGGACATTTATCAATTGATTGTGTTCTTGTTACCTGATCTATGGAAACATCTGCATTATTATTATTAGCTCAAGCTGTTTCAGAAACTACATGTGCATTTTTAATCCGGACTTTCAAAGAACAGAGGTGATCAAAACAAGTTCTAATATAAGGGAAGATGGTAAGGGAAAAGTGCTCTTATCATCCCTCCTAATCAGTTTATAGTTGCATATTAAAATCATATACTTTTTAGATTTAAGAGTAATTCAAATGATCCAGTTGTTTTTGCACTCATGTTTATATCATACATGTATATTAGGGATGGTTGATGGTGCTGGGTCTATGTCTGTGGCAAAAATATGTGGCAATTGCAATCTGGGTTACTTTGGCAAACAGAGTCCAGTTCTGGAGACACTATAATGTCATGTACAATGTACCAACCCATTTAGTGTGTATTAGGTATCCCACAACAACCCCCCCCCCCCCATCTCAACCCAGGTCACTAGATATTTTACCACCTAAAAAAGTAATCAACTGATCTCTACCTGGTCAAACATTCCATAATTTCCCTTTATGTCTGTTCCTGGAATATTCAAGAATCCAAACACTCCCAAGCGGTAATTGAAAGTAACCACAATGATGTCATGGAGGGCAACTATTACAGAAGGGTCATAGTCTATTGCTGCGCCAAGTGTGAATCCTCCACCATAAATCCACACCATAACTGCTAGTTTGGCATCAGGCTTGGTGTTGGCTGGGGTGAAGACATTGATTGTAAGACAGTCTTCCCCTTCTGGTGCTACGAGAACAAATATAAAGGAATTAGCTGCTATAACTGCTGCACTTAAGCTTTAATTGGTTTCTATTAGAGAACCCCTGACAGTGGAACAAACATATAAATATTAGACTGCAAACTATGCACCCTTTCCCTCCCAAGTTAGGTCCATATCCAGGGGGGTGCAATGGGGGTGTATGCACCCTCTATGGCCTGTCAAGGTCTGCACAAAACAATTGCAGGAAATGCCATTTCAGAGACCTTAGATTTTCAAAATTTCCATGGGCTCATATCCTAGCAGCTGGCACTTGCAGTGGTCTTCATGTGCCTTAATGGCACTAATGCACCCCCCCTCCCCCTCCCCCTCCCTCTCCCCCTCCCATATTCATTTGTTATAACATCTTGAATCGGGATAATAGAGGGAATCAAAGAGTATGGTGTTAGGGATTCTTCTCACTTCAGTCCCAGTGCTCAGAAAAGATCATATTGACATGTTCCCTGGGGGAAAGAGTGATGGATATACGTGTATAATAAGTCTAAATAAGGTAATATATAAATGTGTTTTGGATAACAGTGATTGTTGTGCTTGGGCCAGTCCTTTTTCTTCTTTATATCAGAATAATGTAAGCGTGCAAAGCATGATGGTAGTGGCAGTGCTTGGCCAAGGCAAAAATTACTTTTGTTTTATTTTGCATTTGTAATTTTTTGATTTTGGTTTTTATATGAACTGATTTTTGATTTGCATTTAACTTCATTTTAAATGTGATTTCACTTTTCGTTTTATTCTGCATTTAATTTAATTTCACTTTTCGTTTTATTTTGCATTTAATTTAATTTCACTTTTCCTTTTATTTTCCCTGCTAGCAGAGGTCTCTCTCTGTCTTGGTAAAATGGAAGGCGAGGGATCGAGAGACCTCTGCCAACATCCGACGCTTTCTCTGTCGCGCATGCGTTTAGTTTCCTTAGCAACAAGTGATGCAATCTCATGTGTACTTATGAGCGCACGAAACAACTGTAACAAACAACTGACGCATACAGCTATTTCCGGTAAAATGTGTTTTCGAAACTGGTTTGACTCATCCATGAATGTGGACGGCAAGCGTCGGATGTCGGCAGAGGTCTCTCCCTTGCCTTCCATTTTACCAAGACAGAGATAGAGACCTCTGCTAGCAGGGAACGTTTTATTTTGCATTGAATTTAATTTCACTTTTTGTTTTATTCTGCATTTAATGTAGTTTCACTTTTCGTTAATTTATTCTACATTTACTTTACGTTTCAGTTTATTTCACTTGTGATAATGTTTTAGAATACATTTTATTTTTAATTTAATTATTTTTTTTAAATATAAATATATTATTTCAATAGAAAAGCTTGTTTTCGTTTATTGGCAGTGCTTGGCCACCATAGTTCTGCCTTCTTCACACATTATCCATAACAACTATTTATTTTCATACCCCTATTTTTGTGTCTGTGTTAGTTCATGTACCTAAAAAATAGCAATGTAATTCTACCAGTCCTGGTCATATTCACTGGCACTTTATCCGTACATTTTTGCACCTTTACTTATATAATTATGGTAGCCTAGCTAGATTAGCTTTTTAGTTATTCTAGGATACCTGTACTTTTATTTATGTATTAATCACCATAAACTTCACATGTAACGCATGGTACAAATAAAGTTGTTGTTGTTACGTGTATAATGAAATTCATTTGTCATATTATCCTGTTCTTAAGAAAGTGTCTAACACACCAAAAGAGATGGCATAATTAACTAAAATATAAAGAAATTATGAATATTATGACATTGAATATTGATGTACAGTAGTCTTCCCATCATGTTCCATAATAAATTAAAGCTGTCCAAAAATATAGTATCTCAAATATGGGTGTTTCTATTCAATGCTTTGATCCAGAAACAAGGCTGAAATCTCATTGCCATATATACATGTACATGTATGCGGTATTCAGTTTCCCTGTGTTGAGTCAAATTAAGCTGTACAGGAGTATTATTTGCTTTAAGAATGCTGTTACCATGGCAACTAATATAAGCTGGCTAGAATTTTAGTGGATATTTTCTTGCCAACATTACTTAAAAGCAGTTTCCTCTTATCACTTGTTGCCATGGAAACCAAATAATAACATTTTAATGCTTACAACTATCGGTATTAAATATAATTATTTGTCTTCAGGCAGACTTGTATGCGCTTATGCACCATTTGAACTGTTATTTTATATTCTTGGGGCTCTAATTTCAGACCTTTTAACTCTGTTGCTATGGTAACCAATCGAGCGAACACAAAAACAGACACCACTCTCTTAACTGTCCTGATGGTGGCTATGTTGTCTCCAAATTTTACCAAGATCAGCTGCTCAGATGTGAAGTTAGGGCCAATTTCTGGTTTTGTTTGAAGTTGCATCTGATGGTGCCTTTTAATATAACAAAATGTCAGCTAAATTATAAAGTAACATTAAAAAATCAACTTCTCTGAATCTAACCCAATTTAGATCATTCAAACGGTTTATTGCACATTACACAATTAACTTTTTACAACAGCCACCAATTTTCTCGCAATCTGATTGGCTAATTTTCATATGCAATATTTTAACAGATGCACAGCTGGCTTTCGAAGTGGGCTTTGCAGAGATTTGTGAATTCAGGATGTGTACACATCTGATCCAAAAATCAAGAAAATGAGGATTTTAAAAGCATTTCATCACTGGGAAAAGTTAATTGGTGAGTCAAACTTCCTTGTATGGTGCCATTTGTCAAAATTTGAGCTTTCTCTCGAGTCGAAAGAATGTACATTGTGTATTTTCAGCAAATTGTGATTGACTTTGTGACAAGGTCAAAAGATTCTTTTAGAACTACCCTAACCGTCAACAACAGGTCCTCACTAATTTACCTCACTGAATTTATGGTGTTAAGGTGGCTCGCCTGGATTTTCCAGGGACGCACCATACCCGATTTGAACGGCTGCTACTCCACTGTAAGAGCACGGTCGGGCTAGCCACTTCACCCATTTACTAGAAATAGAATAAACATTCCAAAAATGTAGGTTTGTTTGACATCGGTGTTACCATAGCAACACAGCGTTGACGTCATGTGTTTTACATATCAGCAATTTTCTCGAAATCTAGACCTAAACTTTTAAAACGACCTAGTGTCCCTAGTAGTCTAAATGTAGGCCTTCAAGACTGCAAAGTTTAAAAAAATTGTATGAGAGCGTTTTCGAAAAAAAATGGGTTGAATATTTTCATTCAAAAAATAAACAATTCGCCTTACTTCCTGTTTAGTCGTCGAGAACTGTGTTTTCTGGACCGATTCAAACGCTGTTTTTAGCATATTTCATACCTGTGACATAGGACTACTTGCCATGAAAATTTCATTCCATTTGCTTTATTCGATTCCGGTTTATGGAATAATAAGTAATGTAATAAATATGCTCATTTTACTCAGAATAGTAATGTATTTGCTAAGGAAGCTGTAATTCGAAAACTAGTCGATAAAATGTTTTTAAAATCTTTTCACCTAAAATTCAACATGTACTACCCTTGCCCTGTAAATTTCAAGAGCATTGAATCAATTTAAGGGCGCAAAATAAAAACAAAAACACAGGGAACTTTTACATTCATCCACGCAAGCTTCATTGCTGTATCATTTTGTTTATAGCTTGTGTCTTTCCGAAATTTCTCTTTTGTCTAGATTCTACATACTTGTGTGCTTTTGAACTAACAAGTTTACCATGCACGCTTGCTACACTTCGCTAATGCCGGAATGCTCGTGCAAATTCTGTTTTTAGTACAATAGTCACGCTGCCAGTTGTAACGCTGTTATAATATAACTTATAATATTTATTTACAAAAGGTTTTATAATATCACTAATACAAAATCTCGTTTTTAATTTATATTTAGAAAATGTGGTCTAGACGTCACGGGCACTTTTTCCCGATCTGGTTACTAAAAAACACACTTATTCAACATTATCATCCCGCACTGCCAAGCTTCATGGTTTAACTAATTTGCATGTCATTGTCCTAAGAACAGAATTTGCACGAGCGTTCCGGCGGTAGCGAAGCGTAGCATGCGTGCATGGTAAACTTGTTAGTTCAAAAGCACACAAGTATGTAGAATCTAGACAAAAGAGAAATTTCGGAAAGACACAAGCTATAAACAAAATGATACAGCAATGAAGCTTGCGTGGATGAATGTATAAGTTCCCTATGTTTTTGTTTTTATTTCGCGCCCTTAAAATGATTCAATTCTCTTGAAATTTACAGGGCAAGAGTAGTACATGTTGAATTTCAGGTGAATGGATTAAAAAATATATTTATCGACTAGTTTTCGAATTACAGCTTCCTTAGCAAATACGTTACTATTTTGAGTAAAATGAGCATATTTATTACATTACTTATTACTCCGGCGCTGCTATGGCAGCGGCCGGAGTCTTAAAATGCAGTCTGTGTCTTTTTTTTGTTATTATTATTATTATTATTAATGTTCAGTACTGTAAAAGTTTTGATCAGTTCTGACCTTTGCCGCTAACAATGTGGGTCGCAGACGCTGTGATCGAGCGATAGAGCAGGAGGCATGCGTGTTAGTTGAAAGATAAATGTTCGGTAGAGAGCTTTAGAAGGTTTAAGGCTACCGCACGTCATGAAGTACTCAATTTGCCTCTATCTTCTCTCTAACCGAGTTATTAATATGGATGAAGTATTGTTGACTCAGGCGAAACTACGGCGCCTTCCAGTCTACGACCGCATAAGTAATTGATAAACTTGAAACACTTAGGTATCGAAATACAATCTGAGGTTAACTGCAGATAGCAGGATCAAGCAATTAGACTAAATAACAATTGGTTTATTTTGGTCAGCGCTAATATTATAATATTTGATTCGACGTTGCGTTACATGCCGCTATGGTCTGTCATATCTTGTTCCAGTGTGTATACACAGTGAGATGTAATACCAGCGACTCTCGTTACCATACTTTGATCCTATCTACGAGCTACGGGCCAAGATTGTGTGCCAGGCTTATTAAGTCCAGACTCCAGACTTTAATAACGAAGTCTTCCTTTTTAGACTTTTCACTGTGTTGTCAAGACTCTAGACTTCGTTTCATTGCAAGTTCAATAGAAGTGTTGTTCTGGATTCTAGATGACAAGTATGTTTCTTCAAGGGATATCAGATCGACCCGCAGACCTTTGCATAATTTAGTTTATGCAGTCGTGCGTCGGCTGGCGGCACAGAATTCTCTAAAGATTGTCTACCCACTTGCAGCGGACTCACGACAAAGGATACAAATCGGAATTATCTACGGGCCAAGATTGTGTGCCAGACTTCAATTAAGTTAAAACTCTAGACTTAACGAACGGGATTTTATTCAAGACTTTTCACTGTGTTGTCAAGACTCAATAGACTTACTCATTCAAAATTTACGGGATCGTCTTTCGGTATCGTTGCAAGACTTACGAGGATTCTATAGTCTGTTAATGTGCTTTTCGTTCTTTTATTTTAATTATCGCTCTGTTTTAAAGTCTATGTGTCTTTGATGTCGAGTACATTTCAAACTACCAAGCGTGGTTGTGAAAATTCCCACTCGTACAGGAATACACTGGCTTCCTGCCGAGGTCAAATCATATTCGAAGCATCCGGGGAAAATTCATGGGTTCGATTGTGTTTTTAATCCGCTAGAAATAATGAAATTCGTTACCCAAAGCGCATGTCTACTTCTTTCATGAAACAAATAAACAACGAGAGCATTTTACTTCGACAAGCTACTAGTTCGACAAGTCCAGAAGCTACGCTCGGCAAGTCAACATTTACTCAAGGTCCCGAAGTATCAGTTGAAATCATGGACACCGGGCTTTTTCGGTATCTGCTCCTATTTTATGGAACTCATTACCACTGGAAATGAGGTCTATTGATTCCCCGGGATTGATTGTCTTAGTTCTTTTAATTCTAGTGTTAAAACAAGTCCTTTTAATTCAAAGCTTTTGGTATATTTTATGTTGCCAAGTATTTAAGCCATTATTATTATTGTTATTATTATTCAATTTTCTTTTGGTATAAAATAGGAAATTACTTGTAAAATGATTGCATTATTGCGTAACATTTTTAGTAAGTTAGTCTTTAATACTTGTTGTATTTTAAAGCGCTATAGGACTTCAGGGAATAGCGCTACATAAATCGATTATTATTTAAGAAATAGAAAACATTTCCCGTGTTTCTATAGAGTTATAGAAACACGAGTGACAGTTTGGGAGAACGAGAAATGGCAGTGGGAACACGAGCCCGAAGGGCGAGTGTTTCCACAGCTATTTCGAGTTCTTCCAAACTTCCACAAGTGTTTCTATAACTCTATAGAAACAAGGGGAAATGTTTTCTATTTCCTTTATAAAATAACCCACAGAAAATAAGTACAAAAAAGAAAAATCGCGCGTTTATTATGATCATCAAAACATAAATTCTCCTAACTGTGCAGTCGTACGTCATGAACTTATCACATGACTAAATCAGTCAGTTTTGTCAATCCGATTCAGTGAGTTTGAAAACAGTGCCCTAGCTACGAAAAACCTTTTAATTGGAGCCCAAAATTACACAGAATGATGAAGAAAAAGAAGCTCTATAGACTAATGCTAAAACTTGATTGACAATATACGGAAGCACGTAATGTTCAACAGTTCATTTTGCCTCATGGACTTCACGGCGTGGATCAAGCGGGCGCCGGTTTTCGTACCAAACAAAGTTTGCAGGAGATCAAGACGTGTTGCAAGAAAGGAGGATATTTTGGATTTCTCTTTAAAATCTAGAGCTACAAAGCATGGAAGTCATTACTCGGGTCATCAGTTGTTTTGTGCATTCTGTCTTCCAAGGACTAGAATATAGTTCTTCGTCGATTCGCCGTGTGTCATGCCTCATGCGGTCGCATACGGACGGCAGGTTGTTTTCATCAGACACTTCAAGCCTGATCAGATTTCCTTGCTATTCTCATCCTCTACGGCACCTGTCGAGAGTCATACTGAACCGTACATTCCTCAATTAACCAAGAGTAGTCGAAAGGGACGGCGTTGGATGGAGTTTTAGCATCTGTACAAGACTCAACTTTGTCAGGTTTGTGCTCCACAGTTTGCTGTATTTTTGATTTCCATTTCTATGTCAACCTCTATTTTGTGCATCTAGAAATATTTAAGACAGGATTTCTTTAAGTTCTCCGGCTTAAATCTACCAAACAATAGTTTTTAATTGAGCTTAGTCAGCCAAAATAGACTGTTTTGGCGAAAATGATTGTTTAATATCGCACAAATTGTGAGCAACTCAACTTTGTCCACAGAAATGAATGTTAATTCGTACTTTGAGATTGTTTTGAGTTCAATAAAACATCGGCTTGTTTCTAAACTAACACCACATTGTCGTTTCTTTATACAATACTGTAGCTGGTTCTTCGTCGAATTGAATTTAGTGCTCAATGTTTTTAGAAAAGCGTAGGAATTATTTCGCCGAGTTTCAAATTGAGTTCAAGGCCACGATGCCGGCATAATTTGCCATGTTTCTATAGAGTTATAGAAACACGGCTTTCAACCAATCAGAGCGCGTATTTTCTGTGGGCTATTTTATAATATTATATATTAGCTTATATTTATGCGGCCGTTGATAAAGAAACTCAGAACGGTTAAGCAAACTCATAAGGTTTGCTCAACTGGCAATTTGCTAATTTTAATTGCCATGTAGTGGTACTCGATATCTTCAGCAATCAACAGTTTCATCGTTGTTTTGTTTGCACAAGGATAACACAGGTAGCCCGAAAAAAACAGAGGGCATATATTTTGCACTTATTGTTACTTACTTTAAGCCTTCATCATTTATCTATTTTATGTTTTTGTAAAGGAACTGTAAAAATACACGAACAACGTAATACATTCGATCTGCGCTGCCTGAACATATCTAATAGCATAAGCGAAATACAATCTCAAGTTTAAGTGTATGCAAACACGTTTAGATAACGGGGTCAGCTGTATGAGACAACTCGAGATAACTTGTCCGTCTTGTCGGCTGATAACTAATCAAAGTGAATGACAGGACAGGGCGTTTGTTATTTTATCAATTAATTGTGTTTTCCTAGTCTGGAACAAGTCAAAACATGTCTGGAAACGAGGTCACATTTTTACAAGCAGTCTCTTGCGTTCTATATGCAAAATTGCTGGTTAATAAAAAAAACTAAGGCTGACTGCCGGACATTTCTTGCAAACTCGTAAGATTGTTTTCTCAACTGAAATTTGGTATGTTTTGGAAGTGCTCATTTGCGGACCTCACCGGCGTTGTGGCAGGATGTTGGACAGAGTGCATTCTGGCTTCCCCTGCGGATTTATCGGGAGATCAAATCGTATTGGAGTTGGATAACTGTATAATTATAAACAGAACTAGAAAATCGTTTTGGAAAACCGACTTGGAGACTGGATATCGTTTAAAGGAAAACAGTCTAAAGAATATTCAAAGTCGCTAGTCACTTCACAGACTTCCGGACTGCTGAACTTTCTAGCGTTAAACGCGCTACACTATGTCTTAGTTTTCGAAACTTTTGAACCAGAAATATTGATTGAAAGTGTCTATTTTTTATACCGGCGGCAGCAAACAGAGATGCTGACTATGCGAAGAAAAAAATTGAAAACATTTGGTCAAATGTTCTGTTCTAGATGTACAACATTAATGACATTGACAATTTTGCGTAAAATCTAATATCGGTCAATCTCGTCCAAACACTGTACGAAAAGTAATTAAATATACTTTCTGATGGCCAAAAAACCTCAGCATCACAAAGAGCATAGACTCCTGACCAATTGATAGCTCGAAGTACTAGAAACCTCTGCCAATTGAAGTTGGCACTCAACATCCAACTGATCAACATCGCACTTTATAAAATAGTTTCGATAGTACGCGCGCTCTGATTGGCTGTAAGCCGTGTTTCTATAACTCTATAGAAACAGTCAGTTGAGCGCGCGCTTGAGATAGTTGTGAGAATTTACGTTTTGGTTATCAAATTAAGCGAGCGTTTCCGTGCTTTTATTTGTTTATTTTATAAAGGAAATAGAAAACATTTTCCCCTTGTTTCTATAGAGTTATAGAAACACTTGTGGAAGTTCGGAAGAACTCGAAATAGCTGTGGAAACACTCGCCCTTCGGGCTCGTGTTCCCACTGGCATTTCTCGTTCTCCCAAACTCCCACTCGTGTTTCTATAACTCTATAGAAACACGGGAAATGTTTTCTATTTCTTAAATGTAACACGCTTCGCGCGGTCGCAGACTGGAACGAGCGCATGTCTTGCCCTTTTAGACATGTCGCCACCGAAAGTGAGCCATGTTACAACAATTTATTGCGCTCCCCTAGATAACACAGATAGCCCGAAAATACATAAAGTATATATAGTACCGTACCGCATTGATAACAATAGGATAACACAGGTAACCCGAACCTACAAAGACGACACACACTGATACCACAGGTAACCCGAAACAACTAAGCCGATAACACAATTTATATTATGTTATTATTATTATGTTTTGTATTAATTAAATGAAGCGCTAGTGTACTTATGTTCACTCCTGGTCTGACTCGTGTGGAGTTATATTTCAGATCCTACTAGTATTTGGATCCTAGTATGTTTGGGCTACCGGTGCTATCCTAGGTACCCTAGCTTACGTAAAGTTGCTCGTGTTTATTCGTATTCTACTTGCGTGCATTCGTGTTCTACTTGTGTTCACAACGTCTAAACAAAGATGTATTCTAAAGATATAAGTTTTGCTATTATATTTAACTGTGTTGCGCGACTTTGCAGAGAAAATTAGTTTTCAAGTTCGATTCTCCGCTGATAAATTTAGATTGTGTGGTGGCTCAATTCAAAGCAAATGTCCCCATATTGAAGAAAACACAATGGTTCGCAATTAGGAGCCGTTACTCCAGCAAAAAAAAACAGATGTGAGCCATCTGAGCGGAGGCTGTGAGGAAGGTTTCAGCTTTTCTCTTCATTAAGACGCGTAACATAGAAAAATTAAATAGCACAATTTATTTATTTCGAATACATCTTTGCATAGATATTGAATTGATTTTAGGCTTTAGTTCCTCTTTAAAGGTGCGTGCAGCTTCTGGTTACTCTGGCGCTGCTACGTGACGCGACTGTGCGTGCATACTTTCGCATCTGATTGTCCAATCCAATTGAACAGATTTTGCGTGTGTACTAACAGTGATCTGGCTGTGTGCATGCTAATAACGATGTGAACACAAGTAGCCCGAAAATACAAAGAGAGGGTACCTTACTTAAAACACAAGTAACCCGACACAACTAAGCTAAGCTAGAATAACACAGGTAGCCCGGAAATACAAAAATAGGGTACCGCACTGAAAATACAGGTAACCCGAGACAACTAAGACGATAAAACAATTATTTAGCAAATTTCCTCTGGTTTTCCGTGGTGTGGACTCTTATTTACCACGATTTACGTCATCACATGGTAAAAATTTGTTGTGGACTCACGAGGCGGAGCCAAGTGAGTCCACAACAAATTTTGACCATGTGATGACGTAAATCGTGGTAAATAAGAGTCCACACCACGGAAAACCAGAGGAAATTTGTTTTTTACAACAATATTAGAAAACGTACAAGGAAGTTTCGTTACAAAGCGTGACAGCTTTGAAAGAGCCAGCGTTGTCTATAACTTTCTCGCGTCAGCACCGTTGTCTGGACTCTCATTTACCACCGTACTTCAACCAATCAGATCGCGAGATTACCGGCAATTGTGGTAAAAAACTATATTTGTTTATTATAATTTTTGTTAATTAAATTATGAACCGCTGTGCACTCGAGTTCGCTCATGTCCTGATTCATGTGCAGTTTTAGAACAGATCATCTTAGTATTTGGACCCTAGTATTTTTGGGCTACCTGTGTTACCCTAGGGTACCCTGGCTTACTTTAAGTCGCTCGTGTTCTACTTTTGTTCACTCGTGTTCTGACTCGTTTTAGATGAGATCAACTGCGGGTGCGTACTTTCGCATCTGATTGTGCGTTGTAATTGGCAAACACGCAGGTATCTGAAATAGTCCGCGTTACAAAAAATACGCCGGAGTTCAAGCTGCGTGCAGCTTCTTGTTATTCTAAAAACCGAAATCGAATAAAGCAAATGGAATGAAATTTTCATGGGAAGTAGTCCTATGCCACATATATGAAATATGCTAAAAACAGCGTTTGAATCGGTCCGGCAAACACAGTTCTCGACGACTAAACAGGAAGTAAGGCGAACTGTTTATTTTTTGAATGAAAATATTCAACCCATTTTCTTTCGAAAACGCTCTCATACAATATTTTTAAACTTTGCAGTCTTGAAGGCCTACATTTAGACTACTAGGGACACTAGGTCGTTTTAAAAGTTTAGGTCTAGATTTCGAGAAAATTGCTGATATGTAAAACACATGACGTCAACGCTGTGTTGCTATGGTAACATCGATGTCAAACAAACCTACATTTTTGGAAAGTTTATTCTATTTCTAGTAAATGGGTGAAGTGGCTAGCCCGACCGTGCTCTTACAGTGGAGTAGCAGCCGTTCAAAGTGGATATGGTGCGTCCCTGGAAAATCCAGGCGAGCCACCTTAAGAGCTAGTCACTAATATGAGTTTTTAGGGCTAGATCACAAAACAACACATGCTTCTCCATTCACTCTTCTTAATATTTATGCACATACAATTAGCTACTCGAAAACGAGGCTAACCCCGCATCGTTTCTTAGCTGAAAAGCAAAATGACACCGCGGACGGAGCATTGCTGTGTTCTTCTATGCATTGGAGACAAAAAGAAAAATCCTGAATTGTCCTTTTGAACTCAGGTGGATGTTGCGGCATCCCCGATGCGGGGATAGCCTTGTTTTCGAGTAGTGAATTAGATATTTGCATAAATATTAAGAAGAGTCAATTCTCATAATAAATATGAACTAATGCGAATCCTAATCCTACATTTAAAAATACCCTAACCATCAACAATGGGTGGCTAACTAATTTAGGGTGTTTAGAGCTATAGTCACTAATTTTGGGTTTTACAAATACATGTAATACATCACCGCTAATCAAAATCCTAACCCTACATTTAAAAATACAACTCGCAACTAACAACTTGCAACTTCATGACTAGCAATATACCTGACTGGTGTTTGTCAATTAAACTGATGCTTGTTTATAGAAATGAACTCATGTGTATAAATGTTGTTTCATGAGCACAACAATGGGCAGACATTAAAGTGCCTATGAAGCTTATTTTTTTATTTTAGATATCAATTCTAAATCAAGTGAATAGTAGAATGGTACAATATATTTTGCTTTGAATGCTGTGCCGCTGAGTTAAAGAGGTTTTAATATCCAAAATGCCAATTACATGACGTCAGGGGAGGCATCTGCAATCATTTCTTAGTGGTTGTGAATGGGCGTTTCCACTGATATAGGAAAATAAATTTCTAACATCATTTTATTTCAACCATGGGTATAACACTGATAATTTAAAAAATGTGTTTAATTGTAACAACAAATTTTGTATAATAATTGATGCCTCCCCTGACGTCATGTAATTAGCATTTTGGATATTAAAACCTCTTTAACTCAGCGGCACAGCATTCAAAGCAAGATATATTGTACCATTTTACTATTCACTTGATGAAGAATTGATATCTAAAATAAAAAAATAAGCTTCATAGGCACTTTAAGGGGAGGCCAGGGTCTGATCTTAACATCCCTTAGATGTTAAATGGTGCATTTCGAAATGTCGACAGCCCCTAAAGACGTGTTTACGTTTTGGACTTTTCGACTCAAATGCAGTTTGTACATACTAAGTGTTTTTCCATTGTCCATACTCTTATTGAACACAGAAATTACCCCATAAAATGTTCAAAACTTTGCAGTGCTCGATGCGCTCGGTGTTCCACGTTTTGAACATTTTATTACGTAATTTCTGAGACAATGGAAAATGTTTGCGAAAAATTTCATTGCAAAAATCGAAATGATTGTCAATTCAGTTTTTGTGACCTCCCAACCACAGGAGTTGGAAGGAACTGAAAGTTTTATATAAAGTACCCAAAACGTTATGTCTCTATCAATTCCAAGCCCGCCATTTGCATACAAATGTAGCTTAGCTGGCCCCACGGTATTCTGATTCCAAATCTCCACAAATGCCCGGCGGGGGGGCATGGGTGGGCTTGGAATTGATAGAAACATTATGGCAAAGGCCAACGTTTCGTTTCATTAGCACCTGCCCTGCCATTGAAATAATTTTAAAATATTTATACATATGTACTACCATTTGCAAGCTACCGTTAAGCGTGAACCTTTTTCCGCGTTCGTTTATGTTTGAAACTAGACGTCTGGCGTCCCAAACCTTTTCAATTCGTCGGCAAACTAATTAGTTTCAACCTTGATGTTTAAAACCGTTTGATATGTCTTCTACCGTCGTGCAACTCAGATTATGCCAAGAGACAGTTGTTGTCTTGCATCTCTCATAATTCTGAGCGTCCAAAACTTTAACTTGAACGGACATTTATATGATTTAGCGCGTAGCGCGAACCTGAATCCCATGCACTCGCTGAAACGTGAAGGCGGGACATGTCAAAGGTTGTCATTATCGTGGTTAAATTGCAAAGGTTTGTGCCGCCAGACGTCTAGGTTTCAAACTTAAACGAACGCGGAAAAAGGTTCACGCTTAACAGTAGCTTGCAAATGGTAGAAATATAAAGCAAGAAAATAAGCAAAGCAAACGTACCTTTGGGAATGGAAGTGTTCATGTCATACATGGCGCTCATCATTGTGGTCATATCAAATTGTAAACATGTATTCCCATACTCAATAGCTTGCTTAACGCCTGTCCAAGCTTTGGCTGGCTTCGGGCGAGAAAATCGAAGTTCTCGAACTGGTGGTTCGGCAAAAGGGATTCCAAGGAACTGTCGAACAGATTTGTCACCAACAACGTGTACAAGACGGCCTTGAACCGAACCTGATGAGGTTTGGATGAACAGGGAAGCATCGTCCATAGTTGCATGGCTTGGATGAACTGCATTAAATGCAGAAAGAATTAGAAAAAGGTGAAGTAGGTGAAACGCCATGACTTTTGTACAAATGTATATATGCGGGCACTCCTGTAGCAAGAAGGAATGCATGCGTAACCATGCGTAACCATGCGTGACCATGCGTGTCCGACATAACCGGAAAGAACGAAGGCTCGGAGTTCAAATAATTTTAATGCAACCGCGCTTGAAATAATGATAATCATTAATTCAAAAGACAATCCTAACCTAACCCGTCTGACGAGTTCACGGGTAAACGACGGGTTAATTATCACTCACCTGGAGCAAGGATTCACAGGTAAACAAGAAGAGAAGGTAAATGAGAGAAAAAAGGATTTGTTTGAGCTGCTACTGCTATGCAGACGTATGTTTTCACTCTCATTAAATTCGTTACTTTTTTCTTCGAATTTATGTACTCCTACTCGGGCTCGAACTCGTAACCCTTTGCGTGTAGGCAGTGTGCCGTCGTTCGGAATATAACAAATGTTTATCTTTATCCTCATAATCCATTTAAGGATAATTCAACGGGAAGAATGTTATAAAGAAAATGTCTTTGTCCGCCAGGCGAATCCTTGTTTACGTTGTTTCCTCATTAGCATACATAGACGTCAAGCGACGTACACATAAACAACCAGAGTCCATAAAGGTCGGTACACACGAGGGACTTGTCCCCTCGTCTGAACTAGGAAAAATATTGTCGCGGGGACAAAATGTTGTCCCCGGGACTTGTCCCTTCAAATCAAACTGGTTTGAATTGAGCGGACAAGTCACGCTGGGACAAAATGACAAGATTTTTCCTAGTTCACACGAGGGGACTTGTCCCCGGGACTTGTCCCTTCGTGTGTACGGATATTAAATCGAAAGAGATTGTCACACTTGATAATCACCGAAAATTTGAGAGTGATATGATAAATATATTTTGAGGAATGAGCGTTTAAAAATCTCAAAATTTAAGAAACTCTTGCAACCCAGCCCGTTTTACAGTTTTCAATAGTCAATTAATTTCTTCGTAAATATTTAACATTTCAATCTCAAATTTTCGACGATTACCAAGTCAACTGATGTAGTCTGTTTAGTTTAATTTATGTTAATGAGGCAAACATGTAAACAATGACGTCAGCAAGAATCCGCGTCTCGGATGTGAACCAAACTCTATTTACACAGATATCTTAAATAAAATATTTTAGGTTAAATCAAATCTAACACTATCATTCCTAATTTGGAGACATTCAAAAAATTGGCTATAGCCTTTCTTCCGGTTTCTGAGGTAGGGCCTTGAACTGATCGTCCTCTTTCAATTTGTAAACAATGATATTTAAGTAATTACTCGGGCCAGGCCTTTGGCCGGCACGAGTCAGAAATCGCAAGTGTTTTTATTTTATTTTTGGTGTTTCGAGTTGGCGCAACACGTGACAGGGTCAACCAATTAGATTCTACTCTGCTCGGGACTCCCGCGGGTCATCTGTACGGTCGATCTAAGATGGGGAAAGCAGTCGGAGGAGAAAGAGGAGGTCGCCGATTCGCTTGAAATCGCCACCAGAGAACGAGAAGAATAACGACTACTCTTCAAATCAGCTTTCTACAGAAATCTTCTGAAACATATGGCTTGGAATATATTGCATGTAGCGGAGCGACGCAGCTTGAACTCCGGCGTATCTCTTAGAACACGAACGCTCTCATACACCTACGTGTTTGGCACATTACAACGCACAGTCAGATGCGAAAGTATGCACATATAGTCGATCTCATCTAAAATTCCACACGAGTGAAAATACGAGTGAACACAAGTAGAACACGAGTGAACACCAGTGACTTCAAGTTAGGCAGGGTACCCTAGGACAGCACAGGTAGCTCAAAAATGCTAGGATCCAAATACTATGATGATCTGATCTAAAACTCCACAAGAGTCAGAACACGAGTGCATAACGCTTCATAATTTAATTAACAAAAAATGTAATAAAATAATAATAATAATAGTTCTATCGTCTTAGGTGATTCGGGTTACCTGTGTTATCAGTGCGGTACACTCTCTTTGTATTTCCTGGTTACCTGTGTTATCCTAGGGTACCCTGGGTTAGTTATTTCGAGTCAGTACCTGTGTTATCAGTGCGGTATCTTCTATTTATTTTCGGGTTATCTCTGTTATCCTAGCTTGGCCCATTTGTGTCGGGTTACCTGTGTTTTCAGTAAAGTACCCTTTATTTGTATTTTCACATCGTTATTAGTATGCACACACCCAGACTGACTGTTAGTACACACACACAATCAGTCAAATTGAATTGGACAATCAGATACGAAAGTATGCACGCACAGTCGCATCAAGTAGCTGCGTAAGAGTAACAAGAAGCAACTTGTGGACAGCCCTAAACTGAACTCTAAAATCAAGCCAACGTCTATACAAAGATGTATTCAAACGACATAAGTGAATGCTACTTCACTGCCTATCCTATAAGGCGAGGGAAAATTTTCAGAAGTGCCTCAAATTAAAAATAAACATATCAGTGATGAAGAGGAATAACTTCATAACATACAGTACGATTTCATAACTTTATTGATCATTTTAGTATATTATATTGAAGGGACTTTCTATCAGCAGTGGCGTAGCGAGCCCATAGGCCCGTAGGCCCGGGCCTACAATTTTTTTCAGCCCACCTCTCATATTTTAAAAATCTATGAGAAAAAAACAATTTCCTGAAATTCTTTCACTTTCGTAATAAAAAAAGAAAACGCAATTTATCAACGTACATGTATGATCTTATGATTATAAAAATTGCAACCACTCTGTCACGATGAGATTATGGAATTCGCGCATTGAAGCAAGGGAAAACTCAGGAGCCCACAGCCGCTATGAAAGTCTTACAGCAATGTCTCTAGCATAGGGATTACTGGAATATAGAACATTTTGGCTTTCTGCTTGAGATTTAAGGTAAACTTCAGAATTTATAACGACTTCACAAACACTTTTCGAGTCTCAGGAATGCAGGAAATAGCGTTTTAGAGGGTAAAATCCAAAAACAATTACGGTAGGATGCCCCCGGACCCCCCTAAAAGCTCGCGCCTCCGCCGCTCGATGTCCGGATTCAAGCAGGTCGGGCCTACAACTATATTCCAGTAATCCCTCGGTGTAACAACCTCACAGACTGCGTCACAAAACTCCCTTTGCTAACTATGAATAATTTGGGACTTAGAATATTTCCCGAGCACCCGACACTTATATATTTTACAAGGAATTGGGGAGCCTCTACTTGAACATTTTTTTCTCTGCGCTCAGCGTAGGAATCGAATCCAAGAAGCTAAGATTTGTAGAACGACTGACACAATCCTACCCAAACAGTAACCGCTAGACCACGAGTGACGAGATTATTGGGGCATGCTTAACTTTCGTTAGAGCTATTAAACGAGAATCCTCTCACGAGCGAGGTTTTGGTTCGAGAAAGGCTTCGAACAGTTCCCTTTATAGCTCTGTAATATACACTAGTAACAAGACTGAAGTTTTGTGAATGAAGGTAATTAAGCTTTTAATTAGAGATAACCAACATGCATTTCAGTTATGAACACAGCAGATAAAGTTACACAGAGGCACACGAATTGACCACGAATACAATTATTAACATGACTGTAGAAAGAACAGTAGTGAAATATAGTGGCAGCTCTATCGGCAGGATGGACAGGATACAACTTACGATATGGGATAAATATAAACATTGCGACAATCATATTTTAGTACTCGGAACCTCCAGTACAACAGAACAGCAGACTGTAAATTGTAGACATGTGTTACATGAATAAGTAGTGTTTACAGTAAAAGGTCAATTTCTTTAACTTACATACGAGAAAAACATATCTAATGTTCATATGATGAAAAACTAAAATATTAAATTACATAAATATACTAGGGGAGCAGAGAGCAGAAAGTCACCGCGACTGATAACTCCCCTACCCCACTCCTAATAAATAATAGGAGTGGAGTACCACCCCTCCCCTGTGACCACGCCTTAGAATGGAATGTCTGAAATGTAAAGAATGTAGAAACAAATGGCGACGCTTATTGTATACATCCCGAGTTAAGGCTGTACGCAGCCTCTTGTTAACTTAGAAATATACTCAAACACAACGCAATGTCCTAAATTTGTAAGTAGATGGTTAATTCGAGTCGCTGGTGTGTATTTAAGTTGTAATGAGACTTCATGTTTTCACGCTGCTCGGTCGCAGATAAAGGGGTAGTTTCTTGGTGTAGAAGTTCACCACATAACGTAAAACCAGAGGAGGGTGATCACGCGTCACGGGACTTTTTCAGCCAATCAGAACACGGGAAATTTTTCCCGAGTTTTCCCTCGAGAATATCCATGAAAGGGGAAAATATTGCTCTGTGCGCCCAGAATATTGGAGTTTAGAAGCTAAAATGGATGTATATCGACAGAATATTATCGGAAGATCAGCTATGTGAACTATCACTTCAAGGTAAGAGGGATTACTGGTATTTTTTATTTGTGAAAGTGAAGACTTCATATTTTTCTTGATTTCGAAAAATAGAAATTTAGCCCATTTTCAACCTTCCATATCTAAGGAAACGATTAAGGAAACCTATTTTATTTTTCATTGATCAATGCTTTAGTCCATGTTAAACAATTTAAACCACAAGTACCCCCTTGAACCTCTCACCGTTTTCTTGCGATTTTGCATTTTCTGCGGCCATGTTTGTGACACAATACGGCCAAACAAGAACGACGCGTGAGTAGTGTATAGCAACATTCTAAACGAAGAATGGCTATAAAACACTTTATATAAGACTTATGGCTATTCATAAATATCTGGGAACGACTTCTTTGTATCGAGTACCCTGACAGATACGTTTTAATAATTCATTTTTTCATTTTTGTCATACGAACATTCCAAAACATTCAACAAACCTGCGCCCTACTGAACCAAATTGGATCTCAAATCACTCCTTGTTCGAGTAAAACTGTTAGGAGCATAAATTTATTCATGAAAAGTCTGATACCAATACTGTATAAATTTGTCTGCTAGGTATTATCAAGTATCTACTGGTGGTCAGCATGATCAGAGACAGTAATTCAAGGACCTGAGCTGTTGTATCAAGGGGGAACTCTTGTTTATGTACATGTAACTTGTTTACCATTTAGACAGATATCGGTCTGAGTTTGTGTATACAAAAGTTTACATATTGAATTTCCCAATTGGAAAAACGTTTACCATTTGTACCAGATGAAAAAATCTCGGCATAACGCCTGGAACTGGTACGACAGACTGGGAATTGTAAATGGTACACGATTTCCAGTTCGGAAATTCCAGTTGGGAATTTTGGACTAATTTTTGAGATGTTTCATTAATTAATTATTTTTCTACCATACAAACCGAAAAAAACTTTTACCAATTACATTCAATGGGAGCATTTTATTGGCCTATATAATCTCGAACCGGACTGGTGAGAAATTGCTGGAGCTGGAGGTGAGAGATTGTTTAGACCGATACAACACTCACACAAATGTTGTAAACTATACTTGTTAATTATGAAACTTAAAATATTGTGTGGTTCCAGAAATTATCAGACAGGGGGTACGTCCATGCTATATATTTCCAGAGGATTTTCCACGCGAAATTTAACTCGCCAAACCACAGGAAACGCAAGCTCTGTTTGTGTTTTAAATTATAAGGGTTTGTATGAGATTTTTAACGAGTATTTGGTTGTATCCGTTAGGCCAGAAATACTGAAATAAAATCAATGAAAACTTACCTGGAGTCTTTATCTGTTCTTCATTGGGTTCTGTATGCAATTTCAGCGAATTCTGTTGAATTTTTACCCCTCGCCCTCTCCAACAGAATTCGCTGAAATTGCATACAGAACCCAATGAAGAACAGATAAAGACTCCAGGTAAGTTTTCATTGATTTTATTTCAGTATTTCTGGCCTAACGGATACAACCAAATACTCGTTAAAAATCTCATACAAACCCTTATAATTTAAAACACTAACAGAGCTTGGGTTTCCTGTGGCTAAACAAGTCATGAGTGGCATAAAATATAAATCTTACTGATCGTTGCATGAATCGAGAGAATAAAAGTTGCAGTCATTTTCTTGCCAGCTTTCTTATCTGTTCTAAAATCTACAAAAACAATACATTATTGTGTCACTCTAAAGAGTTTGTGTATGTATAGTGTATGGATGTGATTGTGCAAAGCTGAGCTGTAATCCCCTGCATTACCTTGACTTCGATCACTACAAGATGGCTACGAGGGGGAGGTTTACGTTTAATTAGCTCAAATTTTCAGTATTCGTTATATTGATGAACTCTAAATGCCTAAGAACTGGACTGAAATAGATCTTAAAATCTTTAAATCTTTAAATTGTACATAATCTTGGGGAATGTGAGAGCCAGAAACTCTAAAAATATCAAGGAAAAGTCTTTCCAAAAATGCTGGATTTCAAATGGTAATTACGCAGACACCATCAGGTCCATGTTAGTAAGCAATTAAATTTCCGGAGAGGAGGGGGCTTGGTGTTCTACAACAAGGTATTTCTGGAGGGGTTTGGGGGAAATCCTGGGGTAGGGGGGTTCTTAAGATACATCCCTTCCATGGGAGGGGTATGGATATTTTCTGGAACCATGCACACAAAAAATACATGAATTTTGATAATAAATGTAAATAATTGAGTTCAGCTCTATATGGTTTACCAGTCATGTGCAGTGTACACAAAAACAGCTCCCACATTGATTAGACAGTCTATGCATTAATAAAAAAGTTGTACATCTGTGTCGTGGACATTTCATTGAACTGGGATAATGGCAGTCAGTGATCAGTTGAGACCTCCCTCCAACAGACCCTAGCTACCATGCATAGTGCTTGTTGGATACAGAACTGACAACACTGATGTTTTATTAGTCATGTTCTGTATCAAACAAATGCTAAGTATGGACTGTAAAGGGAACATGCTGTTTCAATAAAAAAGATGATTTACGATATAATTATCATATTCTGTGTATGTTTCATCGTTGCCTTGCATATTAGACTTTTGTCCATCATATTTATACTAGTTTTATATTTGTAAGTACAAGTTAACCTTATTTTAATTACCACCCCCAGAAATAGAAATTACTGAAAGAAAAATAAAAGAAACAATAATTTGATCCAGTATAGTCTGTCAATAATAATTGCAAATGAATATAGTTCATCACTGTAGCACAAACTAAAACTGAAGTATGCAGCCCTCTATACCAATTCGTGTTAGAGACTGAAATATTATAATAGTGATTTTACTCAACCCATGAAATAGACATTAGACTAATAGACACAGACTATTAGACCCTAAGTCCAATGTTTGCTTTTGTGCAAAGATGTGATAAAACACTCGGACAAATGCCATTTCATGCATTTTGCAGTCAATATGCATAATTGTTTTATATTAAAATGTAACAAGGAAACAAGAACGCTTATTCAGACCCCGCCACGCTTGCCCATTTACAGGCCTAAATATCGCTGAATAACTCTAGTTAATTTCATATGGTTATAAAGCGAACAAACATCGCGTGGCCGATAATAGGTATTGCTTGGATGATAGTGGGTTAATCTGGCCGATAATAGGTTTGTCAACAACGGACATGTTCAGTCGATTTTCAGGGAAAATAGTGAAATTCGAAAGGAACGTAGCTACAACTACTAAAGATCACGAAGGAAGAAAAACATTGGCAATAGCCCTCTTCGTTATACGACTAGTAGCGATCAAAGTAAAGTGGTCGATAATAGGTTAAATTACAAACGAAAATCGCCGAAAATGTGAACAAATAATTTAGCAGTATCAAGCCTTCAACCACCATGGTTTATCGCCAAAAACGTAGCTCGTTCACTGTAATCAACATTTCAAAGGATGCGAGGCAAACAAGAACTTAATGGTTGTCATTTTTGGCTAAATTCTCGCACCTACGCTTAAGGGTAAGGGCTCGTATAAAAAGAGAGACTCTGACAAAGTCCTCAAAGAGCACTAAAACAAACTTCCCGAAAACTCGAATGAAGTTATTTCAAGCAATATATAAACGCAGTGGAATCAAGCCAAGATGAAGTGAGTTTTAAGGATGACTGGGGCTCTGGCTAAGAAAAATGGACGTGAGAAAATCAAAAATACACCAAATGCTAGAGCTCCGCACACATCGACTGCAAGTGACGACTGACTTCAAAAATCAATTTGAACCATGATCCTTTTCGACGCGTGATCACCCTCCTCTGACGTAAAACAAAGGAAACTATTGTCTTCTAAAACAAAACAATACCCTGTAATACAAAGAACCCTAACCCAGAACACAATGCATCTGCTACACCAAGAAATATCCGATAAAGGCGAGAGAGAGAGAGTGCAAATCCAGCAGTTTGTGTAATATTTACTGGGACCCTAGGCCACAGTCAGTATTGCGAACGCTCCAGGTGGGCCGGCCGTACGTTGGTCTTCTGGAGCGATCACCAGATTACAATGTTCCGGAAAACCCATTGGTAGCAAATACAAATGTCGGCCCAAATGTCGGTTCAACATTTCACACGTCAGGTCACGTGTGTTTGGAAGCGCCAGTTAATCCATAATCCTTTCGTAAATTGTCAAATGTCCATCCAAAGTCCTTCTTGAAAATCTCAAAGTCTTGCCATTTTCATCGAAGAAACCTTTGGTTTCGGCAAAACGTCGCTTCGATTCGATCTGTGAATTGGCCGGGTCCTGACTTTGCAATTGGTTGTTTCAGGTCCTGTTAGAAATTCAGTGGGTTTTTTTCAGTGGCCATGCACTCGTGTCATGTCGAAGAAATCTCTGCCTCTGTGTAAAAAACATCCTTCGGCTCCGACAAAGTCGCCAGTTAAAATATCCTGAGCCTATAGGAAGGCTTTCCCACGAATGAAGTTAAATAAAATTAAGGTGCTTACATTTGAGAGATGGGACTCCAAATTTGAGAGAAATTTCCTCATCTCTTTCCGATCTCCCTGGTCTCAGCCATCTTGTTTTATTTAACTTACATTAAAAACTTGTAGAGTCAACTCGGTCAGGCAACCAGATCCACATATATTTTATTATTTGTCCTGATCTATGTATCTCATTGTGGAAATGAAACTTTATAACCGTTAATTCTTGCACTAGTCATGCATGGGCTTTTATCATGCATCGGCCATGTCAACTCCCAGGAGAATAAAAACCTTTCTTTTCGCCTGGTAAACTCGTTGTGAAACCCACGAGTGTGAGGCGACCGGGGCGAAAACCATTGTTTTATCCGAAATGACTGGATTGTGATAACAGTCCTTAAGTAAGTATAACGTTACCCGGTGCACATATTCTTGCAATTTTGGCAACTGCATTATTTAACTCAATATTTTGTTTTACTTCATATACTGTGAAACATTCGGATGTACATGTATCCCTTTTGTGTTTATAAGTAATTATGTACTGCAAGTAAACCATTCAATCTTTTCATTGATAAAATAAGGTCGGAGCCTACAAATTATGCATGACAAGGTTCTTGCTAGGGCTGCACCTTGTACCATTGACAGAACAAATATATTATCACAAAATAAATTGCATAAATAACTAATTAATGGCTTGATAGCTTCAACGAAGCCATTATTACGGGTCTTAGTATTGCTGTAATAATTTTGGGAGCCAAATCTTGGCCTGAGCCTTGACTTGGCCTTGGTTCTTGTGGTCTACGCTAAAACATATCTGGGCTTTGACTTGACTTTGGTTCTTGTGGTTTGCTATAAGGCACATTGGCCTTGACTTGACCTTGGTTCTTGTGGTTTGCGGAAAGTAGTTATCAGTTGAATTGGTTTGTTGCTACTTAGACCAAGGTGATTTTTTAAGTTGGCAGCCAGTCTTTCTGTTCCAACTGTGTTGTTACGGTGTAGATCGTCGTAGTACACTCTTTCGTAAATTGTGCCGTCACGCATTGTTGTTACTTTGCTTTTGTCCATGAGCTTGACATCGTTTCCAAACTTTGTACACATATATATATTTTGGGTTTTGATTGACGACGTCTATTATGTCATTCTTGGTTCTGCGGACGATTTATACCTGACTTGGCAACTGTATCTGAACCCTTCAGACATCTAACAAAGAAAGCGACACCATTCGTGTTTGGCAGTAGAAGCGTCTATCTAGCGCCACACCGCGGCAAAACGTCACGCGCATGCGTATTTGCTATTTCTTGTCGGCGCGCGGCCGCCCCCAGTTTCCCGCGAAAACCGAAATGAAACAACAGGCATATACCCGTGATTTTAAAATTTCTGCTTAAAAGTATTCATTTGTGAACTGTTTTGTCAAAAACTAAGAAAACTACTTAAAAGCTAAGCCTAAGACTTTAACAGGTTGAAGTTTTCTTAATTTGTAATTCATTGTGAGTTTACTAAGTTATAAAATTATTTACTAAAAAAGTTGAAACCCTCGGTAATTTGTATTTGATAGCAGAGCCTTCGTTCTTTTGGCCAGCGGAGCATACCGTTTTGCCGCGGTGTGATCTAGCGCTAAGACCCTTGACAAATATTCCCCAATGCAGGTAGTTGCTGACGAACGTCCCGTCGGACTAGGGCCTGTCCTGACGCAGACACAAAGATGTACCAAGAATCATCAGTTACGCAAGCCGTAGCCTTACAGAAACAGAGAGAAGATATTCACAGACAGAGAAGGATGCTCTAGGGCTCATATGGGCCTACGAGAAGTTCCACCCTTACGTTTATGGAGTTCCCTTTGAACTTGTCACTGATCATAAACGCCTAGAGGTTATCTGCGGACCAAGATCCAAGCCATGTCCATGCAGCGATAGATTGGTCCTGCGGATGCAGCCGTAACAAATTCAAAGTTAAGTACGCGCCATGGCCAGGACCGAAGAACATTGCTGATACCCTGTCGAGACTAATAAGTGACAACGACGCCAGGAGGGAACACGCACCAGAAGCAGAAGAATACGTACGATTTGTGGCGGTATCTGCAACACCCAACGCTATGACGACACGCCAGGTCGAGGAAGAATCCACTGATGACGAGGAACTTCCGGAAGTTAGGAAGTGCATTGACGGAAAACCATGGGATCAACTAGTCTACAAACAGTACCTCCCATGCAGTGGTTAGTTATGCGCCATTGGACAGTTGATATCCAGGGGGACACGGATTGTTATCCTGAAGAATTTAAGGCCCAGGATACTATTCCTTGCCCATGTTGGCCACCTGAGCATAGTTGGAACTAATCAGAAACTGCGCAGCAAAGTGTGGTGTCCAGGAATGGAAAATAGGATGCAGAGAAACACTGCAAAACTTGCTGCCAACTGGTCAGTCGTCCCGAGCCTCCGGAGCTTATCAGGCCCACAACCGCCTTACTGGTTAGCTCAGTTGGTAGAGCACGGTCTAGAGTGCGGGAGGTCGGGGGTTCGAATCCCGACCGCGTCCTTGGGCATGGAGATTTATAAGCCGTTGGTCTTGTCTCCTTCTACTACTAATCAGTATCTGAAGGGGACGTGAAAGAACCTGTTGTACTACTCGAAAAGGAGAAGGGGATTGTCACCCGGTACAGCAGCCTGGCCATTACAATAACCATACACTCAACATTGTAAACTGCGTGGCAGCTATTAGCGCCGTAAAGCAGTCCGAAATAATTCACTGACGGGATATGTCAATAATACGTAAAGCGCCATGAAACTGTGGTGAGGTTAGGCCCTTCGGAACGAGGTTTGTTCCCAGATCTTTATATACATACACGTATTCGTCGAAATAGGAGGATCGCTTATTATTGTCTGTTTATGCATCAGTCAATTCCAGCAATACCCGTCCCCCCCCCCTCCCTTCACACCCGGGACATGGTGGAGCATTTGTATAATTTGAGATTCCGGAGATCGGGGATTAGACAGCATAAGCAAAAGACATCCATAAAGTTATGGACGGCGTCCGGATGTCAAATGTTTCGTTTTGCACGATTTAACGTCGTCGCGAAGATAGATGCGTCACGCCTAGTTGGACAAGAGTCTTCCCGTCCGTGTTGTTCGATAAGAAACGTGTCCAAGGTTTATAGAAAGATTTTACCACCGTTTTCAATCCAATCTTAAAATCTGAATTTCTAACGGGATATGAAACAACCATAGGGGCTGATCAAAGCCAGGACCCGGCTAACCCACAGATCGAATTGGAATTTAGCCTGTTGGTTTTTGTGGAAGGAAGAAAACCGGAGGACCCGGAGAAAAACCATCGGAGCAAGGGCGAGATACCAACAAACTCAACTCACATATGGCGCCGCGTCTGGGGATCGAACTTGGGCCACAGAGGTGAGAGACGAAGTGCATAACGAAGCCACATGGGAAATCTGAGGTTTCAACACACCTTAAAGGCCTGAAGTCCCTATGTGTAGTAGCATGGCATACTTCATAAGTGTCTCGGATTTCGAGGCGTCTGCCAGGACCATACTCAGGTGGGGGGACCTCACGGTGGGGGTCATCTACCAGATCACCAAACTGGAGGCAGCTGTGGTAAGTGAGTGGGAATCGCTGGTTATAACCCTGAAGAAAAGGGATGGTGAAGAGGTTCATGTATGGGCTCCAAAAAGGCTCTCTGGAGACCTAAAAGGACAGCCCCTTCCACGTAACATGCGCCCCCGTGGGTTCAAGTCCTTGGCGCGCAATAAGGGCCACAAGTACTACACGTACCAGCTAGTCTAACACGGCGGATCAACGGCGACTCTTGTATCGACGGACAAGAATCGACCCTCTATTACGGGAGTCAAGTTGAAGCTGCCCGAATCAAAGTACTGTTCAAGGAGGACAGGCTCACGGGGTACTACAAGTACAACAATCTGATGCAGACAAAGTGATCATCTGGACCCTCTACCTCCAACAGAAGGTCAAGCCCCCATTCAACCTATAGACCGCGCCCAATAGAGTGCAGCTCAGGTTAAAGACCTTGTAAATGACACCTGGCAGGACTATTCAAACATGTACAATTGCAGTCGAGCCCTCAGCATATTAACGAGCGATGTCTGTAAGTGCGTCAAGACCGGCGTGATCTATAAGAGGAGGTACGCCTTCTCGCTACTTCCCTAAATGGTTAGTCCCGTATATGTTATGTTACCCGTCAGTGACATACCGTGTTGATTTCGAGGGTTGGAAAAAGTTAGATTCGGTTTAAGCCTAAGTAAAGGATGCCTACCGTCAAGCAATTGCGTGCTACAGCCAAGCTATATGGACTCTCCGGAACTTCAAAGTTCACTAAGCCTCAACTCATCGAGGCGATAAGGAGTGCCCTCGCACTCGTAAAGAGGGAAGGTCGACGCTGAGATATCAAGTGTGGAGCGGTCCATGATGAGGCAATTCCTGCCCTACGAGCCAAGGCATATGAGAGGCGTGTCATAAAGAATCCGGCGGAAAGGATAGCTGGGTTGCAGCAAATTGTCCACCGTAGGTCAACCACGGTGCCTATGTCACTTGACGGATCGCCCAAGAGGGTCCTCGGATCCTTGAATCAGTTGTGTACATGCAGGGGGGCGTCTAAAAGGGTCGCAGGACGATTCACTGGAGCTTTTATAATCGGCTGGAGAGCCCACTTACTCATCGAATGCTGGGTAAGCTCGAGTGCGGTGATTCTGTATCACATATGTACTACGGGGAGTCCTTGGTTAACGACTCTAAAGGAAGCGGGCGTTTGGGTTGCCAAACAACAGACACGGCAGTTGGAGGTTGATGGGATTCAGCACCCCGACACAAAGTGGTCCTTTGATCTGTTCATTCCCGTTGATCTCAAGGTCATCCTTGATCGGCAGCCTCTACTGGAGTCAGGGCCCCTCCCTGAGTCGTTGACGTTTAAGAAGAATATGGTGTCGCTCGACAAGTTTGATAATGACCTATGCCTTTTTCGCTGCTTGGCTGTAGCGCGTAGTTCCAAGTCTGACCGTAGTACCAGAGTGGCCCACGAAGACCCCCTTGTCTCAGCTTGACTTGCTTGAGGGGCACTTCAAATTGGGAACCGGGTTTATGAGTCCACTGAAGAGCAAGGTTAGCACCTAATCCGCCAACCCGCCCATTATCCCGAGAATCTAAAAATCGGGTATATAAGGGACATTTCTTCTTCATCACGGCAAACATCTACTGCTAACACCCGCTGAAACAAGAGGGGGAGAGCCCCCTTGTCTGCCTTTGAGAAGGCCTTCTATCCCAGCAACGCCACGTTGCGGCGGCAAGCCAGTGGATTGCAAGGCGGCATCCCAGTATATTGAGTGTGAAGCTCAAAAACGTGGCGCGCACATACACCATGGTGGTGAACGCGACATTGAAGGCTCTTCATGGTCGATGGGAGGGAGCCCATTAACTAAGACTGCATTGGGTTCCATGGGTGTCATTTCCATGGCTGTCTACAGCACTTCAAGCGGCGCAAAGCCTCCAAGCCCTACGAAGAGACCAAAGCTAAGGAGCGCAAGATCAAGAAGACCGGGATCAAACTGGTGGTGATGTGGGAGTGTGAGGCCCCAGAGGAATGCCAGAACATCGAGCTCCCTGAAACCAATAACGTCCAGTACCCGTACGCCATCGTGTATTACTTCGAGGCCTACTTCGACAAGACGAGGGCTCCTGGTTAGCTCAGTGGTTAAGCGCCATTTGACCGGTGAGACCCTCCACATCGTATCTAAGGCAAAAGACCTGGTCGCACGATTCATGGTGCAGCTTGCAGCACGCGCCGCGCGGATGTAAACCATCATTATATAAACTACCGGGTTAACAAGTCAATGGCGTGGCCACCCTCGAACTCAATCTTGAAGAGACCTGGATTGTGCTTGCGATTAATGCTTGACCTGAGCATACTCGTCTCGGAGCTCGGAACGCACCACGTCATCGATTGACTGACCTGGCAACCCGATGTATAGGCTGTCGGTGTCCATCTGGAGACACTCATAGTCGTAGCGTGCCACGTACCTGTCCAAGAAGTCGTAGTATAACTCCAGCATGCGGAGCTTCGCCAACTGATACAGGAAGGGAGGGTGATGTGTACAGTATCGGAGCGGTGTATGATTTCATATGCGTCACCTATCTCATCAAGGTCCTTGAACCACACACTGTGAAGTGCGGCATGCACGACCTTCTCATCCTTGGTATAGATGGTCTTGCCGTGATGCTCCAAGACTTCGATCATATTCCCATCATTGTAATTCATCGGACTATGCGATTCAAGGAAAATGCGACTCGGGCGATATCGGTTTTCTCGTACAATGTAACTTGGAATTACCTCGTCAAGCATGTGATTTTCCTATAGTATCAAACAGTATCTGTACAGAAAGTATGTCAATATGTATACTTTTAAAATGATGATGAGCTAGTAGGTTCTAGAAGTGTTAAAATGGTCTAAAGTAGCATTCTGTTTCAGTAGTTTATTATGTAAGCTCTTTCTAAAATTATTGTGCGAGGTGATATTCCTAGGACGGTTCAAGATTGTTCCAGAGACGAGTAGCACTTACATAAAATGTTTTTAGTCCAGAGTTTCTATGAAAATTGGTGTTGTAATATTATTTTGGCAGATTATTTCTTTAGTATTGTGTTAATGGGTATTCTTAAGAAAATTAATATTGGAACTAAAATAGTCCGCACAATATTCATGGCTTATTTTATGTAACATACAGAGTTTTCTGATGCGTATAGTGTCATCTATTGGGAACCAGCTTAGCTCAGTAAAGAGTTTGACAGAGTTTGACAGACTGTGCAGCAGTATTCTAGGGTCGGCTTAATGAGGGCATTATATAAAAAATTTCTGCAGTACGTAGTTAAGTAAGTCTTTACTCTCATGAGAAGGTAAATTCTAGAGTTCAGTATACTAATTAAGTAATCGATGTGCATGTTTCAGGAGAGGTTCTCATCGATAACAATACCAAGGAGTTTTCCCCCATGGCCTTGTCTAGCGGACTCAGACCTCATCTATTTTAAGCTATTAGAGCCGCCTTCTATACTAAAATAAATAAAACATTGTTGTGTATTGAGCCTGGGGTACCTGTGGTTGTAATTGTGTATTGTGATGCGCAACTGATCATCTATTTGTATGTTGCGCAATATAAGAAATTAAATTATTATTATTTAATGCCTTAGAAACAATACACTGAAGGGCTGCTAGATTTGTATTCAATCTACCACGTGACACGCCCTCTGCAGATGTCCGGAAAGTAGCTAAGTGGGACTAACTCTTTGATATGTACAAGGTTAAGATAGCTACGCTAATTTATAATATATATAACCATGCAACGCTATCATGCATGGAAAATATAACCTTAGGCGTAAGATGAAACACGATCTGCGAAATAAGCATAAAATTGTTGTCCCACGCTTTGACACTTATTATGTGAAGAATTCAATTTCACATAGAGGATCTATTGCCTGGAATGTATTAAGTTCTTCTGTGGACAATGTAAGTAATGCTAGAGCTTATGCCAAAATGGCTAGGAATTCGCAGGCCCTCAGAAATTTGAACTTTTCTGCTGAGTCACCTCAAACGAGTGTACATAATGACAGTGACTTTATATTTGATTTGTTGATAATTTGTAGATGTACCTAGATGTGACACATTTTAACATTATATGTCATGTATCATAATAAGTTTGTACTATTACATTATTTATTTAAGTTGATTTAATTATTAGGATTTTAATGTCTTTTAATGCATTTTAATGCATTTTAATGCATTTTAATGCATTTTAATGCATTTTAATGCGTTTTAATGCATTTTAATGCGTTTTAATGTATTTTAATGCGTTTTAATGTATTTTAATGTGTTTTAATGTATTTTAATGTGTTTTAATGTATTTTAATGTGTTTTAATGTATTTTAATGTGTTTTAATGTATTTTAATGTATTTTAATGTATTTTAATGTATTTTAATGTATTGTAATGTATTTTAATTAGAATTGTGATACGGCCGCATAAGCTGTATAAGCTTTAATTCTTACCGTGCTTAAATAAAATATATTGTATTGTAGTACGACACAGCAAGAATAAATAAGTCTCAGTGCCCATGAAACTTCATTGGCCTATATACTGCTATTGAGTCATGCTCAGAGAATAACTTGCAATCGCGGCAGAGAGCTAAAAACCAAGCAGATCTCAACTAACGTATTAGTATTGTGACAGGCAAAACTAAGTTTTCTGCCACGATTATGCAATGGCTCAATTTCTGGTTCGAGTGCTATCGTGTTAGGTCTAGCTAACCGTGCAGTTGTGTGATTGGGTTTGCTTAATGTAATCACAGATAGCCCAAGCTTGGGATCTGTATACTATTTAACAGCATTTGTATGGGATATTTTTAGTCTTCCATGTACAACGTAAATCTTGAATAAAAACAGACAAAACATATACAGTGTCTTCTTGTATTTCTTAGCTATGTCCGTGCCATGTTACAGCGAATTTCAGCAAAGTTTTCCCTTAAAACTCTACCCATAGTAAAACTAAAAATCCCATACAAATGCTGTTACTGATATTATACAGATCCCAAGCTTGGGCTACCTGTGATGTAACATACAACCTTCGCCATTTAAGTACGGACCGCCCGACAAAATAAGGCTATTCCGAACACTGAACGAACTCCTCTGACACATCGCGGGCATTTTTTATGACTTCGCTTGTCCCCCCTCCCCCTTCACAATCCGGTGGAATTCTGTTTCTATACTGAGTAGCTATATATAGATTGAAGGGCTTTGTGAAACACGCATGCTTCTAGACTGATGAAACAATTTGAACATTTGATGAAACGCAAATGCTGCACCGGAATTAATACTGAAAACAGTAGAAACGGATACATCTACAGCATAAACGAATCCCCTTTATCCACTTTTTTGAGCATTGAGTATGATCACTGAACTTAATTGTGCGAAAACAATTAAGTAAAATATTTGGATACGCCCTCGGATATTATTTTACCCGGGGTATCGGGCTTTTTCATCAAATTTGCATTGACAAGCGCATCCGTATTCCCACCAAGTGCTTACTGCCCCCTCTCGTTTTGAGCTGTTTTCGTTAAATTCCCTGGACGTTATTAACAATTATACCATGTGAGCTACCTAAAATCTCGCCTCAGACAACCTTCGCCATTTAAGTACGGACCGCCCGACAAAATAAGGCTACTCCGAACACTGAACGAACTCCTCTGACACATCGCGGGCATTTTTTATGACTTCGCTTGTCCCCCCTCCCCCTTCACAATGTTGGGATAGAAAGGCAACATTTCGGTCTTCTCGAAAACCAACATTGAAATGGGGGAGGGGGATTGTGTTAAAAATAGCCGGAAATTGCTGAAGAGGTCCGACTTAAATGGCAGGGGTTGTAGTCCCACTTCCGATTCCATCCGCGTGTCCCGATCTTTTGAACATGACTCGTTCCAGTCTACGACCGCGCGACTAAGAATCGCGATACGAATACTGCAACTTTGCTACGTGCGAGATCAATCGGACTTCGATCGAAGCTGAGCCAGCAAAGGTAAATAATTCCCGTCCCTTCTCTAGTTGATCATACAATAACTACAATGATTACTTATCCTACGGTTCCTGAGAACAATATATCTCGATGCTTCGCAGCTCGCTGATCGCCGCTTCGCGGCTTCTTCTCCGCGGCTGTTGCTCTCTAGAAAACCTCTGGAACCAGGGTAACATGGCACAAGCTTCTCCAATGTTTTGCACTTCACAAAACACAAATTACAGCAGTTTTTGAAATTATTCTTTGTTTGAAGTCGACACTTCGTCAGGAGCCCACAATCAGGAGCGTCCATCCCGCATACTAGGCCTGTCAGCGTTTTCATAAGTTAGGTTATTATTAAAACGGTTTCCCGCTATTGTTGAGTTGCAATTATTCCTAAGGGAATAAAATCACAAAAGCATAGCAGCCATATTGTTTGGTATAACAAACGTAGCTAATGAGGCCTCTCTTGTTCCCCCACGGTGCAACCCACAAATTGGCGTGAGAAATAATCTAAAAATAGCCCAACTTGTAAAAACGCTGTGACACCTGTGTAGGAGATATGGACGCTCCTGGTAATGGGCTCCTGACTTCGTTCATTAGAATAATTCAGTCAGGAAGACGTTTACGATAAATACTGGTTTACTGGCAGCCCGAGAAATAAATTTCGAACTTCGGTAAATCAAATTCAGAAAACTTCAACCTGTTAAAGTTTTAGGCTTAACTTTAATTAAAAGTAGTTTTATTGTTTTTGGCGAAACAGTTCGCATATGTACGTACATTTTGAAACAGGGTGATTACCTTTCAGTATTGGCGGGAAACTGGCGGAACTGATGCGCAACGCTGGGCGCACCAAAAGCATCTGCGTATATCGCCGTGAAGAGTCTATTTGAGTAACATCTTCGAAGAAATTATACTGTCCGGCTGCCATGTACGTAAATTTGTTGTATGTAGTTTCCAGCGGACTTTGACTCGTTGTTACAGACAAATGTATGGAAAACTGAAAACACGATTGCACACATCCCAGCACAGCTACATCCCTCGAATTCTGATCAGTTAGGGCTTTGAAACAAATGTCCAAGTATGTCAACAGTAAAGAAGTGAAGTGAAATCGAAACAATAACCTGCCTCAAGCGGGATCGATTCGAACCAACTTCCTCAGAACCACTTAGATCCTTTCTAGAGGGGCTGAATGGGGGGGGTACCAATATCAGTTAACAGCTACATTTTTAGCTATTTATCAGTTATCAGTTAACCCCATTCAGCCCCTCAGAAAACGTAACGGAGCCGCGGCAAAACCGGCGTTAGCCACATGGGCTCTTGATGAGCCCAGTACGCGGCGTCCCGCCAGTTTCCCACCCAAGTTGAAAGAAAACAAAGGCAAGCATCCCTGTTTAATAACTACTTATTAACCGAGCGTGAGGTCTGTACAGAGAAATATCAGACCGCGGTTTTTCTGTACAGACAGAGGCTTTGCGAGGTCTGTACAGAAAAACCGCGGTCTGATATTTCTCTGTACAGACCGAGCAAGCGAGGTTAATAAGGTGTTTATTATATGGCATATTTTGTTTTAACTTTTTAAGTTTTAATTCGACCGGTTCGTGTACACAAACACTGCAGCGGGAAAATCCGTATTGCCCGTGGGCATTACGGGAGAATTCCGCCCGCTAAACGGCCAATCAGCGCGCGCCAATTGACCGGAAGTAGCATTTGCCATATAATAATATAGTTTATTTTACGTCACGATACAAGGAGCCGTTACCGAATCTTCCAAGCCAGTCGCTCATTTCTTTTGTAATTCGGTATTCGAGGAATTCCTGGGTCGAATTGCAATTTAGGTTGATATTTTGAGGATATCCCCCCTCCCATGGATAGTCTCCCCCTTTTGTAAATTGTGAAAAATAAGTCGCCTCTCTGAAAATTCCATACGTGAGAGATCTTCCCGATAAAATATTGTTATTATTATTATTATTATTTATATGGGTACCGTACGTCCCTTATGGTGGATAGAGTTGATTTTGTTTGACTACTGTACGGTGTGATGTTGAAATGGCGTGATGTTGAAATGGCTTCCCATTGTTTATGTCCTGCTGATCCAATCAAATAACAGCAATACGGTACAGCACGGATACAGCACGGTTACAGACCAACATATCCTCGTTCTAGAATTACCAATAATCAGTAATTGGCTTTTGCTCTTCAATTATCAACAAGAGCCCATCTGGGCTTTCACTCGGGCCACATGAGATTGAAGATGAAATACACTTTCATTTGAAATCCTCTTAGTAATAACCAAAGGGAAGAATTATTAGCAGTCTTTAGGAGTGGCCGGTAGCGCGGTGACTTTCATTCTCTGCTCCCCTAGTATATATATACATGTATGTAATTTAATATTTTTGTTTTCTCGTATGTAAATTAAAGTAGTTGATCTTTTATTGAAAACACTACTTATTCATGTGTGTATGTATGTTCAGACTACTATCGTGCAGCTAGCTAGAGTCTTGAGATATCTGTCAGCAACTCGCAGCTAGTTAATAAATTAGTACTGTTCAGACCTAGTAACTTAGTAGGTTTTACTTTTTGTTTTTCCGTTCCAATCGTAAACAGTCCGAGTTTGACCAAAGTGAAACGATCGAGCTGCTCGCGTCCGTAGATATATATTTCTTCGTTTGCACTTTTGACATGATATAATTCTTCAAATGGCACCATTGTTTTATTTCTTATGTTTAATAATACAGTTCTCAGCTGTAAATAAAATAGAACATTCTATGGAAGATTTCTTGTCCTAAAGTTTGGAAACGTAACACATGCATTTGACGCTAGAAAGTTCAGTACTCGCAAGGTCAATTTACTAGTGGCAGTTTACTAGTTTGCACTATCGGCTGTTATGGAATGGAAACATACTTTCACAGCTTAATATGTATGTCGATTGGTCAGAAGGATATCTTGTTTAAATGCTACGGTCCTTTCGGCATCAGGAAATTTTTAAACGGGAGTTTTCGTACAGTATTTCAAGCTATGCTGTAGTGCGAGTTCAGTTACGCCACAAATGTCGGTGAAACTAATACCGTGTTCATTATTATCGGTTTTCTCTATGGGTTCTCATGTATTCAATAATTACTTCTGGAGCTTCATATTTATGTCGATTGGTCACAATGATTTCCTCTTTCCGTTTTTCCCTTTAGTTTGGACATTAGGGATATATCCTTGGAGATTTCGTACAGTTTAGCGACCGTTGTGTCGAAAGTAGAAACGTTCGTTTGTCATGAAAGTGCGTAAACAAACTGTCACAAGCGGTTTCATAGCATCTCGATGTTTGACTCCCATATAGTCGATGATAACGTATATAGCTTCATATGTACGTCGATTTCTCACAAGGATTTCCTCTTTCAGTTTTCCTCTCTCTTTGCTGGCAGTTCATGCTTCTTGTTCGGGTAGTTGCCCCACTGAGCCGTAACCACCAAACGAGCACAGCATTTCAGTTGGCATACACTGCGTACATCTGCTTAACTAATTAGATTTGTAAAAATCTTAGCGGATCATGTAAATATTCCGCTTGGCTCAAATATGAGGGTTTCTGCCGTCAAAGTTCATTTTTTGTTTCAGTTTTCCCCATATTAGCAGACTTGTATAATGTCTCGAGCTCTCCGAATCCAGTAGAAAGACTCTGGTTATTCTGTCGTAAAACATGGACCTGACCCAAATTTAGGTTGTATTGCATCATTGCCCACGATGGAATAGATTTCTGACAATGACTATTTGAAATTGATATCTCCTTGTCTCGCCTAGTCTGAGCTTTGAATTTTCTTATCTGAGCGCGCCTGAGGAAATCTAACCTTTGTTTGCGTGACCAGCACAGTGCAATCTGATTGGTTAGAATTTGACCTTTAACGCATGCGCAGAAGCCGTCTGACACTGATTTAAAAAAAAATAGTAACCACTTGCATTTTAAGACTCGGCGCTGCCACAGGCAGCCCGAGTAATAATCGCTAATTCTGGAACACAAATTAAACAATGACATTCTTAAAACCAGTCAAGGATAAAGATAAACAATTGTCCAAATCCGAACGGCAGTAGACGCGCTTAGTGTAGTGGTCGTGACGCCTGCACTGCCAAGCACAACACGCAAACGATTACGAGTTCAAGCCCGAGTAGGAGCGTTCAAAAAAAATGTTTCCTCTCGTTTACCTTCTCTTCTTGTTACCTGTGAACCCTAGCCCTAGTGAGTGAGAACCCGTCGTTTACCCGCGAACTCATCCGGGTTCGGGTTAGGATTTGTCGTAGTATTACCAATAATCGGTATTTCAAGCGTGTTTGCCATTTACTGATTATTGGTAATTGTAGAGCGAGGATGCGTTGTACAGACATGCCGTAGTTTGTCCCATTCATACGAAATCTGCTCTAGTCCCTACCGCCGATGGTTTGCACTCAATCCCCAGAGATTCAAATGACAAAGGGCATGGCGGCCATGTTGGTGTACAGAACAAAAGAAGGTAACGAAGAATCTATTGTTAACTGTACACCAACATGGCGACTATGACGTAACGTGCAAAGGGTCCATACCAGCCTAGTCCAAGGCCGGTTCGTATGCCTAACCGAGCTGACCGAGCTGACCGAGCGCCTGCTACGTTACATCCGTCCAAGACGTCACGCACGTCACGTCAGTCCTAGTCTCTTCCCTTCGTGAATAGAGAGGAAAAGCCTGGGTCTAGGCTGTTGGTATACCACTGACTATCATGCAATAAACAGAAATTTGAAAGGGTATAGTTTGATAATTGTATTTGTAAGGGGGTAGCTAAAGGTTAAAAAGATAGCTAGTAAATTATTGCACATGCATAGAAAATGATGGACACTACTTGAATAGTTTTATTGTTATGTTAGATGGGCAGGAAGACATTCCTATAAACCGGCCAGCCCTCTCCACATGTGCTTGATCGATGAAGCCTCCATATTCAGTTGACTCGAAACTTTAACTCTCGGGGTGGGGATTAACAATTTATCTATGAATTATAAACAATTAAATAATATAAGCCCACAGCGTACATTTTTCTGCTTAGTTTTTGTCATTGTCTGCATAAACGACTTTTTTTTTCCAGTGTCAGACCCCAGTCAATAACCAAACTATTAAAGTCAACAATATAACAATCAATACAATTTCTAGATGAGTCATCAGTTGATTGTTAATTAGTCAGTGCAGGTTAACTCAGATTACTACATTGAAAAGAGATTCAAATCGATTCACTACACTTCTGGTACAATAACACCTACATTAGATGGCACCCTTTTAACAGGCTGATTTGTTTTTCAATTCAATTTATGTTTACTGTCATCAATACTAAAATATTGTGCAATCTGTGAATGAGTTTAATCCAAGAGTTATACCAGCACGTCAAGGTCCATCAAGTATTACGCCTACCAGTTCTTTTAGCTATGGTCATTAAACATTGAATATACAAACCACAGCAACCAATGAGACTCAAGGACCGTTTAGGTGGCGGATTTATTTTGGACGCTCTGCAATCGTATTGAATAATTTATTACCGCAAACTGTTTTGGCGAACTTTACGTAAACAGAATTCTGTTGATCCTTTGAGAGAATAGGACTTACTGTTTCGTGTTGTTTTGAAGGTGAGTGTTATCCTTATTGAAATGTCTAAGATTTCCTAAAAGAGAAACAAAGTTAAGGTACCATATTGTAAAGAAAAGCCACTCTATTCGGGTCAATGGGTAATGGTTTTGAGACACTCAGCTAATCAACGACAAAATGAGCACTCGACAAGCATTCAATATTTTGTAGTTTACAATTACATGGTTTTTTATCGATTTATCGGTTTATTCGTGTTTTTGATGAGGCAGAACTATTAACGGTTTATTTATTCAGCCAAAAAGATTATGAATTTAGAACAATTGTTTACCAGATTGAAATTGTTGTAAGGGCGACAGGTTTTAGGTCTAAATAGATTTTTCCGATTTATTTGGGTTTTTAGATTATCTATTTCTTTACCCAATGAGGAATTTGTTGTTTGATTGCTTTCTTTTAGCAAAATCTCAAATAACAAATTTAAACGATCTACATTGGTGAAGACATCAAACACGACTATAGGTCATGAAGCAGTTTAGGAACTATCCAGTTATTTCATTGAAACGTTTGTTGCCCCTAACACACCGGCATAAGAATTTGCGGTTAAGGAATATCACTGATTTAATTACATTCTGCTATAATTATAATGATCATTACACACAATTCTGGTTAATAAATTGCAAGAAAGGGAGAAAGCCATAACTTGATTTTAAAAAGCGAGAAATGATCTAAGCAGTATCCGATGATACGTCATTAGCATTCGAAAAGTATGGTGTATTACAATTTAAAATATAATTATCGATGAAATACCAGTGTATATATTTCTTTCTAAAAAGTTCTTCACACGGCTTTTACAAGGATGTTTCATCGATAATTATATATTAAGCAGAACATTACATGGCCGCTGGAGATACGAAAATCTCGTCGTGTTGATGAAATATCTCACTCGTTCGCTGCGCCCGTAAGATATTTCATTGAAATATTCGACAATAAAATCCGTATCTTCGCGTGGCCATGTAATATCCTCTTTGTACAATGCAGATAAACAACAGCACTGACAATAATATTCACTCTAAAGGTCCATTTACACTGGCGAGTTTTTTCTCCGATATTAGTGGCGATTTTAAGGGCGATTTTGCTGCGATTTCAAATTGATTTTTTTTAACCGCCGTGAATTCGCCGCGAGTCAAATCGTATTTTGAACGCGTTGTAGAGCTATTGGACGATAACCTGGCTAAATAAACTAATGATTGATTGATTGATTGATCGATCGATCGATCGATCGATCGATTGATTGTTGATTGATTGATTGATTGATTGATTGATTGATTGATTGATTGATGTAAATATTGATTGGCCTTTAAAAATAGGAACTGATATGCCACTCTCGGATGCCATACTTCAAATAAAACTTCTAATTGTTTAAAATGTGATCGAGAACGGTTTTATATATTTTTGCAGAATGTTGATCGAAGTTATTACTATTAAACTTGAGCCCATCTTTGCCAACCCAGATGAATGAATCTGTATGTGATTTTTAAATAAACTCTTAGGTTCAGAGAATGAATTGAGTCCGGCAGACACATTTTACAAAAAAAAATCATATTCATGAAAATACTATAGGAAAATCACATGCCTGACGAAGATATCGGTTTTTCGAGTGCAATTTATCTTAACGTGGAATTACCGAGTCGGGCATGTGATTTTCCTTGAATCGCATAGTCCGATGAATTACTTATAAGTTATACCATGGCATTTCGGGGTATTAGTGATTTAAATTGCCCCGAGAGCCGAGGGAAGATTTGTAAAAGTCCCGAGGCCGCTTATGTAATTATGCGGTTGACTAAATATTCAAAGATCATGAATGGATTTTAATTACGTCACGTTTATGGTTTTAAGTATCCCACATGGAAGAAGCGGGTTTGACAAATTAAAGAGAAGAATATGCAGATTGAAATAGGTCATCCCACATGTATTACATTGAAAGTTATGATGAAGACAGGTCAGTTTGGATTCAGTATTTTTCATCCGGGAGCGTAGGGCTGGTCGTGCCAGAGGGGAGCAGGAGTTGATGCTTTTGACCTTCTCACTTCCAGCCTGCATTCTCTTCTAATTTTCCCTCATTACGCATGCAGGGGAAATTTAGAAATATGCATTGTCTCGAAATTTCCCGGCGGGAAATATCGAGACTGAAATTTCCCGGCGGGAAATTTCGAAACAATGCATATTTCTAAATATCCCTGCCATCAGGGAAAATTAGTGCTTTAAATGTGCCTTGGAGAACAAAAGAATCCGAGGCTACCATGGTATAACTGAAGATTTAGTACCTTTGTTGATATTTTGCTAAGTTATAAATAGCGCGTGTAGTCTACAGTGGTGATTCCACTCTGAACCAATCAGCCTCTGATTTCGCAAACGCACTCGTGCGATTAAGCTGTGACAATGTGATTTTATTTTTAACTTACCTTCCTAGAGCAAGAAACAGGTTTTACAAAGTGTTTGATAGTTTGGATTCTTTAATGGTTTAATGTGACTTCGTATCTACTGGAAAGAGATTCCAAACGAAATATTACTCTTTGACAAGACGCGGACCGAGTTTCAAATTTGGAGGGACAAATAGGAACAATCTTCTTTTTTGCTTCTTTTATTTCATCGCTTCGATAATTCTGATGGTTTGATTATATCATTGCCTAATTCTTACTTTATAAAACAACTGATTAGAATTATTCAGCTGTGTTTTCACTGGTGTTTTTTCACGGTGATTACTCGAGCCACACAGCTATTACCGCAGCTGTTAATAAGCTTCATCATCAGATAGATAGATATACGTATATATACGTATACATGTCAATTCCCATAAGTTTTTCAATGACAATTTTCATTTTGTTGAAATTACATCTAAAATATAAGATATAATTAAGAATATAAAATATATTGTATTACAACAATTATTATTGACTAATGTGTAATCAAATTAATCTAATCCTAATGATAAATGTGCGTAACTAAATTCACTAGGTTCTGTAGTTGAAAAACATTTCATGTTGAATTTTTTTGCAAAGGACACGGACAGGTACCAACATGGCGACCCAGCCTTTCCTACTTCTGGTTCTTGTTGCTATGGCTACCGATGCAACGCCAACCCCGTCAACTACGAACGCCTCTCCAGTCCCTTCAATTTCATCCATCTCTGAAAACACCACAACACCAAAACCCCAAGACTCTACTCTGAAAACCACGAAATCACCTGGTGCAACAGCCACACCGAAACCCACGGGTACATTTTCACATTTTTTACTTAAACCTAACTTAATTATAGTATGATAATGCGAGCCAACCAAACACCAAGGTACCCATTGGGTAACTCATGGTATCCATTGCGTAACTCACTGACTGGTGTACTGAGATGGAAGAGCCACTAGAGAAAATCCAACAATTAGACTGTCTCCAAGGAATCAACTTCTACTGGAAACTTGTCCGGTCCATGTTACTGACGGCTTCTCCCATGGCGGCCATGTTGAATGCCAGGAGGATAACAACCTTTGTTCTTGCTAGTGTAACCTCGTTCTGAAACTGCTCAGTTCGAGGCTGACCTTGTACATGTTGAGTCCCAGCAGGATAACAACCTTTGTTCTTGCTAGTCTAACCTCGTTCTGAAACTGCTCAGTTTGAGGCTGACCTTATACATGTTGAGTCCCAGGAGGATAACAACCTTTGTTCTTGCTAGTCTAACCTCGTTCTGAAACTGCTCAGTTCGAGGCTCACCTTGTACATGTTGAGTCCCAGGAGGGTAACAACCTTTGTTCTTGCTAGTCTAACCTCGTTCTGAAACTGCTCAGTTCGAGGCTGACTTTGCGAAACCCTCTTGCCAATATGGCTGCCATGCGAGAAGGGTCAATTAAATCTAAGCATCTTTACCAAAAAGAAAGTTAACACAAAAATGTGTTACCCACATTCCAGACCGTCTGTACTCCATGTAAGACCCCATGAAATGGCCCAAGCGTTGCAGTAACGTTAGGTGAAGTTAACAGCTGGGTTATCGATCAACTATTGTATCACATCTACATCCAGTACTAACCTAAGTGGCTCCAATCAATCACAGGTCATGTTGCGCATGGGCTGTGAGTGAATAACTGAGTCATGGCACACAGCGGTCGAATGTCTGCGCGTGCGTATTATGGTCAGTCCGGTGGGCGGCCGCGCGAATTTCCCGCGCAAAATTTACCTTAAAACATATTACAGTGAACTTCTACCCCAAAAAGTTAAGAAAAATACGTTAAAGTTAAGCTTTTTATTTTCACAGTCGACGTGAAATTGAACAAACTTCAAACTGTGAGTTTACCAAATTTTTTCGTAATTTACCAAAAAAGTTCTCAAGGTTTGTGAACAGTGACGGCCGTCGGCTCGCTTTGAATTTGTTTTGGAATATGTTGTTGTTGCAAGACTTTTGACGCATGCGCAGACGTTTGACCGCTGTGTGGAGTCATGGTTATATTCAAGCTCTCAGGAAAACCAATGTGACCTTTTCTAACCTTTTAAGCGCTCGATCAAGATCCTTTTTTAAAGATCGAGTTGATGTCTAATTAATACAGATTAAGAAATATAAAGCTGTTAAAATAGTATTAACGTTTGTTGTTTACGTTGAATCATGCTACCGAAGCACACAAAAAAGGTTTATTTTTTCATTTACCGGAATGCAACAGAAATGAGTTTCACAGATATCATTCATTTACAATATGTTATTTTATTCTGCTCCAATGCCCATGAACAATGGCACCAAGTCGAGATTGGAGTAGACATTTTCATACATTGACTGTACCAGGAGCGTCCATATATAATATACCCGCGAGTCAGCGTATGACCGATTTGAGCTATTTTTAGAACTTGTTTCGCGGGTAACTGCCTTCTGACTCTGCTGCGATCGTGCATATGCTTGCCGTAATTATCGAGATTAAGAATGATCTATTGTTCTTTGAGGTGAATTTACTAACGCTGCATTGTCCTGACTATGGTTTCATTGGATTCCCAAAGTGTGGGCACGTGAACTCCCGTGATATATGTTCTAAATATGGCTCAATCCGGTCATACGCTGACTCACAGACTTAGTATAGAAGATGGACGCTCCTGGTAATGGGCTCCTGATTTTTGTCTATCCCAATCTCGACTTGGTGCCATTGTTCAATCGAATGCGGGAAATTTCTGAGAAGCTTATTCAATGATTCTTTTAGTATTAGATATATTAGAGACAACATTATTCGTATTTTACGGAGTATTGGTAGTTTTCAAGCGTTCCGATCACGTGACTAAATCGCCTTGTTTCGTGTGCTGAAACACCTGAACCACTTTCAAAAACCTGTGAGTCTGTGAGTCACCCAATGGGTACCTTTGATTAATTGACTGCATTAATATTACTGCACATTAAAGTGCATATGAATTAAAAATTAAGTTAATCTTATTTGAAAGCCCTTTTAAAATGATTAAATACATAATTTTTCGTTCTCAATATCTCATCTCGTTCTAAAGTCATTCAAATCAAACTGACGTCATAGATTATTTCATAAAAGACTGAACATCTCTCGAGTGAACGAGACGAGTTATCGAGAAACGGAAAATGACATTCTTCATCAATTCGAACTGAAAGTTTTTCAAATGTGATATACTTAATTTTAATTCATATGCACTTTAAGGTGAGGTTGAAACGTTCCTAAAAGACATGGTGCACATAATGGACACATACCGAGCGATGCATGCTGCACCACCGCTGCGAATCAACTACGACATGACCAACAAGGCAGAGCTGTGGGCTGTCAAACTGGCCAATAAGGACAAGTCTGAACTGAACGTTGATACTCCGTTCGGTCAGGCCATCTTCGTTACCGATAAACCTAATGACGTAGTCAATGCTACTGTACAGTCTTGGTACAACAAAATTAGGTAAGTAGATTGTCTTTGACTTATACCTAACAGTAGTATAGTAAGGACCAAATTAGCTTCTTTTTCGGGGCAATAAAATATCTCTATTTTGAATTCATACCTTCTCAAATGTTTCTCTAATCGACAAGAATACTCATTCGTCCGTTTACGTAAAATCAAAGTCAGTGGAGGATCACGTGACACCTCATTTGCATAATTGTGGTCCTCAAAATATCGAAGTGGACGAGTTATGCAAATCTGCATAATTTAGTGCAGTTGGTAATTAAGGTAGATACTTAAAGTGAAAATTATCATTTTAATTTAGCCTCACTTTCAATGTTAAAATATTGAGTGAGTCAGGAGCCCATAACCAGAAGCGTCCATATCTCCTATATAGACATCACGACGTTTCACAAGTTATTTCTAGATTATTTTCCGCCAATTTCTGCACACAGTGGCGGACCAAAGATGCCTCATTAGCTACTTTTGTTATACCAACCAACATGGCTTTTGTAATTTTATTCCCTTGGGTAAGATAGACCTTTCCCACGCGGCGGCCATCTTGGAATAAACCTATTGTTAATGCTTACCCAGCCTCGGACTCAAACGTGTTTAACCGAGGCTGGGTAACGTTTGTGTTTTGAATTTTAAACAAATCAACGGCCACAGAGGATGCACACCGCGGCAAAACGGTATGCTCCGCTGGCCAAAAGAACGAAGGCTCTGCTATCAAATACTAATTACCGAGGGTTTCAACTTTTTTAGTAAATAATTTTATAACTTAGTAAACTCACAGTGAATTACAAATTAAGAAAACTTCAACCTGTTAAAGTCTTAGGCTTAGCTTTTAAGTAGTTTTCTTATTTTTTGACAAAACAGTTCACAAATATATACTTTTAAGCAGAAATTTTAAAATCACGGGTATGTGCCTGTTGTTTCATTTCAGTTTTCGCGGGAAACTAGGGGCGGCCGCGCGCCGACAAGAAATAGCAAATACGCATGCGCGTAACGTTTTGCCGCGGTGTGCAGCGGATGTGACTTTAGCGCGCTAGCGCCATCATCGAGCGCGCTGTCCAGTGTAATACAGTACCGCTCGAGATCTGTGTTCTGATTGGACCTATTATACTGTAACTCTATTGTACTGCTCGTTCTAAAGGTTAGGGTGTTTCGTATTGTTGTTTAAGCCAATACTGTGACTCGTTTCGAACGGTACTGTCTGGCTCCATCCCGAGCGCGCGCTACCACAGGAAACCCAAGAAATGTGATACCACAGGAAGTCCAAGCTCTAGATTATAATAAAGAATAACAAAGCGCTCTTAAATGTGGACTCCCTGTGCTCATGGCTCGGAGAGAGCGAGTGTTTTAGTTGTTTTTATTATAGAAGCAAATATATTTATTCAACTGACACATTACGGTTAAAACGTACCGTTTTATTTGCCGGTTTGTTTTGTAATATAAATACAATAACCTATTTGTGGCGTCGAAGTATGCCCTGATATTTTGTCCACGGACATTATCTTATCCGAGAAGAGAACTTTATTCGAGAGCGAAGCTCGAGGCTCAAGCATGTCAAGGCCAGGCCTGGTTCATTTAACGGAAAATATTTTTTCCGTAAATAAATGTTTCTAACAGCAACAACAGTTTGAACAGAATCAAATCACACCATAATACTAATATCCACTTCCTTAAATTTCTTAAGTCGATGAATGTCGTAACACATGATCGATGACGTCATAATTAGAAAAAATATTTTAAGTAAAATGCGGTTGCGACGATAACATATAAAGAGAAAGTAACCCTGCTGAAACATTCCTCTTCCACCAGTGTTTTAGGCCACGCTTAGAAAACATGACTATCATATATTAAGGGTACAAAAAGTCACGTGATCTATTTGCATACTTTCGCCTTAATAACTTGTTAACGAAATATTGTAGTCATCTTTTCTAAGCTGAAATTGTTAAAAGGCTTTAACCTTAACCACATCCACTCATTATCCTCACTGTTTCTGTTCAATTCGGAGCCGCGTTTTTGATTTACTGATTTTGTGGTCTAAATCACGTGACAGACCACGTGACACGTTTAACTGCACACAAACCACTTAAGTTAAGCGAGTCTAGAATGACAATAGCTATTATCGTGAGAAACTTGGCGCTCTTACCGTATTCGGCTGTGCTCAAATAAGAAAAACAGTTTTTACCTGAAATTTGATCCCTGAACCAGATCTTAACATGCTTGAGAGGAAACTGTGAGCTTCGAGGATCAGATAATGTCCAAGGATATATAATTTATATATCAACTAATCACGCGCGAGAGAAAATATTTGATAGGTAAAAAGAGCTGATAGCCTGGTAAAGGTGCTAGCCAATAATTAATAGAATAAAATTTGATAGTGTTGAACGCATTTCGGTGTTGTGTTTTGTCTTTTGTTTTCATAAAAAAACTGAATGAATAATCAGACAGGTTAGAGGGCGCACAACACCTTGTTATTTAGCGATTTGGTTTGAGTGTGAATATAGTATTAATTTTTATAATTAATAATACCAATATGTGTATTTTAAAATACGTTTGTTTCTTTTAGATACTATAACTTCTATCGTCCGGAGCTCAAAACCAAGACGAATTTCTTCGTGCAGCTCGTTTGGTTACCTACAGAGGAAGTTGGTATCGGTAAGGCTACCGGTGCCAGCGGCAAGACCTACGTTGTTGCGTATTTTTCTCCACGGATTATCAATAAGGACCTCGCCAAAAACGTCCTTCACGTCACAGGTTAGCAGCTCAATAATATTATAAATACAATAATCTATTTGTGGCGTCGAAATGTGCCCTGATAGCTCATCTGCGGACATTATCTGATCCGAGAAGAGAACAGTTCACTACCACCCACCTCTCCCTTGGGTATCATGTGTAATTAATGATTAACCATTATCTGATCCAAGAAGAGAACAGTTCACTACCACCCACCTCTCCCTTGGGTATCATGTGTAATTAATGATTAACCATTATCTGATCCGAGAAGAGAACAGTACCCGAGAGCAAAGCTCGAGGGAAACTGTGAGCTTCGAGGATCAGATAATGTCCATGGACATATATCAGGGCATATTTCGACGCCGCAATGTAGGTTATTGTTGCTATCATCCTTCAAATATTTTCTTTGACGCGCGCTTATACGCGCTCGCGGAGAGAAAATATCGGGTCACGTGACGCAATCCACCAATCACGCGCGCGAGAAAATATTTGATGTGTTCTAAATAAACAATAACCTACTTGTGGCGTGAACATGTTCAGTTAGCACAACCCAGCAACTAACACATGGATGGCGTCATGAGCGCGCGCAACCAATTTCCTAACTCGTTTTGATTGTATATGTTCATAGGTTTTAGTTTGCGATTTATTATATAAAACAAATAGATTCCATTCTGCCGTGCGTCTGTCCTCTTACAGAGGACGCCAAAACGTGAAGAGAACATCAATTACACCACTTGACTATTTATTATTGACTGCATCTCGTGGCGCACTTATTTGTCCTCTTCACATTGTGACGTCATCTGTGCATCTATAAGAGGACAGACGCACGACAGAATGGAATCTATTTATTAAAACAGTTTCGAAGAACGAGCGCGCGCTGGCAATAATCAACTAGAAAATACCTTCATTTCCAAAGTTTTTAAAGGTTTTTCTCAATACAAATCGACAACTAAGTTGGAAAGAACTAACAAATTAATTAAACTTCTCGCTCTTGCCGGATTGCTATAGACTGTGACTTCGTTCTTTACCAACTATCAGCCATTATTGGTCGTCACTAAATTATCTCAGATTCTGATTGGATGAAATTAATTACGTGACGTGATAGCTGTCGTCCGCGGTTGCAAACGTTCATGCGTTATAGTCCACCATAAAATTTTCGCACGCTCGCATTGGACACAAGCGATCACGTGATGTGATCGTGTTCGTCTACGGCACTAACAAACATTTTGTGTTGAACAATGAAGACAATATTGTGTTTCTGACTCGGAACTATCGGCTGATAGTTGTTAAAACTAGCATACAAGCCCTCGAACTTCGTTCTCATGTTTATATTTGTTTTAAGGACATCAAATTTCCCTCCGCGGACACTATAGCTATTATTAGCTGGCCATTTAGCAAACTTAAAAAGTACTGGGTCCCAGTGTGGATCTAGTATGAATTTTCGAAAGTATTTCATGGAAATAGCATGGAAAATGTTTACAATTGCAATTTCCAAGATTACTGTACATTTATATTGTATAAAAATAGTTTTTCCACGGCTTTCTTTGCTTACCCGTGGTTTTTCCATGTTTTTTTCATGGTTTTCCATGGTTTTTCCATACTATAAATAGGCTGCGTTTCCAGTGTTCCATCCCATGGAAGAGGTCGAGTATATATTTACATCAGTTCACGATATTTCTATTGTTCTACAGGTAGCGGTGTCGGGAAGCGTGGACCTTGTGAGTATCGATCGACCTATTTTTAAGCTTCGTTTCCTTCAAATTTTTATTTCATCTCTCATTCTTTGGTTTTAGGGAAACTGATATAATAACCCAACATTGGAACAGTTAGGGCATGGAAAGAAGATAGGACAAAACTATTTGAGGAATAGTAACATTTAAAATACAACTGATCTACCGTACAAAAAAGTGGCGTCTGCGCATTTACCACAATTGGCCTTGTGCAGGAATGCAATCACGTGGTTGTACTGGGTTGCAAAAAAATCTTAATTCATATATTTAAAGGCACTTGTACGAGATCGGTAGTGTTATTAGCAAAACCTGTTTGTAAAGCATCCATGGCAACGCCTTTCCCATGGGGATCACGAGCTCAATTCATTCGTTAACGAAGTATTATATCAGCACGTGACTGTTTCCTGCAAAAAGCCTATTTCTTTGAGCCAAATACAGTTCATAAACAACTAGAGGCTGCTCGCAGCCTGAACTCGGGCTGTACTAAAGTTTGTTGGTGTTGAGTGGAATATACATACATACACTTTATTTATCCTCAAATTTACAGAGTAGCTGAAATAAGCTAATATCTTCGAGAAATAAATAATATAACAATAATATTGTTTTCTTCTGATCAGCCAATATTTAGAGTATAGTTATCATATTAGTTGTCATATCGTCATTCAAGTGGAGTGTAAGAGTGGCGTGTCGCTATTTGGATAGATTCAATCAGTACACGAGCAGTGGTTAATCGCTTCGCTTCTCACCTCTGTGGCCCACGTTCGATTCCCGGACGCGGCGCCATATGTGAGTTGAGGTTGTTGGTATCTCGCCCTTGCTCCGAGGGTTTTTCTCCGGGTTCTCCGGTTTTCCTCCCTCCACAAAAACCAACACGTTAAATTTCAATTCGATCTGTGGATTAGCCGGGACCCGGCTTTGATCAGCCCCCATGGTTGTTTCAGGTCTCGTTTGAAATTCTGAGTTTTTTTTAAGTCGGAGTGGTATCCACCTTGTTATTGTCTGTTCACTTTGTTCACTTTGTTTGCTTGAAACTGAGGTAAAGGAAAGAAACCTTGACTATTTGCATGATATAAATTATATCAACATTAGCATCACATAAAATTATTTTAAAGTTGTCTGGCAGGTCAGTATTTGTGAGATGTCCATCAAGGTTAAGTTTCTGAAACTGAAATGCATAGCCATTTTCAATGATAGAATTCAATGTGTCAGAATTCCAATTACTCGGAGGCTTTATGACAAAGAAACAAATAGAACATAAATGTATTGCACAACACTGCTCAAATGAACAAAAAGTTGTTTGATCTTACTCCTTAGCGATATTAATTTGGGTATCTATTTATTGAAGTTGATTAGTTTGACTGTGTAGTCTTGATATAAATACACCTTTCATCTCATAAGTAATGTTATGTACATGTACTTGCATATAAATTCTGGAATACTCCACCAAGTTATTGATAGAAAACATCAGTATCAAGACACATTAGTTTCCAAAGAGTGTCATACCAAATGCATCTCTGCAGTGGGAATCAAAACTTTATCATTATTGTATTAGGGGAGCCAGGGTGGCGCAGTGGTTAAGCGCTTCGCCTCTCACATAGAGAGCCATAACATATAGAGCTACAGTGCTAGAGCCTATTGTTAATATAACAGAAGTGTAATTCTCTCTGAGCATTGATTTAAGAGCATATGAGCTAGCGTTACCCATAAAGTAAATCCTTCAATTGGAAAACAAACGTCGTGTACTCTCACCAGAGTAGCTTTCGCTATAGTCAAGCTCATAGATAATTTCAGACATGCTAACCGTTGCAGGCAAGCGTTAGTTAACAATAAGTAAGTTTGCCCAGAAGAGCTCGACAGGGTTAAATACAATTCATTATCAACGTTCATAATTTCAATTAAATCAGCTGGTAAAGTGATCGAATTCCTATGGTTAAATATCAGAGCTGATAAAGCCATTGCTACATATTGTCTCCCGATCCTGCATTGACTGTACCAAAAACTGTAATATTCCCTTGACTGTAAGGTGCGAGAATAGTCTTATTGGGGTCAAAGTCTGAAGGACCAGAATTTGTTTCTATATCTTTAGAGAGAGAAATTATGCAGTGATTTATTTTATGATTTAGGATTTTTGGAAACAACTGCTTGAGAATTCTGGTTGATTGCAGATACACGCATCATACCATACGATTTCTGTTTTCGTTTGTATTCGTATTTGTATAAATCAATACGTACTTTTTGTCTCTTCGACTTCGGATTCGTTATAAGTTTAAGCGACTTCTTTCTCGACTTGGTTTATTTTCGTCTTTAAACAGGCCTTCTTTCTCGCACGCCTAAAATTAAGTTCATCATACCTACAAGTGCCATCACACTAATGAGCATTGGTGATACTGATGACATTTTGATGACTTTGGGTGCTTGCGAGCTCAATATTCTGCTCTTTTGGTAAACACGAGCAAGTTCTTTCAAAGAAATTCGGCTGGGCTCACGCGAACGTGCATGTCGTTCTATGACTGCACATATGGTTGCCATAATAATAATAATATTAGTAATAATAATAATAGTATCACCTACTGATCTTAAAGAGGTTTACGGTGAGTTCTGTTTGCCATGATAATAACTGTTGCACAATGTTTTGATACAAATCCAGACAAAAACCCATAATAACTTGCTTTACTCTACTGAATTATAATTTTCAAATTTAGAATCCCAGAATGCAAAAAGGCGAAGGAGAAATCCATTTCTCAAAGATATTACCTTATTTCAGCTACTCTGTAAATTCGAGGATAAATAAAGTGTATGTATGTAGCACTTGCGGATCCTTGTTTAAAGATTTTCGGTCCGGAAAGGATTGTGGATACAAGCACAATATGTCTCAGTCTGGTATAGTTAAGTGCAATGATTGACTGTATCGGTTGGTGAACATTATGTCTGTGATGCTAATTTGATGGCAACCACGATTTCAAGATTTCAATGGGCCACGAATAACTGTTTGGTTGTCAAATTAATTGCATTGAACACTTTTAGTTAGCTAAACACATATCAATGATGCACCTTTGTCTTTGATATCTGCAGAGTGCTATGCGTCGAAGTTCGCTTGTGCATTTTCACAGTAAAGATGGAAACTATAATCTCTTTGTTTTAATCTGTCTTCTTTCTTTCCTTTAGCCGACTGCGAACAAGACTACAAATTCTTCAATAACAGTTGTTACAAGTACTTTCCAGGACCAAGAACTTGGGAGAGCGCCATTCAGAGATGTACTCAGCAGTTTGCCTCCCTTGTTTCCATCGACAGTGAAACGGAAAACTACTTCATTAAATCACTGCTGGTAATAAGGGACCATTCATTATTTATACCTGGGGGGGGGGGGGGGGGGGGCTGGCAAGAAAGCCAGTCATCGAAAATTCGAGAAACTGAGAGGGTGGGTCATTGAAAAACATAGGTATAGAAAGGGGGGGGGGGGGGGGGCTACCAATTTTGTATCATTTTAAGACAGCTCCAATAATGTTTAAAATATTTAATATCATCATATTGTATATTATACAAGATACAGTCGAACAAGTCAAAAGGCGAACCGAACAAGGTCGCCAAGGTCGCCTTTCCTAAATTGCTTATGACAGGTCCAGGCATTTTAATTTCAGCTATTGGATTTGTATTTCAAACAACATTGAAAGGAAACTGTGATTCTTATCACTTATTTTTATACAGCACACAGAGGCAAAGTGCGAGGGAAGTGAGTTTCGGGGGGGGGGGGGGGGGGGGGGGCTGTATCATTTTGTGCTAGGGGGTCATGATGTTTTTGTTTGGTTTGGAAGGGGGTCAAACCGTTTTGTTCAGTGTTGTGATGAATCTTGCCGTCGTTACGAAGGCTAAAGAAATGATTGTCTAAGTTTTTATGGCGCACAACTAAGATATATTCACTATTTCCAAGAATTCAGGTTGATGTTGTATTTGATCCATTGAATCCTTTGTGGATATGATGGATTTCAAACTCGTTCTGGGATTATAGAAAAATATACATCTAGAAATATGGCTTCCAAACAAACGCACCTACTGAAGACATATACTTATTTCCAAAGAGGATACCCGATCTGAAAGCAAGAACCGACAAGCCAATAATACAAATACAACTATTTTCGAATAAATATTCACAAACTTTGCTCCGCCGCGCAGTATTCCAATATTATTTGAATATCTGAATCAGTAAAGTAATTACGATCACAAAACATTTTCATCTAGTTTGGCTTTGGCTTGTTGCTTCTTAGTTGATGGTTTTGATCGTACACCTTTTAATTAAATAGCTGTATATTGCTTTTTTCATACAGCAACTGGTAAATCATGTCTGGGTAAATCAACTGGCCTAACACGACTTGCCGTATGCCATTGCATGGTTTTGAATTAATCAGTTTCCATTTTCAGAGTTGTATCACAATTCTTTCTGATTTTATTAGCGTTTCAGCAGCTGGATACTGAAACACATTAATTTATTATTAAATTTCACTGACTCCATACAAGACTCTCTTATTCAAATATATTTGAAATCCTGATTACTCTTTGGAATTCTACGGAAGCTTCACATATACATATTTCTTTATGTCACATATACATATTTCTTTATTTTGTACAATTATATAACTAATAAATAAGTATAGATAAAAATAGAAGGATGATACAAGATGATGTTAAACATAATGAGAATACAGGGAAAGTGTGCTGTGGTTATAGGGCAATCCCTGTTGACGTCATTGTTTACATTTTTGCCTGCATCAGTTGAAAGAGAAGTTTAAACTTAGTAATCACCGAATATTTGAGATAATAATATAGATACGATAGTACGCGCGCTCTGATTGGCTAAGAAGCCATGTTTTATCAGAGTATATAACATGGTTAGCCGTGTTATATAGTTTTCAACTGGCGGTTTCCTTTCATCGCGCGCGTAAATCTATATTATAAAACAGATAAAGAAGCCTTAAATCTATGTTTTATACTATCACAAAACACTCTGGTCATTTGAGAACACTCTAGAAATGTTGAAAGCACGCGCTTTCGGCTTGTGCTTTAACATTTCTCTCGTGTTCTCAAATGCCCATCGTGTTTTATGATAGTATAAAACATGGCTAAGGCTTCTTTATTTGTTAATTGATATCTTAAATATTTACGGAGAAATTGACTTTTCAAAACTGTAAAATGAGCAGGGTGGCAAGAGTTGCTGACAGCCATACATTCTTTTGTAAATTTTGAAATTTTTAAACGCTCATTTCTCAAAATATATTTATCATATCACTCGGTGATTATCAAGTATGACAATCTCTTTCGATTTGTGGTGTCCGTTTGCTTGTATGTACGTCGCTTGAAGTTTGATGTATGCTAATGAGGAAGAAACGCAAACAAAGATTCGCCTATAGGACATTGAAAGCTTTCGAGCTAACCACTGCCTCAGGAAAAAAGTATAAAATTATAACATTTATTGATTGACTAGATCATAATAACTAAAGATTATGTATTAAGTTGTTAATTATGTAGCTTTATATATATCTATGTTATGTGTATTACCTATTTCTGAAAGTCCTTTAATTCATAATTGACATCATTGATTATACTTGACTGATCATGATGTTAACGTAAAAGGTTTCGATGAATATGACAACTACCTAATACTGATACACTGCTCTCTTTGTCTCTCTCTCTCTCAACAAGACAACAAACAAGAAGAACTACACATGGATCGGAATGAGCGACATCAACGATCCCACCGTCTTCGCTTGGGTCGACGGCACACCCAATCATTACACCAACTGGGATTACCAACAGGATAATGTTGATGGCAAAAAGTGTGTTGTTGTTGGTGAAGGGTTTAATTGGAGATACGTTCCATGCAGTAGAGGGCTCAGTTTTGTTTGCAAGAGAAGATTGAGAGGTGAGAAAGTATTGCTTGGCGTTTTAAGGGCGAAGCAGCGTCGTTCAATGCAGCAGGTTTATCTGGTAAAACATATCACACCTTAAAGTCAAGAGGTTCTTTGTTCACATTCCTTTACAGATCTAACGACATACGAAATAACAATTCGTTTTGCAAACAAGCTGTGGACTGAGAGTCTCGCAAATCCTAAACTTCATCGTCCGCAAGCCCTCAAAAGACACATCGAGCAAGCGGTGAGTAGGGAATAGCGCAAGGAAGGACAAAAACACTTCATGGAACCTACGTTCATACGTTTTCGGTAGCACGGGGAAAAGAGATGTGTTCTGCCAGAATTTCCTAAGTGTCGACCAAATTCAAAGAAAAAAAAATTATAAAACAAGAATGGAATGTGACGAAAATTATATATTTTTAAACGAGTTTGTACATTGCCCTTACTATTACAAGGAATTGGAACACATAGGCAAAGGTAAATGCTTTCCAACCAATCAAATTGATTGTTATGATTGGATAGTACTGTTTATCTATAGGTTCCCATGTACATGCTATTTTATGCAACATAACTTTGTATGATAGATGCCACTTTCAACAAAAAGACGCCTGCTGATCTCAGGTGCCAATTCAAGGCTAAGAGACGAAACGTAAACGCACTTTTGCTGTATCCTCTGCATGCACCCCGCATGGGCACCCACCTCCACAATGTTGGATCGTGTTTATCCACTGAACAGTTTTTGCTTGTTTCACCAGTTTGCTTTTGGTCAAACATCTCATCCAACAATGTGTCGAATTTGATTGCTTAGTTATCCATGATTGCGTTTACTTGCCTCGTGATTGGTTGAAATAAAACCAATTACTTCAGTTCGTGATTGGTTCATTTATGATTTTACTTGCTCCTGTGATTGGCTCACTGGTGTTGGCTTTACGACACTTAATAATTGAAAAGCCCTCTATCCAACGACGTTCAATAGTTTGACCAGGGATTAATAGGAATATAATGATTTGTTGTTTTATCGCAGTTCCTTCACGTTTACCTGGACGCAGATTACTTTGACAAAGTAGTCGTTGGTGCATTCACGTAAGTTAATATCATGACAATTATTTCGCATGGAAATCATAGCTAATTTTTGTAGGAAAAGATACTTACAGATAATGGTAATGGTTTTCACAGAACAGATGCTTTGTTTTAAACGAAATATCATTAGCATGGGTTAAAGTTTATTCATAACACTAATCAAAATAATGAAAAGTTGTGGTATATTATATGGATGATAGTATTTTACTGAAAAATAAACCGCTCATATATAGAACTCATATGAAACTACATCCGGGTATCGAGTGAAAATATATCCTCAGTAGTGAAAATATCGATGACGTCACGTTTGCCGCCTTTTGAACTACATGTACAAAGATGGCGGCATGTTTGTGAAAATCACAGAGGAAGATGTAAACAGCTTAAATGAGCTGAATGACAATGAATATTCCGATCACAAAAAGCCAAATACGATCTAAAACTCTCTAAAGATTTTCTCGACTGCAATGAAGAGACAAGAAATCCCGGTGAAACTCCCCAGAACGGATTAGAAAGATCACGAAGTAGTTTGTACTGACAGTAAGTAAAATGAATAGATAAGAGTTCTTAGAGCAGTTTAATTGTCCATATAATAAAAAGAAAATTACACGGTGGTTTTAAGATATGAAGTTGCGCTCACTCGTGAAATATGTTCGACTCTCGAGAATAAACTTTATATCTTCTCACCACCGTGTAATATTCTCTATATATTTAACCATGAAATACTGCAGCACTATGGGATTTGTATGTAACGTATAACACCTACTATCGGACAGTTTATTTTGATCGCTTCTAGTCGTTTTACGAAGAGGGCTATTGCCAATGTTTTTCCTCCTTCGTGATCTTTGATAGTTGTGACTGCGTTTGCATAAGCGGTTGCATCAAACTCCCCTTTCTCTCTCTCGCTTACAAAAGACAACAAAGAAAATGCCAAAGGATTTTGACGCTCGCGTATATCGATCTCCCTCATTCTCCCGATCGAATCCCCCTCCTCCTCTCATATAATCCTGCATTCGTCTCAGTAAGTAATAGCTTATCACAATGGTTTACTAATTTGTTAATTACAGAAAAGACGAGACGAATAAGATCATTGTCAAGGTCAGGGTGACCTTCACTCCTGATAACGATTCACCAGCTAACCCTCTCGAACCTTTCTTTAACGAAGTCGAGGGCAAAACCAGAGGCAACACGCAAAAAAGAGATTTCGTAAAAGGAATGCTATTCGGAGAGCAAGTGGAGATTGTCAACGTTACGCTCGTTATTGGTGAGTAATCCACGAAGAATAATACTAACAAGAACTGGCATATGCCATTGGATGAATAATGTAAATCTAAATTCAAGGGAAGAAATGGGCTCAGTTTTGCTTTGAGAGGTATCGGTGGTTTACATTGTCATGACCCCTCATCGTAGAATTGGTTCGCATTGATGAAATTAAATGGAATGTGAACTGGCAAACATATACTAATGGTGTAACTCCAATTTTGGAACTTTAAAGTATTTCGTATCCAAGCGGTATACATAGACCAATGAGTATGTATCACATTTTACATAAGTTCGTATGCAGTCGCCACGTTAAGCCCTGTTTACACGATACACATTTTGGTACGGCATCCCTTATTTTTGTCATGTAAATGGTATTCTTCGACGAGCCCGAAAATCTAGGGGTGTCAAGTACCCTGTGACGTGAAAGGTAATCTCGGCCCGCCAATTGGAGTGCCGTACCCAAGTTAGAAGTGCCGTTTCCAAAACGATTGTCGTGTAAAACGGACTTTGTTGTTCCGTTTTGGGGCACCAATACATTGGCCAAGTGAGTGTAGAAGAAATTATGCTGATTTCTTCACTATTATTATTAGTTTTAGTTTTATATCTGTTAAGTGTTCAGTGCAGAGGGTTTCCAAGCCTCAAATGTTACAAATGTATGGATTTTATGCCCTTCCGGAAACACGTTGAACCGCGCAACAAAACACCCTATCGACATGAAAGTTTCTGCGAAAACGTTTATTATCGATCGCCAGATCATATAAGAAGACCAGCATTGTAGGACATATAACGAGGGCTAACTGTTGCAATAGGAGATTGGAATGTATTATATTTTTTGTACTCTGGATGACGTCACGTCCATAGTACAATATTATAATACATTACAATCTCCTGGTGAAACCTCCTTCATTTATGAGTTACTATCATCAAATCTTTTTCAATTTCTTGTTCTTACATTATGCTTTGGATTTCATCAGAACAACCAACAGTTGTTATCTGCCCTGGATTCTGTACCATTCAACAATGTCAACCAGCCGTCTGTAATCCGTCGTGTTGTGATCCTAACAGTCCTTATTACAGCCAGCCTCAGCAATACCCTGGATACCCTCAACTACAACGGTCGCCACTAAGCTATCCACAAGGGTATCCACAGGGTCATCAACAAGGTTATCCTCAGAAAAACCCACAAGGTTACCAACAAGAAAACATAAGTAAAGGTCACAGTTCAAAGAAGGAGGAGGATGAGTCAGAGGGTGAATCCGAGGAAAACCCTGAACCTAAGCCCCAGCCTCAACCAGAACCTGAACCTGAAACTGAACCTGAACCTGAACCTGAAGCTCAGCCTCAGCCCCAACCTCAACCCGCACCCCAATCCCCAACCCAACCCCAACCCCAACCCCAACTCCAACCCCAACCCCAACCCCAACTCTACCCCCAGCCTTATCCCCAACCCAACCCCCAATCTTATCCCCAATCCTACTCCCAGGCCTATCCTCCAACAACGTACCCTGGTTCTCCACAGCAACAGACAGCAGCTGGGAATCCTTATAACCCATTCAATCCCTACCTGCAGCAAGGAACTGGCAGTACTCAAAGTCCGAAAGAAGGTACCCAGCATAGGAGGCCTCATCGCAAGCGTCCACATCGTCACCATGGATCATCAAAACAGGCTAAAGCCGGTCGATATCCCCAAGGGTATCCACAGGGTTACCCTAGCCCTTATCCAAATCCCTATCCAAGTCCTTACCCAAGTCCTTACCCAAGTCCTTACGCGGTTCCCGCTCCTCCACCCGTTACCCTTAGCTACATGGTTCCATCGCCATCACCACAAATATACCAGCCGAATTACCTTCCAATCAGTGCTCAAGCTTCTGCATCTACTTCACAAAAACCGGGAAGCATCCTCCCAGTGAAACCTTCATCATACTCTGCGCAGTCACCTGCGGGATACCCGAGTCCGTACCCGTACCCATCACCATATGCGTACCCTTCGTACCAGAGCATGGGATATCCACTTCAGGGGCAAGGTCAGTACCCATATCAGCAGAGCTGTCCTGATGCGTGCTCAAACGGTTGTGCTCCAAGGTGTTCTCAAGGTTGCTGCAGATCAGCTGGAAGACGTCGGCACCACTAGCACTTGTGCCATATCTAAGATCATTGAAAAAATACTTTCCATAATATGGAAAAATCAGGGAAAAGCTATGGAAACATTGGAAATTCCAACATTACGTATTTTTCAATAATAAGGAAATAGCATCACCGAATTTCCGTGCTATTTCCATGATATTTCCATATTTTTCGAAAATTGGAGATATCCACGATTACGTTTTCTTTTTTCTTCGTGATTGGTTCAAGTAAAACCAATCGCAAATTACTCCAGTTCGTGATTGGCTCATTGCATTTCTAATTGCTCCCGTGATTGGCTCTGTAATTACTTTGGTTTCAGTTTTACGACACTCAAACGAAACCCGCTATACTATGGAAATTGGTTGATTTAATCCAGTGAATTAGGTGATGTAGTAAAGCATAGTCTTAACATTACAAGCAACGGGAGATATGACTTTTATATTTTCTCACATCCTGGAGATGAAGGAATAAGTTTAACTTGTTCTGTTTTAACAGCGTTTTTCCACAAACACGTTTAAAAATATTGTCCCACCTACTACGAATTGCATAACAATCATTATTTGTGTAGGATTCCTACAGGATTACCACGGTGACGTCATATCCAACCATAATACCTAACCCTAACCACAACCCTAAAATCAACCCCAACTCAAACCCTAACCAGGGTGTAGGGGTTTCCAACCATTAATACCGCTAGGAGAGTCCTTTAATAGTGAAACTTCTAATGACGTTCAAAACAATCCATCGCACCTTAAAAGATGCCGGTTTATACTTTTATCTACAATCCTTTGCGCACGAATTGTTTAATCCGTTATAAAATCGATATAGAGAGGTTTTAAAGCTTGAGAATAAGCCAGTACAAGTGCTATTGCCAATACACTGTCATTTAGAAGAATAGAGGATTTCTACGTGTTATTTTGACTGTTTTATGTTCGCAAGGGATTGTGGTCTGATATATAGGCGCCATCTTGTTCGGTACTGTGGATTATCAAACGATGCCATGTTTCTGATGACTGAAAAGCGTTGGCAGTAAAAGCATGAAAGAAGATGGGCAGATATAAATATTTTTAAGGGAAAACAGCCACATTATCTTTCTGCTGATTATGGATCGAAAACGGCACCAGTCCTTAATTGAAAGTGTTATCATCAGCACCATAAAGTTACAAGGATACCTTAAATTTTGAAATGGATGAAAAAGTACTCGTGCTAACTTTTACATATTACCGTTGAAGTTTTCGTTGAAGTGCGACCCTGAAAGTTTCAAGTCTCGTCAATCAAACGCGGAGTCTAGTCTGTCTTGTCTCATACGAAGCTTTTGCCGCCTAGACTTAATTAAATTTTGATTGACAGTCGGCTAACCGCAATTTTACAAACGAGATTTGAAAAATTAGGGGCCGCACTTCGACGAAAACGGCAATAACTATATAGAACGGTTTTCAGTTGAGTGTAGTAAAACCAAACGCAAATTACCCACAGCCAGCCAATCATAGGAGCGAGTAATCACAAGTAACTCATAAATGGCTTCCCTTTGAGCCAATGACAAACCAAAGCAAAACCAAAAGCAATTTGCGTTTGGTTTTACTTTGGATTCTGATTGGTTGGTTTACTTTCTCAGCCAATAGGAGAGCTTAGTAAACGCAAAACCAAAACACTTCCGACACTCAATTGAAATCCGCTCTATCATGTCGAATACTAGTTAGATTCTTCAAATATTGAATTAACTATATAAATTATAACAATTATATTATATTAATATGCCAATCATCACTTGAAATTTCCAAGTTAAAATTGTTACCAGAAATCCTGAACAAAAGATTATTTTTCGATTCTATGCATACTTAATATACGATTTGTGAACATAGAAAATCGTACTAATCATCGCAATGTGTATTTCGTGTGTTTAGAGCAGATTTCGTATGAATGCGACAAACTTTACGGCACGTCCGTAGCCTTACGGTAACCGTACTGTAAATGTGCCGTACCATATCTCTGTAATTTGATTGGATAAGCAGGAAAAAACAATAGGGAACCATTTCAATGTATGCCGTACAATAACCGTGCCGTAGTCATTGCCGTAGTTTGTCCCACTCATACGAAATTTGCTCTATGTATACGATTGTTCGTTATGAATGTAGTTAGAAAATAGAAACCAATAAACTTGAATTGCCGGTGGCCTTCAATCGAGTGTTTAGTAAAACATCATGAAGCTTCTGAGTTTTATTCAGAGCTGCTACACATGACAACTTATTGCAAAATATTACACGTTTTCTTCGCAACAAACATTAGCGAGGGTCCGGATTGGGGGGAGGAGGAGAGAGGGGTGCAAATGTCAGTTAGCAGTTACAATTTAGGCCATTTGTCAGTTGATACTGAACCGTCATTTCGCTAAGAACACTGTTTTAAAGGAACCTCGGCTGAAAAACAATGTTTGATCTCAAATGTTCATTTTGGATACATAAATCTATTGCTGCATGTGTTTATTTCCTGTAAATTGTGTTTCCTGCGCGCCGCCATTTTGAGTTTTATGACGTCAAAGTATTGTCAGAAAACAATAGCTCTTTTGTTGCCTAACAACCCGAGACAGACATATTGTTTGTTTTTTTAGAAACGGCGGTCAGTCGAACATGGTAGACCTCGCTTTTATTAGTATTGCTACTGGTCGGTGAATTGTTACTCTTCACAAATCAGTCTGCTTTTTTGGAAGCTACATGTAATAGAGGAAGGGAACCAACACAGAATCCTTTCTTAGCCAATGGTTTGTCACAGAATCAAACAAGATTTCCATGCGGGATGATCAAACCGACAAGATCGAAGCGGTTGTCAGGTGGAAGAATTTTGTACACTGCGAACAGTACAAGTTCATTTCAACTCGAGATGTGTCTATCCAGTGGTGATATTCATACGAATCCTGGTCAAGCTCTATTCCTAAGTACCCAAGCGGAGAATGAAGCAAGAACGTAAGCAGTAATCAGGATGCTATTCTATGCGTAGCACTGATGCGATTCTTGGTTTCATGTACAATGTCTGGGAATGTCAAAACAGTCGTTTGAGTACTACCTCGACCGCCTATTACTTCCTGTTTGTGTGGTTATTGGGCAAATAAGACAAATTAGACTGGAAAATAAAACTGAGCGTTGAACAGAATCAAAGGTGGAATAACAACGGTAAAGAGGGAAAAGGACAAAACGGGCAAAACATCACAAGGTTATAGGCTGTGGAAGAAAGGCGAGGGGTGGTGGACAGGAAATCACTAAAAGACCATTCACCATTATGTCTTGCTAGGGACGGTGGGAGCTGGAAAAAAATTGTTTGGTGTGAAAAAGGAGTAATTTTAAATATTTCTCTCAATCTCCGTTTTCTTTGTTCTTTTAATTTCGGGGAATATATCTCTTAACCTCTATCCAATTCCAAAGGTAGAGGTAATCTTGCAACATATTCCCCTTGCCATGCGTATTCTCCTGCCACTTTGTCAGTGTTTTTTTTTTTTTATATATCCCACTCTTTCCCTTCTGATAAATAATGAATGGTGTCTAAATCACTACAACGTTTGCGTTAAGGTGATGTTACACGAAACGAGTTTTAACGACGATTTTTAATGCATGTTACACGAGACAACTTTTAGCGCAACATTGATGCGGCAACGTGTATGTTGCACGAGACGATTTTTAACGCAACATCTTGCTAGCACCTAGGCTACTACTCCGACACCCTCGTTTAGAAACATGGCTGACGAGTGGAGTCTTTGTTTGTTGACGTAGCCTCGTTTCCGTGGGCGTGGCGAACAGGTTTCTGGGATGATGTTGTGCGAAAAGTGAACGGCGAGGGTGTTACACGAAGAAACTCCAACAAAACTCGCGCAACAATGTTACAGGTTTTGAAGGTAGCGTTAAAAATCGTCCAGTGAGCCATGTTACACTATGTTGACTTTTCGCGCAACAATGTTGCACGAAAAATCGTCGTTAAAAATTGTCTCGTGTAACATCACCTTTACATGTCGCTTAAACGAAAAGGCGAGGAAACTTGAACAGTTTAATGATCTCTAATTGGCTAAGCTCTAGATGATCTTATGAGTAAATGGCGAATCTTATTGGAATGGGAAAACTTGCAGTAGGTCACCGTTGAGTTCTTCCACATTTAAAGGAATACCCGAGTCCAAAACACATATGGGCTCAAACAGGAATTACAAAGATACATGTAGTTTAAATGCAATGGACAATAGTTTTGGCCCCGGTAGCCTCGCACTGGTTGGTTTCAGAACGAGTTTACCGGACGAAAACAAAGATTTTTATTCTCCTGGGACTCAACATGGCCGCCGTGCGACAAAAGCCCATAGACCCATTCAGCTTGTCTGTTTGTTGCCCCGTTTCAGACCACGTGATAGTTCTGCTTTGTTGTCCAATCATAGAAATTGGTACATTTCCTCTTGGGATACAGAAAAACAAAAACGCATTACTCAAGGGAAAAGTCACATGGTCTGAAATGGGGCAACAAACAGGCAAGCCGAAAGGGTCCATTGGACCGCAGAATGTGTTAGTTCTTTTTCATCATTTATGCACAGAAGCAAAATAAAGAAACATACACTGAAGAAAGCAATATTTATCAAAACTTGGAAGTTCATCCAATCTTCTAAACTGGTGTTCAGCACATTATAATATCGGCCGCGCCAAGCGAAAATTAAAGGAACAAAATTACAGTTCCACAGGTCTATTTGAATCGGATAAAAATGAAAGAAAACTGGAAGAGTAATATTAGTAGCACATGTTTTCATTCATTAGAAAGACATTTTCTAAGAAACGGCTTTTCAAATGAAGAATAAATTTGGAAGAGACTTCAAACTGGCTTGTGAACGATGCAAGCACTGGTTTGAGCGTCTACCGTTTGAGCGTCTACAGCATTTATCTTTGAATATTTCGCGAAACAACTGCAGTGGAGGCTTTTTGTGTAGATGAGAGGAATAGAAAAATAACAATAAAACCGATAATACTAGTAAACAAACTCAAGAAAATATGGCAGGGGATCCGCTATATTACTGCGGGCCCAGGATCAGTAAAAACAGTAGTACAAATAAATGGAGAAAAACTCATATTAGAAAAACCTTACGATCGCAATAAAAATACTAATAACAACAGGAAACAGGACGCGTGTATAAGGCTGCAGGAACAGTTACATTTCGGGAAGATATAATTTTAAAGGTTCGAGAGCATATTGGAAGATAATTTTTAAGTGAGGATTGCTAATTTTTAATGCTGCAGAGGATGAGTTTGAGAATATTGAGGTGATGGCGAGTAGGCACTTTGAGTCGGATTGTGAAAGGAAGCCATAAGGAAGTTTTCGCGATCTGAAGTAGTTTTCCAAGAACAAAGTTTAACATTTTCCTCTACCATAAATTGGGAAGCTACACTAGAACTCATGTGGATATGAGATGGCGAGATCACTATAAATATTACATTTAGCAAATGTTTGCTCAGTATATTATAAATTTGGAGATTTTCCCTCCAAAATTTTATTTCGGATAATTGACCGATTTAGCCTGTACATTTGTTGTCCCAATTCAGATCATGTGACAGCTCTCCAGAGGTTCAGTGCCGCTTTGTTTTTCAATTAGAGAAATTTGGTAGATTTCCTCTAGGGAACAGAAAAACAAGAAAACGTTATTCAAGGGAAAATTGAGGTGACCTGAATTGGCACAACAAATGTACAAGGTAAATCGGTCTATTGAGTGACGGGCATTTCTAAAGTAAAGAACATCTCAGTGAAGGTTCCAAATTTTGCCTTGAGATTTCCCAGTTTTCATTTAATTTGTAGAGGTTTATAGAAACTGCAGGTGGAAAGATCAGTGAGAAGCGACGAGTGTAGTCAAGTGTTTAAACGTTCTATTGGCAATTAGAAAACATGATTTAGAAAGGATTTTATTTTTATTTTTGCTAATGACCGTTTCCTTTTCACTCTGTGATGAGCCAGAGTTGTAGTTTTTTATCTTTGATCATATGGAATGTGAGAAATTATTTCCAAGTGTCAGCCGTTATCTTACATGTTTTGTTAAAACTTAATTGTTCGAGTTATACTATTATTTATCAGTAAGCTTGTTATGTCTCCGTGCGTTTCCTTCATAATTTTGTAAAGATGTGTGTAATGTGAAGTAAAATTCATGTACCAAGAGAGAGAGAGATATACTTTATTCTTATCTTCCATGCCATTGCTGACTTCATGTAGTCGGATTATACTCTCAATGCCCTCTAGAAGCACTTTAGACAGGATTGCATCGTTAGGTTGCCAATTCCAGATTTTGTAAATTGGCGTTCGGTCTTAATATATACAAAAGCTAACTTTAAGTGATGGTAGAAATATTTAAAAAATATTTTTAACAACTGGACTGACAAGTGTGTTCTTTCTTCGATTACAGTTTGTAGGTAATTCTTTACCTAGTGCTTCATGTTAAAAGTACAGGGATGTGATCAGTTCAATTTAGGTTTCAATATCCAGCACACCGAGCTAGTAAAATCAATTCTGATAAATCGTTGTAGCCAGTAAAACTAATTTAACAACTAATTTAAAGTAATCTCGTGACACCCTTAACTGGCGTAATATAAGTCTCAAAATACTTTTTTAAATACTTGTGTCAAGGCGTTGTTTTGTATAAACTGTTTAGAAGATTTTGTTCATGCCTGAAACGAAGTCGGAGCAGCGCTATATATTGCACATGCTTGAGATGTGAATAACAATAAATGGCCACATGCATGGATAAGAATCACCAGCGATGTTAATAGCATTACCTGTAGGTTATAAAATAATTCAGAAGGATGTTTGTTGGGTATATTTGATGCCGGTGCTATAAGTAGCTAGCACGTATGACAAGCAAAGGGCTGATGGCAGGGAAGTCTAATAAGTACTGTATATTTATAGACGGATATATTTTAAGCGAAAAAGGGAAAGGAATCCTATGGCAAGTGTAGATTGGGGAAAAGGCTTCCTTTTTTAATGAGTCAGTATGAAGACCGTAAATCATTAATTTTGCTCTCCCGGCTCTGAAAGGCGTATGTTGTCGAGAGCCTTTATCTCATATACTCATGAATCTAGTCATCTACGTTTACTTAGCTGTCTTTCCGAGAGCGCTTAAAGATCCAGTAAAGCTTTCAAAGCACTTAAAACACACCTGCAGCGCCTGGCCACATCAACTGTTTATATGCGGATCGGCTTACCTGCTCGTATATATCAGCAACATTCAAGGCAGAGGTAAGACCTTTTTCAGTGACATACATTCTTGTCACAGCTCAACTTTCTAAAATGTCTTAGTTACATTCATGTTTTATATTTATTTATCTAGAACAGCAATTGCGGTTGGCCATAACTATTGGCTGATTTTTAAGGAAGATATCAAATGAGTTGCTTTTTCTTTTGGATTGTAGGGTGACGACGTACAGCCGATTGATTACTAGAACCTTCGTGTCAGAACAACAGCTAAAGCCGGGCATTACAACGCGGCAACAAAGAGTCCGCCATTCACGACAAATCTGAGATCCTGATCGTACAACTAGAGGAAGCTGAATTAATCATCACAATATTCCAGCAGAGGCTGCAGAAATCTTGTACTTATCTGGTGACCCGTGAGAGAGATCAGTTACTCAACAAAATATGAATTTCGAAGTGCTAGATAGCACGCACGGATTAGCTTATCGGAAGCGTTAGCGAAACGCTGCTTTGAAAGCCCGGGGGATGAACATTTCTCTTTGATACTTCATCTGCTTCATATACATTCACGCCTTTAAAGATTCGGAACTATGAGCTTATTTCAAAATAGTTCAGGAGACCCCGTGTATTGTGAACCACTGCAAAATGTTCTCCGTAATCAAAATCACCCTGTATTTTACCCAGTCACGATTTCAGTTTGTGTCGTGAGCACTCTGATAGCGTTAGTGTTAGTTTGTAGCAATCTTGTAATCTTTATAGCTTTTGCTAAAGAACACCGACTCCGCACTCCATCCAATATCTTTATCATCAGCCTGGCCGTCACTGACTTTGTTTCTGGGGTATTCGTCCAACCGTTACTTTTTACCAAGGGAATACTCGAGCTGAAAAAATCTACCATTCTTTGTTACATGGAGCCGATACTTGTATACTCGATTACATGGTCTACAGGTTCTTCTTTGATCAGCATCACCTTAGTCAGTATTGATCGCTACATAGCAGTGTTCCACGGTCTACGCTATGCAGATATCGTTACATTCAATCGCGTAGCGATATGCGCAGTAGTAGGACATGTGGCATGGACCGTTTCATTATTCCTTCCCATTGCAATAGTGGGAGTGTTACTCTCGGAGGCTAGCTACGTTATCTTGATGATCGTTATCACATCTTGCTTAATACTCATTTCGTACATTAACGTTAGACTTGTACTTCAAGCTCGAAGACACAGAATACAAATCGCCGCCACTAGTGCCTGCGTGACACTAAACGATGCCCGTGCGAATAATCGCAGCGACGCAGACGCCATACGCTCCAAAAAGCGCTCCCGAGCAGTTCTATACATTGCGATCCTACTTCTCATTTCATATCTTCCGGCGTTAATAAACGTTGGAGTTTACGAAAGCGGTGTGCCAGGCAACCGAGCGAAAGTAAGGCTCGTGTTTGCACTTACTCACTGTTTGGTTCTGTTTAATGGTTGTATCAACCCATTTATCTACTGCTGGAAGGACAGAAGAATGCGATATGCTGTTCGCAAGATCTTCCGGAGACGAAACTCGGTCGCTGTGACCAATTTTGTAGACAGCTAGTGTTGGATAGGGCATTCGTATTTTTTGTAAAGAGTATAACTAAAGCCACAGGGAGTTCTACCTTAATTAAAGTGCATATGAGTCCAACTTACCATTAAAATCGATTCTACAAGCTATAGTTGAATAGTAAAATATTTATTAATTTGAATATTGCATCTATGAGTTATAAACTTAAAGTTTATATTTCGAATATGCAAAAGACATGATGTCAAACAGGGAATTTAACAAATTGAAGTTAGTTTTTTATGTGTCTGTCCTAATATTGACAATGATTTTCGTCATAACATGGTCAAAATAGCTGTGGATCCACGAGGCGTCTTCAATTTGTTTTTTACAACAACAAAACACTTTTAGCTTCAAACGAGTGTGTACAAACTGCCTTTCGAGTCGAAAAGTCCAAAACGTAAACACGTCTTTCTGCTTTCCCGAACTCTATAAAAATACATAATCTACTCTAAACTGTTTGTTTCTACTTAAGAACGTTATGTAAATATCCTGAATAAGAGATTTTAATCACGAACTAGAAGATTATGTATTTAATTCAAGACAATTTCTCAGTTCTAGTTCTAAAAGATCGGTAGAACTTGTCACAAAGTCGATCACAAATTAGCCGAAAATGCTTTGTTCGACTCGAGAGAAAGCTCAAATTTTGACAAATGGCACCACAGAAGGAAGTTTGACTCACCGATTAACTTTTCCCAGTGATGAAATGCTTTTAAGTTCCTCATTTTCTTGATTTACAACCTGAATTCACAAATATCTGCAAAGCCCGCTTCGAAAGCCGGCCGCGCGTCTGTTAAAATATTGCATACGAAAATTAGCCAATCAAATTGCGAGAAAATTGGCGGTTGTTGTAAAAACATTATTGTACAAAAACTTCCTGGTAGAGATAAAATGACGTTTTATAAACATCTGTTCTATTTGAAGCTTGTATATCAGTGCTTTATCAAATATTTTGTCTAAACTAGAAGTAAGGTTCATTCTGAAAAGGAGAATGAAATGACAATACATTTCCTATTTGACGTCAAGTTGTTGGCATATTCGAAATTTAAACCTTTACAAATCATAGACGCAACACTCAAATCAATATATATTTTACCATTTAACTATTTACTTGACGTAGAATCGATTGCTTACCATTCTACCTTTTGATTCGTCGATAAGTTGCCTAGTAACAGGCTTCGATCGCGCTGGTCAAAATTTGCCGAGTATTTTCAGTCTGCCTTCAGCTCGGGTGTACTTCTGCTCCAAGCGAACAACTAATGATTTGTCAAGCATTTCATGATAGCAAACAGTTTATAGGTGAGTCCACTAATATGTTAAGTGTTATAACTTTCTAAAGGATCTTTTAAGTGAAACCGTGTGGGATGTAGCATTTGTCACTGCAAAATTAATTTATCTTTTGACAGTGACTGTTTTATAATTAGGACAAATGTCTCACGTCGACTCAATCCCGGTTTCTGGGCCAAACTACCCACCCACCCCTCCCTTGGATATACATCGTTCTATTAATGATTAACCATTACAGGTTAGGGTAAAGTGTGGGGGAGGGGTAGAGGTTTCCCAGAAACCGTGATTCAGTGATCCCTCACGTCTTGGATAATCCCACTTATCTTTGGGGGGTGGGGGGTGCCAAACGATATTCAGTACAGGGAAACAATAGGTATTGTAGGCCTTTTGGTGGAACCAGGAGTCCATTACCAGGAGCGCCCATCTTCCCCATTGGGTCTGTTCCCAGCACAGGAGTAGATGCGGCTATATTTAGAATTGCATTTCGCGCGAAATAAACAAAGGCCATGTAGTCTTAGCCAATCAGATAGCTAATGTCACGTCTCATTATTATTCATTATCATTCTTCTCACTTTCAACGCGGGAATTCGAATTGCTGGTTCTCACTCAATCCCCAGAGATTCAAATGACAAAGGGCATGGCGGCCATGTTGGTGCCCCAACAAAAGAAGCTAACGGGGAATCTATTGTTAAAGGGCACCAACAAAAGAAGCTAACGGGGAATCTATTGTTAAAGGGCACCAACATGGTGGCTATGACGTCAAGTGAAAACCAGAATTCTAAATATAGCCACATCTACTCCTGTGCTGGGGTCCCAGCTCATGACATAGGAACGCTCCTGGTAATGGACTCCTGGTGGAACTCATTACTTTGTTCAATCCAAATACGGATTTTTGAAAATTAAAACTTGAATTTCTTTGCTTTTTTCGAGAGGGGTGGAACCGCTCATTACTTAAATTCATCATTAAATTAAACTAATTGAAAATTTAAAAATCGTTTGTGAAAATCCATAAAATCTAAATTACGTAGGTTAAAAACAATAACAAATACAGCAATTCTAACATTCCGCAACAACAAGCAAAACTACTTCTATAACTTTTTACAAATTAGGATCAAGAATTAACTGACAACTGACAAATTTGGTTTTTGTGGGTCAAACATTGTAAATTGTCTCTAGTAATTATTAACTTGGGCTAACTGACAATTGACAAATGGCCAAAATTTTAGCTGACAATTGACATGTAGACCCCCCTCCCCCATTCAGACCCTCCAACAAGGCTGGCGGTATTCATTCGTGGAGGGAGCCGATAATTGAGAAAAATAAGAAACAGCAATTTTTGGATCTCGGAATTGCATTGTTTTAAATCCTTGTATTTTTGCCGTTCTGCCTCTACTGGGAATCATGCTCAAAACATTGAAACCCCTCTCAACTGACGTCTCATTCCCAAAACCAAACGGCACTAATTGAAAATCTGTGACGCCTGCTAATATATAGCATCTCTTACAAAAAACGAGCAAGAATATGATACATGACTGTTATACATGTGCAAAGTCAGAATCGACCAGTTTACGGTTCATGCGCAGTTGTTCATGTCTTTTGTTTCAGCCATAGTTAATAGAGTGGAATGGTTAGGAAACTCAGGGACCTTCTTTGTTATATGTCTTTGTTAGCTTTTTTCAACCACTACCGGACACAAAACACAATAGAAATTCCAACATGTTAACCAATCAGCCAATTGAAACGTGTGAGTTCAGTCGTTCAGGGAACGCTAATGAACTATGTCCGTGCACAATCTTTTATCTTACCCCCGTCCAACATAAATCGCAGCGCCTTTGTTAGCCCTTTGAAGTTTGCCGGGTTTCCTAACCATTCCGTGCATTTAAGTAATGGTTCGCGTAAGAACAGGAGCACTCAACGGCCAGGAATGCACAAAGGTGTTAATTTTCTATTGTTGAAACTTGATATCTCATTGGTTATACACAAATAAACCTCCTAAAAATAGGAAAGAACTCTGATTTCACAATATTTTTTTAAAGAAAACGATTGAAGCGGACAATCTGTAACTATGCAAAAAGAGAGAAAGAACTCCTATTTGGGGAACATTGAAATATTTTATAATATTTCAGCTTTTGTTTTAGTGTCTTTCTATTGGCTGAATTTGTTTTGGAATAAAAAAACATACACACAACGAGCGATTTCATGCATTTTAATTTGAGAACATTAATACCACTAGGCAAGAGATATCTTTAGTAAATAATTGAACCATCTTCTATTTGGGATAAATGAAATCACATTCATGTGGACCAATAGATCTTGCTCCAGTTATTACATGAATCATTACTTGAAGGTAAATTTTCATTGTATCTAGGGTGGATCAATCAATAATCATTTGGTTGTAACTTTTCTTACGTAACAGAGCAGTCTCTATCTTACATATAGCAACCTCTTGAAACGTTTATAGTGTTACGTCCATCAGATACTAGAACTAGTACTTTGTCGGGGAATCGGCAATGTAGCGGTAACAATCTCGGACTCTATTAGATTCAGGGATACCGATTGACAGTATTCCAGAATAAGAATAGATAGAATAACGTCTCCAGGTCGCTGGTTCAGGCACATTTTGCACTGTAAGGAAAAGCAACCTCCTGATATATGCTATTAAGATACAATTAATATTCCAGTGACTAAAAAGTGCAGGTATATATGATAGTTAATTTAGTAATGAATTCGTGTTTTTTCCGGAATATGGTAATCGGACGCAGCCTACGTCGCTCTAAAACGCTACCGGTGAATATGAATCCAAAAATACATAGTATGCATGCAACATAAAGTTAAGTTAGGCTGACACTTTTGCCACGCCTCGGTAATTAGTATGATAACTAACGATTGATGTCGGCGGGTGCGCGATATCATAGCGGGCTGAAATCTAAATCAGCAAAGCTTTTAAACAAGAATGCGTACTGGATGTTCTTTTATAATTTATAAGTCCATAGCCGTGGACGACGGTCAGATCAAACAATGTTGCGACTGGGGGCAAATGTTTCTTTCAGAAAGACACGCTTTCCCAAAAAGCAACCCGGCCCAGGTGTGTTTATCGACACAATGTTTTTTAAAGATATAATTATGGATGAAATACCAGTGTATATTTCCTTTTAAAAAGTGATATATACACATGTGAAGATATCTATGATTGACATATTCACACGTGAAGATGACACTGTTGAAAATTTGACTGGCTCTTGCAAATTTCTAGCCTTTTTAGTAAGAGATGAAAACTGGTATTTCATCGATAATAATATGTTAACTCAACATTACATAGCCTTCTTGTGTTGATGCGCACTATTGACCACTCCGTTTGGTAAACAAGACAGATAGATTTGTAGAGCTGTTGGTGACTCAAAGTTCCAGTTTAAAACTCTGTAGGTAAAGTTATATGTTGTCGAATGAATGTCAATTATTGAACTCGACTATCGCAAATTAGTACTGATACCACACCAGTGAATATCACTTTTCGCGCGCTCTGAATGGCTACTCAAACAGTGAATATGATTTCATGATATGATTTCAGCGATCACCTCGCGCGAGTTTTTGTCCATTTGACAGAAAATGAATTATCTATTTGGTGCTGGCTATTCACCTGCAGTGTGGTATATACTAAAACAATTATTCACCTCCACTTCGGTGAATAGTAGTGGATATTTACCTCGCCGAAGCGGCTCAGTAAATATCGACCACTATTCACCTCCACTTCGGTGAATAATTGTTAAATACCATGAGTTGTTCGCATCGACAAATAACTGACAGCTAGCGCTCGCCACTAACAAATCATGATGTTTTGCTCAGCCCCATCCAATAATTGCTTAACAGTATATAAATCTGCGAAATATTGCAAAATCGGGCAAATAGAAAGCCATTGTATTTTCACAACTCCGATATGGTCTCATATTTATTGCGTTCTTGTACATATTGTGTGTGTTCTTTGTAGATTTGTGTAATAAATATTAATCACCTGGTATGGCATGGGTAAACAATTTCAAGAGGTGCTATTTTGCTGGAAAGCAAGAAATTACACAATAGCATGTTCCATCGAAGACTTTTTATTCTGCTTTAATAACACTTTACAAGAGAGAGTTTAACTAACATCTTTGGGTTGAACGTTATTTACAATATTTTAAACTTTCGGTCGAAAAGGAAAGAAATACCCATTTAGCCTCTAGCTTATATAATGATGTTGTAAATAACAATTACATGTGACATTATTCATACTAAATGCTAATTCCTACAATTCCAGATTTAAAAGTGAACAAGTCTTGAAAGCGCAGATGTTATGTAGTCTATTAATCTATCAACGATGAAGAAATATTCGGGCATTTTATTCGTCTTCGCTTCCATTTCTTTGGACCTACATTGTAATCATAAGAAGAAGTGAAACAACAATTTGTTAATCGTTATGCGTGAAGCCTACTTAATTTGCTATTTTGAAGCTTTGGTTGTGCTCTGTATCAACTAAGCCCTGGTTCATATTAGCGATAAAGGCAAACAAACGTATAATCAAACAGAAATGTTGATTATCATCGATACGTTTTTGTTTATTTGCTGTTTTTTGTTTAATCTCTCGCACTATATATTGGCTTATTATCTTTGTAGATGTCCCATGTAGTATTTTTTAAATGTTACATTATAAGCTCCCTCGATGAGCTTCTAGCTCTTGGAGCAAACGTAAAGTTCAAATATTGTTTAAATAGAAATAAAATAATAATAATGTTGAATGTGAGGATAAGAGAATAACGTTTCTGTCAAAAAACAACATAGGAGCTCACACTCACTAGATCAGTCGGTAGACGTAATTAGTCCAATGCTCGCCAACTCCTTTCGTCAAGATAACACAATTCTCAGAAGGCCCATATTTGTCATAGGTAAGACCGGCGTTTTCTCCAGACCAGCACTCACCATAGAACTGAAGTCCGAATACCAAGTATGCTGTGCATAAATGAACAATAATGTCGGTTAATTGTTGTGTAATGTATTATAAATTAAAGTCAAAGTATCAATTGCAGAACGAAATGTGAGATATACTATCGGGCTATAAAAGGTAAGTCGGGCAAAATTGTACCAAGATGCACAAGCCAAGTATAGTACATGAAGCATTAGGGAAACTAATCGATTTAAATGCAAAACGGATAAGATGAACCAATAGACTGCGTGGTTTCTGTGAGCTGATCAAGTCGATTTTCCATACCATTTCTCGCTTGATTTACCTCACGTGACCTGACCACGCCTGATGGTAGTTATCAGGCCATAATCTCCTTGTGTGAACGTAGCGCGCGCCTTAATGGTGATTTAAAGATATCCTAATCACATCACATCATATGACATCAAGTACACCACATCACATCATATGACTATGCCATACTACACCACATCATATGAAATCATATGACACCACACCACACCAAATCATATCGTATGACATCATATGACATCACACCACACCAAACCACATCATATGACCATACCCACCCCACATAATGACTTCATATCCCATCTATGACCACACCACATCATATCACATTACATCACACCACATCAAATTAAATCAAACAACACCATACCACACTACATCATATGACATCATGACACTACATCACAGCATATGACATTATACCACATCACACCACATAAAATCACACCATACCACATAAAATCACATCACACCACACCAAACCATATCACATGACATGACATAACATAACATAACATCACATCACACAGCATCAAATGAAATCATATCATCACATCACATCATGTGACATAGCATATCACATCACACAGCATCACACCGTATCAAATGAAATTATATCATGTCATCACATCATATGATATTTAAGAAATATAAAACATTTCCTGTTTTCCTATAGAGTTAGAGAAACACGAGTGAGAGTTTGGGAGAACGAGAAATGACTGTGGGAAAAATAAGTACAACGAAGGAAAATCGCGCAGTCGCTAGTCATGAACTTATCACATGACCAAATCAGTCAGTTTTGTCAATCCAATTCAGCGAGTTTGAAAACAGTTCGCTAGCTATGAAAAATTGGATCCCAAAATGACACAGAATGATGAAAAAGAAAAGCTGGATTGAGAATACACGGCAGCACGTAATGTCCAACAGGTCATTTGCCGCATGGACAGTTTTCGTAGCAAACAAAGTTTACGGGAGATCAAGATGTGTTGCAAGAAAGGAGGATATTTTGGATGTATCTTTGACATCTAGAGCTAGAAAGCATGGAAGCCATCACTCGGGTCATCAGTTGTTTTGTACATTCTGTCTTCCTAGGACTAGAATAGATCTTCGTCGATTCGCCGTGTGTCATGCCTCATGCGGTTGCATACAGACGGCAGGTTGTTTTCATCAGGAACTTGAAGCTTGATCAGATTTTCTTGCCCTTCTCATACTCTACGGTACCTGTACAGAGTCATACTGAACCATCTCATGTACGCTAAGGCCTGGTTTTGACATGAAAGTGTGGCTAGAACGATAAGTATTTCACTTTAAGTATCTACATTTTTACCAACTACACCAAATTATGCACACTCACATAACTCGTCCACTTCGATATTTTGAAGACCTCAATCATGCAAATGAGGTGTCAAATGAGGTGTCCCCCCCCCCCCCCCCCCCACTTGTTTTCGTTTTATATATAATTTAAATAGCAAATGGGGCCATGAGAAATGTCACGTCAAGGTACAGAGTTTTCCTGTTTGTTGATGCCTGTCTTTGGGGGCTAACTAGAAAACCAACTGGTTAATTTAGCCTCTAGGCTCAAACGTCCAACTCCTAAGTAATATATATTATTGTATTTGCCCGGTTTTATGTGTGTGTGTGTTATTATTGTAAAACAACAAAATCAAAGCGCAGAAAAAAATAAAATAAAAAAATATTTTTTAATTTGATTTAATAATCTGCCCTCACAGTAGAATATATTTTTATCCATAAGAGGATATCGAGCAAAATAGGTCACGTGATCTTGTACTCGATTTATAGATCAGCGGGTTTCTCCTTACCAATAAATAAAAGTCATGGGGTGAGGGCAGATTTATGTGCCTCCAAGTTCCCAATACTTTAAAACCCAAACGGTTCTTAAATGAATTGTCCTCATTACCTCCATTTGCTGTTGACGGTTAACACGAGGAAGGTGGGTCACGTGACATGTCAAATGACTGCAGTTTTCACTTTAAAGCTTTAAGGCTCACGAGTTATGTTAGTATATACAATTTGGTAAAGATTCGCTTAAAACCAATTTCATAACAGAGATAATCAATGTTAGCCGTGTTTTTGTCTTGACCCAGGCCTTAACGTACTTGAGGTACATTCCTCAATTAACCAAGAGTAGTCGAAAGGGACGGCATTGGATAGATAGACTTTTAGCATCTGTAGCTCTTGTATGTGGATCAACTTGATGTCAGGTTTGTGCTGTACTTTTGATTTCCATTTCTATTTCAGCTCTATTGTGTGCTTAAGACAGTTTTTTTTTTAAAGTCCTCCGGCTTAAATCTACCAAACAATAGATTTTAATTGAGCTTAGTCAGCCAAAATAGACTTTTTTGGTGAAAATTACTGTTTCTAATATCACAAAAATTGCGAGAAACCCAACTTTGTACACAGAAATGAATGTTGCAATTCGTACTTTGAGATTGTTTTGAGTTCAATTCAACATTGGCTTGTTTCTAAACTATTTCTTGTTTCTTATAGTACTGTAGCTGGTTCTTCGTCGAATTGAATTTAGTACTCAATATTTTTAGAAAAGTATAGGAATTATTTCGCCGAGTTTCCAATTGAGTTCAAGGCCACGATGCCGGCTTTCAACCAATCAGAGCGTGTATTTTTTGTGTGTAATTTTATAACATATCATATCACATCACATCACACAGCATCATCATATGACATCATATGACATCACATCACGCAACATCACATCACGTGATAGGACATCACATCATATCATAATATGACATCATAAGACACATCACACCACATCACACCACATCACATCACACTACATCACATCACGTCATAGGAAATCACATCATATCATATGACATCATAAGACACATCACACCACACCACATCACATCACATCATATGACATCATAAGATACATCACATCACACCACATCGCATCACGTCATAGGACATTACATCATATCATATGACATCATAAGACACATCACATCACACCACATCACATCACGTCATATCATCGACTTTCTTGTCATGTCTTACATCTCTTTTTCGCTTCCTCGGCGCACATTTGGACAACATTCGACAAGTCTGACCAATTGGTGATTTGATCTCGATAGTTTCCGATCAACGTTGGTAAGGCGCGTCCTGTTCCTTCGTCTTTGAAACACCCAATTCCATCGTAGTTTACCTCCTCTGTTCAATGTATCAAAACAGACTTGTTCAGAAAAAAGAATACACCACGAATCATTGTGTTTATAATAAATATTACGGAAACATCCTAAGAACTCACAGTTTAATTGGCTAAAAAGCATATGTTTTATTAAAGCACGCTTAAACCTAGCCTGCTATGCAGACGTATTTCTTCACTCTCATAAATTCGAAGAAAAAAGTAACGTCTGCTTACCCGAGCGCCTAATTAGTTTCCAATATGCAAGTACGACGTCAGCACGTTTGTTTTACTTTTCTGCCCAATCAAAGCCATTGTTAGAATTTTAGTGAATTGGCGCGCCAGTGAACACTCTCCTATGATTGGTCAATGGCAAATGTATTGTTTGAATATGGATATGGAAGGTAAAATCTGATTGGTCCATAACACAATGAGGTGTGCATATTGCAAACTAATTAGGCTCTCGGGTAAGCAGACGTTACTTTTTTCTTCGAATTTACGAGAGTAAAAAAATACGTCTGCATAGCAGGCTAGCTTAAAGCAGGAAAATATAACATAAGCTAACTTTATTTATACATGCATGGTATAGCCAATTCAACTACGAGGCTGGGATCCAGAGGGACCCTGTTACGATAAACTAATTACATGCAATCAATAAAAAAATAGCTAATTAATCCATCTACAATATAATAGTATTAAAGTTAAAAATATGAAATGATAATAAAACTAGAATTGAATTGAATTCAGAATATAAAAAAAACATGCTAAAATCTAAGCTAATAACCCCTCCCAACAACAGGTAAAAAATATATAATTTATGAATAAAAGTACTTGTAAACCTGGCAGTGCCTTTTAGAACTACTTAGTGATATTAAGTTTTTAATCTCAGCTGGAAGAGCATAAACTGAATAGTTCCAGAAAATCGAAAAGTTCTCTTTCCCAGATTACGTTTAGGTTTAGGCAGGTGCTGGTCATGTTTATGTCTGGTAGTATTACTATGAAAGTTACTATTTCTAATAAAGTACTGGAAGAGGTACTCAGGTACTAAATTATTATAAAGACAACGTGTCTTTTGAAGAAGCGTTTAAATTATGCGCGTTGAACGATTTTGTAGGCATTGGAGTTCATTACTACGTCCTCGGAAAGCTCACCCCACGCAGCATCAGCGTAGTCGAAAAGTGGCCAAACCAATGTATTGTAAACACACTTTGATGCTTTCAAAGTCAGACATGATCGTATACGGGACAATAAACCTAGTCGCTTGTTAACCGTACTACTTACTAACTCAATATGTTCTTTCCAGGATAGGTTTTCGTCTAGTATTATCCCTAAGTATTTAAATTCAGAGACTTGTCATATATTCTGGTCTTGAAGCAGTAGATCGAAATATGTAGCTTTCGCCGTGTGCCAAACAGCATTCCTTGAGTTTTTGTTGTTTGATTTAGTACAAGCCTACTACTGGCCATCTAATGTGCAACACGGTCTTGAACATCTTGATCTGCTCAATATGGCTTTCGTAAAGCACACTCAACTCAACCCGCAATTCTTGATATTGTTAATGCTATACAGACTAATATGGATAAGCGCCTATTTTCGTGTGGAATCTTTATAGATCTGAAAAAAGCTTTTGATACTGTTGACCATAGCATTCTGCTCAATAAACTCAACCACTACGGTTTTCGTGGCATAATAAATAAATGTTTTTTATCTTACCTACAAGGTACAATTATATAGGCTAGTACATGAGAATTATTTATAGAAAATTATCTATGGACCTAGAACTGTAATTGACCTATTTTTCACTATTTTAGTTATTATGGCAAGCAGGAAGGATATGAGGAACAAGTCAAGCACCGATTCTGGCGCTGAAAGGTCTGAAATTCCTCTGCCAGTGGCAGTGGTAATGCTTCTACATCTGGTAGCGCAGAACAAAATACTGCTTTATCAAGTCCAGATCTACTGGCCATTTTCAATGTTATTAATGGTATTAGTGCCCGTATGGACAACCTTGAGACCCACACTACTCAAGCTCTCTGAAGAGTTCTCTGAAGAGTATGAATCTGATGAAAGGCAACCTGATTACATCAATCATAATGCTGCTGCAGATGTATTGGCACAAATCAACAATTTTGTGCAACCGGCTGACAAAACTACAGTTTCCTTGGAGTCAGCCCAGCTTGACGACTTTCAATAATACCAAGACAAATATCAACTTAGTGAACCCAAGGCAGATGCATTGCCCAAGGGCTTGGCAGAGATAATCACGGCTATGATTAAAACAAGGCTCCCCGATGACAAGCTTGATGCTACTATAAAGTCTTATGGTAAGCCAGAAAACACACCAAACTTGGTTTCCCCCAAAATGGACAGAAGTTTATATGTAAACATGTCACAAGAAGCACGAGGCTCTGATGCTCGCTTGCAGAAGTCGCAGCGTCTCCTAATTGCAGCAATCAGAGCAGTGTCACGTATGACGTATGACGGTTCAAGCAATACTGATGCAGATCTTATGTCTCGGTCTTTTACCTGCTGCCATGAATGGCAACTCAATCCAAACGTTTTTGAAAAGATCTCCAAGGAGTTTGGTTTGTCTGAGATAGATTTATTTGCATCTAGGCTCAATACACAATTACCCAAATATGTATCCTGGATTTCTGATCCATATGCAGCATATGTAGATGCATTTTCTATTTCATGGAACCATATATGTTTTATGCCTTACCTCCGTTTGCTCTTTTGTACAGAGTACTACAAAAGATAGAACAGGAAGAAAGCACAGGATTAATAGAAGCTCCCATGTGGCCATCTCAGCGATGGTTCACCAGACTGATGCAGTTATTGGTCAGGGAGCCACGAACAATTCAGGTGCGAAACAACACAATTCTCAATCAGTCACCCAACTATGCACCAATGCGAGTGGGAACCAAACTGATTATTTGCCTGGTGTCCGGCGACACATCGAGAATACAGAGCTTTCAGCATCACTGCAGATGTCATTCTATCATCGTGGAGAACTGGCTCTCAAAAACAGTATGCTACATACATCAAAAGATGGTTGCTTTATTGTTGTGAGAGACAGATTAATGCCAATTCACCCACTGTAAAGAATGTAATACAATTTTTACATGTCCAGTTTTCAAATGGCTTAAGCTATTCTGTCATTAATACATGTAAATCAGCTGTTTTTCAGTTTATTTCTATTTATGGAAATAGTGTTCTTGATCACAATTCTCTGATTGCTCGATACATGAAAAGGTGTCTTTAACAAACGAACCCCAACTTCCAGATATATACATACTTGGGATGTTAATATAGTGTTAAATCATCTTCAAACGTTACCTTTGAGTAGTATATCTCTTAAAGATTTGACAATCAAATTATGTATGTTAATGGCTTTAACATCAGCAAAACGTTGTCAAACTTTGCACTTGCTTGATATTGATCACATGGATTGTGACAAAGATGGAGTGTATATATTTCAATTGTCGGAGCATGTTAAACATAGTCGACCGAACTATAGGGTTGCTCCTGTTCTGTTTCATTCCTATGGTGAAGAAAATTCGTGTGTCACTAGAACGTTAGAAACGTATCTTCATAGAACAGCTCATTTAAGATTTGAATCACGTTTGTTCTTATCTTACATTAAGCCTCATAAGGCAGTGTCTATCTAAGGATTCGATAAGTAGATGGATTAAGAGTTGTATGGCGAAATCAGGTTTAGATGTTTCGTTATACAAACCACACAGCACCAGAGCTTCCTCTGTGGCTAAGGTTAAAGCTAAGGCTGTACCTATAGCAACCATTATGTCACATGTGGGATGGAGTACCCCATCCACATTTACTAAGTTCTATGATATGCCAATTGTTGAAGAAATTACTTCTTCAAAAACATTTTCATCAGCGGTGCTATGCTGAGAATATGCTTGATATACAGTTTGTATGTACACATTTGTAAACCTGCAAATGCATTTATGAGTTAATAAAATAAGCATTTTGGTTATATTGGTTTATCATCAATTCATCAATGCTTTAAAATCTCATTTGAACGAGGAAATACGTCATGATTAGGTAGAATAAACCAATTAAACGAGACTTACCTAAGTTGAAGTTTGATTGATATTCTATTTTTATTATCATGGAAGTATTTCCGAGAGTTCAAATGCCCGCCCTAGGCTCCCACCCTGGTACCTTTAATAAGGTATTGATTTCATTGCTGACAAGTTTCTTTTAATAATGACGTTTTCTCATTTGAACTCTTGGAAATACTTCCATGATAAAATAGAATATCAATCAAACTTCAACTTAGGTAAGTCTCGTTTAATTGGTTTGTTTTCTGTATTCTGCCGCCCACGAGGAGCCGCAAGCCCTGAAATTTTGGTTCAGGGATTAGCAGGAAACAATATAGAACTTGGACGGATAACGTCCAAGTTTCCCGTTGCGCAGCGCTCTACAGGATATCAGGAGAGTGCCGTGAATCAGCGGGAGGCGTCAATCAAAGTAACACGGAGTCGAACGTTTTGAGCCCCGCTACTAAATGTGTTATCTGTGAAGTGATTTCAATCAAAAGTCAGCTGAGTGACACGGCCCGGATAACTATGTTTTTTTAATATGAAAAATCAACGAATGCAGCGATGAAATAAACACGTATGTCCTATGCAGAGTTTGCATAATCTAGCAGTTTTTAAAGTTGCGCTATTACATTTCTGACCTTTAGCCTTCCAGAGACTTTAAACATGAACGGTTAATCGAATTTTATAACCAAATCCAGATAACTCAGATATTTGCCTTTTCAATTTATGGAGTTACAGCTAAGGTTTCTTTATCCCGTGGATATAATATGTGCGATTCTCTAGTTTCTTGAACGCGTTCCATTAAACTGATAGAAAAAAAATAGGACAACACGCTAGCAGTTGTGATTTGCCGGTGGTGTACAGAATTAGTCGAATCTGAAAAACAATTGGTTCGTAATGAAAAGCCCAATCACTTTTCCAGTTTTCACACAAGTTCAATTCAATCGGCCAGTTACTGAGTGACCCACCTTTCCGGGTAAAGCTAAGATACCAAAGACAGGAAATCAGAAAATAGTTTTAGGATGATGCTATTAGACTAATTGTGAGCAATCCACCAGATTTTTTTTATAAGCAGTCGGACTGTGTAGGTCTCTCGGGAAGCATGCCCACATTCGAGGTAAACTATGTCCCGTTTGCTTTTAAGCCTTTGCTACAAAAAGATCTCTACAGAAACATACAGAAAAAGCCACAGTTATATACTACCCAAGTGACCAGGAGGGCACATAATTTACGATATTCTATGGTAAAATAATACTGAATAATACAGATTTTAACGATTATGTTGTAATGAAAAAGCCACAGGTATACACTACCCAAGTGACTTGACTGTAACCCTCAGGTATATTCTACCCAGGAGGGCACATAATTGGCGATATTCTATGGTAAATAATAATAATAAAGATATTAACAATTATGTTGCAATGAAAAAGCCACAGGTATACACTACCCAAGTGACTTGACTGTGACCCTCAGGTATATTCTACTCAGGAGAGCACATGATTGGCGAAATTCTATGGTAAAAATAATAATAAAGATATTAACGATTATGTTGCAACGAAAAAGCCACAGGTATACACTACCCAAGTGACTTGACTGTAACCCTCAGGTATATTCTACCCAGGAGGGCACATGATTGGCGAAATTCTATGGTAAAAATAATAATAAAGATTTTAACGATTATGTTGCAATGAAAAAGCCACAGGTATACACTACCCAAGTGACTTGACTGCACATGATTGGCGAAATTCTATGGTAAAAATAATAATAAAGATTTTAACGATTATGTTGTAATGAAAAAGCCACAGGTATACACTACCTGAGAACGGAAGCCACATTACATTTATTCTTGTCGCATACGTCTTCTAAAATGTGAAGCAATTCTCCTCCCGCGCTTATTTTGCCAAGTTTTAGCTTCTTATGCTTAAAGGGGCTGGGTCACCTGGTGCCCGTGCGCAGTAAGTATGCTCTTGAGGTAATTAGCATATCATAAATATTCAAAATTCTTCTGCGATCGCAATGGTTTCTTTCGCAAGCAACAGTAGCATTGTATCTGATTGGTCAGTTCAATGAGAGCTCATTTCTGATTGGTTGAGGGTAAGATTGAAACCCTTTCAATGTTAGCGGGTAGATTTTGTGTAAGAAAGTAAAATTCAGTTACGGAAGTTCACCTCGATTTATCCGAAAATACAGCAATGAAAGTCCGGCTAAATGTGTACAAAAACTCTTCACCTCGTCAAATGTAATACTAGGGATTGTTTACTTGTCATCGCTTAGGACAATCTGGCGCCATTTCTTCTGAAAATCGTCAACATTTTGCGAAACATGGTTTTGGTCCCGTGTTGACTTGAACGCTGAACGGACGGTTTTCAAATTTAGTCGTCGTTCCTTGCCTTGCTGAACGGAAAACTCCCATCGTTTGGAGTTCTAAAGACTTGTAAAGAGAGTTGGAATTCGCCTCTTTTCATGATAATTGTTGTGAAGCCTTGGTTCGTTCGTGAAGTGTTTATAAATGCTTCGCTGGAATAAAGTCAGTGAGATAGCTTGGCTCGAACTTCGCCGTTTCCTAAATAATTATTTTTGAAGAGCCGACAAAGTAGCAGGTTCAGCTAAATTTCAGGTATGTTTTATTACCTTGTTTTGATTCTGGAAAACGTTTTCAGGTGAGTTCGGGTTGTCCTTTGTCTTGGCTTTGGTGTGTTTTGGCTGGTGAGTTTTTCTTGGCTTTGGTGTGTTTTGGCTTGTGCACAGAAAAGTCGCAAAATAAACTCTTTCTTTCCTTTCATTTTGTCCGTTTTATAAAACATTGCTTTTTAGCAAAAGGTTTTTGGCAATGTTATTTATCTTCTGGCGTTACTTTTTGTTATACCTTGAGTCAAACACTAAACGTTTCGTGTGGCAACAATCTCAATCAACTACTCTTGAAGTGACTCGGCCGCGAAGGCCGAGTCACTACCAAAAGTTCCTTGGCCTTTTAGCTCCCGCCAGGTTTTGAATATTTGTTTGCTTAAGTATATAGCAGCATGTTGGCTTTTCCAGTGTCGGTCATTAATTTTTTTCGTCAATTGCCTCAAGGCAGGCGTTTTCTTTCTTCCTGCCCCGATTCGTTTACCTCCCCTTCCTCCAGAGCCTTCGTTCATCAGAATTTCAAACAAAAAATGTAAAAATGAAATACTCTACATTTAGAATGAATGCTAAACAAAACGTTCCTGCAAAAAAAAATGTTTTAGAGGTTCGAAATAAGAGCGATGGAAATGGATTCCTGAAAAGTTCCTTCGGAGGGAGGTTTGATTTCGTACTCCCGGAGTCGGAAATCAAATATTGCCTTTGGCCGTGCGATAGACTGGTAACGAATGAGCGCTGACCCAGCCCCTTTAAGCGACTTGGCCTTTGGAGATTTGTCTAGGCCGCAAGTAGGAATGGATGATACCGATGATGGGATCAAGCTGCTAAGTCGGATCTTGAGTTGGCTGATATTTTCCTTGGCGTCAGCGAACTCCTGGACAAGTTTCGCGGGCCACGGCGAAATGGGCGCCATGTTAACGGGGAAGGGCAGTGATTGCACAGTGAACATTGATCGCACCACCAATTCTTTTCAACGCATCTGTTGTCAGATAGCTGTCCTCTCCCAATTCCTTTCTTCTAAGCAGTCCTCCGCAAAGTCTACGGGTGGAACCACTAAAACTCTGCGAGAGTTGTAGTTCGGCTTTTTGGACCAAAACAGATCGGAACTCTTCCATACATTGTCCATTCGCTGTACGCAAATCACAAAGATCAATCTGTTGCAGCTCATGCTCACGATTAAACGGAACGTGATTTCACCAATTTTTTTGATATCCAGGGCCGAATAACTGTTCGTTAACGGTACCAATCGAGAAGCGAGCTGTTCACTAGGACTAACATTGTCGGGAGCTTTCATTCGAACTGAATATATAATTCCGAACCCGCGCTCCTGAGGTCAAAACTAGGAATTTGATCCGGCCATAACAGTGGTTAATGATTATATAAACAAGAGCCCATCTGGGCTTTCACTTGGGCCACATGAGATTGAAGATGAAATACACTTTCATTTGAAATCCTCTTAGTAATAACCAAAGGGAAGAATTATTAGCAGTCTTTAGGAGTGGCCGGTAGCGCGGTGACTTTCATTCTCTGCTCCCCTAGTATATATATACATGTATATAATTTAATATTTTTGTTTTCTCGTATGTAAATTAAAGTAGTTGATCTTTTATTGAAAACACTACTTATTCATGTGTGTATGTATGTTCAGACTACTATCGTGCAGCTAGCTAGAGTCTTGAGATATCTGTCAGCAACTCGCAGCTAGTTAATAAATTAGTACTGTTCAGACCTAGTAACTTAGTAGGTTTTACTTTTTGTTTTTCCCTCTTCTGGTTTGTTTCTATCTCTAAAGAGGGCATGAATGGGGTTAACTGACTACTGACAAACAGCCTTAAAAATAACTGACAACTGACAAATGACGATTTTTTTACTGACAACTGACAACCGAAAAATAACTGACAACTGACAAATTTGGTTTTTGTGGGTCAAACATTGTAAATTTTCTCTAGTAATGATTAACTAGGGCTAACTGACAACTGACAAATGGCCAAAATTTTAACTGACAACTGACATGTAGACCCCCCCATTCAGATCCTCTCTAAAAGATAGAAATTTGGTCTATAACTGCCCTTGGCGCAAGTGTTTCGTAATTGAAATTTCAACCAAAATATTAAAACTGTGCGAAAAACTGCTACTGACTGGTGTTTGGCGATCCTCGTTATCCATGATGGCTCAATTGACGTACAATACACCCGGTAGTTGTCGTGGTAAGAGAAATTACCTTGGAGCGAGTAGTGAACGTGGTCGTAGCGAGAGCTAGAAGTCGGCTAGATCGGATGATAACATTGACTTGACATTTGTGTACATTTCAAAACCTTAAAATAACTAAAATCTGTCATCGATGGGCTTTTAGCGCGCTAGATTCTATTCAAGCTACCTCGCTAGGTAGCTTGGAACTTCAAAGTATTCCACCGACCACTAGCTAGCTAATCACCAGAGCAGAAAAACTGTTCAGACTAAAGAAGCTCGCTACCTCCTGTGGTTAGCTAGCTAGATTTACTAGCCTGAACACGACCACACGTTTACAATTTAGTCTGCAGGTCCGATAAAACTGCAGGTTCCAGTCGTAAACAGTCCGAGTTTGACCAAAGTGAAACGATCGAGCTGCTCGCGTCCGTAGATATATATTTCTTCGTTTGCACTTTTGACATGATATAATTCTTCAAATGGCATCATTGTTTTATTTCTTATGTTTAATAATACAGTTCTCAGCTATAAAAAAAATAGAACATTCTATGGAAGATTTCTTGTCCTAAAGTTTGGAAACGTAACACATGCATTTGACGCTAGAAAGTTCAGTACTCGCGGAAGTACGCAAGGTCAATTTACTAGTGGCAGTTTACTAGTTTGCACTATCGGCTGTTATGGAATGGAAACATACTTTCACAGCTTAATATGTATGTCGATTGGTCAGAAGGATATCTTGTTTAAATGCTACGGTCCTTTCGGCATCAGGAAATTTTTAAACGGAGTTTTCGTACAGTATTTCAAGCTATGCTGTAGTGCGAGTTCAGTTACGCCACAAATGTCGGTGAAACTAATACCGTGTTCATTATTATCGGTTTTCTCTATGGGTTCTCATGTATTCAATAATTACTTCTGGAGCTTCATATTTATGTCGATTGGTCACAATGATTTCCTCTTTCAGTTTTTCCCTTTAGTTTGGACATTAGGGATATATCCTTGGAGATTTATGTTCTTATCTATTTAATATTTACTTAATATTTTGGTATGTGTCACGATTTAAATCGCGTAGCTTATCACTCCATCATTATTAGTATTATTATTAGTAGTAGTAGTAGTAGTAGTAGTAGTAGTATTATTATCATTACTATTATGTTACTTAGTTTATTATTATTATTCTAATTTATATATTATTTAAACTCCCAGTATTAGTGAAAACTATCCCAGGGAGTATAACCATCTAAGTATCTAAGTATCTAAGTATTTCGTACAGTTTAGCGACCGTTGTGTCGAAAGTAGAAACGTTCGTTTGTCATGAAAGTGCGTAAACAAACTGTCACAAGCGGTTTCATAGCAGCTCGATGTTTGACTCCCATATAGTCGATGATAACTTATATAGCTTCATATGTACGTCGATTTCTCACAAGGATTTCCTCTTTCAGTTTTTCCCGTTAGTTTGGACATTAGGGATTTATTCTTGGAGATTTCGTACAGTTTAGCGACTGTGTGTTGAAAGTAGAAAAGAGCCCATCTGGCCTTTCACTCGGGCCACATGAGATAATTTGAAGATGAAATACACTTTCATTTGAATTTGATTGAAAATAGATCAAAAACTCGGGGAAATGTCCGGCTAAAACTGTTTGAATAAATGTGAAATGAAACATAAATTTCATAGCAAGAAAAACATGTAATTCCTAATTAGAAAGCTCTTCTAAGTCCGCTTCTCAAATTCACAGACTGTTTTACAAAAACATTTGGGCTTATCGACACAAGAGTTCAGTTGACCTTTCAAATAATTTATTCTGAGGTACGCATACTCTAAATCACAGAGATGTTAAATAAAGCGATAATTAGAAGAAAAAGTACATTAACAGACAAACTGAGAGGAAATGTATTCAAATCTAAAAGAGTTTACTTACAGTACTTACGTAACTGAATCTTTCGTTTTGGTTCTTTTGTTATAGTGTTGTTGAAAGCATTCCACCTTCGTGCACATATGCACTGAATCGGAATGAAAGTCGAAGCCTACCTCGAACTTAACTTTCAGCTAACCTGTTTCCTTTCATTCCACAATGAATAATAATCTCATAAAGTAAGCCCGTAGCTTTCAATAAATTTGCCAGTGTCTGAATGAAACAGCTAGATCTTTTCCAATTTCTCTCACGAGTCACGGCAGAAGACAGTCTCAAAGAACTTGAATTTTGATCCTCTTCACAGTAACGTAATTTAACGTCTCCGATCAATTCCTCTCTCTTTGCTGGCAGTTCATGCTTCTTGTTCGTGTAGTTGCCGCATTTCAGTTGGCATACACTGAAAACATCTGCTTAACTAAGATTTGTAACAATCTTAGGGGCCGTCGACATATTCGAAATGCCCCGCTTAACGCACAACGGACGTTAAGGTCAGACCCCCTCCCCCCCTCCTCCTTAACGTCCACCCATTGTTTTATGCTTTTTTTAGGTCAGGAAAAACAGTAATGAAATACACGGCAGTTCACTTCTAAACAAAGTATAAAACAAGCTTAAAGCTTTAATAGCTGCAACTGTACAGTCAGTCAGTACCTCAAATTCCCGTACGAGCTCATTTCGGATCTTGACTAAAATACTCATTCGGACACGACTATAAAACTGAGTTTCACTTACCTAGAGGTTTGAGGTATTTCATGATAATTCTAATCAAAAGACCTTGTTGAAATTTCCTGGAAATTCAACAGAAATTGCGCTCTAATGTCGGAACTAGCTGACTAGAAACATTTGATTAAAAAGTGTACGTCTATTGATGAAAAAATGTTTGTTCTAAATGCCCCACACTAACGTCCATGCCCTTACCCCCTCCCCCCCTAAACGTCCGTTGTGCGTTAAGCGGGGCATTTCGAATATGTCGACGGCCCCTTAGCGGATCATGTAAATATTCCGCTTGGCTCAAATATGAGGGTTTCTGCCGTCAAAGTTCATTTTTTGTTTCAGTTTTCCCCATATTAGCAGACTTGTATAATGTCTCGAGCTCTCCGAATCCAGTAGAAAGACTCTGGTTATTCTGTCGTAAAACATGGACCTGACCCAAATTTAGGTTGTATTGCATAATTGCCCACGATGGAATAGATTTCTGACAATGACTATTTGAAATTGATATCTCCTTGTCTCGCCTAGTCTGAGCTTTGAACTTTCTTATCTGAGCGCGCCTGAGGAAATCTAACCTTTGTTTGCGTGACCAGCACAGTGCAATCTGATTAGTTCGAATTTGACCTTTAACGCATGCGCAGAAGCCGTCTGACATGAAATTAAAAAAAATTACGACTTGCATTTTAAGACTCGGTGCTGCCACAGGCAGCCCGAGTAATAACGGGGGGTGAAAACTTTAAGAAGAGCTGTTTCGGGAGATTCCGTGAACCGGGAGCCTAGGTTTATTTTCCGAGAATTTATAAGGCGCTCCTCAAATTTACAGCAAACAATCTCGGACATTGTTTTGTTTCTTGACGTCTGAATGAAGTTCCGCGTTCAGTGGCAGCTAGTTTCAATCGTTCAACAACTATTGTGGTTCAGTATCAGCCGTGTAATTATTTCTTTCAAAACAACATTGTTAACACTTACGGATTAAACACCCAATGTGTTTGACTAAAGGAGCGGTTTCTTTTCATGTACATATTATCCATTATCGCGAAATCTACTCTGAAAATTTAATCCAATTAATATACGGTCCAAAATTTTAGGGCTTGCGGCTCCTCGTACACTGTAAGAATCACACTTGATGGTAAAGACAAGCCGTTTTTGCGGTTTAAAACAATTCGGATTAAATCCGTCAACCATAATACACGACAGGTACAAAATGGAAATACTCTTGAAATATTTCTCTGGTTCAGAAAAAAATAGAAAACCCGAGAAATACTGCTTTTGTCCGCGTAATGAAATGCAAGTCTTCATTAAGTTAAGCATCCACTATCTTTTCGGACTTTAGTTTTGTTGACGCCAATTACTTTTTTCCAAGATTTATATTTACTGTTGGAGACATTTACTACGATCGCGCATATAGCAACGAGATATAGCAGAAGTAGGCATTCACTTTGTACTGATCGGTGTTTCCTTAGTGGGTTACTTTGCTATGATTTGAACCGTCATAATAGCCTGGTCAGCCGTTGTCAACGCTAATATATACTTCGTACATACATTTTTTATTTAAACAATATTTGGGCTTTATATTTGTCCCAAGAGCTCTAAGCTCATCGTGGGGGATCACGTGAATTAATTAGTACAACGCTAATATTACAATTGACATGCGTGAACTAAGTTTCCCGATCAAGACCTCTGGAAACAGCCGTGTCCAAATCTAAGCTATGCTATTGTTTCAAAACAATGAGATGTATATTCCACTTTTATAGAAAATAGTTATTGCGGATTAGTGCGAATTGTTTAAATTAATATTCACCATTTTCATTTGAAAAGGCCTTGGCCGGCCTTGGTAACCGTCCGGTCATCAGCCTTAGCCTTGTCTCCAGGATTCTACTCATTCGTCCCATCATGCAAAGCGTTTGTTCCAAAATGGCGGCCGTTTTGACTCCCGAGTATGAAGCCTGACAAAACCTTCAGGGTTAACTCTCGCAAGGAGTCGGTGTATGTTTTTGATTTCCGTAAAGTACCTACGGCAGAAAATTTCGACTTAAGTTTCACGCGTATACTTCACGGAGACCTCTCAAAACCTGCCATAGACCTCTAAATTTCGCTTCCAATAGGTTTTGGCCTGGCTTCTCAGTGTGGGGCTAAACCGAAGCAGTGATGTCACAATATCCAGCCGCGCGTAAATGAAAAGCCTGGGGACGAGGTTAGGTCAGCCTCTTTGCCGTCTTGAATTAGAACTGTCTGTACTAGCATGTATCTGCTTCATCAATATATGATAGTTAAGCTGTGACAATACTGCCATTTTCTCTAGTCTCTGAAGTCTTTGCTCAAGCGAAATTTCGGTAATTAATCTAACAAATACCATTAATGTTGTCATCTTCCACTATTTGTAACAGAACTCGTTTCATCAAGTCGAAGCGTGTGAGTATGGAACACAAATTCCTACTAAAAGGTAAGAAGTGCATTAATGAAAACAAGAAATAACGGCTTCCAAACATTAATAACACTCATCTGCTGATACAAAAATTTTCCAACTAATATTAGGGACAAATGAATGACAAGGATATAAGATACAATCAAGTAAGATCACGGTAAAAGTGAAAAGAGAAGACATCTGTGAGATATCAAAAGCTGTCCTGATACATATGTGATCAATAGATGTTTGTAAGGCCCGATTCAAACGTCGAACCTAATTAGATAAAAAAGCCGCCTAATTATATGTTGTTTCAATTGCCTTCGACGCATGAAAAGTTCGACGTTTGCGAGACTAAACATGGAAACTGATCAGTAACCTAAATAAATATGCATATAATATGAAGTTATATACATGTACGTGTAGAAAAATATGATGAATCCTACCTTGTGCTTCGATGGCAAGGAGCGGGATTAGTAACAACAAAACCAAGGCTTTCATTTTTGTGGCGAAGATCGGCTTGAGGGAGGACCAAGTTGACTCGTCTGCACAACGGGAGAAATGTGATGAATGGATGAAAACCCGTGGCTTTGTAAGACTATCACGTTATACAAATATTCACGAGAACTAAGCAGATGGAAATAGAAGTACATTGGACATAGCAGGAAAGAAATGCATGGTGTGTTGAAATTGTAAATATAGTTAAACAAACTTTAATAATACCTTTTTAATCTTCTGTTGAATAGATGTCATCTGCTAAGTAACTTTTAACAAAATCAAAGCGCTGCTATCTATTATATTAGAAAGAAGAGAGTGCGAAGAATAGGAAATAGTGATTTCGAATTTATTGCTTTGACTGAAAACGTAGACTAAGAATACTTTCGAAATAGAAAATGTTGAGCGCCAAAAGGTTCAATTAGCTCAATGACTTCCTCAGAAACTTAGATTTCATAACGTTGGACCAAACCTTAAGCTAATTGCAAATTTTCCCCCGTTACTAAATATTGACTCACATGGGAGTCTTAATGTATTGCAAAGGGAAAACCTTTTCGAACACCATTTGAGTTGAATTCGGAAATAGTTTAGATCATATTTATACACTTTCTTTCCCTTTAAATCCCAATTTAATTTCATATCAAAGCTTTTAAAGTTTTCTCTCCCTAAATCAGTTTTGGGAACGGTTTAAAGTAAATATAAATGTTTTTTTTTTTGCAGTTTCTTCTTTTATCTGCACATCAGAGTCGTAAAAGAAACTCACTCAAACGCAATGCTTTAACGTGGGAGCTCAAGCTGAAAGCTGCACAAATATAAATTGTCAAGACAATTCATTATGATGATGTTTAGTCAATTACGTTTCAACCGTTTTCATTTCTTCATCGAGGCCCCTTTTATTCAGTAAAACCTCTTAAAAAAAGGTAAAATGGTAGTTATTTATTCTCGGAATAACGATTATTAGTCCTCCTAGTTAATAGAAGCTATTACAGAGATTAATCTATTCTGAGGTATACGATTTAATGTCTTGCCAAATTAAAGTACGTGGTAGTAGAAATTAGAGCAGGCTGATGTGCCTTATAACAATACCCTTCTCTTCACGAATAATACAACAGGTTCTTTAACGTCCCCCATTTATGAAGAGAAAGTGTTGGAAGACAAGACCAACAGCTTACGTCTCTACCCAAGGACGCGGCCGGAGCCTGACCGGATTCGAACTCACGACCTCCGGCATTCATGATCGCTCCACCACCTGAACTATTCGACCGTGCTGCTAATACAGATAACCACCATTGGAGCCTCATGGAATTAATCTTCTCATACATAAAAGAGTTCAATGCTGCTTACAAAGCTTTGAATAATACAAGAGAACGAACTGAAAAGTTTAATCACGTGTCGTAAGGATGATTTTTTATATTTCTGTGGTTTTATGATGTTAATACTAGCTTACTGGCAATCAATCAATCAAGTTATTTCATCACAGTTTCTAATGTTTATGTACAATATTGTTTTTAATAAATTCAAGTAAGTGATGCATGAGGAGCCTACTGGAAAACATAGCAATTCTTGTGTAAAAACGTTCGGATCTCATCAATCCCCGTTTCTGGGAAACCCCACCCCCACCCCCACACTTCACCCTCACCTTCAATGGCTAATCATTAATAAAACGATGCATATCCAAGGGAGGGGTGGGTGGGTAGTTTCCCAGAAACCGGGATTGTTCCAAACGTTCTGATTCAATAAAGATGGTGGTTTGATCTATGCAATCCTCTATTTGCAGTACTCTTTTTTAAATGCAGTATTGTTGCTTTGTAGGTAAAAAATCTGGTCAATATTGCTATCTTTACTAAGTAATAAATAATCGAGGTGATAAAACACATGAAAAAGGTATAAATACTGATGACATCATTTTGTATAGTAGGAATAAATAGATTAAAGTTTAGAAACCAAAACCTTCGAAAACGTTAAGCCAAGAGAGCATGCGGCTTAGTCTCACATTTTTTAAATTAAAAATACATCAATAACTATGCATCAATGCTGTAAAAACGGAATTTTTCCCATCAATGGTTTTTGTCCGAGGATGTCAATCTGCCAATTTCCACAGACTGTGGGTATTCAGGAATCACATTGATGTTGTTTTGAAAATGTTCCTGTGTTTGAGGATAACCACTGTCCTTTAATTATCAAACAAAAAAGCAGGAGCTATGTTTTGTGTTCTGACAAAATACGGTCGACGGGATCGGAGCTGTAAACATTGAGACATGCGAGAGAGATCAGGAGAGGAAAATCTGGACTGTCGCGTAAGGAGTATTGCCAGTGCTTTCCTATCCTGTTTGCCTTCTCTCAAAGACATCGAAGTAAACGTCAAAACTCTGCTACATTTGCGTCATCCTGATCTCGGATTATAAACAAGGCAGTTGTGGTGAGTAAGTACTCAACCTAATATGGTCGATGCGTGGGAAGCAAACATGCCACCGACTTGGACAGCAACGGAAATGTGTTATCGCAAGTAAAGAAACAAACTTAATAACGAATTTGTTAATCAAAACAAAGAATAAAAAATGTTTATCAGGTTTATTTCTTTTATTAGAATTGACCTTTCGTCATTTTATTTGAGACCTTGAATACAAACGAATACCAATCCTTTAGAGGAAAGTGAGAGGTTTTTTATATTATCGAGAACGTTTGCCGTTAATTGGGATTAAGAAACCACGACTGCGACGTCTATGACGACGGCTACGGCTGTGTACATTATTCGCGGAATATTTTTGGAAAAATAGGTTCCAGCCGAGAAGTGGGACATTTCCGGACAATAGGCACGATTTCTGAGTAAATACATTGAAAAGTTATAATTGTACTTTCTATTTATTACTTTTTTACAATTTGATAACTTAAAGTTTCATCCCACCAAACCGGGCCAGACACTATGGCGCCTAGAACCATGCAGAACTTAACAAAGCAATAAAAATGTATTGCATTCATGTATACGTGTCTATATTTTAAAAATACATATTAGTATGAAACTGATTTCAGGAAAATAGGCAGCATTCGAGATTTTGTTTGAAAACGAGTAGGTATTATGCAGCGGAAATTTCTTGAAAGAAAGATATTAGGCAACTTTTCGGGAATAATTTACACAGCCCTAACGACGGCATAAAACAATAGCGCCTTAATTACAAAATACAATAACTACACGTGAAAATACACGCAGTACCAAATCATACATTTTGTGATTCGGGAAGGGAACTCTATGCTTATTATATTTTTCGAAGATTTGGATGAGGCGAATAACTGAATGAAATAGTAAACACAAAATATCAGGAGAAAACACTTTTCTACGTCCCGTACCTGCCGTCGCCGTCCTAGGCCCTAGCATAATTATATCTCATGGGGCTTCAGTTAGAGAAAAAGCGGCATGAATAAGAAATGAAACCGGAGATTAAAGAAACCTTTAAAGCCAACCTTGCCATACGGATTGGTGTTAATACACTGATAACTGGCATCTGGCGGAGAGATGTATCGGGTTATGTGACGCGATGTCACCAATCACGCGGAAGAAACATTCAGTTTTAAAGGACCTGTGTCACGATGAGGGACACGTCTTTCTGTTTCGGGCCGGAACGAAATTATTTTCAGTAGTTTTCATATAAACTGACTATCCTAGCACACGTGTGGGATGGATGAAATTGAAGTAAATGTTCAAATATCATTAACAAACTGTGCGTAGATCTAGTCTTCAAGGAAAACATTGGATATCCTTTCAATCAAGCATTAAAAGAGGAGACGTTAACCGTTTGAAGCCAATTAACAGCCACCAATCGAACATTGATTCCAGACATGCGCAAACCATGACACAGCACCTTTAATCTAGATGGTTTCTAAGATCAAAACTAAAACCTAACTTATCAAAACTTATAACTCCATCATGGCTGGAATATGTTTTGACTGATTATTATTATTACAGTTATTTTACTCCTATTGTCCCACTTGCATCAAGATATACGCACTGTGTATCCGAAACTTCCTTGGAATTAATTCTTTATACTTCAATACAGAACGTTAATGAGATATCGTCTTTCTGTACGTAGCAGAAAACCTATTTGGGGAAACTTAGCTTATATTATCTTTTTACGACTTCACAAGAAAAAGACTTCACATGTTGAGATTTTTAAATAAACTCTGAATTTTAACGGATCCTAAAACAACCATAGGGGCTGATAAATAGAGGATATTACATGGCCGCGCGGAGATACGGATTTTTTCTTCGAGTGTTGATGAAATATCTTACGAGTGAACGCAGCGAACGAGTAAGATATTTCATCAACACGAGAAGATAAAATTCGTATCTCCAAGCGGCCATGTACGTAATGTTGTTTAATATATAATTATCGATGAAATACCAGTGTCAATCTCTTACTAAAAAGGCTAGAAATCTTTGAAAGCCACTTTTTCAAAAGTGATATCTTCACGTATGAAGATATCACTTTTTAGAAAGAGATATACACTGGTATTTCATCGATAATTATATATTAAAAGTTGATATTTTTCCTTAAACAAATCTTATGGAATTTTTTGTTCACTGTTTAAATGCCTTCCACAGATTGTCACCTTCAAATGGCCATAAAATTCGTTTAAAGCAAACTATTAAAATTCCCACACCCTTTTGAAGATCATGTTATTCTACGTTGTTGCGCAAAGTTTCAGATGAATACGTCATATTCGCATATGCGATTAATTCAAATATGTGAAATTCACTGATGTAAATGTAGTTACGCTACAATAACAGCGTCTAACAAATTCGTACAGACGATTTATCAGTGATCATTTTTGTATATAGGTTGTCCATCTACAGCCCTTATTTTATGCAGTATATATAACAACTTTTAATCTGTACCCTGTATGCATACGGTAACCTTAAAGGAGGCTCAAATGGCTGGATGTTTTAGGGGTAAAACATCTTAACCTTAGAAGGAAGTGCGCAGCTGTACTTAAATAGCAGTGTTCGTTCTTAATAGCCAGTATTACTCGACATTTCCTTTCGACAGAATGAGAGCCGGATATAGAGAGACAAAGAGACTAGATGGTACCATCGGCCATGCCGCTCACAAAGTGTACCTTTGTTGCTTTGCTTTTGTACATTTTGTAGTTTCTCAAGAGTAGGCTTTTAACCAAGTATCATGGTATCATGTTTCTGAGGAACAACTCAAATATGACTTTAACCCCTAAAAACCACTTGCCTATACCTTTTATTTTCTGACGTTATACGTGATGGTCGATATTCAAATCGCTTCTTACTTGAGTAAGAACTACCCTAACGCTAACCTTCAGTCATGTTTGTTCATTATGGAAACTGATTGTGTGAGCAAGAGTACGCATAATAAATAGAACCCTTGTCACAAAACGTTCCTCAAAAAAAACATTTTGTTTGGTTAATATTAGGCTCTCTTACCTTCAGTACTTCTTCGCTGTCAAGATATTCTGAGGAAAGGTTCTCGAAGTGAAGAGAAAACGCCTCATTAAGTGTTAAATAATGTATATAACAATAATGCATCATGAACATCAAATGTTACGTAAGGAATGTTGTTACTCGGTAACGGCATCACAGCACGTGTTTAATTGGCGACAGAAAGGACTAACGTTTAACAGAATATATGAAATGGTTGGCTTCTGCTGCGAAATCCTACTTGAAAAATTAAATTCTATGTAAACAAAAGTTGTTTTGAAGATCATGGTATTGGCAACCAGCTGCATCATCGAGAGAAAAACACATCATTTGAAATCAAATAATGCGCCTTATCTTTTGTATTTCGTCTTGTTTGTCTGATAACAATAATTACGTTATTCATGTATCCTCTTTATAGGATCTCAAGTACATGAAAATTTGACCATTTAACAAATAAAAGGTGGTTCTCCTTGTTCTATTTAAGCGTTAATTAGGGACTGATGTGCGTTCTTTATATATCGGCAAATACAGGCACGCGCTGACTGTACGACGAACGAAAAATAATGATTACTGCATGAGGCCAAATGCAGTATGAAGAAATTTTGAGTTCATCGTACAGTCAGCAAGTGCTGTATTTGTCAATAAAACACAAACAAAAAGTCTCTAACCCTTGAATGCTCACTCCGAATCCAATGCAAATATTTTCTAATTGAAAATTCCTGTTTTTTTTACACATCCACTGAATTCTCGCCGCATTTTTACTTCTTATTCTCTGAATTTCTAACGAGACCTGAAACAACCATGGGGGTTGATCAAAGCCAGGTCCCGGCTAATCCACAGATCGAATTGGAATTTAGCGTGTTGGATTTTGCGGAGGGAGGAAAACCGGAGAACCCGGAGAAAAACCATCGGAGCAAGGTCGATATACCAACAAACTCAACTCACAAATGGCGCCGCGTCCGGGAATCGAACGAAGGCCACAGAGGTGAGAGGCGAAGCGATTAACCACTGCGCCACCTCGGCTTTTATGTCAGACATAAAAGAGTAAGGTCTCGGAAATAAAAGCCACGGACTTCTTCAGTAAGACTACTATAGTGTTTAGAAGCTTTCCAAAGCCGATATTTGTTAACTGCATGACTTTATGGACTTTCAACGCTTGCAAATCAGCCATTTCCAAGGAGCGATTATGAAATATTCGTCTCAAATATATATCCTGTCATACAGGGGAGACAGAATTCAATCCTGCTGTTACCTCAGTAGCAATTATCTGCCATTTTCGCTAGTAAATGTGTGGTTAGAATGTCGTTGGAATGAGGTTTTCCAAACATGTATCAGGTCTCCCTTCCTCCAGTTTACACACTAGAAAATTGAGAATTCTCCCAAAGTTAAGAGAGGATCTGGGACGAGTGCATTATTGGTGTAAGGAGTGCTTTGTTCACCAATAAAGCACAGTCATTAGCCAATCACATGCCTAGATTTTGTGCTGTGCACGACGTTTCAATATTAAAACAAAATGAATGCACGATCGAGGTCTTGAAAAAATGCGGATGCACGAGCGGAACGCGAATGTATTTAACAGCTTTTCAAGACCTGGAAGGTGCATTATTTTGTGATAGGACATAGGAGAACCATCTTCTATTTGTTGTATAATATAAAATACGGTATACGCGGCAAAAATGCTCGAGAAAATAAGAAAAGAAAATCAAGAAAATCAAGCATGCTGAGCAGCCAATTAAATCGCACGTTCTTAGGACGCTCCCGTAATTTATATTATAAATAGATATATTTGCTTTCATTCCGTTGACTTTGCCCTCTTCGATGTATTTTTTCGTGCAGAAACTTTAGAATGTCAAGGCTCCAAAAGAGGCAATAAAATATTTGATTCCCAAATCGGAAAGTCATTTAGATCCAAGATAACGAAGCCTTGGGAGTTCAATAATACTCAGAATGGTGTGAGCGATGAATAAATGCTTTAAAAAGAAAATGTTGTGTTATAGTAACCTCAGCATTCTTGGGTTGCTTACTCGACTAGGAAATTGTGATTGTTTAATGTATTTATAGACCAACTTTATTTCATAATCTGTGAAGGAGTCGCTTCGTGAAAAGAACGAGATCTGTCGGGAAACGTATCCTCGTACTCTGGGGACGTTTATAAGCGTAATCATATATTGTGTTGTAAGATTTTTGATAGGTAACATATTGGTAGAAAAAAACATTATCTTATACTCTATTAGTTCATAGTTCAAAGCTTGTTTGACGGCGTTATTATTTGATCACACTTGAAGGGTTTGTACCGATCCAATGAAATAGCTTCAATTGCAATGATAGCCAATCAGCGAGTTGGAAATGATGCCGCCGATTTAATGAGTCAAGATCAGGTGAAGAAAGTAGTTTTTCTGTTTATTTGTTTTATATCGTATAATTCATTAATTATACAGAAAACATAGTAGAGAGGTTTATACGTATTACATAATTTTCAGTACAATAAACCATCCATACTGTTTGTTCATATAGGAGCTCTACATCATTCTGTTAACGATACCATACCACCCATCCCTTGGAACAAGCTTCTTCTCGATGCACGTCATTCCTCCTCCATCGACTCATTTAAGAACCGACTCAAGACATACTTATTTAACAAGGCTTTTCATTAAGAATTTTTAACACAGTACACATGTATATTTATTTATATATTTACTTAGTTAGTTAGTTAGTTTGTTTTTACATAATACAGATTATTGTATTTTACCAGGAGCCATTACCAGGAGCGTGCATCTCCCAGATTAGGTCTGTCCAACAGCAGAACAGATGATGTAGCTATATCCAGCTTTGTGTTTCCCTCGCGAAGAAACAAAGGCCGTCACGTTTTACCAATCAGGATGCACTGAAAAATTGTAATTAATACGGTTCAAATGTGCTGTCGGCGCTACCCATCACATAGGTACGCTCCTGGTAATGGGCTCCTGATTTTATAGATAGCACTTTAGAATATTTATAGTTTTTAGCGCTTTATAAATTTATAAATTATTACCCTGCGAGCAGAATACTTATCCAATGAACAGGGATTTATCCAGTGGATAGCATTATCCACTTTTTGAATACCCGGGGCCGTGTTTAGACAGCCATGGGCAGGACAATTTGAAGAGACCAAAAAACAGGTGGAGTGAGAGGCGAAATCTTGGGCTGGAGAGCACTGATTTTGAAAAATGCCTCCTTCTCCTCCTCTCCTCCTCTCCCTCCCTACTACACCTGTAAATCGTCTGCTCTGCCGAAATCCCGTTGCAGACCCAAGTTGCAGACCCAAGTCCTGTGCTAGTCAGTCCGGTTTACCGTTAATCTCGTACTCAGAGCCTTCACACTGGTCAACCCGCTGACCAGTTTGAAAGCTCTGGTTACGAGATGCCGGGTTAACTGTCGTCAAACCGGTTTTTGCAGTGTACGCACTGATTTTATTGAGAAACCGATGGTCAAGTCTGCGCCAACTGTCTCGACGAGGCCACGGCTCGAAATTGTATCCAAGCAACGCCGCTAGAGCATGCTTCTTAACTTAACTTGACAGGATTTCGGCAGTAAAATCAGCCGGTCACCGGTCGGATGTCAAGATGGCGGATTTTTTCCGCTCACGTAAAAGTCTTTCGTTTTTGCATTTTTCGTCTTTTTTTGTCGAGTAAGTTGTTTGTTTGTTTGCTATGTGCGTTTTTGTTAGCTTGTTCTATATTTTCTACTTATTAAATTCACTATATTTGTAACTTAACAGACATACACTTCATTTCGTAAGCTTTTCATAATACTGTGCTACCTTCTACCTTATTTACATTGCTAATTTAATATATAACCATCCAGCTCGATTAACTTCTAAGTTATTCTGGATGACAATTACCTTTAAGTTGTAAAATCAGTTATTCTAATTTTAAATGTATTTATGACTCGTTTTATGGTAACAAAGTAGTTGTTGTTGTTGTTGTTGTAGAACCTTATTTTCTTGTTTCTCTTTTCTCCATGATTAGCGAGTAGAAGGAAGACTCTGTTCACGTGGTGGTACCATCTTTGTAAAGTTTGTGTAGATTCTTAAAGAGATCTGTCTTTTGTTTCTATCGGTAAAAGTAATACTATAAAAACGCCTATAAGAGAACATCCAGCGTAGATGGACAGGGATATATTGACTGCCAAAGGCATCAAGACCTTAAAGAAAAAAAGGTGGAAATTGGATTACATTTTTTAATGGAAAAGTTCAGATCCACCTCGTTAGGTGACAGTGAGATAATAGTATGTTTGCGTAGCTACAGTACGTCACTCAAAAGATGCATAGAGCCGATTTCGTATGAGTGGAATGACATACGGCTTGTCCGTAGCCTATACCGTAACCGTACTATAACCTTGCCGTTCCATAACTCTGTAATTTGATTGGATCAGAAAGACGAAAACAATAGAAACCAATTCAATGTCACGGCATGCCGTACGGTAACCGTGCTGTAAGTACTTGCCATAATTTTCCCATCTGCTGTATGCAGTCTAAGTGGCACATTTAATTTTTACAGATGTGGAACTGAATCTAAATGCTTTCGCCAAGTTACTGATTTCACTGCTTTTCTCGCTTTGACGTAATACCACATTTGGACCCGTAATATTATGATGAGTCAAATATTTTCATGACCCCTATTTTTCAAAATTGTCCTAAGAACAACAAGCTAATACTTGTCGCTCATCTGCTTAAAATAAGTCGTAAAACGGTGTTTTACCCAGAAGCAGGCAGTGCTAGCAATGCAGTTTGGAATTGACGGTGTAAAGGCCCGTACACACGACCGCAACATTGTAACAGTTGGTCAACATCATCCAACATTGTTGGACGAATATTAATATCATCTAACATCGTCCAAAATGATGTCCAAACGAGTGCAACATGTTGCGTCCAACAATGTTGGATGATGTTGGACCAACATGTTGTGTAATGTTGGGTGATGTTGGACCAACATGTTGGGTGATGTTGGACCAACATGTTGTGTAATGTTGGGTGATGTTGGACCAACATGTTGTGCTCGTTTGGACGGGCCTTAGTGTAGTAAGATAACAGCATATTTTCAGGTTATTGTATGAAGAGAATTTCATTAAAATTTAGTATTTCATGACATTACCATAGCAACGAAAGGTGTTATCATGCAGCCTATTCGGGCAACGCCGTTACAGGCTCCTAGACCGATACCCCGTATAGCTGTCGGGTACACCTGGTGGGGGAGAAAGAAAATGATTTAAGTATGTGAATTACATTTAACTTTGGAACTTTAAGCCTCGCTCAATGTCGATTCAACATCGGTCCAATATTTGTTGCATCATGTTGAAGGATGTTGAAATCATGGGTGTCAAACGGTTTCAACAGTCAATAATGTTGGGTATAAATAAGTTGCGAGAGACCAGGAAACGAGAACCAGACTGCTCTCCTCCACCCTGCCGCCATATGTGCGCTTATTCCACAAAATTGTTGAATGAAGCGGTCAAACGCGGTTTTAACATGATTCAACATTTCCGAGAACAATAGAAGTTAATTAATTGTTGGACAGATGTTGAACACATTTTAACTCTCTTCAACATGCCTTCAACATCTTTCAACATTGCTGAAAGGCCATGTCAACCTGTTTCAGCATTGTGTTTCAATAACGTACTGTTTTACAGATGTTAAAACCGTTTGACAAGTGCTTTACTTTCTTATCAATATAAGTGTTCCATGTTGGTCAAATTGTTCCGTTTTTCGGTCGCCATCTTATTGCATCAATGCAAACATAAACAAGAATGTAATTCTCAGATTCCAACACGCGGATCACGAGTCGTGTTTTATTAATACTTACCTCCGGGGTGTACACATAACCTGCTAAATCGGCGATGCTTATGAACACGCGCGCCCCATACAAAAAGAACGTCGTGGTATTTCGACTGACCGAAAAAAAGGAAAAAGGAAATTCAGGATTAGTGTAAAGAAATCCGCAGAAGAAGAAAAAGCTTCATAATCGGTTTATCAATTAATGAATTCCAGTAGTAGGAGAGGCACCGAATTATCCTGGTTTTTGCTGTGGTATCTCATTAACGTGCTGTGGTATCTTATTAACGTACTGTGGGTTGGTGACGTCATGGATCTATTGTCTTTCCACATGAACAAAGTGTGGTGGAATTCATTATTTATTGTTAATAAAGTGTGGTGGAATCTAATGTTAATAAAGTGTGGCGGTTTCTCATTATCTATTGTTCCTGTGGATGAGGTCACTGTGTATTTCCGAATGCATTAACTAATACAAACCTTTCAATCGGTTCTAGCAACAAAGGAGAAACAAGTAAAGCATATCTCGCAATATCTGAAAGCCTTTGTAGCGTAAACAGTAAGAACAAACTACTCTTGATAGGCTCTAAAATGAGATAGCACAGCAAAAACAGGATAATTCGGTGCCTCTCTTACTACTAATTCCATTTAGAAAAGGGAAGAATTAGCCGGAGTATTGGTAGGTAGTAGATTTGAATTAAACTGTTTGAGGACACCAACGATCGTATCAAAAATTTAGAAAATTCTCCTAAAATAACTTTCGATTATGCTAAAGGACATCGTGTAATAAATCATATCAGGCCCGAACAGTGGACAGTAAGATAAAATGTGATCATATTGATGTTATCGAAATCATGACGTTTTTGCCTAGACAAATATTCAACCACATCATATTTCCTGTCGCACCAGTGTTAATACTTGCATCATAGTGAAAGCTTTACTTATTTGAAAAGATCTTGAAAAGGAATATGACCCATTTTACCCTAACAGGATCGTATCCAGGAGGGGTTCGATCGATACAAATGCGGAAAACAAAAATAACGTCGCTTTATTCCGAGTGTGTTTCTTACTCTCTAAATGCAAGAGATGCCATTTCCGGGACCTTAGATGTTTTGAAAATTTCCAGAGGGATGCCCCAGAACCCCATAAGAGCTCGCGCTGGCAGCTCGTTCCCTCTCCATATACAATACTGATTTCAGGTCTGTCTAACATACATACATACAAAATCTTTGTTTATACATGGTAATTATGTAATACAAATATGTTCTTTACGGAAGCCGTGATAAAAATATACACATAAATTACAACAATAATAAATATCTAATAAAATACAAAGTTGTTATCTTATAGATTAAGTTTAAAAACGTCTAATGATGAGGTATCTAATTTTAACTGGGAGGGAATTCCAGACAGCTGCTCCATCATAGGCAAAACTATATTTAAGGACATTTGTTTTTGGGTGAGGTAAAGATACATTAACCTACTTGTTGTTCGTTCAAATGTGTTTGCATTTTATACATTAAAGTACTTTTGCGAATACGCCATATTTCTTCAATATAACGTACCTTTTTGTGCAAATAAACAGAGCAGCTATGAATGCAGTACTTCCCAAGAACGCAGCTGATTGCACATTTTTCCTGCCGACTCTGTCAATGAACAGCACACAAAGAAGAAGGCCTACAAATAAACATACATGTACACTTAGCAATACATCTTAATATTACATGAACGAGAGTGTTTTACCAGGAACTAAACCATTCGTAGAATCCATCTCTCACTCGCTGGAGTAAGATATGAAAAATACGCCACTCAATCTTCCGGATGTATGACGTCAGACTCTACAAACATGGCGGCAGGTTTGTGAAAATCACAGTGGAAGACGTAAACAGTTTAAATGAGCAGCAATAACATGTCTTGAACATTCCGATCAGAAAAAGAAAAATTAAAATCTAAAAAGATATTAGTACTTATCAGTTTTAGAATTTTAATTTTTATAATTATTAGAATATTTGTATGAGGGCCACGGGGTTATTAGTGCTTTGCATTATTTAGTGTTACCCTCGATGAATAAAGTTGGATTGATTGATTGAAACTGAACTCTAAGGATTCTCCCGTCTACAATGAAGAGACAATAGAACCCGACGAAATTCTCCAAAACAGCTTCGATAGTTCACGAAGGAAGTTTGTACTGACAGTAAACTGTATAGATAAGAAGTTCTTAGAGCTGTTTAATTGTCCATATAATCGGAAATGAACATTACACGGTGGTTTGAAGATATGAAGTTTATTATCTCGAGTCAAAAATATTTCACTCGTTCCCTGCGCTCACTCGTGAAATATTTTGACTCTCGAAGGTAAATTCCGTATCTCTACTTGGCCATGTAATATCCTCTATTCATTATCAAAATAGGCGGCCAAAAATAAAACCGCCCTCATGACAACGTGCGTGAATCGGGCTGCCTGTATCTCATTGTCTCTTGCTTCATCTGTCCAATTTTGTTTTTCACGCGGGAAGCCATTCCGGTGGAAATTCCGCCAACGAGTCGCCAGCGAGTAATTTTGAAAAGTTTAAAGCACTCACGGAACCTCACCCAAAGCAATACGATAAAGAGCGTGTCGAACAATATTCGTTCACCATCTTCGAAAGTGTGACACGCGTACGTTTATTAATTGGATTTATATTTTTCGTTATTTATCAGTATGAAAATTTCCGGCACGAATCTCAGACGTCTCTCTCTCTCTGGGAAGTGGAAAGAGGCGTCTGATTTCCTCAGGCTTTGGTTCTTCGAGCTTTCCAGAATGCTGTGCGCTTAGAAATGCTGTGAATAAACCATTATTATTGTTGTTGTTGTTGTTGGTATTATTATTATAATATTAGATAATTAGTTTTGAGCCGCCGTAAAGGTAGTTTTAATATGGCGGACAGCTCGATGTTCAGGCCTCGCTTCAATTCTAAAACCTCGGCATATTATGAGACGAGTTATTATCCTCACCTAACAGGTCACCTGACATGACTACGAAGTAGTGGATGTAGTCATGGGTGTCGAGCGTCTTGCATCCTGTCTCATGTTTTTCCACGTCATCAAAGACAATACCTTTTGTAAAACAAAATTCAAAACTGTATTCCCCAAGATGAAACCAGTTTCACTCACATGCTATTAAACTAGGATGAGTCGACCGACCAGGACTCTTGTGTGAAATAGAAGCAGAAAACCTGGGGAGAGGGGTAGAAGGAGCTGGAAAAGCACATCTTTACTTAAACAAAAAAGTATTTTTCTCACGCCACGTCTACAATCTCTAGGTTCTCTCCCTTGCCTGCTTTTCACTACAGGAAGTTAACCTTTCCTGGTTACCAGCGAACGTGGTTAATATTATAACGTGGTAATAGTCGAATCATGCTATAAAAGGCCTCTGCCAGGAACTCTCACACCTTCACCTGTCACTCAGCCGTTGTCAAGTGAACATCTCTATTCAACGTTCTGTAACATGTGATGCTCCGCTGGAGTGATATCTGACTTTTTTATCGCGCGAAATTCAAATCAAACACTTGAATGTTTCTAAAACAGAATTGACAGGCATAATTGAGCAACTAACTTCCTGCTGTTTACCTTTTTTTAGCTTATTTAATTTCAAGTTTAGCGTCAGCAATAGGCCCTTTCAGCTTGTCTTTTTGTTGCCCCATTTCAGACCACGTGACAGCTCTCCAGAGAATTCAGTGTGACTAATTGGAAAACAAAGTACTTCCCTTCTAACAGAGTCTTCTTTTCCTCCCTTTCTTTTGTAATCAAAGTAGACTGCCCCCAGTCGCAACATCGTCTGTTGTGCATGCGTTGCATTACTAAGCGACATGAAACCACTTTTGCCACGTTTGGAGGGGCTAACCAATGAGAAGAGAGTGCTCCCACGGTAATTAGTATTCAAACTAGTGATTGACGTCGGCGGGTACGCGGGCTCAAATTAAAATCAGCAAATATCTTTCACAAACATGCGTACTGTACATTTTCTTAATTTATTCGTCCATGGATGTGGACGGCGGTTAGATCAAACAATGTTGTGACTGGGGACAGAGCCTTCTTTCTCCCGCCAGTCCAGAAAGGGAAGAATAGAAGGTTCTGCATTGGTCCATGTTCTCTTGGGATACAGAAAAAAGTCAGGTGGTGTGAAATGGGGCAACAAAGAGGCAAGCTGAAAGGGTGTATTTAATAGTCCAACAGGAGAGGATGATAACTTACTTGCTTCACTGTTCTGAGTTCTACTTTCAAATTTCGAATCTCAAAGGGCGAAAAAAGGTGAGGTGCAATCTAGCTGTTTTAATATTCGCCAAAATTTTAAATATCGGATCTTTTGCTATAAGTTCCCCTTTACCATTTGATTTTAGAAATGTTTCTAAACTTAACATGTCAGGAATAGCACGAAAACAGGACCGACCTGCCTCGCTTTCATGATTGGAGTCCAGGAAATAAGTCAAACGAAGTCATTGTAATACAGTTAGTTTTACTGTACCTCTACAATCATCTTGTCTTGAAAACATCTCTGTTGTTATCAGGGCTATCCCGTAAATTACAAAATGACTACTAAACCTGCAATACATAGCAGTAAAAGATATAAAGACGAATCAATGGCTATAATGTGTCAGAATAATTCCGATCTTAAATGAATTAACCCAAGAGTTAACCACACAATTCCACACAGATTATCTCATCGGCTTTACGATAACTTGTAAGTATATGACGAACGAAAATACAGAAGTGGATTTTAAAATGTTTTTTTTTGTGTTCTGGCAACTGCCGGTATCATTTCACAGCTGAATAGGCTGTTTACACTGTTACGTCAGTTGAATACGACTACCAGAATCCTTTGCGCTGTTTCTTTTGTTCTCCTAATTTGGACCATTGTCTTGGTATTCTCAGAGGAGTTAAAAAATCTGAATAAGAAAAATAATTCGAAAAGGATTGTAGTCAACTGACGTAAAATAGTGCAAACCAAGAATTGTATACTAGTTGTCACTTTTGGACCGATTTCCCTGTCATCCATGTCATCCAACACGGGGGCCAAACGAGGCCAACATGACATCCAACATGGCGGCCAAACCAGTCCAACATGACATCCGACATGGTGGCAAAACGAGTACAACATGTCATCCAACATGGTGGCCAAACAAGTCCAACAGGTGGCCAAACGAGTCCAACATGATATCCAACATGGTGGTCAAACGAGTCCAACATGACATCCAACATGGTGGCCAAACGAGTACAACATGTCATCCAACATGGTGGCCAAACAAGGCTAACATGACATCCAACATGGTGGCCAAGCAAGTACAACATGTCATCCAACATGCTGGTCAAACGAGTGCAACATAACATCTAACATGCTGGCCAAAAGAGTGCAACATAACATCTAACATGGTGACCAAACGAGTCCAACATGACATCCAACATGGTGGCCAAACAAGTCGAACAACAAGGTGGCCAAACGAGTACAAGATGACATCCGACATGGTGGCCAAACGAGTCCAACTTAACATCCGACATGGTGGCTAAGCGAGTCCAAACATGACATCCAACATGCATATGGTGGCCAAAATCATCCAACATGGTGGCCAAAAAGGGTACAACATGTCATCCAACATGGTAGCCAAACGAAACGAGTCCAACATGACATCCAACAAGGTAGCCAAACGAGTCCAACAGGTATCCAACAAATGTTGGACGATGTTGGATGGTGATGATGGAATCGTTTGGTCTAGGGCTTAAGATCCAAGATGAAAATTCAATGAGTTTTATGGACAGGAATATCGGTCCAGAAGTGACATCCACATTTACAGGAGGAGACAAACATAGCAATAGATTTAGGCAGCCAAAAGAACCATTTGACAGCAAACATTGTAATTAGTGTAGGTTCCCTGTAACCTACACGCAGTTGTACATCTTCGTGAGTGCACTACCTTGTGTGGAAACTATGATAACCTCTGTTTCAGACATCCTCTACTCACTTTATAGTTCTTAAAATGCATATAAGCCCAAATTAGATAACTTGATATCGAGTGTACATGAAGTGAATTTGGGTGTTACGTCTACGAGATATAGAGGTTTCTATTTCCAATATTCTAATGATGTGATGTAATGCATGCTGGTAGTGACAAATTACCTATTTTTAAATTCTAAGTTATATTTGAAGCTTTGTCAAAGTGATTTTACCAAAAAAATCTAAATTAGAAAATATCTTAATTCACAACACAAAGAAATTCAGCAAATGTCGGTGATGACATCACACATTAGCATATTGGAAATATAAACCTTTATATCTCGTAGACGCGACACCCAAATCAAGAAATATTACACCGTTGGACTATCCACTTCATGTACAATCGATATCAAATATAACTAATTTGGGGTTATACGTACTTTAAACAGTGGCGTATCTAGCCTACTTGAGGAGCTGTCGAAATACACAAAACATGAGCTGAAAGTGCAGGAGAAGGCATTTGCGATGCCCCCGGTTGTTTGGTCCTACAATCTTTTTTTTTAATCTGGATACGCCTCTGTTAAAAGTTTTGATCACTACGTGGCTCCTTTAACATAACACATTGCCAAATGTCGAGTTCTGCGGTTTACAATAGATACGTTAGTTAATTATCTACGACACTCGATTAAGCCTGGTTTTACTAGCGACATATACAGCTATTTCAAAAAGGTTGTCCCAGACAAGCGGCAAACGACAAGCGACATTCCCAGGTCGAAATGGATTGTGGGTATAACTGTGCAGCTATGCGAAACGGATAAACTACAGTGTAATTCGAAAATCGATTCGCAGGAGACCATTAATATTCGTATTAAAGATTTTGACCCAAAAACAAACGAATTCACCAGATGTTCAGCTACGACCACACTGCATTAGCTGTATAAGCATAAGTACGAGCAACGTGCGCAGACGAAGTGCCGTATTTATCATTAGTGGTACTTGTTCTACTCCCAGGTGTGAGATAAGAACAAGCGTCGCTAATGTTGCTTGTACTTATGCTTATGTCATTAGTGTAAACCAGGCCTTACTGATGCATATCCATCACACTTACCATATAAACCATAATAATATTGTCGATCTTCGATATTGTGTGTTAAACAGATCCAGAAAGCTACCCCGATGGACCTTCTGCAAAATTAACATTCAAATTATTCACTTTCGTCAACTTTCGCTGCACTAAACAGACCTTTTCGCTTTTCTCAATGTCGTCCATTTCAGGTCACGTGACCATCCCCTTGTGTATTGTTTCTTTTATTTCTGGTTAACGCATGAGATGATACAATGATAGGGAAATACTTCGGACAAAGAATATTATTCCCGAAAGATTTGAAATGGGACAACATGGGCCAAGCGGAAAGGGTCTATTGAGCGCCTTTCGTGTGAGTGGGAATAGGTTTACGTAATGACTTACGGCACGTTTACCCCTATGACTAGCCGTTGCATTGAAATGGCTTCCAGATGATCTACTCATAGTTAATAGAGAGGAATGGTTATGAAACCCGGCAAACTTCAAAGGGGCTAACAAAGGCGCTGTGATTTATGTTGGAAGGGGGTAAGACAAAAGATTGTACACGGTCATAGTTCATTAGCGTCTCCTGAACGACTGAATCCACACGTTCCTATTGGCTGATTGATTAACATTATTGGAATTTCTATTGCGGTTTGTGCATGGTAGTATTGGTTGAGCTGACTTCTTACCGTCAGATTCAAACAGGAGAATCAAACACTATGATTGGTTGAAAAGCGCTTACCGTAGTTCTCTGGTAAGATAGAAATGGGTTTCTGATTGGCTTTAAGTAATATAACACGCTTTCCATGTCTTTGTTCTCTTATATAAACACGCGGGATATGTTGGGAGAACAAAGAAAAACTTGAAAATCACGAGCCGCTAGGCGAGTGATTTTCAAGTTTTTCTGCGTTCTCCCAACATATCCCAAGTGTTTATATAAGAAAACAAAGACATGGAAAGCGTGTTATATTGCTTTTATAAAATAACAAACAGGAAAAACACGAGATAAATCTTAAGCACGCACGATCAGAAGATCAATTCTCCTAACTGTAACAGTCGTCAGAAATCGACCGGCGACGGTGAGTTTGCACAGCGCGGGAAATCCCCCAATACAGAACTGAGAAAAACGAAGGAATGCTCTGTGTCCTCTGCATGTGTCAATGTGTGGCTCTATTTTAAAAACATCTGCTTCAACATTCCCCGAAAAGAATAAGTCGGATTTCAATACATGCTTTCCCGTAAGGCATTCAAGGAGTAGTGGACTTGAACTGGGTGTTTTTGTCGCTGAATGACAGAATGTACACGAGGAAACAGGATTCTCCTGTTGAACTTTGAAGCAGGTTTTAGACATTTAGTTGAATGAACTTTTATTTTCCCCAAACTCAATGGAAAGATATAGCTGTTGGAACCTTCCTTCCAATGAGATGAGGCTAAAGAGTGCAAGGTAAGAGGGAAAAGCTCATTTTGTACTGTGAAAAAAAATCAACAAAATACCGACTGTCGCACGTGAGTTTGCAAAATTCATGTAGTTCACTAGTTGTTCATAAAATGGCAAGAAAGCTAAAAACCTTATCTCAATTATATAAGACCAAGCAGGGTGAATGAAAACAATTGGCCTTATATGAAGGCTTATTACTGATTTCGTGACTTCGTCGCCGACAAAATGTCGGACTTGAAGTTGAACCGTACGCGTATTAGTTTAAGTTTAGTTTGGGATAAAAAATGACAGACAAAAATTGAAAGAGTGTTGCCTTGCTTTTCCCTCTCGCCTACTCTAGTCTCTACTGAGCTCGATTCCTCACTCTATTCGTCTATAAGGAGGTTGTTTAAAAACTAGACTTGTTAGCCGTTTGTGTGTTTCAGTTTTACCATACAAAATAAGTTAAATGAAAAGTGGTTTTGACTTTTGTTTGTTGGATCCGCGAATAAAAATATCTTGGCCGGGATGGTTAGCAAATTTGATAACTTCGTCGATTGGCTGTATTTTTGTTAAATATATGTCGCTTTTTCTGATTACAATCATATTGAAAGCCAACGTTTGGTGAAGACATTCTTCCTTGTCGTTTGCCATTTTGATTTCCTTCACAATCGCGTGCCAGCGAATTTCCATGTCTATGGACTCTCATATAAACACGGCTTTCAGCCAATCAGCACGCGAGTTTCCTCTGGGTTATTTTATAATAGGCATTATTGTTCGCCTAAGGAGAATTTAGGTATTCATATTCCAGATAAATATCTTATCTTATCTGCGTGTCTACGTTTGTATTATCGTTTTTACACTGAATATGAAGAAGGTGGTATAAGTACACCCTTGTATTAACTATTCCATCATACCTCGGGTACATTAGAAGCTATTAGCGTTCCTTCAGGAAGCGTTCCCTTGTTGTCCTTGGCAACCGCTTCCAGTATCTTAAGTGCTCTCTCATTCTGTCCTGCGCTAATACAAAATCGTGGTGACTCTGGTATAAACTGCAACAGAAAAGAACAAATATGAAATATCACAGACGTTGGACATAACCATAGACCATACACAAAAGCCACTGTATGGCCTGAGGACGAATCATGAAAGAGAGGTAAGGCGGTCTAACTGTGTAAATCGTCGCCAAAATTTACTAAATATCGGAGCTATTGACATACGTTCCCCCTTACCAGGAAATGTTTCTAAAATTAAACTTTAAAATGTCAAGAATAGCACGAATTTACCATCCTGGAGCGACCGCCTCACTTTCATGATTCGAGCCCAGGACCCTGCAATGCGTTTTACGTGTCGTATATTGTTATGGAATTATGACATCATTCATTGTCACTCTTAGTGAACACCAGGGAGGGGAGGGAGAACGTGAATGCAGTAATTACCCGCGTTCAAGTAACGTCATCGCCTCCAAGTTGGATGATGTTAATAAAATATGCCTCGTTAGCTTCTGTTGTTTGGTCAACCAACATGGACGCCTCGTTAGTTGCATTTGAATTTATTTTCAATCCTTTCCATTCCAAGGATTGAAAGCCAACAATATTGGAACACCGGAGGCTTCAATATCCTGACCTACTTGAAGTATAGAACAAAATACTAAAGATGATATTTTGTGTACCTTAAAAAAACCTAGAAATAACAGAAGTGGTAAAGAGGAGAGGAATAGAAGCCATCTCCAGCCAAGTGAGGGCATGACCAGTACAGCAATGGCGATCTCTATGCACGTGCCTATTGACCAGGAGAGCTGAAATATAAAGACAAAATGGACTTTGTCACGCATACCTCATCATTTTAATGCCATTAAAGAGGTACTCAACCTCAAAATGATAAACGTTTCCATAATCAACTTTTAGAAGAATATGAATGCCTTCCAGGTATACTGGAGCCGGAAAATATTAGACAATTTTAATGAAGGATGGTAAAGATTCGAGTGGATGAAAATACTAATTTGCTGAAAAATTTAGATCATTTTGTACTCGGTTCACTGAAACTGAAATCACGTTTCTAGAAGAAGCTTTTGTAATGCACTATATTCTTTGCTATTCTCTATTAAAAAAGTCTGGAAAGCATATCAGGTTATTCATCTGGTATTTCTCTTCGATCTCGGGGTGTTATTTTTGTAGTTTAATTTTATATAAGGGAGCGGTCATTAATTATTGGGGGGAGGGCTAATATTTCGAAGGAGAGGGTCAACGCTTTTTGAGCGCAGATAAGGGGGAGGGTCACGATTTTGTATGCTCCAAATGGTGAAAAAATATATATCATTTTTTAGACTTGCTCCAAGTCGAACTCGCTGAGTCACTGGGTAAGCGATTACTGCGTCAAAAATCGAGCGCGAGAATCGAAGCGAGTTCGACCTGTTTCACTTGAAAATTGAATCGGGGGATTATGTTTTGGCGCGAAAACACGTTTCAGGGGCGGAGCTTAAATTTCGCGCCTTTGACAAACTCTTTCTGAGTACAATCAAACTGTAAATACCACATCCACGGTCGACTGACTTGCCACGTCAACATACAATGCCTGAAGAATTGACGCTTTGTGATTGGGCAAATCTTAGTACGTCATAAGCCACGCCTCCGGTTGAAAAATCAACCGGTAAATTTGGCGCGCTACAAGTGGGAAAAGGCCTTCGTGCGGGGGGCTAAGAAGGACTTTGAGAAAGTCTAATCATTTTTGTACTTTATTACATCTCCAACACTGTTGTACTAGTGAAACATAAGCCGTTAATGTGACTACTAACCGGGTTAGGTTAGTAGTAGGTTAGGTTAGGTTAAGTATATAGGGAGAGGGTCACAGAATTCTGGGCGCACGTCAATATATTTTAAGCCCTGGTTTGGGGGAGGGCCACAATTTTTAATTCTTACCGATAGTATGCTTATAAGTCCTCCCCTGTTCTTGACAGGAAGAAATTCCATCCACAGGTTCACACTAAAATGCACAATGTAAATGAGATTGAGACTAACCTGAGATAAAATTGGGACGTCAGAATTTATAGTGTGGATATTTAAACTTTAGTGATCTTAACAACGTTGGTTGCCCAATTTTAAATCAATCCTGTCGCCTTTTCACATTTAATACAAAGTCAGAAACGTAGTTTGCCTCCTTTTTATGCGCTATTTGAGACGAAGAAAGGTTTGTTGCTATATCAAACATAAGGAAGCTTCCCAAGTCTCCAGTAATTATTTCACATTGATTTACAATATCTCTAAATTTGTCTATTTCGACTTGCTTTTGTTTCCCTGGAGTATTCTAGATAGAGAGAGTCTACGGTATTTCTTTCTTACGCTTGTGCGACGCCGCCCATCCCAATTCCAACGATTCCCCGGAGAAGAACCATCCAGAAGTAATTAGGCGAGAAGGTACTGGTAAAGCCACCCACGAAAACCACCATAGTGCACCAAATGAGCTCCTGGAAATATTGAATCAGTGTGAAGAAAAGGCCGGAAATTCAACAGAAAGGCTTTCTGAGATATTCCAATGCAAAGGAAAAACCTGCACGTATTTCTAGACAATTGCCATTATATTTTTTATAATTTATCACAAACTCCTGGACATTTAAAGCGCAGTTTATGACACGCATTTTGGGCACGGCACGGGGTGTTCCAAACAGGCGGATCGAGACCTCCTTTTTCAGGGTGTAAGAACCCCTAGATTATCTGGCACGCGTACCCGCAACATTCCCATTTACACGACAGAAATACTGGGTGTCGTGCCGATAATTTTTGGCACGGTAGCTATGATTTACGTGTGCCGTGCCCCAAATGCTTGTCGTGTGAACCGAGCTGAAATTCCTTTTTCTAGAATATTTCCAACAAATGTCCGTACTTTGGAAGAGGTCCAATATTTCCAGTGATGTGAATATACAGAATGTATCCACAGTGCATAGAACAAAACATAAGTGAACCGAATCCTTTGAGGCGTTTTTCATTGACTCATATTCGTTTAGAACTAGACAAACTTGTAGGCCTTACCTTCCTGCGACCACATTTGTCAGCCACGTATCCCCAGAAGAAAGTACTGACTGCCATTCCACCGAACACAACCTGTATCAAGGACAGGATGCAGTTGTTCCAAATGTTACTTATTGATATGGCTCCGAGACTACTGGTCTACTGGTTATGGACTTCTGCCGTTACATATCATCGATGTGTGATCTGTCATACTGGGTCTTGGCCATCAGTTTACGGTATAATCTATTTTTAGAAAACGATTCTCGCTAAATCAATGGCCAAGTAAGTTAAAGAAAAGTTAAGGTAAAGTTAAGGTAAAGTTAAGGTAAAGTTAAGGTAAAGTTAAGGTAAAGTTAAGGTAAAGTTAAGGTAAAGTTAAGGTAAAGTTAAGGTAAAGTTAAGGTAAAGTTAAGGTAAAGTTAAGGTAAAGTTAAGGTAAAGTTAAGGTAAAGTTAAGGTAAAGTTAAGGTAAAGTTAAGGTAAAGTTAAGGTAAAGTTAAGGTAAAGTTAAGGTAAAGTTAAGGTAAAGTTAAGGTAAAGTTAAGGTAAAGTTAAGGTAAAGTTAAGGTAAAGTTAAGGTAAAGTTAAGGTAAAGTTAAGGTAAAGTTAAGGTAAAGTTAAGGTAAAGTTAAGGTAAAGTTAAGGTAAAGTTAAGGTAAAGTTAAGGTAAAGTTAAGGTAAAGTTAAGGTAAAGTTAAGGTAAAGTTAAGGTAAAGTTAAGGTAAAGTTAAGGTAAAGTTAAGGTAAAGTTAAGGTAAAGTTAAGGTAAAGTTAAGGTAAAGTTAAGGTAAAGTTAAGGTAAAGTTAAGGTAAAGTTAAGGTAAAGTTAAGGTAAAGTTAAGGTAAAGTTAAGGTAAAGTTAAGGTAAAGTTAAGGTAAAGTTAAGGTAAAGTTAAGGTAAAGTTAAAGTTAAGGTAAAGTTAAGGTAAAGTTAAAGTAAAGTTAAAGTAAAGTTAAGGTAAAGTTAAAGTAAAGTTAAAGTAAAGTTAAAGTAAAGTTAAAGTAAAGTTAAAGTAAAGTTAAAGTAAAGTTAAAGTAAAGTTAAAGTAAAGTTAAAGTAAAGTTAAAGTAAAGTTAAAGTAAAGTTAAAGTAAAGTTAAAGTAAAGTTAAAGTAAAGTTAAAGTAAAGTTAAAGTAAAGTTAAAGTAAAGTTAAAGTAAAGTTAAGAAGAAGACGTCAAGGTCTAACCATTTGCAGTTCGAGAACGAGATTGTTTCACAAAGGCAGAATCTTCTACTCAGGCAGTTATTTTAAGACTCCGAGTGTTGGTCCGGCAGGGTTTGAACCCTCGACTTCGCGCTCGACAGAAGAACTGACATATATCTGTGCTGAACCACTGAATTAACCGGGAAGTGGTTTGAACCTAATTGCACCAGTAAAACATGAAAGCCTTTGTTATAATATATAAGAGAACTAATTTTGTGTTTATAAATAGCTGCCATTGTCTTTCACCTACGAAAGTAGTTTGAGCGCCGTCCTAAAAATTGATTATACCGTAAGCTGATGGGCCGTGTTCCATTGCTTATCGATAGTCCAGTAAATGTTATTGGCCTTCCGCTCGGGGTATGTGATATATGTAGTCACCGGGCGATGGCGCCGCACGAGGTGAATATATCACATACCCCGAGCGCAAGGCCGATAAATGGCTTTTTTTACAATAACAATATCTCTTTTCATATATCATTAGGAAGCATTGTTTGCCTGATATATTGTTGCATAGCATTACCGTTTACAAGGCTTGTCTTTGTATTTTTTCTTGGTCTTTTAACTAACGAAAAGTTCAAAGAAAACTGAGCCATGTGCATGAAAAATAAGATATTCGTATGACTTCTATTCACATACATTTTGTACACAAAGTACTTGTGTTACACGTGAATAGAGGTATCAACTTGTGGGACACCTTAAGGGCTTTCTCTATTCGGGTTTTCCTCAGTACCAATTTTCTCATCATTCTTGATGTTAATTATTTTTCTAGACAGGCCCATATCATGCAGATCGTTATGTTTTATACCGTTGTGATGGTTGCTTCAGCCCACGTGGATAAATGCCACTCGCAGCGAATCGCCGGAGACATTATGGCTAGGATAGTGATCTCCATCGAGTCTGCCATCTGCAATTCATGATCAAATATATAACACAATATTAGAACACTTTATAAACAGAGGTTTATATTAGACGGCTAAGCATCTAATACGGCTGGCGAACATTTAAATCGTTTATTATATAAATTCTGCAAAGAAACGGAATTTTCTTTCCATAATAACCAAAAAAGCTTGCGTACTTGTTGATAGGAAGCCACTTGACTGTGCCGTCTTGTGCATGCATATTTCATGCATTCTTAGCAGAATAGTCCTATATGTATAGTTATGGGACCGCCATTTTGAAAGGCAACCAAGCCTTTTGTGATATTGAGGTTGGAGTTGAGGCAACTTAGTTAGAGCCTTGTATCCAGTTAGCATGATAATCAAAAGCTATCCATATTCATAGATAGAGGGTTTGTATCAGTGCAGGGTCAACTCTATCCGCCATACTATAAAAACGAGAGGGCGAGAGGTCTAATTGTTTTAGTATAAACTAACTAGTCGGACAGTAGAAAATAATAGAAAGAAACAAATTGAAGTTGATAAATGTTATTATTTCGTGAAAATGCGTGTGGATTTTCTCTACCATGGGCTATCACAAATAGACCTATAGTAGCGTAGCCAATTAGAATGCAGGATTTGTAATAGTCCACTAGTTGGTTTATACTAAATAATATTAGTATATACCACACCAGTGAATATCACTTTTCGCACTCTGATTGGCTACTCAAACAGTGAATATGATTTCATATTCACCTCCGAGCGAAGCAGTGATCACCTCGTGCGAGTTTTTGTCCATTTGACAGAAAATAAAATAACTATTTGGTGCTGGCTATTCACCTGCAGTATGGTATATACTAAAACAATTATGTGAATAATTCTTAAATTGCCATTAATAATTCATAAGGGTGCTTACCAATTTAAATGCAGCATTCAAGTCACATGGACCAATACAAGACTGTAGTTATCTATATCAGTATTCTGTATCAACCGATACAGAATACTAACTACGCTATAATAATAACGTCTTTATTTAAAGAGGGTAATACATAATAGTGTACAACACTAAGAAACCTGTAGCCCTCATTACAATAATACAATACAATTATATTTAATGCTTAATACTAATATACTAATAAAGCTATACATACGAGCTATTTAATAAATATATAAGCTAACTATAACAGATACGATGTAAACCCCAAAGTGTTTAAAATACAGAAAATTTCGCGCCCTTTCTTTCTCAGCCAATAAGAATTCAAGATTTGAATACATAATTTTCTACATAAGCGTCCGCCACTCAAAATTTGTTTTTATCCGGCGAGAAAATTCGCAGTCTGTCGTCCGGTAAGTTACTTTGTTTTCGTGGCGAATTTTCCCGTAAATTTGTTATTTATAGGATAATATGGTTATTTCATGGTTTTCTATGGAATACTGGCGAAATTTTCACTCGAAATTCATATTATTTTGCTTTACCAAATAATACAATTTTCTCGTGAAATTCCATAGAAATCCACGAAATAACCAGTAAATAGCTACACCCTCGCAAAGCATAACGGGCAACAGAGGGTTTTTAAACTTGTGTTAGGAAAAGGCATTTCACGATTTGAAACAAAATTATACTTCAGGATAAATTTCATAAATCAGTACACAATTCTAGTTTAGTCCACGCTTGACGCGTCCATATTTGAGTTACTTTAACAAAAACTTTATTTTGTTGAATTGGTTTGGATTTGTATGAGAATAGTTCGGCATGAGCATCTGTTCACTAAGGCTACTTTTGATAAATTTACAACATTGAACAGAACTTAAAAAGTGAGTATTTTCCAAGAGCCTCTTTCACTTGCGACACTAATTAAGTTTTGCATCTCTTAAGCTTATTACTACCAGTGATAACAACAAGCCAATAAGATTTGAGTATTTTAATTACAAGTCCTGTACGTTAATGGTACTACAAAAAATTGAGCTAAGATGTAAACAATCCTAGTTCTGGACGTATATTGCTTTTTCATTAGCTGAATTGAAAGAGCCATCTGTTGAATGTCCCGAATACAAATGAACTACGAACTTGAAGTTAGATTTACATGGAAAATCTTTAAAGATATGTTTTAGCATTTGATCTCAAGTTTCACCTTTGACATTGATTATTTAAGATGACGTTCGTTTGAATCAACTTCTTTCAAGGTCATGTTTCTCTTTTAAGATATAGGATCACGTCCTTAAAGTGCATATAAGCCCGAGCCAGTTATCTTTGATATCGATTGTACATGAAGTGGATAGTCCAAATGTAGAATATTTCTTGATTTGGGTGTTGCGTCTACGAGATATTTAACAATTAGACCCGCAGCCCGAATGGGCTACGAGTCAATAGCCCATGAGGCGCAGCCGAATGGGCTATTTAACTCGTAGCCCATGAGGGCGAGAGGTCTAATTGTTTTAGTATAAACTAACTAGTCGGACAGTAGAAATAATAGAAAGAAACAAATTGAAGTTGAAATTATTTTATTATGTCGTGAAAATGCGTGCGGTTTTTCTCTGCCATGGGCTATCACAAATAGACCTATAGTAGCGTAGCCAATCAGAATGCAGGATTTGTAATAGTCCACTAGTTGGTTTATACTAAAAAGGTTTATATTTCCTATATGCTAATGAGGTGATGTCATCACCGACATCACTCATTATACAAAAGCATACTGGTGGAGACAAATTACCTATTTTTAAATTCTAAGTTATTTTTTAAGCTTATCAAAGTGATTTTACAAAAAATATATTCTAAATTAGAAAATAGCTTAATTTACAAGCACAAAGAAATTCAGCAAATGTCGGTGATGACATCACATCATTAGCATATTGGAAATATAAACCTTTATATCTCATAGACGCAACACCCAAATCAAGAAATATTCTACCGTTGGATTATCCACTTCATGTACAATCGATATCAAAGATAACTGGCTAGGGTTTATATGCACTTTAATGATAATATTGTACGCAATAACTTTATCTTTAGAATATCGTAAATACACATGCATTGTTCTCGATGACTTATCTGTGGATGACATAAATACAGAATGAATATCTTGTATTATCCTTTATAAAATAACCCAAAGAAAACGCGCGCTCTGATTGGTTGAAAGCCGTGTTTGCACGAGGCTATGTAAACATGACAATGACGTCATACATTGAGTTTTTGCTTTTTTCTGCATAAAAAAAGCGAAAATAACTGAAAATTTTCCTAACTTAAAAACACATGTATCTAGTTTTCTAAAGCAAGGTTGTTCCGAAGCACCTACGGGAAAAAAGAGCTAAACTGGACAGCATTTTCACAAGATTGAACCGGTTGGAGCTCAAAGCAAACTCTACCAAATACGCAACCAAATTCACTATTTCAGTTAACGTTTAAGTCTAAATATTTAGTTCAGACTCTTTAAAACAACAATTGTTATAAACTACATGTACTAGAACCATTCAGAAAATGTACAAAGTGCTAAAAATCAAGTACACAAAGTCAGAGGGGAAAAGGTAAATTGTTGTTTATTCAAGGTTTTCAAATACTGGTGATAAAAACTACAGAAACTGGAATTTTATAAAGCGATCATGTGTCACATTGAATCAGTGCAGGAGTATATTACAGAGGAGTGTTCCTCTTCCCACATTGTATTGTCACACAACACTGAAGACGGTAGAGTTATTTTAGCATAGAGTTTCCCGCGAGAAGAAACAAAGGCCGTTACTTTTAACCAATCAGGATGCACTGAAAAATTGTAATTAACACGGTTCAAACTGCTAAAAAAATACTAAAGCGCAAGAGAACAAAAGACAACGTAATCGCATACCAGAACTTAGCGACTATAAATAGACACACCATCTACTATACTGTGTCAGGGACCAACACAAGGGCACAGGAACACTCCTATGTAATATACTCCTGACCAGTGCCAGTGGAATAAAATAATAATAGCCATTTTGGTTCAATTCAGTCTATTTCGGTCCAAATCTTTTTTTCATTCAGAGCGGGCTGCTGACAAGAAAATGTCAATGAAAAGAAATACACGAGCGAGAAGCTACAGAACTCAGAGACCTTCGGTCTCGGGTGTACACAACAACAACTTGAGAATTCTCCCAAACTTCCCTCGTGTTTGCATCAGGCTATGTAAACACGGTAAACGTTTTCTATTTCTTAAATAAATATTATATTTCAGCCAATCAGAGCTAAGCTTTACTATGAAATACAGGGCGGTATTTCATGGTTTTTCTATGAAATACAGAGCGGTATTTCATGGCTAGATCAAGGCCAATAATAATGCAGGAAACTTTATCAGCCAATAAGAATTCAAGATTTTGGATACATAATTAGTCTACAGACGCGTCCGCCACTCGATAAAAAAAGTTCCTTTGTTTTCGTGATCAATCTTCGGTAATTTGTTTATTTATAGGATAATATGGAAAAGGCGAGTTGTCTACCAAAATAACATGAATTTCGAGTGAAATTGTCACCAGTATTCCAAAGAAAACCATGAAATAACCATTAAAGAGACAACGATTAAAAGTACAAGTAACTTCAACCATGTCTTGGTTCCTGCTGTCGTACGCAAAGTTAGAAAAAACCTCTTGACAAAGTAAAGTAAAGTCGCTTTATTTATAGAGGGTATTAAACACGTTTACAGGCTAACATGTAGTTCAGTATTCTAACACGTGGCCCTCTCTTTACTCAGTCCTACGGTTTTACGTCCTTATCCGAGAAGACGAGAAGGTTTAACCGTTTACTGTTGGATTATGTAAAGGCAGCATCTTCTACTCAGTTATTTTTAGGTCCGGCCGGGGTTTGAACCCGCGACCTCCCGCACAACTAAAGAGAACAAAAATCATCCCACTTAATTAGAATGCTATATGACAGTCTTCGGCTTTCAATTTGCTTAAAAACACGAAACCCAATATCCCACTTTCGATATATGGTTCACTTGTCACACTTGTCGCGCATAAATAAACTAAATTTTATGTTCTAATTCGCTCCCCGCTCAACCGAACATAAAACATCTATCATGTATTAGGCAACCACTCATTGGGTGTGTCCACACGAACCGCGTGCGCCCTCTTTATTAACTATCATAACTTCAATATACACGATGATAAGCTGTAATCTAAAACAAATTGTCCATTGCGCTCATGAACAGTAATTTGACAATAACTGGCTACTTACTCTATAACTCTATAATAGACAGTAATACAGCAAAGACGCGATGTATCGTGGAATTACAATAATAATACTTGGGAAACTCAATAACCCATATCTCTTACAATACTAAAATAGCTTTTTTTCACAAAACCTATACCAGCTACAATTATAACTAGAAACCATATAACGACTTATGATCATGCATTGGGTATTTAATTTGAAGACGAGCGGCAAACGTTGGATTCGAATGACTGTTCATAACGTAACTCCGACTATATATTACTGGACATCCCACTAATAAAACAACACGTAACACCTCAGTAGCGGGGTTACGTAACCCATGATAAATACATTTATTCTTTACTGCGGAGTCTCCTATTGAAACTTTTGTGTATGACAAGTGAAGCATAAATCAAAAGTGGGGTTTAGCTACACTGAATTTAACTTGTTATTATATGTATATTTGTGTGTGAATGTCAAATGAATCAAGTTCGTCAAATCCAAGCTCATTTTCAGTCTTATGCTAGAGAAAATAGAGCTTATAGAATCTAATAACAGAATGTCTTGTACGCATACAAAACATAACAGGTTTTATACATAGTTTATTTAGTAAAGTAGGTTGGTTAAATACTGATGACTAGATCTGCAAAGTCTAATATTACAACATCAATTATTTTAGATATATTTTTTTAATTTAAATATTACTACATTAAGTACTTTTACATGTAACATACGTCATCTACAAAACTAAAACTAAAAGTTACTATTTGTAATACCTAAAGACGACATACGCCAAAGGGAAAAGAAAAAGAAGTAAAAGATAAATAGGTAAATATGTATGTAATTCAATTATAACGATCCTTTTTATTATATTCATTGCCGGCAAATAGATATACTATCAGTGACCCTCATATATTTGTCGGACGCAAGGTAGAGGACAAAGGAGTGAACTTACAGGGAACTCAGCCCTTAATTTAGTTTGTAAATTTTTTGATGCGAGTACTCATCTTGTAATAAAAAAAATGATGTTTTGGTGGCTTCGGCTTTTTCATACTTTTTAGGGTAGACGTCTTGCTTTGTAAATCAGAAGTTTGAATATTAACAGAATAAAATTGATCGCGATTTGATTAATTCCTTCTTCGAGTCCAAAGTATATATATGATGCCAGCCTTTGATACTTAGGTATGTTTTTTTGTCTCTGTACATTTAACAAAACAATTAGTCAGTAGTTTCCATATAAGAGAAGCAGAAGGAACAGCTAGAGGACTGAACTAATTTAGATTTCAACAGATCTCTAAAATAAAGACAGTTGTTCAGAATCTTAGTTTGATACCATCTCAAATATAAATCAACTGAAGTTTTATAAATTTGACTATAACTATATTGGCACTGGAAATTTACTATTAAGGTATTTCTGTGCAGTTGGAGCGACAAATTTCCTGGAGATTAGTTCTGTATTCAATTTAAAGCTATTTTTAGAGGCGTCAAGATTATAATTTCGGAGGAGAATGTGTTGGTTTGATTCTAACTCGGTAAATTAAGCTATGAGACCTTTTGAATTTCGAAGAACTATTTTCCATGCAATTGGAGTAGAGTCTGTAATTCCTGCCCAGAACAGAAAGTCTCTGTTGTCCAAACTTTTAGCTTAGATCCCAACTGCATCCTACCTCGCTGTTCTATAAACTCACCTGTCGTCAGGACGCCATTATTAACAAACCTTTTGATGTGATGTCTTGTTTATCAATAAAATATTATTCCATAAAGGTTAATTGTCTCAAGATATTAATAATATTTACTTCTTCCCAAGAGTTAAGCACGTTTTGGTAAAAAATAGAGGTTGTAGATGGAATTTTAGTGGGTTAAGATTGTGTCTTGTATATCTCAGACCGCCTATTGGAGCTAGCACGATTGAGGATATTATATTCCAATATTTATTTTCCCCGTTCGTTAACTTTAAAGCCCAGCTTTCCCGTACGCTTAATCAATGTGCTGTAATCAGGAAGCAATATACCGTCCTGTCCATAGTCCCCGATCAGGGTTTTGTATTTAACTTTAGGTTTCCTACCACTCCATAAGAACCTAACAATTTCTGTTTCTACTTTTTTGACAAAACTCTCTGGTGCACATAAATTATTCGATATATAAATAAGTTCTTACAGTGTCAATGAGCGAATAGCTTGGACTTTATCAATTTCGATGAAAATCTGAAATCAAAAAGTCGGAGTTGCTTTAAAAGCCTCCTTACAGAATCCTTTTTAAAGCTTTATTAGCGTCAATGAGTATTTGATGTACTTAGCTTATGTCCATACTTCATTCTAGCTTTGTGTCTATCTTTTCCTATTTATTAATTATTGTTCTTATCATTATATATATTATTGTAAGCATGTGATATATAGCCCATCTTTAGTTGTATGTATGTGTATAAATGTGTGTATGTAAGAACATGTGTATGTATGTATATGTATGTATGTGTATATATATATATTTTTTCACCATCATATTAGCAGTTAGCATTTACTCTTGCCCTCTGACCAAATATCTACCTTCAAATGTAACTTTGCAGTGACGCTACTTAGCTCGATTAGCCCTTAGGTTATTCTAAGTAGCGCTTACTCTAACTTTCTTTACTCGTTTCTCTTTTACCCACTTATGTAATTTTTTTGTAAGAGTATTAATAAAGTGTTGTTGTTGTTGTTGTTGTAAGGATATTGTTCTCCACATGGAGAGGGTGGCAGCAAATGTTTCGAAAGTGTGTTCAGTTATTTGCGTAACAGGACTAACAGAAGACTGCGTTGTGTGAAAAGTAAATACCCTCACGGTGGAAGTTGATCCACTTTTTTTCTGATTTTTCTAGGTTAATCTTTAGAGAAGAGAATAAAAAAACGGTCTAGAAGCTGTAATACACAATTTAATTACCTTAAATCCGTTGAAAGTTCATCGACGTACAGTAGGATTATATTTTCCCCAAGCATGGCGCCAGTGCCCCTTATATCTTTACTAGATCGTGTTAGTTCTGCTAAGACTTCAATAACGAGGATAAACAGGTAGGGGAAGATAGTGTTTAAAAAAACCTAATTGCAAGACATCGAAAATTATATGATTTTTTTTTTTACAGATAGTTAAAGAACCTATATGGGCAGAATATTTATGTAAAGATGATGATGATGACAATAATTATGATGATAGCTATCAAATACTTGTTTCTGTTGTAAATTATAGTTGTTAATTAAGAGCTGATTTCTACGAGGCCAATTATCCAATCACGACTACATGTGCCATGATCTTTAAACAGGAGGGCATTTATTGAAACCAAGTCCGCATTAAGATGTCCTGCGAAAAGAAAACACACATACCTACCCATGCAAAGCCTATTACGAGCAGTAGTTTGATCTGAAACATTCCATAACCAATCTTATCGATTGCATCTTCCACTGTGTAGGTAAGTATCTTCCCTGTAACGAAAACATATTGAAATAAGGTAATCAATTACAGAGAAAGAAAATCTAGGATCAATGGGTTTTCAAAACATTTGAATATTTCTTAATTTAAAACTGACTGGAAACATCATCCAACAATGTTGAACATGTGTTACTCGTTTGGCAATCATGACGCTGTCGGATGTCATGAGGATGTTTAACGAAGTTTGATTTCTGTCCAACATTCTGTCCAACATTGTAAAACATTTATTTTGTTCTCGAGTTTGATGATATTTGAGTCGTTTGGACAGCCTCGGTTGGGTTTACGCACGCGCACTAGGGTGAGCCTATTCTTTGTGTAAATACATACACAATGAATATTGGGTACATTTCGGTCCCATCATTCTTGTCGTCTACAATGTATTATACAACATGTTTTTAGATGTTTTGTTTGGTCACCCCGTACAATATCATCCAACATATTTGACTCGTTTGGATGTCCAGGGCTTTAAGACCTTTTCGAACAAGAAATGCATCTTGTCGTTCCGGTCATAGCGACAGCCATAAACAGTAAACAAAGCAATAAAAGTGCCAGACGTCACCCCGTAGTAGTTGTAAGTCAAGGAGTTCCATGTTTGTAAGCTGTCAGAACACAACATATAACCCGGGCATATAACATATGATGCACCTAGTATACTAGTTTGTAAATATGCATTCCAACAGTTTGGATTGATCCCAAGCATTACATTTATCTAAGTTGTGAATGACGTTCATCAACCAGGTATCAACGTATCTTAAAGCTGCTGGAACTGTCAGCCTCTAAAAGACGTCCCTACATAGACCTCTAAACGACGCACGAAAAACTGAGATGTTTAATGTGTTACATGTTCAGTCATGTAGAATATTTTTTTAATCCTAGACCAATAATGTGCAGTTTACTTAGATTACCATATAGTCCTTAATCACATTTTACCTTAACATACGACTTATACCATTTGTCTTTACATAGGAATTCATTTCATGAAATGACTTTCCCCAACTTGAATACATCTATAACGTGATCATACCTTTTTGATCTTCTTCTGGTTCACCTTTCTCATGCTCTTCCCTCACAGTGATGGAAGGTTCTTCCTTCGTCGTATCACCCATGTTTGTCTATTGTATTCGGGCCGTGTCAACAGTCAGTCACGCACACGAACTTAATTAGGTAAAAATCTCTAGAGGCCATACGGTCTTGGAGACACTCTTTAAAATACGGTCATACAAATCCCGCGTAACAATGTTTTCAAATCAAATGATATTTTCATATTTTCATCCAACAACAACCAGCTATAAGACACCGGCAAGTCACAGGTACCGGAAGTGAACTTGTCCGTGTAATAAACTTGATAAATCGGTTATGAATTAATTATGAATGGCATTTTGCGTAGAGGTACCATGTTACCAAAAACATTTTGTTTTTAGAACCGGACAAACAAGTATAGCTTTGATTGACTCGATCAGTATTGGTCAAAAATATCCCTCGCTCAAAGATGCCGTATAGTGAGGTGTACTTACACTGGGGGAGGGGGTGGGGTATTACCTGTGACTAGCCACTGGAAAAATCGTACCATTTACAGACTTAAAGTGCAAGTATAATGTCCAAAAAAAAATAATATTGTACTATTGTGTTTGTTTCTCACAAAAAGGTATTAATCTTGCAAACTTTGTAACATTTCTGGCATTTTTAATAATCCCTAATTTTGGTTACTTTTCGTGGATCCTGTGACGTCATAAGATGAATCAACCTAGAATAAAACTACTACAATAAAATCCCGTAGGTTGTCATTGTGACATCACAAGATGAATCAATCCCGCAATTCGGGTAGCGTTTATTCTAGTTTAATTTCTGCTCCTGCCTCTCACAGAAAACTAATTTAGACAACTGAAATATATTAGAAATAGAATTTGGGGCAAAAAGAGTTAATGTTGTTCGCTGGAAATTAGCTGTCATGGCTCTGTCACGGAACGGGTTCGAGTAATGGCGGACATAAAAACTCAAGATTCGGACTCCTAAAAATAAGACTTCCCATCGTCATATCAAAAACCGGTGTGGGTAAACAAAAAATATAACAACTTTTCTTTACAAATACGCAAAAATATCACTATCTCAAAATTTGATCGTAGTGGCACTTTAAAAGAACTATGTAAAAAGTCTGTAAAACGTGGACATTTTATAGATTTTCTAAGATGTTAGTACAATGTATGTGAATGCATACAATTGCAAATTTGCGGATACATTTTACAAATTTTTAAAGAGTAGAAAACTGATTTCTCTAAATTTATTACTCTGTAAGGGACTGGTCATAAATTAGCAGGAGGTAGGGAGGGGGCGGAAAAAGGTCATAATTTTGAATCACCCTTTTCCGACGAGCAAAAGAGGGGCATATTTCATGCTTATTGTAGAGGGAGGTTCATATATGTTTAGACTTTTTGAATTCCTTCTCCACCCCCTCCCCCTGCTAATTTATGACCAGTCCCTAAAATGTTTATAAAAAATGTATGTAAATTTGTACATTCACAGACATTTTGCAAACATTTTAGACTTTCCTATAAGATTCTTGAAAAAAGAAAATAACCTTAATCAGTTTTGCTGTCTATTAAACCGCATTGACTCTGAAGTCTTTTTAAAGCCTTATTGCCATGCCTCCAATATTAATTTCCTTCCCTTATTCCCCGGACCTTCTGAGAAAAACTCTATACCTATTCTTGGGTTGTAATCAATCCCTGGAGATTCAAAAGACAAAGACGGGGCAACCATGTTGGAGGACGGAACAAAAGACACTAATGAGGAATTTTTTGTTAATGTTCCTCCAACATGGCCGCCGTAACGTCATGTGCAAACCAAGAATTCAACATGTTATCCTGGTTAGATTTAATGTTATCGTGCGACTACTGTAACCTGGGCCAAGCACTCATACAACGAGAACCAATCACATCGCAGAACGAAAACAAAGCATTCCAGCTTACGGTTATTTGAGCCAATCAGTGTCGAGTATAATGCAATTGCATTTCAACCTGCTCAAAGTAGAAATTCTGTTTCGTTGTGCAATGTGATTGGTTCTCGTTGACTAAGTGGCCCTGTGATTGGTTCTCGTTGTCTAAGTGGCCCTGTGATTGGTTCTCGTTGTCTAAGTGGCTCTGTGATTGGTTCTCGTTGTCTAAGTGGCTCTGTGATTGGTTCTCGTTGTCTAAGTGGCCCTGCGATTGGTTCTCGTTGTCTAAGTGGCCCTGCGATTGGTTCCCGTTGTCTAAGTGGCCCTGCGATTGGTTCTCGTTGTCTAAGTGGCTCTGCGATTGGTTCTCGTTGTCTAAGTGGCTCCGGTTACAGTAGTGTCGTGACAACGAACCGGCCACGATTGCGAACTGAGAACTCGCGCTATCGCGACACAAATCATTTCATTCCCGGAAAGAGCGCTATAAATAGCTAAGGGTGGCGCGTGGACGGACGGATGGACTATGAATTTTTTTTCGATCGGCGCTCTCTAGGTGTATGGCGCTCCATTAAATATCGCGTCATTTTACTACAACTACCAGAATCCTTTTAAATTCTCTTTTTCATTCAGATTTTTTAATGGTCTAATTTAGAGGGACAAAAGGATTCGCGCAAAGAGTTCTGGTAGTTGTAGTATGTGACGTCATCATGCAGATGTCCTATTAGGGCCGACCATTGAATTTTAGGAGGAGAGGAGAGGGAGCGGCAGACAAAGCAATGAGCACGTACATTTTTACTATGAAATAAACGTGCGGGATTTGTTTTCTTATATAATAATATAGTTTGTTTTGCGTCGAGATATAAGGTGCCGTTACGGGATCTCCCACACCAGTGGCTTGGACTTAAAGGGCTATGTCCTGGTACTGTCCATGTATCGAGTAATCGCTCGGTTGGTGGCTGTTAACTGGATACAAATAGTTAAACTTCTCTCCCTCGATGCTTGATTGAAAGGATTTTCAAGATTTTCCCTGGAGACTGTTTATAGACACTATTTGTTAGTCATTTTTGCATATTTGCTTTGATTTTAAGCATCCCACATGGCCGAGAGGTTCGTTAGTTCATATCAAAATCGGTGAAAATAACTGTTTCCGGCCCGGAACGCGAATGTATAGTCTATTACCATGACACAGCCCTTTTAAGTATTCAACGAATTCCAAGATCGATATGGAATTTATATGACTGAGTGACTAATATTTTTCTTGCTTAGAACACATTTCCCCCCTTTTTGAGAAAATTTATTATCGTACAAACAGATGGAAGGATATTTTCTCAAATCTTCCCCATCCCCTCCCCACTAAAGAGGAGGTCAAAAGGTTGACCCCTCATATCGAGCTACTCGGCGAATAACCTACCCGCGTTAATTAGTTTGGTATTTGTTTAATTATTGGTATAAATTAGTATTTTTGTGTGTTTCAAACTATTCAGGTCAGTCCCTTCCTATAGTGTGAGTAACAGGCGGTCTGTCCATCCTATAGAGCCTCTCTGCTGGAGTGAAATACCCAACATACTCAACATCATCCGGGGTTGTGTCGTGATGATAATGACCGCCCTCGCCGTGGTGACCATAACCATGGAAATGCTCTACGCGAAGGTCTAGGCCCTGGGATAAGAACATTATTGCAATGTTATTTTTATATCTAAGTGCGGATATGGCTGAGACATTTTGAGCTCACAAGGACAAATGTTGCTCGTCCAGATGGTAAACATCACAATCGTCGCCAAAAGTAGTTCCATCGACCAACCGCAAATCTTATTTGAATGCATGGCATGGTGTAGTTAGTCACTTTATAATGCTACCTGTACGTCAGAATAGCCCTTTGCAGGACATTGTCACGTGACCTTTTTTAGCTTGTCAATCGAAAAATGGTGCAAGACCAACATGCAGAAATGGAAAGAGCGAGCCTATCTTTAAAGTGCAACTAACCCCTTTTGCAATTTTTATACGTATGAATCTTTGAAAGGTTTTGAGTACTTCTGCGAAGAAATTTTTGGCTTACAGAGAATACTCTATGTTCTATGCTTGTTTAAAATGGTGAAATGTTTACCTTTCCTGACCCATGACCGCGTAAGAAAAAGCCTGGGTCGATTCATGATCTTACGTCATCCAACTCATTCGACTTTGCGATAATTTGAATAAATATTTAACATTTACTCTAAAATAACTGTTTTCTTTACTAACAACTCACAGACTGTGTATATTCTCTATATATCGATGTTGCTGTGATGGAAAGGCGCCATGGAGAATAATGCATTAATGAGGTGACGTAAGATCAAGAATCGACCCAGGCTTTTTCTTGCGCGGTCATGGGTCAGGAAAGGTCAAATTTTCACCATTTCAAACAAGCCTAGAACATAGAGTATTCTCTGTAAGCCAAACATTTCTTCGCAAAACCTTTCAAAGATTCATATGTATAAAAATTGCAAAAGGGGTTAGTTGCACTTTAAAACTGGAGGAATAGCAAATTTTTGAAAACTTAAATTTAAAAACTTAAATTTGCAAAGCCAGCCACATAAACTGTTAATTTTTTATACGATGGGTGACTAGTTCCTGTAAAAACTGGTGTTGATCTACGTCGGCGGGGAAGATAAACACTGGTATGTTCATCTAAAAGTCGATTAAGGTATGCTAACCGCCGTGGGAGGCGAGTAGCAGCTGACGTTTCGAGCGCTAGCCCTTCGTCAGAGCAAAAGAGGGAATTGTGGGTGGGGAAACGGTTTATGAAATGTTGAATGCATGTTTACCGCTGAGGAAACATGTACTCGGATCAATTGGGATGACAGCAAATTGCGCCAACAATAGAAATACTAATAGCTGTGATAGGGACAATGAAGAGTGTTGATGAATAAAGTAATGAAACATTCTGATCAACATGTGAGCTTGAATGTAGCGAGTAGAGAATGTATGAGTGTAGTGTGAGCGTGTGTGGAGTGAACCGGTACGGAAGAGCCCCTCACGGGGAGTGCCTGGTTGTAAAACAGTATTTATTTATTTATTTATCTAAGTATGAACATAGTTAATAGAGTGGAATGGTTATGAAACCCAGCGACCTTCTTTGTTATGTCTTCGTTCGCTATTTTCAACCGTGGCCGTGCACAAAACACAATATATATTGGAATATGTTCATCAATCATGTGGGTTTAGTCATTCAGGGGACGCTAATGAACTGTGACCGTGCACAATCTTTTCTCTTACGGCCTTCCAACATAAATTGCAGCGCCTTTGTTAGTCCCTTTGTTGCCTGGTTATCTAACCATCTCCTTCTATTAACTATGGTATGAATAAATACGCGAATTATGAAATTAAATGAACGAAAAGCGTTCATCAATGCCGTTAGGTGCCAAAGTGCCTAATTTGAAAATAAAGTTATGTGCTTTGTGTTTACGGATTTCGGTAGTACCTTGATGAAGAGAAATGCCGCTATGGTGATGTGATTAATATAATGGTCAGGAAGATTAAAGTGACGTGCTACTGGTTTGGCGAGATCCTTGCTGTTAGTTCTAACATCTAGCAAGAAAAGTGAAAGTAAAGTGAAAGTGAACGTCAGTTTGTCGCCCCAACATCGAAAAACGAGAAAGTTTCTTAAATAATTTAACGAAGATATTTACAACTGACTTGACAGTGGCATCACTGTCGGGGTGACTTGTAGCCTGGTCACAGACATTTTCTCCGTTCCGAGATCAGAGAAAGGCTAGAGATAGAGAGAAGAGAAAGAAACCTCACGCCGAACGGGCGGCAGTTGACTGATATCACCACGACAATACATTTGAAGGCAGTGAAGGTCATATTAGAACAGTTTATCATGAAGAAACCGGCAACGGCAGAGTTGGAGCAAATCAACAGCTGGGAAAACGTTCTGTTCTGTTCTCTGAGCAACGGGAAACAACTTCAGCTCTGGGACCGGGCCGGGCTTGAATGTTTAACCGCTGTTTACAACCAACTTAATTAGTCTAAAGCGAATATTCAAAATATTCCTTTCTGCTCCCTGGTTAAGTATTATTTTACAACTACCGCTTTTCCTTTCCTGCTACCCCAAGACCAAAATACCACGTGGGAGGTGTTTGTGATTGGTTGCTTGTTAATTGATCTTGTGATGGTGATTGACATCTATCGTTAGCATGATAGTGAGATTCGTGCCGCCCGGTACCAGAGGTTTTCTCTCTTCTTTCCTCGCCGCTCTGCGGCTCGCTGATTACCGCTTTGCGGCTCTCTAACAAACGGAGAAAACCTCTGGAACTCGGGTATTCCTTGGTGGGTTTTCTTTCCTACGATTTCAGCCGTCATCATAGCCTGGTCACCCGTTATCAACGCTAATATTTAAGTTGACATGCGTGAACTAAGTTTCCTGATCAAGACCTCTGGAAACAGCCGTGATACTTAGATCAGCATATTTCATTACTTTATTCATCAACACTCTTTATTGTCCTTATATATTACAACTATTAGCATTGCTATATGTTGGCGCAATTTCTTTTGATCCTAATTGATCCGAGTACATGTTCCCTCAGCGATAAACATGCACTCTTCACTATATAACCCCACCCACAATTCCCTCGTGTTCTGACGAAGGGCTAGAGCTCGAAACGTCAGCTGCTACTCGCTTCCCACGGCGGTTAGCATACCTTTTAGTTAATCATGCCAGGAATGGAAAGAGCGAGCCAAAATTAGCAAACAGCACAAGTTTTAAAGCCCCGGTCAAACGGACGCAACATCGTGCAACATTCAAATGTTGGATGTTTTTACCCGGTTTGTCGATAATAGGTATGGGCGCCAAGCCAATGGTACTTTAAATTGAACTAATGCGCATGCTTCGATGTAACAATGTTGCACGAAGGTGGTCTACGAACGCAACATGATGCAACATCCCAGACAATAGAAATGTTGCGTGGATGTTGCACGAATGTTTGACTAGATTGAAAGTTCATGCAATACCATGCAACATCATGCAACATCGTGCAACAGGGTGGTCAAACATATGCAACATTTTCATGCAACAATGTTGCACGATGTTCCATGAAAATGTTGCATCCGTTTGACTGGAGCTCTAGGTTCATTTCTTTAAACCTGAAGGAATGGCACAATTTTGAAAAACTCAAAATTTAACACTGGTATCCATGCTGTTCTAGCACCAATTTTTGGGATTGACAAGGTCACGTGACCATGTCTAGGTGACATGGTTCATACGGCTTCAACCATCTAACATTAAAGGATTTTCAAGATCATTTCAAGGTCAAATCAGTTTTAATTTTGAAGATCCCATACTCAGAGTGCGCAGGGACGATAAACATTGCAATTGTTATGCTAATGTGCCAACCATGATTTGTAAAGCCCGCTTTGTGTCAGGAACCAATCGATCTCTGGTTGGCACATTAATGACAATAGATGACGACACACAAAACATCGCTATACGTCATTACGTTTGCCACCAACTACCGCGAAACCAAGAGACCATCGATGATGGTCTATTGGTCGCGAAACAAATAAACAAGCAATTTATTGCAACATTTATAAAGCTACAAATGACACGTATGCTAGGTGTTTCCAGTTCAAAATACTAAATACCTGCCTCAACCGTTTTAAATTGCTTGATTACTTCTTAAGTTGCTCATTCTGTTTTGTGTATTCTGAGACAATAGATCATTTATTTGTGGAATGCATCGAATCTAAAAAAGATATACTTTGAAATTAGGGTATGGCTCGAAGATTTTAATATCATATTACCAGAATCAAATATATTAAACATTATCTTAGGGGTTATAGAGGAAGAAACCCCAGTAAATAATACTAGAGTAACTAACAGTTAGGAAGTGCGTTCGATCGTGATGGGAAAGTCAGTTGCTTTGATGTGGAATGTTTTGAGTGTTGAAGTAATGAAATAAATTATTTTTTATTAATCGTTTTTTTTCTTCAATTATTGGAATGTTTTTCTTCTGTCCCCACGGGAGGCCTATAGAAGTTGTTTAATGTACCAGCACAACGGCTGAGTTCGTGTTCAGCACATCGCCTGAAATATTCGTTTTGTTTGTCAGCACATCGGCTGAGTTCGTTTTATTTGCCAGCACATCGGCTGAAATATTCGTCTTGTTTGCCAGCACATCGGCCGAGTTGGTTTTGTTTCTAGCACATCGGCAGAATGCGATTTCTTTGCCAGCAAATCGGCTGAATTCGTTTGGTAGAGCTTTAGCACGTCGCTTTGCACAGGAGGATCGGTCGCCATGTTTTCACTTGGACTCGTTTGGTGACTTGAAGCACGAGGTGAAAGAGAACGTACCCACAAGTCCGATCGCGCGTAGTGCCCACGAGTTAATTTATGCATAAAGGTGACCAGAAACATACGAACATGTGTTCGCAGCACGGCTTCATCATTCGACCACAGGTAGCCTTTGAAATTTGACAAACGTTTTTTTGTATTGACCTTCATTTTTGTATTTTGTTACTAACAATTGTCTTCTTTATTTTTGTAATATTTTTTTTTTTAAAGTATGTTTTCTTATTTTTATTTCTGAAAAATGGGCTCAGTAAGAATTCAATGACTTTTCAAGAGGAGCGATCAAATTCAATGTGTGATATTGCGAAGTATGAGTGTGAAATGGTATACAAAGGTATTGAGATTTCAATCTGTAGATTTTAATTTTGCGAGAGCAACATTTTTCTGTTAGTATTTTAATGCCAATATCCTTGCAGCCAAACTCTCAAACTACTCGATCTTACTTACTATGAGATACCCTAATACATAGTACATGGCGCTAGTCACTTCATCAAACGTGCTTGTCATCGGTGTAAATGAGAGCAGCCATTATTGAATAGTTTATTTTTACTTCAATCGATAAGGTATTGTCGAGGCACAATCGTGGTCAAATCGAACCAAGTGTTAATGGAAAGATCAAGATTTCGATTGACCAAACAGAATGGCTGAAGGAGCGTTCACACCATCCTGAATTATACTCAGTTCAAGTACAATTGAAGTTATCATAAATTCAATTTGGTTTCATCATGTTTCTGTTCACACTTGCTAAACCTTAATATATAATTGGGCTCAGTAACAACAAGGGGTTCTGAAGATGGTTTACATCTAAGCTCAATGTCCATAGCCTCGAAATACGTTATTATTAGGTAGTGTGAACGCATTTAAATTCAATGATAATCCGATTATAATTGGGGTCTAATGTAGACCACACCGCGGCAAAACGTCACGCGCATGCGTATTTGCTATTTCTTGTCCGCGCGCGGCCGCCCCCAGTTTCCCGCGAAAACTGAAATGAAACAACAGGCACATGCCGTGATTTTAACGTATCTGCTTAAAAGTATTCATTTGTTAACTGTTTTGTCAAAAACTAAGAAAACTACTTAAAAGCTAAGCCTAAGACTTTAACAGGTTGAAGTTTTCTTAATTTGTAATTCATTGTGAGTTTACTAAGTTATAAAATTATTTACTAAAAAAGTTGAAACCCTCGGTAATTTGTATTTGATAGCAGAGCCTTCGTTCTTTTGGCCAGCGGAGCATACCGTTTTGCCTTGGTGTGAATGTAGACACACCTTAAGTAGTCAAATATTCGATTAACTACTATTAAATAATAATGGTAATCTTTAATCTATAGCACTTACTGGGTCGTGACTCTCAAACACCCCAACACATATGAGAGGTGAGCTCATGTCATAGAACTTCAACCAGTTATTGACATCCTCGTCCGTCTGTAAAGGAGTTTCCGAGAACGTGGGCTGCAGAGAGAATATTCATGAATGTGAAACTACGCTATGGCATGTCTCCAGGTGCGGATCGAGAAGAACGAGTTTGCTCCTATGTGCTAAAAACGTTGTCTCGGTGCGCTTCATGTCTGAGAGGCCTGAGAACGCTACGGAGTTAAGGACACACCCTCCCACCCCACCCCCTAAATAACAAAAAGGTTTTGAAACTCTAGCTGTTCTGACGTATAGGTGGTGCATTTTACCATTTCTTTATCGAATTGTCACTCAGGGACTGGTGGATGTTCGGTACACTCATGGCACCCCAAGATCCGCTATTGGTCCCTCTCTCTGTATCTGTTTATTTAATCGGTAATGATAATGCCAGGAGCCCATTACCAGGAGCGTTCATCTGTTATGCATTCGTGAATCAGAGTGTTCATTTTTAGAATCAGGTAGTAGTAATTTTATGCAACAATGTACCAGGCAAATAATGTTTCCTAATGATTTATGAAAAGAGGTATTGTTATTGCGTATATTACAATGAGAAAACTCGCCATTGTGAAATACATGCATTTTATCGGCCTTCCGCTCAGGGTACGGGATTAAATCACCTCGGGTGTTCTAAAAATAATTCATTACTTACACTGTACGTACTTAGAAGTAGACGTCCCAATATTATAACTTACTTAGAATTAGACGTCCCAATATTATAACTTACTTAGAATTAGACGTCCCAATAAGTTATTACTTACTTAGAATTAGACGTCCCAATAAGTTATTACTTACTTAGAATTAAGTAAAGACATCCCAATAAGTTATTACTCACTTAGAATTACACGTCCCAATAGGTTATTACTTACTTAGAATTACACGTCCCAATAGGTTATTACTTACTTAGAATTAGACGTCCCAGTAAGTTAATACTTACTTAGAATTAGACGTCCCAATAAGTTATTACTTACTTAGAATTAGACGTCCCAATAAGTTATTACTTACTTAGAATTAGACGTCCCAATAAGTTATTACTTACTTAGAATTAAGTAAAGACATCCCAATAAGTTATTACTCACTTAGAATTACACGTCCCAATAGGTTATTACTTACTTAGAATTACACGTCCCAATAGGTTATTACTTACTTAGAATTAGACGTCCCAGTAAGTTAATACTTACTTAGAATTAGACGTCCCAATAAGTTATTACTTACTTAGAATTAGACGTCCCAGTAAGTTATTACTTACTTAGAATTAGACGTCCCAATAGGTTATTACTTACTTAGAATTAGACGTCCCAGTAAGTTAATACTTACTTAGAATTAGACGTCCCAATAAGTTATTACTTACTTAGAATTAGACGTCCCAGTAAGTTATTACTTACTTAGAATTTGGTTAAGACGTCCCAATAAGTTATTACTTACTTAGAATTAAGTAAAGACATCCCAATAAGTTCCCGAATGGTTTAAGTTTAGATCCGAGAAGGAGCGGAGATGAGATCCTGATTCTTATGCGTGATAAAGTGTTTGAAAACAAGTATTGCTGTTCTGTTTTTCAGGCTATAATTACCATAACATGGAACTTGGCTTTGCCTTTGCCGATAACAAACACTCCTCCCATGCCAACAGTCTTGTCGCCATAGCAACCAGCGAGTGCATGTCGCATGCTTGTGATGAAGTTCTCCTCCCCAGTCCTTTTGGATGCCTGAACTCTAAGTACCTGGAATGCCAAACATATTTTGACAAAGTCGGAAAAGATGCGTATATGTGGCGTAATGGGTTAGTGCACGGAACATGGAGCATGCGGTCGCGAGTTCGAGTCCTGCCGAGGGCCGCCACATCCGTTCCGACTCTTCTCTGATCCAAGTAGCTTGTATACACACTATATGCATAACTCGCGCGGTCACAACACGAAAAAGAGGCCGGTAGGAATTCTGGACTGTTGAAGTTGAAATGCTAGCAGAAGGTGTGAAATGTATTGAACATGATTGTTTAGTTGAAAAATGTTGCTAATCTGTCCTCATTTATCCTTTATTTTTCTTTATAGTACGACCAGCCAGGCGCATAGCAAATTAATGGCATTGTTTCACTGAACTTTCGTTCAGTGCATTTAACAATCTCCTCGGGCGCTTCAATTTCAACATTCCAGAGGACTTACCGGCCTCGTTGACATGCTAGTTACCAGGACGTATGCATAGGGTCTATAGCTTTAACTGAATTCCCTTAACTGGGAAGTCTGTCAGAGAAAGGAACGAGATAAGATATTGACAAACAGAAAATGCTATTCTTCCTCATTTCGAAAGGACTTTCAAGTGAGATCTTAATTTGAATGATGAAATTTCGCTTCAGTAGCACTTTAAGGCATTACATATAGAACTTTACTTTACTTCACTTTAAATGCGTAGACACATGGATGGGGTAAGCCTCGACTATCTAGTGTCGCATAAATTCTTGAAATATCAGACGCTAGTAATTAGTAATTTAAGTGTGGCCTCTCATATGATAAACTTTCGAAAAAGTACGAAAATGACGATAAAACTACGCATTGTAAAATTATACCATTCGACAATCTGCATGTCTTGTTATTTTTTAATGAATATATAATCAATACTTGCCTTTCCCGGTTTTCCTTCAGATATTAGAACATTTGCAAGCAAGCTAAAGTCAGAACACTTATAATCTTGAAGAACACAAGAACCATCCTAGAACATGGAAATAAAAACAAAATGGTTGTTACAATAATACCATGATCTCCTGGAATAAAATCACAACACTGCAGTAGCCATGTTAGTTGGTCAGTTACATAAGATTAATTTCTAAGACCTCCACGAGGCGTATCCATGCAGCCTTTAAATTGTTTAGCATTTTATTACAATATGCAAAAGAAAAGAATAGAGAATTAAAGAGAAACACATCCTTGGAATATTTAGAAGTTCAAACGGTTTAAAAAATGCCCGAAAAGTGCAGGAGAAGGCATTTGCGATAGTCACTAAATCTAAAACAATTCCCGAAGACACAAGCCCCAGGAGCCACTTAGAAGTCGCCGAGCCGTACCGATTCTTTATTATAACCTAGCTACGCCCGTAGCGATAGATGGGTTGCACATGACGTCACGGCAGCCATGTTGTTGTACCTTTAACAATTGATTATTCGTTAGCTCCTTTTGTTTGGTACACCAACATGGCCGCCATGCCCTTTGTCATTTGAAACTGACTGCAACCCATCTATACCTTTTACGTTGCGTTGCGATGGGCCGCCAACATGCACTCTCAATAAATACGTAATAAACGGTAAAGATAGAAGCTTTTGCGAGTTATTACGTTTATATTGAAACAGCCGTTAAAGTGCGAGCCTTTTTTGTGAGCCACTCTTTTTGGTATTATTTGCAAAATGTCGATTTAGAAGAAGAAAAATATGTAAATGTTAAAATGAGTCCCAAACGTTCAAAAATCGATCTACCGTGACTGCTTTGAAATTGTCTATTTTGCGGTCTAAAATAAATGTTTGAAGGCGTACTAAAGGGTCCCAAACTCTTCCAAAAAGAAAAGAAAATAGAAAAACACGTTATTGCCTTCCTTGAACTGGTTTCCTTTTTGTTCGCCAGTTTACTCGGCGGGAAAATGCTAAAAGAGAAAAAAACTATTTTTGCTAGTCCCAACCAGTCACCTTATCAACACTCCCGGATGTCAGACCCCTTTGTTGATGAAAAAAATTAACTTCAGGAGAGCATAGAAGTCAAACTGGAGCTCTAGAAAAAATTCAAAATGAAGGCATTTAATAGGCATTTTGCGATGTCCCTCTCCTTTTTCTTCCCAAAATGCATCAGATTGCATCTACGCCGGTTATTTAAAGTCCTTCGGAAGCTTGGATAGGGATTACAGGTACCTACTTAAAATCATTCAAAAAACAAATCAGCTCTGTTAAGTTCAATTTCTAGTTTAAAATTTCCAATTCCATATTGGTTTAACTTTTACTGATACCTATAAAGCGGTTCAGTATTACACGGAAAGTTGTGTAATACGGCTGGGTATTTTTACGAGTCAGTTTTATTTATTCGAGCCTGAAAGGCGAGAAAAAATTTAATTGACGAGTAAAAATTCCCAGCCGTATTACACAACTTTTCGTGTAATAAATTGTTTATTATACGACAGCTAACACGAACAAAAAATGTTTGTTTTGGCTTACCTTACTGCTCTGTTTTACAAGAAATCTCGAGAGTAGAAACCTGAACAGCTGATTGGCTGTTACTCAAACAGCCCCATTTCGATTGGCTCGCGCGCTTACAAAACCTTTGAAGTGTTGAATAAACCCGGTTTGTGACCCGTGTAATAGAGCGGATTTCAATTGAGTGTCGGAAGTGTTTTGGTTTTGAGTTTACTAAGCTCTCCTATTGGCTGAGAAAGTAAACCAACCAATCAGAATCCAAAGTAAAACCAAACGCAAATTGGTGTTGGTTTTTCTTTGGCTTGTCATTGGCTCACAGAGAAGCCATTTATGAGTTACTTGTGATTACTCGCTCCTACGATTGGCTGGCTGTGGATAATTTCGTTTGGTTTCACTACACTCAACTGAAAACCGCTCTACCTATATTTGCACTCGTTTTAGCCCGTATTTGCACTCAAAAACGCCAAGTCGTATAATAAGTATATATATTTATATAGTCCATTTGTAATTAAGTACTGTTTAAAACACGAACAGCAGTGTTTTATCAAGTTTAAAAATTCGAGGGCGAAGCCCGAGAATTTTTAGACTTGATAAAACACGTGCTGTGAGTGTTTTAAACGGCTTCAAAAACGCTTTAAGAATGCAATGAAAGAAAGACGCACATCTCAAGGGAATGGTTACTTAATGAACCGTTGAACCTTTGTATTCACAACGCCATGCAAAATATTCGAGTAATCACCGCCTGCAATTACGAACATCTCAAGGGAATGACATGAAGAAATTACCATACTATGTTGTTTGAAGCGGCATTTCGCAATGCAAGAAGAATCTGCACTTGAAGGATTTGGTGTCGTGGTTTACCTCGATAAAGTTCAAGACTTGGAAAGCGATGTGACTGACATGACGGCAGACTCTAAATTTTTGACTCCGGCACAAAATATGTAAGTTTAATGCACGATTTTATAATTTTACGGCTTTGAGTTTGGTTTAATAATTGGAACTAAACAGTGGCTCGGTAAACAAGTAATGGTAGTTGGATAACTTCATTTTAAAAATATTATCTGTGTATCTCGGTAGTCTGCTGATATTAGTAAATTTAGTGCAAAATTTATTATCTATAGGTACCTTATGTTCCGTGTACGTTTTGCTATCTTTGGGTCTTTATCAGTGAATTCTTAATTAGGATGAAACTTTATATAAAATTTCATGTTCATTAATATTCTTTATATAAAACGTTCATCCTAATTAGCAATTCAATGAGAAAGCTGAAACATCAATAGAAATTCCATTGTCTCAATCATTAACCCCGTTTCCCTCTGGGACAGAATTCAAATCCCTCCGCGGGCCTTTTAGAATGATGAGATTTTATCAGGTATAAAGGAGCATGCACGTGACTGATTTGCTTCATCTGATTGGACAAAATGCTCATTAATTATTCATGAGTTTTTGAATACTAGTTATAGTTAATATAACGTACTTATATGTAATTGTATATAAGTTTTCAATTTACGTACAGTACTAGCAAATTAGCATGTACTTGCTAGAGGTTTTAACAAGCCTCAACCCCCCGAGTTGAAATAAATATTAAGCAATATTGGACGAGGTTGAGCAAAATATCAAAGGCAGAGGCAAATAATTGATTGCGAGACACTAACAAATCACGATATTTTGCGATAACCGAGTCCAATAATTGATTTTATTATCGTTCACGGCAATTCAGAGCAACTTTAGTCGCTTTTTTTTGTGTGTTTTCGCTGTTTTTACTTTCTATCAAACATGCCAAGTCATTTTCCGACAGCTCAGGAAAGCGAGCCATGTTGACAACTGCAATGTTACTGCGCATGAGCACACCATTATTTGCAGCAAAACGGCTTTGCCCCGTAATGCGCATGAACAGACCATTATTTGTAGGCAGTTATTTGCAGTTCTCTCGGCCAATCAAAACGACGGAAAAAAATAATTAGAATGATAACTTTAATCTTATGTTATCTTATGAGGTCCGTACATGGCACTTGCTTGATTTATACGCGTCGTGCACGTGCTTTCCGAGATCGAATTGGAATTTAGGTTGTTTTTTGTAGATGGAGGAAAACCGGAGAACCCGGAGAAAAACCCTCGAACAAACTCACTAACTCACTAACATCACAGAGGTTACAGGTGACAGAGGTGACAGGCGAACGTTTTAACCACTCGGTCACCTTTAATTGCTTCCCTCGGATCCTAGCTTGAGAAAACAGCCAACTTCTTATAGCTTTACACCAGGAGCCCATTACCAGGAGCGTTCCTATGTCATGGGCTGGGACCCCAGCACAGGAGTAGATGTGGCTATATTTAGAATTGCTGGTTTTCACTTGACGTCATAGGCGCCATGTTTGTGCCCTTACACAATAGATTGCTCGTTAGCTTCAACCTCGTTCCCAGGGTCTTCTCGGTCAGACCCAAGATGGCGGCTACTCAGAGAGAAGACCCTGGTAAACGCTGAACTGTCACGTATTCTGATTGGCTCTTCGATTATGACGCAAGGGTTGTTCTAACAATGCTATTTATTGGCCAAACGGACTGAGTCCAGAGAGATTAACTTGTATATAGTTTAGATTGCTCAAATGTTATCAATAAAACGATTTTAAATAACCTTAAAACACGTTGTGTAGATAGAGCAATAGATAAGTGCATTACTGGGTAGTTTTCTGGTAAGGTTCATCAGTGGGAAAGCCAGGAGAAGCCGTTAAACCTGAACATGTGCTATCGATCGTTTCGCTTCAACGCTAACGGGAAAATTAACGGCTTTTTAGGATTCTCTTCTAGCTTAGATACATCCTGGTAGCTTTGTGATACCTTTCCACTGGTTCTTTATCCAAGTAAACTCCATTTCGAGCCATTTAGTAGACCTGTTTTCACTGCATCGTTCGCCGCGTGGAAATACCGTTAATCGCTTCTCGCTTACTCCGGATTGGGATACCTATGGTTTGTAGACGTCATGAACTATTCCCATATTTAGCTTGGCCGCCATCTTAGATTGCCAAATCACGTGACAAAATACTCCCAAAATCTGGGAGTATTTGATCACGTGATCCAGCCTTTACCAGGGTCTTCTCTCTGAGTAGCCGCCATCTTGGATCTGACCGAGAAGACCCTGGGAACGAGGTTGCGTTAGCTTGTTTTGTTGGGGCACCAACATGGCCGCCATGCCCTTTGTCATTTGAATCTCTGGGGATTGAGTGAAAACCAGCAATTCGAATTCCCGCATTGAAAGTGAGAAGAATGATAATGAATAATAATGAGAAGTGACGTTAGCTATCTTATTGGCTAGGACAACATGCCCTTTGTTTATTTCGCGCGAAATGCAATTCTAAATATAGCCACATCTACTCCTGTGCTGGGAACAGACCCAATGGGGAAGATGGACGCTCCTGGTAATGGGCTCCTGTTTACACTCCATACGTGTACATGCATCGGGGGCGCAGTGGGAAGCGATAAGAATCGGCTGTTTTCTCAGGCTACCCTGGAGGTCCACCCTGGTTTAGAAATCTCTACTGCTAGCTGACCTGTGGATTGACTTTGATAATTTTGGTGCCAATGGTACAGTTTGGATTATCCTTTGTGGCTGTACACAGGTTTGCTACCATCTGAAAAATTAAACAAAATGGTATATTCAGCACAGTGTCTCTTTTTATATACAGCTATTTTAAAAAGGTTGTCCTGAACAAACGGCAAACGACAAGCTACATTCCCAGACCGAAATGGATTGTGGGTGTATGGGGCCTTTTGCAGGAATGCAATCACATGGTTGTACTGGGATCTGTTGTGTTATTTTAAAAGCCTGTTTGTAAATGCTATTTGCCACCTCCAAACGATTGTGGTCATTCTAAAACTACGTTTTTGAAGATAGATAATAGCTTGCCATCCAGCATCCATGCCAACGCCTTTCCCATGGTGATCACGAGCTCACTTCATTCGTTAATGAAGTATTATACCAGCTATGCAAATGGTTAAACTGCAGTGTAATTCGAAAAGTGATTCGCAGTAGACATTAATATTCATTTTTGTCCCAAAAACAAACGAATTCACCAGACTTTCAGCTACAACCACAATCCATTTCAGTGTCAGGGAATGTCGCTTGTCGTTTATCGTTTATCGTTTCTCCTTGTTTGAAATAGCTGTATACACTCTACAAAGGATCACCCACTACGGGTAACGGCTGCATTTCAGCATGCCAACAGAGATTATATTTTCCCTTAATGTGGTAAAATATGCGTTGCGATGTATGTAAAATAGTAGTTCTAATTCTTCGGTTGGATATAAATTATTATTTACAACAAGCACTCTAGCACTGACAGGAAAATACGTACATTGTATGGTAGGTAAATTATGTACTATTCAAATAAAGAATCTCTTGACTTCAACCTAAATTCATTCTTAATAATAAAAAATACATATTATACCTTCTCCATCAATTAAAAACAGGTCACAGTGTGACTACTCACACTGGGGCCAAATTAGACAACGAGAACTAAACACATTGCAAAACAAAACAAAATTGCAAAGTATAAACAGGAACACCCAACGGTAAAACTTCATAAAAACAAACATTCTGATGTTTTTATAACAAATCAGATGTATTTAAATATATTTAAGGGAATTGTTTTTCAGCTGGCAGACGAACAGCTGTTCTGCAGCGCCAGCCAGCCTAAAGTTCATGAAGAACTTCTAAATTTCCCAGCTGAAATATTTAAGTGCAGAATTTGCCAGCAGCAAAAATATTTTTTTAAATATATTCCCAGCTGAAATATTTAAGTGCAGAATTTGCCAGCAGCAAAACATTTTTTTACATATACTCCCAGCTGAAAAATACAAGTGAAGAATATGCCAGCTAATAAAAATGCACGATATCTATTCCAATACTGGTATGATCAATTAAAAGTCAATTAAGCTATACTAACGGCCGTGAGCCACGAGTAGCAGCTGACGTTTCAAGCGTTTAAGCACAAGCAACATACGCAGACTCAGTGACTGATCATTAGCGGCGCTTGTTCTACTCACTGATGTGATCACTGAGTCTCCGTATGTTACTTGTGCTGATGTCGCTAAAACCTAAACCCTAACCTAACCCTGTGAAACAACAGGTACGTGCAGAATTTGCCAGCTGAGAAATATCGCTCTGTTATATTATTATTATGTAATTATATCGGACTGCAGAATTTACCAGCTGACAAATATCGCTCCGTTATATTATTATTTAGTATCAGACTGCAGAATTTGCCAGCCAAGAAATTCCAAAGTGCAGAATTTGCCAGCCGAGTGGCCCAGAAGAACAGTTATTTTGCAGAACAGTTCGTTGGGTGTTCCTGTATAAATCGATCTTTTTCATTCGAAAGACTGACTTCAGAACTAGTAGACCAAATTCGGATCGGATTTTATCGGATCGAAACTCGAGTAAGTCGAAGTGCTATTGCCTTGTTATCAACTGTTGGAATGGTTTGTTTTCATTCTGCAATAATAATAAATAAATAATAATGATAATAATAATAATCTCTTTATTGCACCTGATTAAAAACAAGTTGTGTTACAGAATAATATGTTACAGAATAAAAGTATGATAAAATGCAATGTGATTGGTTCTCGTTGTGTAAGTGCAATGTGATTAGTTCTCGTTGCGTAAGTGCAATGTGATTGGTTCTCGTTGTGTAAGTGCAATGTGATTGGTTCTCGTTGTGTAAGTGCAATGTGATTGGTTCTCGTTGTGTACGTGCAATGTGATTGGTTTTCGTTGTGTACGTGCAATGTGATTGGTTTTCGTTGTGTAAGTGCAGTGCGATTCTTTCTCGTTGTGTAAGTGCAATGTGATTGGTTCTCGTTGTGTACATGCAATGTGATTGGTTCTCGTCGTGTAAGTGCAATGTGATTGGTTCTCGTACGGTTGTGTAAATTCAATGTGGTTGGTTCTCGTTGTGTAAATTCAATGTGATTGGTTCTCGTTGTGTAAGTGCAATGTGATTAGTTCTCGTTGCGTAAGTGCAATGTGATTGGTTCTCGTTGTGTAAGTGCAATGTGATTGGTTCTTATTGTGTAAGTGCAATGTGATTGGTTCTCGTTGTGTACGTGCAATGTGATTGGTTCTCGTTGTGTAAGTGCAGTGCGATTCTTTCTCGTTGTGTAAGTGCAATGTGATTGGTTCTCGTTGTGTACATGCAATGTGATTGGTTCTCGTCGTGTAAGTGCAATGTGATTGGTTCTCGTACGGTTTTGTAAATTCAATGTGATTGGTTCTCGTCGTGTAAGTGCAATGTGATTGGTTCTCGTACGGTTGTGTAAGTGCAATGTGATTGGTTCTCGTTGTGTAAGTGCAATGTGATTGGTTCTCGTTGTGTAAGTGCAATGTGATTGGTTCTCGTTGTGTAAGTGGGTTTCAGTAGGCGCACTGTAATGTGTACATGTTCGTGTACCTCACAGTTCACTCCAACAAACTTGTTACTACCAGCTCCTGCACCAATCACAAATCCTCCTGGCAGGTCAGCCTTTTCAGCAATAATATCCATGTTGTAAAACTAAAAGAAAAAATAACATGATAATTTAGGTATATGGTACGCAAGTTGAGTTTACTCTATGAGCTGAAAAAATCAAGACATCAACATGTCTCAGCAAGTATACATGTCATATTCAAAATAAGGCTCAAGCAATTATGTAACTACATATAAGCTAATCAAACCTGCCATATTTCAGCACACTTGAACTGTGAGGGGTAATAATTTATGCTACATTATACATTTGACTTTACCTTGTTAAGCTGAGGTACAGGAACTAAATATGGTGGGCCTCCAATATCAGCTATTCTCGGCCTACCACCAAAACCTACATTAAATAAATATTGCATCATATACTGGTACTAAGGTATCAGGAGCCCTTTATGCGATAATTTTTGTGAAAAAAATCTTATTGAGTTAATTCTAGAGTTTAGTGAAAATAAAATTTCAAAACATTTTATTTTCAACGAGAAATTACGGCGAAAAGAAATATGGACGGGAAAGCAGGCTGTCATCGGCTTATTATCACTTGTGAAGAGTTCTCATGGAAACCGCGAAAAAAACACGTGAATCTTTTATAAATAAACACGAAACACGCTCACTCGTCTGGCTCGTCTTGAAGCCGTTTAACTAGTTGAGTTGCAAATATTCATTTACGTTTCACACAGAAATCATATCTAAAATCTAGTTTAATAGTAATTTGGCAGCTTCAAATTACGAATTGAGCTATTTCAGGGAGGGCTTATGTCCGATTTCTTCCGCGAAGAAACGAAAGTCGCCGCTGACGGAAAGCGATCATGGTTGGCTCATATTATAACCAAGATAATCAGTGGGCAGAAGTCAATTCCAATTTGAAGAGTGCAAGTGCCATAAACTTCGCCACGAAGTTTCGACTGTAGATTCGCCTTCGATAGCCGAAGACGAAGAACCTACTGAAACCGAATACGATCTTCCGTAACAGTTATTGTACTGGTTTGGTCTGTTTCGTTATGCTTTCTTCGTCTTTGTCTTCTCTGTGCACTCATAATTTCTGTGAAATACCATGAGAATGGTAACGCTAAAATTGAACTTGTCTACTGCGATATACTGATCGCACTGAAGAGCTAACTATCGTGGTCTGCGTAGTCCTTCACTGAAGCGCGCAAAATCCATGAACAACATGGCATCGTATTTCACTATACCTACTGCTCAACATCAAATACTGGAAAAATGACATTCTTAATGACAGATAAGTTAATTGTGTCAACAAACCTCAGTGGGATGCCAGGAAACTTTGAAACCATTTTTCACGGCGTTATAAATGCAAGTTTTGTAGCATGTATTCGAAGCTCCTGTCCCTCTAGATTTTAATAGATCGGATTGAAAATTGGCATATGGCTAGATCAATATGTTGACAAAAAAAGAGTGTCTCAGTTTTTTAATGCGTGTTTTTGTTCTTGAGATACTTTCACGTTTCTTTCTTCAACCCCTTAAGTTTAAATTTAGTTTGGGATAAAAAATGACAGAGACAGAAATTGAAAGTGTTGCCTTGCTTTTCCCTCTCGTCTACTCTAGTGTCTAGCTCGATTCCTCACTCTATTCGTCTATCAGGAGGTTGTTTAAAAACTAGACTTGTTAGCCGTTTGTATGTTTTAGTTTTACCGTACAAAATAAGTTAAACGAAAAGTGGTTTTGACTTTTGTTTGTTGGATCCGCGAATAAAAATATATTGGCCGGGATGGTTAGCAAATTTGATAACTTCGTCGATTGGCTGTTAAATATATCTGTCGCTTTTGCTGATTACAATCATATTGAAAGCCAACGTTTGGTGAAGACATTCTTCCTTGTCGTTTGCGCGAATTTCCATGTCTTTGGACTCTCATATAAACACGGCTTTCAGCCAATCAGCACGCGAGTTTCCTCATTCATTGCCTGACGAGGGAATTCCATGTTAAATTTCACGCGAAAAACCGATATCGCACGAATCGCGAAGCGATGAGTGCGATATCGGTTTTTCAAGTGAAATTTAACGTGGAATTCCCGAGTCGGGCAATGAATTTTCTTTGAATCCCATTGCATCTAGTGATTTACGAAAATATATAAAGAATAGTTGCTGAAATTCCCGCCACGCGCCAGGAATCCATTGCGCGGTAAACTAACGAGCGAATAGGAATCAAGCTAAAATTAGACTGAGCCTGACACGATGTTCAACTAAAAGTGTAGTTGTTGGCTCGTTGCTCATAAAATTTGGTTTTCCGACATCAAAACTGGATTTTTATGCTTGACAACACCTGTATTTTATTTAAGTACACTTAATTTCGATCTAATCTTTACCAAGAAAGCGAAAGTGCATTAACTGGAGTCAAAATTGTGAAAGATTTAGAAAACCGGCGGCCTGTCGAAACCAGTTGTCGATAAGTGAAAATCTAAACTGAACCTGACAAACCGAAGAGCTGCTACACAAGTATACGCATAAACTTGTAAGTATTAAGCCAGTGTTCCTTACTTTATAAGCAAATTCAGTACCAAATGTTAATGCTCAATTTCTGTCTCACAATAAATAAGCCTGTTTTTAAACTGTTGAATGTTTAATACTTGTGTTCAGTCCACTCGTTTCCAAAACTTTCCTTGTACCACGATTTTAGTACCGTTCTGTAGCCGTGCTAATATTACATTAATTAAATCAGCAAATCCACGAAGCCCCTGTCCAACTTTTCCGTTCAAAATCACACCTTTTTGCTGCAATTGTTTTTGTCGATTCCTCGGATTAGCTAGAGCTCGAGTCGCTCTTGTTCAGTCGAGGGCCAAAACATATCATTTCTCGCAAAAAAACGAAATAAAAGATATATAATTTTCATGTTCTTTGACTACTGTTCACTTTGTGAATATCCTGGTTTCTAATTTTAACATGATTTGTGTCTCTGTTCGCGATAATAAAAATAAACAAAATATTTACGCGCGGGCTTCCTGTACATCGTTTAATACAGCTTTTCAAACCGTTGAATTCCACAAAATATTAAACGCTTCGTTAGCCAATCAGCGCGCGATTTTGAGTCGTGCTATGGGATTCTAATTATTATTAGTATATACCACACCAGTGAATATCACTTTTCGCGCGCTCTGATTGGCTACTCAAACAGTTAATATGATTTCATATTCACCTCCGAGCGAAGTAGCGATCACCTCGCGCGAGTTTCTGTCCATTTGACAGGAAATTAAATAACTATTTGGTGCTGGCTATTCACTAATGTGTGGTATATACTCGCCGAAGCGGCTCGGTAAATATCCACCACTATTCACCTCCACTTTGGTGAATAATTGTTAAATATCACATTTGATAATAATTATACATGTATTAATTTGTTTCAAGCACTTCATCTAAAAGTATACATACAGTCATACATATTGCCTGTACATGTACATGTTGTGGTGGATTAATCTAGAAATTAATAGGAAGAGACATAATTGAGGCTACTATATCCACAACAGCTCCCATAGGGTATGAAGCAAATCTATGAGCAAGGTCTGGCATACAATCTTTTGATACTTTTACGTATTCTAAATTCAAGAATTTAGTATGTGCCTTACTTCTTACTCAGATCTTAGCTAAGTATTTCCCTAACCAGGTAGTCCAATATTAATTTTGTCCTATATCAGTGGATATGTAATTTTAGTATATACAACACAGGAACCTACATAGATCATGCAATTTGATTGGCTTGCTATCTCGGAATAATGAGCAATAGCCACCTACAAAACTCGGGATAATTTTGGAACAAAATGGCAGACATAAATTCATGTTTTGCGATTGTTTCTGATGTGGAAATTTCAGAAATTCAACAAAATGCTGTGCCCAAAAGCAGGTTCCCGTGTTGTATATACTAAAACAATTGTTCGCCTCAGACTCAGTCGATATTGGTGAATATTCCCCTCGACGTCGTCTCAAGAAATATTCACCAATATCGACTTCGCCTTCAGCAAATAATTGTTAAATATACCTACCTCTTATTAACCGGGTTGAGGTCCATACCATAAGTTATGGACCAAGTTTTCCCTCTTTTTTTATGGTCCAAGCACGAAGCACATGGGCCATAAAAATGGGGGAAATGAGGATCCATAACTTACAGCACAGACTGAGCAAACAAGGTTAATAAGATGTTTATCATATGGCTTCTTCATTTTCTTTGAATACGGAAGTGGGCGGAAGGTCCGTATGGGAAGTTATGGACCGCAAATTGACCAATATAATAGCTTGGGAAATTACTTAGCTATATAATAAATACATGTACATGTATGTACATCCAGGGGAAAATGTTAACAGGTGATTTACTTCAATGACAACATATTTAGGAATAAAACTAATATTTCAGCTTTGTAATATTCCAACTATTATTTTACCAGATGCTGCTAAATTCCATGGATGACCTTTGAAGTCTGGGTTGTCAACAACAGTAACATCTGCCTCTGCAAAGTTCTTGGCCAAACCATCCCTGAGAACTGAATTGCATATGAAATGTACAATTTTATTATTACTACATTATAAGACTACCATAATATCTATTAATAATAATTAGAACAAACACATGATATTGACCATATAGGCCAATCCTTGCTGATGTGTCATTGTTTACATTTTTGCCTCATTAGCATACATTCAAGCTACAAACAAACAGACTACATCAGTTGAAAGAGAATTTTAAACTTATTAATCACCGAAAATTTGAGATTCATATGTTAAATATTAACAGAGAAATTGACTTTCCAAAACTCTGAAATGAGCTTGGTGGCAAGAGTTGCTGATAGCCATACATTCTTTGTAAATTTTGAGATTTTTAAACGCTCATTCCTCAAAATATATTTTATCATATCACTCTCAAATGTTCGGTGATTATCAAGTGTGACAATCTCTTTCGATTTATGGAAAGATTTTAACAAGATCATGTAAGATCTTAACAAGATCTTGTAAAATCTAATCAAGATCCTGTAAGATCTTATCAAGTTCTTGTAAGATCTTATCAAGATCTTGTAAGATCTTGCCAAGATTTTGCAATATCTTATTAAGAACTTGCAAGATTTTGTTAAGATCTTGCAAGATCTTGCAAGGGTTTTACACTGACAGGTTAGACACTTATTTTGGGGTCATGGCTCAAAATACTTAATTCACCTTCGACAGAATATTATGATTACACAGATTCGTGTTACATTTAATAATTAACTAGTATAGAGTTTTATGAGAATGTACGCGTGATTATAGTCATTGTGGCACTTACGACGACGCTAGTAGTAGGAGAGGGACCGAATTAAGCCCCTTTTTGGGGGTGTTATGTTAATTTTCGGGGTGTTATGCTAATTTGCATGGTGTTATGCTAATTTTTAAGGCGCTCTCATGAATAAAATGGGGGTGAATAAATTATCTATTGTCTTGGCCTCATGAATAAAGTGGTGGGCTCATGAATAAAGTGGTAGGTTCATGAATAAAGTGGTGGGCTCATGAATAAAATGAAGTGGAAATTGAAGTGGAATCTCATTAAATGAAGTGGTTTCTCATTATCTATTGTTCCTTTGGATGAGGTCATCGATCTATTCGGGCATGTTTGGGCAAAGCCTATTGTTTGGGGTCGTCTCTAAAACCAGAACCTGTGTCTCCGAGTCAGTACAACCCAAAGTATAAAACCAGAAAACTCCCACTACAAGATGGCAAGGAAACCTATATCAGAAGACACTATTTGCATCGATGAAGTTGATGTTGTCGAAAGAAACAGAGCATTTCACAGGATATCAAGTACAATACATTTGGTGTATGCTGCACTCTGTGAAAAACCAATCTATGCCGAGAATGAAAGACAATGTGAAACAGATCACCCAAATCAAAGACAGAACGATTGCTTGATGTTATCCGAAGAGGAATCGTGGAATTTGTTCTACGATAATGCAAAAGAAAAAGTCAAACCAGACAAAGTGTGGGAGATTGTGAACGTTGTTTGCTACATGTTGAACATTGAAATTCATCGCTCATGGAAAATTTACCAATATGAACTTTACAAGTTACCCTGGACCACAGTGTATCTCTTACATCTTCAGTTCAGTAACAACGGCTCTTGTATCATTGATCAAGTGCTTGAAGTAGTGAGACGTGAAATACATCCACTGAATGACAATGAACACCACAGCTTTGGCTCAATATATTCTGTCTGTTCCAGAACATTTTTTTAGAAAAGATGAAGAGTTTATGCAGATAGATTGACTTATGATAAACATCAAACTTGTGGCAAAATGTAATCACCCTGGTCAAGCATACGCGTTTCGTCCCTCTTTTTTTTCGTTTTGAAATAAAAAAAGAGGGATAAAAAAAGAAACGGGACGAGAGGCGACAAAAGGGATGAAAAGGATGAACGGAGATAACCATATGCGAATGTGAACACGGCTCTTGTCAGTAGGCCCTTTCATCCCTTTTGTCGCCTTTCGTCCCCCTTTTTTTCGTTTTGAAATAAAAAAGAGGGATAAGAAAAGAAAAAATCGGGACGAGAGGCGACAAAAGGGGTGAAAAGCATGGACGGAGATAACTATATCCGAATGTGGACACGTCTCTTGTCAGTAGGCCCTTTCATCCCTTTTGTTGCCTTTTGTCCCGCTTTGTTTTCGTTTTATCCCTCTTTTTTATTTCAAAACGAAAAAAAGGGGGACGAAAGGCGACAAAAGGGATGAAAGGGTCAACTGACAATAGACGTGTCCACATTCGGATATAGTTATCTCCGTTCATCCCTTTTGTCGCCTTTCGTCCCTCTTGTTTTGTTTTTTTCTCCCTCTTTTTTAAATTTCAAAACGAAAAAAAGAGGGACGAAAGGCGACAAAAGGGATGAAAGGAGATAAAAGGGACGATCAAGTAGATTTGTGTTATTTGATACTAACTTTCAACGAGTGAACATGGAAAATCGGACTTTGAAAAACTGCCATGTACCTAATTGTGGATCAAAGTATCTTGTTAAATTATCCAACCACTCAGTGGCACAAGAAGAACTGAGAAATAAGAAAGTTATCAACTCCGCGACTATAAGGAAAACGAACTGTAAATTGGTGTTTTTGAGATTGAATAAACTTTGTTTAATTTATCTGGTGGTTTGTTTTTATTCGTATGGTAATTATAGTTCAGTTTTAGAGAAGAATTTTCTATTTTCAATGACATACTAAATAAGTTGATTTGTTGCAACAATATTTTATTACACTGTTCTGTAAACACAGACGTATTTTAACATTCGCAGGTAATCTTACAATAATTACGCGTATGCTTGACCACGTACGGTGATTACATTTTGCCATAAGTTTGATGTTTATCATAAGTCAATCTATCTGCATAGGTAACTGTTCAGAAAACGCACTGCAAAGTGAATATATCTGCATAAACTCTTCATCTTTTCTAAAAAAAATTCTGGAACAGACACAGAATATCTTGAGCCAAAGCCGTGGTATTCATTGTCATTCAGTGGACGTATTTCACGTCTCACTACTTCAAGCACTTGATCAATGATAAAAGAGCCGTTGTTACTGAACTGAAAATGTAAGAGATACACTGTGGTCCAGGTTAACTTGTAAAGTTCATATAGGTAAACTTTCCATGAGCGATGAATTTCAATGTTCAATATGTAGCAAACAACGTTCACAATCTCCCACACTTTGTCTGGTGTGACTTTTTCTTTTGCATTATCGTAGAACAAATTCCACGATTCCTCTTCGGATAACATCAAGCAATCGTTCTGTCTTTGATTTGGGTGATCTGTTTCATATTGTCTTTCATTCTCGGCATAGATTGGTTTTTCACAGAGTGCAGCATACACCAAATGTATTGTACTTGATATCCTGTGAAATGCTCTGTTTCTTTCGACAACATCAACTTCATCGATGCAAATAGTGTCTTCTGATATAGGTTTCCTTGCCATCTTGTAGTGGGAGTTTTCTGGTTTTATACTTTGGGTTGTACTGACTCGGAGACACAGGTTCTGGTTTTAGAGACGACCCCAAACAATAGGCTTTGCCCAAACATGCCCGAATAGATCGATGACCTCATCCAAAGGAACAATAGATAATGAGAAACCACTTCATTTAATGAGATTCCACTTCAATTTCCACTTCATTTTATTCATGAGCGCGCCGCACTTTATTCATGAGCCCACCACTTTATTCATGAACCTACCACTTTATTCATGAGCCCACCACTTTATTCATGAGTCCAAGACAATAGATAATTTATTCACCCCCATTTTATTCATGAGCGCCTTAAAAATTAGCATAACACCCTGAAAATTAGCATAAAACCCCGAAAATTAACATAACACACCAAAAAGGGCCTTAATTCGGTCCCTCCCTACTACTGACGCTAGATTGTTCCTGTTTGACGTTATATGTGTGCTTTACCCAATTATATTTATATGGCTCGACAACTTAGACCAAGGAAACATTTAGATTACGCTGAACTAAATGAAGGGAAACACGTACAGTTCGGTAGTTTTGGATATTCTCCAGCGCCGCCGTCATCGACATTTACACCGTCTGCATTGGAGTCGGCTACTACTAGTTATAACGAAGTTCCTGACACAGACTTGGTAGAAATCACCAAGGCAATAGTGAACCTCAAGGAAGAAAACGCAGCATTGGAGAAAAGCGAGCTGCAGGTTCTACAGCGAGAACTCAAGACTCTAAAAGCCAAAAGGTCGGCGCTCTTAGAAGCCACCACCGCCACGCCTGTCGCCAAAGAAAAGCCTCGTGGCGAGTCAACATTGACCCTGAACGATTTACGAGAAATTCCCGCTTTAACCAGTAAAACCAACAACGGGCGCTTGCGAGCCTTAATTATTCAAGTTCGGACGACGATTCAGACGATCAAGGGTTGGAGTTACATGGACGACAATCAAGTGGTATCTCCTCAATTATGGCCCCACAGCCATCTCAGTCTGTCGTACGTTTCGAAAGATCGGGCATATGATGACCGAACCATGGCGGAATTTGCAGCAGGGTATGCCGCGATTTTGCAAACACCGACACTTACGGTAAAAGAATTGCGAGCGAGGATTGATCATTTTTCCTCGCTCATGTATTTGGCGACTCAATGCACATGGGTCTCGGTACGGTAAGGGATCTACACGCCGCCGTTCTTTTCGAGGTCGAGTGCGGCCGAGCTAACTGGGGAGACTCATTTGCTTACCTGGAATCTCGGCTACTGCAATCTTCGTTAAAATCGCCTAGTCAAGGAGCAGGAGCTACACGAGGACAGAGTGACGGTTTACCGGTTTTGTTCTGCCGCGACTTCCAGAACTCAACATGTAGGCACGACAAAGATCACTATGGCATGTTAAGGGGGGAGCGAAAGTGGCTACAACATACACATGTATTTGTGCCAAATGTTGGATTGACAACAACTGAAGACGGTTGCGAAGCACACCGAATTCTCTTCAGAATGTCCCGTGCAGAAGAAAACCAACTCGGCGACTCAGTCACAGTCGTCAGAAACATGACTCTATAACGATGTTAAGTCAGGACAACTTCTAGATATTTCGTCGTTATTATCTCAAGACTCAGTTACAGAGGGTATGGAAATTCGACAATCGTTGGATTTCCCGCACTCTTTGAAAGATGTGTTTCACAGCATGTCTCAGTTACCACAAGACTCATTAGTTTTTGCCGATGAAGACTCGATGTCAGACTCAAGTTATTCATACGACTTGACCGAGAATTTGTCGTTTTGTCAAGACTCAGTTTCACAAGACACGTTTCACGACTCGTTTCGTAAAAGTTCGTCGTTATCTCAAGACGTAACAGATTTTTCTGTTCTAGACGTAATGCCAGACTCTAGTATTTCAGGTTCTTTACAGAACACGGCTGATACACGTTCCCTTAATTTAGTTGACAGTAGTTCTAAGTACATTAAGTTACATGAGCATGTTTACGCTCACGGACTTCCGAATTATCTAGGCGCATACCTCGCTCTGTTTGCCCGTGTGGTGTGAATATCTTCGTGATTATTCAGATTTCTCAGTCTGTGATTTCTTGGAGTTCGGCTGGCCGATAGGATATGACTATAGCACTAGTTTTCCGAGGTGCGCTAGACTTTCCAGACGCGGTGGACAGCTATTTATCTTTCGAGCGCGCGTGTGAGGCTATTGCTGGGCCATTTTACAGTAACCTTTTTCAGGTAGTATATGGCTATTTCGCCGTTAAATTCTGTACCAAAACAGTCTTCCATTGAGCGTCGTTTCATTCTAGATTTAAGTTGGCCGACGGGCTCGTCTGTTAATGATGGCATTTCCTCTGATCGTTATATCGGTGAATCAATTTCGCTCACTTATCCCACGGTTGATGACATTGCCGCCCGCGTAGTCGAGTTCGGTTCCGGTTGTTTATTATTTAAACGTGACTTAAAACGCGCTTATCGGCAGTTGCCAGTTGATACAATGTACGTTCGATTACCCGCTTTTGGGATATTCGTGGCAAGAGGCTTCATATTTCGACGTAGTGTTACCTATGGGTCTTCGGACAGCTGCCATGTCTTGTCAGCGAGTTACTAATGCTATATATTTCATTCTTTCTAAGGCCGGTTGTAACGTAGTGAGTTATTTAGACGATTTTATCGGTGTTGCGTCTCCGGATAGTGCTACGGCACAATATCTTTTCAGCGGTGCGCTCCTACATGAATTGGATCTAATAGAGTCCCTTCACAAAGCCTGTCCTCCAGCTACGATAGTCACGTGCCTGGGCGTTCAATTCGACACAATTAATCTTACTATGCCGTCAGTCACATCCGATCGACTATTAAAGGGAACTTCAAGAGGAGCTTTTACCGCGTTGGAGAACTAAGAAATCCGCCACCAAGAGAGAGTTTCAGTCATTGATCGGAAAAATGTCCTTTGTTTCAAAATGCGTTCGCCAAAGTCGTCTATTCTTAGCTCGTGTACTCACACTGTTACGCAAGTTGCATCGCAATCACCATCGCACCTCGCTTTCGGCAGAATTTCGGATACACATTCAATGGTGGTCACGATTTCTTAAGGTTTACAACGGCGTTTCCATGATTTCCACGCAGCTATGGTCAGCTCCAGATGGCCTTTTCTCTGCGGATGCTTGTTTGACAGGTTGTGGTGGGTTATCATGATCAGCGGGGAGCTATTTTCACACCACTTTTCCAATCTCTATTCTCGCGCAGTTTCCAGCCATTCACCATCTGGAAGCATTAGCTATTGCCGTTGCTATTCGACTGTGGGGCCATACTTGGCGAGGAGCGCGCATACTGGTTCAGTGCGATAATCAAGCGGTGGTTAATGCGCTTAATTCTGGTCGTGTACAGGACAAGGTACTCGCCGATTGTTTACGCGAAATTTGCTTTTTAGCAGCGAGTAACGAATTCGAGTTGCGTGCAATGCATTTGATTAGCGCTGATAATCGAGCCGCGGATCTACTTAGTCGCATTTGAAAGATAGCCATAGACAGGAATTCCTTTCCACATATGGAAATTCAGGATTGAGCGAAATTAAGGTACCCAGCGATCTATTCGTTCTCTCTCACAGTTGGTAATCCTTTACTTTATTTTGGCAGGTACATCGTTGTCTCGGTTGCAGACGGATCTCAAGCGAACCAAACGAGCTGCTTATGCTACAGGCACTCACAAGAACAACATTACGCAATGGCTTGCTTACTTGATGTTCTGTATTCATTTGATTTTACATATCTCCCTGCGACTTTATAAGCACGGTTTGTTTATTCTGTCAATTTCTAAGTCGATCTTTATAATTTGATCCCTCAGTCAGTTCGCAACTATCTCAGCGGGGTCAGGTCACTAGGAGGTATTGACAGGTCAAACAAGCACGCGCCAGTCCGGGGCCCTCCCATCACACCCGAGTTGATTCGTAAATTAACAAGAGCCCATCTGGGCTTTCACTCGGGCCACATGAGATTGAAGATGAAATTACACTTTCATTTGAAATCCTCTAGTAATAACCGAAGAATTATTATCTGAATTTAGCAGTCTTTAGGAGTGGCCGGTAGCGCGGTGACATTCATTCTCTGCTCCCCTAGTATATATATGTAATTTAATATTTGTTTTTCTCGTGTATGTTGACCTCTACTTATTCATATCATGTTCATGTTACGCACGCGCTTTTCTTGTATCAACTTACAAGATTTGACTAGCACTTCAGTTCGTCCTCTGTCTATTCTACCAGAAATGACTGCTTTCCTGGACCATATTTTGAAAGAGAACCTGATGATTGAAACAAAGCGACAAACGTCGATCTTGTCAAGCGAGTTTTGCATCTTCGCTGGCCAACCAACGAGACAAAAATTGCTTACTACAATATAGACTGTCAAGTCCTATTTAAACTGTATCCCAAACTCATCTTTTCCCGTGCAATATCGTTGTAAGACTTCACCTAAACATTGAAAAGTTACAAAGGTCAGGTTTTCCTGTATTAAGGCAAAAACAAAAGAATGTAGCCGCATGCCGAGTGCAATCATCTTCTTCGATAAAACTCATCGGAGACCAAAGCTGTTATGGCTGGCCCGGCCTGATTAATCGATGACGATCGATGATCGAAAACTAATCGATAAATCGATATTAATCGATGAAATTAGCTGATTAATATCGATTAGTATCGGTTAATCGATGATTAATCGATAGTCACACGAAGTTGGGCCACTAATTACATCGATTAGTATCGATTGACATCGATTGATATCGGTTTTTTTTTCGAAAGCACTCCTGATACAACATGAGATGAAACGGTAACAAATTTTTGTACGGTTATAATGAATACTTTATTATATCTTTATGATGATGTCTGAGTCATTTTCGTATGACTTGCCTCGTCGTATCGTATCTGAACCGTAGTTTTGATAAAAACATTCGAAATTCCTGTCGTATCATAGCGGTATCAAGTCATACTCAAGTTTCCCACTCATATACGAAAACGACTCTATCTATTTGCTTTCCATCGGCTTCTTACATCTTTTAATCGATATTAATGATCGATGATAATCGATGATCGATTACTAATCGATAAAAGGTCACAACGGCCTTGGTCATCGATTAATCATCGATTTCCAATATTAATCGATTGATTAATATCGATTAGTATTGATCAATATCGATTAGCATCGATTATCGGAAATATCGATTAATCAGGCCGGGGGCTGGAAGAGCATATACATTGAAACTATGAACTGATAGCATCCTAAAATTCGGCAATCTTGCTTATGTTGGTGTGCTCTTTCAAACCATTATATTATTGTTTTCAAATTTAATACCTGCAGCTCCGAAAGAAATTAACCTCATTTGTGCTCAGAAAATAAATCAAAGCATTGTAGATGTACTGTAGACGCCGAGGCTTTGCTTCCAAAATTTATTTAGAACAGTAGTTCCTTCTCATTGTTTACTGGTGGATACATAGTCAGGGTTTCAGTAATTTATAGCCACTTACGTTTCATTGCCAGACCTAGTCTCGTTGTTCTGTGCTTTTAAGGTCTCTTGTACAAACATTTATCCAACGCTGACATTAGTCACTGATTTTGCTGTAAAGGTTTTGGAACAGAAAAGCTCCTCCTGTGAGTGATCAAAAAGGCCGAGAAAAGATGAGAAACCTCTACTAGCTGTCTCCCGATCGATGGATGCTTCATTCTCCGAGACATATCTCTTTGAGAGCCGGATTTATGAAGGTTTTTCACATCTAGAGTCACTCTTCTCCCCCTGCAACAATGCTTAGTAGTCACCATTACTGATATGACTGGGAATCTTACTGAAGCAGCTGAAGGCAGATTCTTTTTTTTAATCGAAAAAAATACGAATTCGGTCCTAATTTAGTCTGCTGTTCTGCAGGTTCAGAGTACTAATAGATGAGTGTCTCAAATGTATGATGGAGCTATCACTATATTTCTCTACTGTTCTTTCTACCCTGCGGCTCTTTGATCGCGTCCATATCGGTATTCGTTGGACTAAAGATTATTTATAACTGAAATGCCCGTTTTGTTTATCTCTATTTAAAAGCTTTTACCCTCCTTCCCAAAACTGCAGTCTGCTCATTATATTACAGCACTATAAAGGGAACTGTTGGAAGTCTTTAATTTCTCGAACCAAAACCTCGGCCGTGAGAGGACTTGTTTACCGTGAGAGTTGAATAACTGCTTCGGTCATCATATAATTTCTGTGCCGAGTGAGTGTTTATTACCTACGAAACGTACCTCCAACAAGAGCGCCAGTTGAAATATCCTGAGCCTGTTGGGAGTGTTGGAAGGCTTTCGCACGAGTGAACTTAAATAAAACATTAAACTGCTTACATTTGAGAGATGGGACTCCAAATTTGAGAGAAAATTCCTCGCGCCGTGGTCCACATCTTGATTTACTGTATTTAATTATGTAAATACATTAACCTGGCGATTGTTGCGTGACCAGCACAGTGCAATCTGATTGGTGTGAATTTGACCTTTAACGCATGCGCAGAAGCCGTCTGACATGAAATAAAAATAACAAGACGCCCGCTGGGCGTTTACTCGGGCTGTCACTTTTAGGTATGAGGCCAACTGTTTCTAAAATAAATTCTGCCAAAAAAGGACCACTTCGTGAAAATCATTAAAAATTAAAGGCACTTGTACGAGATTGGTAGTTGAAATACAGTGTACTTTGTTGAAAGTAATCCCAACGAACACTCTTCTTCCCCGCCGAACCACAGACAATGATGGACTTCGGCCGCAAAGCTAAACAACACGAAACTCGTCCGCTTTGATTTTGTTTCAGTAGAGCCATTTCCTCCGTTTATCAGCTGTAACACAAGCTGCTGGGACGTTTAGGGTTTCGAGTCCTTCATCAGTGCAATTAGGGAAGAGATATAAACTACAATAAATACTTTCCGAGACAAACAGACTTGACTGTATACGCGGCGTGATGGCGATAATTTCACAAGTTCACTTGCGCTCGCGACGAGTTGAGCCATTTGAAAATTCAAGGACCCTGGAACTAACTGAGAAGGCGGCTGTATTTCAGGCTAGTTATCAAACTCAATGCAATGAGGGTTTCTTCAGTTTTCCCCATATTAACAGACATGTAACAGTATATTAATGTCTCTCAATCTAGTAGAAAGACTCTCTAAGCTGTGTAGTTGACCTGACAGTTCAGTTACCCATTGGCAGACGGTGGTATTGCCTAATTTTACGGCCGGGAATAGATTTCTGACAATGACTCATAGAAATCGATATCTCCTTGTCTCGCCTTGTCTGAGAGCTTTGACCTTTGTTATCTGAGCGCGCCTGACGAAATCTACCCTGAGATTATAATTCGATACCTTTTATATCTAAACGTGTTTAGAAACACTTAAGCTGAGATTGTATTTCGCTCCTGTGTATCGCAAAGAAAGAGATCGATTGACGCGAACGCATAGCGCAATGTGTCACGTGACCAGTGCAACAATCTGATTGGTTGCCGAGGCAAATCAGCGACACAAAAAATAATAAACGGCTTGCATTTTAAGACTCGTGCCGGCCGAAGGCCTGGCCCGAGTAATAATAATGACGACTTGCATTTTAAGACTCGGTGCTGCCACAGGCAGCCCGAGTAATAATAATAGGAGATATATCTAATACCAAAGATGTAGTGTTTTCCTATTTGCTCGTATCTCTAATCTCGTGCCGATTTCAGCTTGTGAGTTTGATCCTTACAAACACCTTTGCAGAGGAGACGTCGTCCACTTTTCCCAAGGGTTACAAGTTACTTGAAAGTGGTCTAAGACAAATCAAAACGGATCAAGACCGTTGACTCTTCCGCTTTTGCGTATTCCTAATTCAATTCAACTTTATTTAAACACGGAGATTTCAACAATTTTACACTGATTTCCATGAAAGCCGTGTATAATACACTAAGTAAAAATACAAATAATTCTCATAACAAGTAATTAAAGATATTAAACTGTACTATATTAAGCATCTAACTAATATATCTATATCTATATATCTACTGGGGTCATATATTAACAATCAATATACATTTATGTACTAATGTATAGTAATATTAATAATCTAAGAATAATCTAAAATATATATATATATAATAATAATAATCTAAAAAAATACTTTAAGGCATCATTAGTGACTCTAGTCAGTTGAGGAGAGTAATACCTTTCAATTTATTTTTAAAACTCACTAAGGAAGAACTTTGTTGAATTTCATTTGGTAGGTTATTCCATATCTTAGTTCCGTCATAACTGAAACTTTTTTTTAAGTATTCAGTATTAGGGCGTGGTATGAAAAGCTTCATATTGGAATTTCGAAGATTATAATGAGTTGTTTGGTTTACTGTAGTAAACATTTCTTGAAGAGAGGTTGGAGCGAGGTTATTCATAATTTTGAACATTAAGGTTGCTTTACGTTTCACTCTTCTCTCAATAAGAGTTTCCCAATTTAGCAATTCTAGTGCATTTTGAGAACTTGTATTATAATCAGCTCTTAAGATAACCCTAGCTGCCCTATTTTGCAAAACTTGAAGTTCGTCGGACAAAGTTTTCCCGAACGTGTCCCAGACCTCACAACAGTAATCGAGATGAGATTGTATAAGTGAATTATATATAATTTGCAAGGTCTCGAAGGGCACGAAAGGTCTTACTCTCTTTAGGGCACCAATACTAGAAGTAATCTTTTTTGAGATAAATTTAATATGTTCATCCCATTTTAATTTGTCGTCAATTTGGACCCCCACTACTTTGCTAATAACGACTCGTTTGACTTTATTATTCTTGATTTGAATGTTTGGAGACTGGATTAAAGCGTCAAGTTTGTGACGAGAGGCAATCAACATATATTCAGTTTTAGTCATATTGAGGCTTAATTTATTTGCTGCCAGCCAATTATTTAAACTATCTAAATCTGTATTAGCTGAATGCTCAATTTCGTTGATGCATTTACCACTAAAAGTTAAATTAGTATCATCTGCAAATATATATATAAGCATGATGTTGACTGTTCGAGACAATTGGGTAAGTCGTTAATGTATATCAAGAACAGGAGGGGTCCAAGAATCGAACCTTGAGGTACTCCACAGGTGACTTCTCTTTCATTTGACTGTTTATTATTCACCACAGTGATTTGTTTGCGATTAGTCATATATGACTGTAGTAATTTTAGAGAAGTACCCTTTACTCCATAGAGCTCAAGCTTTTTCAATAAGATGCTATGATCAATAGTATCGAATGCTTTCTTGAGATCTATGTAGACTACAAGATTAAGTAACCCACGATCCATATTAACTAGCCATTCATTTGTAGTTGTTAGCAATGCTGTTGCAGTAGAATGGAATTTCCTAAAACCGAATTGGTTATCAGAAAGTAGGTTATTTATCATTAAGTAGTTGTAGAGTTGTTCGTACATGTATATTGTGGCGTTGAAATATGAACTGATGTCTGCCCTTGGACATTATCTGTTCCTCGAAACTCGCAATTTTCTTGGAGCTTCGCTCTCGATACTACGCTTTCGGAAACTGTTCTCTCTTCTGAATAGATAATTTCCTCGGACAAATAGTGCATATTTGAACGCCACAAGTAGGTTAGTTAAGAGTTAGACACGCAGCCCGAATGGGCTACGAGTCAATAGCCCATGAGGCGCAGCCGAATGGGCTATTTAACTCGTAGCCCATGAGGGCGAGAGGTCTAATTGTTTTAGTATAAACTAACTAGTCGGACATTAGAAAATAATAGATAGAAACAAATTGAAGTTGAAAACATGTTGTTATTTCGTGAAAATGTGTGCGGTTTTTCTCTACCATGGGCTATCACAAATAGACAATAGTAGGGTAGCCAATCAGAATGCAGGATTTGTAATAGTCCACTAGTTGGTTTATACTAATAAAGGTTATATACCGCTATCGATGTGTGTACGAGATTAATGTCGTACGATCGTATATACTCGGTGGCGAAGTTTCCTAAAACTTGAATCTCCAAGTTGTTAAGTAGGCTATCAACCTCATGAATTTGTTAATGAGGTTGATAACCTACTTATTAACCTATTAATCCTAGTGTTGGGTTGATAACGTTAGGACCAGTTTTGTGAATGGGTGTTACCCTTGCTAATTTCCATTCGTTAGGAAAAATTCCTGTCCTTATGATATCATTAAAGAGTAGAGTTAAAGAACTGGTTATAATTGGGGCAGCTTCCTTGATCATTTTGGCGGGTATTTCGTCTATGCCTGTGGCCTTAGAAGCACATAAGCCCTTAAAGCACTTTGACCGTCGATGTTGCCTCAAACTCAAATACACTTTGTGTATCTGCTATAAATTCCTCAAAGTTTTTACGATTGTCAGGGTCATGATCAATAGTTGATGTTAGGTCCGATTTCGACGAAGTATTTGTTAAAATGTTCGGCGATTTCCGTAGGACAGGTAACTGATTTTTCGTTGACTTTGATTTCATTTATAGTATCGTGTTTTGAGTGATTGCCCATGAGATTATTTAGAGTACCCCATGTGCCCTTGGGGTCGTCTTTTTGTTTGTCTAATATATTATTATAATAATCACTTTTAGCCTTACGCATAGCTATATTTACTTTGTTTCTTGAGTATTTATATGCTGTCCAAGACTCACAATCATGCTGACCGATGACTGCTTTCCGCTTCAAACGATCTCTTTCAATCATGAGGCTTTTTAAATCTTTGGTAACCCAGGGAAGATTGGCTGCTCTAACTCTTTTGGATTTGATCGGGGCGTGGCGATCGAGGACTGTCAAGAACATTTGTCTCCATTTACGCCACATATTGTCGGGATCTCCAGACAAGTTCTCTAACATTGACCAATTTTGAGTTTCGAGATCACTACGGAAATTTGCTGGATTAAATTTCCGAAAACTTCTAGAGTGGATAACTTTTCTCGCTCTAACATTAATTCAATTCTATGTCCCATCCGCATGTTTCAGCGGATGTGTGCCTATCTTCCAGCCATAAATTCGGCTCCGGCGTTCTTCGTTGATAAACGTTCGCCGGTCACTAAGTCTCAATTTGTTTCGGTTCTCAGGGCTCGATTTCATTGTATGGAGGTCATTCCTTTCGAAGAGGGGGTGCCAATTGGGCCTTTCGCACGGGCGTTCCCGGTGAACTTATTCAAGTTTACGGAGACTGGGCATCGGATGCCTATAAATGTTATCTAGAAATTTTCATGGATGCTAAGTTACGCGTAGCGCAAGACATGATCTCCTCTCTGGAGGATCTTTAGTCGACACAGACATTTTTCGTTTGGTGGTTTGGCCGGTCGAGAGGTTTCCTTTGGAGTGTTAGCCTTTGTAATCTCTTGGTCTTAACACACTTCATTGAATAAACCTCTCTTTGTGCCAAACGAAAGATGTCTGCCTTGTCTTCTTATTTACATAGTAGTCGGTTTTACTTAGAGGGGGAATTCATTTATCCACGGAGATCCAACAGAGTATAATACCTGGTTTACATGGATGCCGTGCCATAATAAAATAGAAGTAGATAAAAACAGGTGGTTAAAATATAATTAACCGGACATCAGAAATCTACCACGGTCATTCCTTAGACGGGTGCATTATGATCATAAAAAATAGGTTTTATATTATCAAAATCCATATCTTCTTACCATGGTACGATCAATAAAAACATAAAGAACAGCATATTAAGAGAATGCAATTTTATAACCTACCGTTGGCCAATTCCTGCAGCGAAGGCACGTAAAGATCTTGACTTTCAACTGGAAAATCAGCGAGTGGCTTCATTTCACTGAGATCTGCCATGAGGGCTTGTAAACAGAGTGGAACAGTATTCTGCAATCAATTCAAATATAGTAGGCAGTCAGATCTATTTAAAATCTTTAACTTTGGAAAGAAATCTCTTTCTTGTCACGTTCTTCGTCAGGCGATCCTCGAATGACAGAGAAAAACTGGGAACGTATAATCCCGCTGGACTTATTTTAACAATCGCGGGCTCACATTCCCTACACGCGGCTTCTACATGTATCAAAACAACGACAACCATGCATCAAATTCTAATGCTCTCTAATTTGTAAAACCTAACCATGTCTGCACTACGGCAATTATCGAGAGTTGCTGTTGCTGCGGTAGCGACTGTTTCTGGTGCATATGTCGCGTATCACAACCTCCAGAAGTCGGCATTCGCTGCGCCTTTACACGATGAGGAGTTCAAAGGGAGGTTGACAATGTTGTTCAGGCCAAGCAATTCACAGTGGGATAACAATTGGGATATGTGCGAGAATATGGGGAAGAAGAAAAAAACAGGGGATTTGACTGATACTGGCAGTGAACCAGAGATCAAGCCGACGGGCAAGAGACATCTGATATTCGTAAGGCATGGACAGTACAAGGAGAAAGAGGAGGAGGAACAAGATAAGATCCTGACAGAGCTTGGAAGGTACATGTACATTAGGAGCAACTACAGAATGCAGGGCCATTTGGTTCATTAATAATTCATCTCCTCAAATTTACATACAAATTTTCATACAAATCTTCTAAAAACCTAACCCTTAAATAATTTTAAAAAACTTAACCATTTTCGACCAAAATCATTCAAAGAACGACTCAATACATACACCAGCACTACATGTACAATGGAGAATTTAGCACAGTTTTCAAGTGTACTTTTGAAGTGGCCTGTATTCTGTAGTTTAATTATATGTAGAGTTAAGACAATCACATTATACATGTAGCAGGAGGAATTGATATCATAAAAGGTGGTGGAGAGGGAGCCAGCACTTTGTTCAATATAGCGATACTTACATGTACTGCCACGTCACCCATTGTCATTAATGTGCCAACCAGGAATTCATTGGTTCCTGACACAAAGCAGCCTTTTGAAATCATGGTTGACATTAGCATAACAATTGTAATGTATGTTGCAGTTAATTTTTTTCTAACTACTAGAGTCAATTTTTTTCTAACTAGAAATTTTTTTTGGGTACTAAAAATATCATAAGTTACTTGGTAGCAGGACTTTCTGGATGTACTGGAGGAGGAAAAAACGGTTAATGACATTACTTTCTCTGCAAATAAAAATACAAATCTGAAGTTTCATACATACACATACAGTACATGTACACTGTAAGTGGTAAACACCTCAGTGGAGATGAGCCGTGCAAAATTGTAATTACGAATCATCTTGATGCCAGAAGTGTTACATGTAATAATTAAACCCTTTGCAGCACCTTGCAATTGGTTGCTTTCCCAGGTAGAGAATCTTGCCAAGATCATCATAAGATCTTGTCAAGATCTTGGCAAGATCTTGGCATGATCTTGCCATGATCTTGGTATAATAATAATAATAATAATATGTCTTTATTATACATTGATATTGTACATATCAGATGTTACAAAATGTAAATGGAGATAAGAAGGTAATATTAAAAGCTACCATATAATCATACATGGATATCTAAAATAGGACAAAAATTGAATTAAGAAACTAGGTTATACTTAAAAATTAATCTATTTACAAAACTACCTTTAAAACGCTCTGTATTAACTTTAGGATATACGGCGGTTTGTTTTCTAAGCCTTCGAGAGGACTGCTTAACCGTAGGCAATAGTGATCGTAATGGATGATTAGAAATAGAGTTAACTTTGTTAAAAATGTGTCGGTCACTTTTCTCTAAAAGATAATGAATGTTAATAAGCTCTGAAGAGTACTTTCTCTTATGGCATCTTTTAAGAAAGCGCTGTACTGTGGTAAGGTCGGATTCACTAGAGCCATAGACAGATAAACCGTAAGTTAATTTAGGTAGGATGAGTGATTTAAAGAGATGGTCGAGTTCCTTTTGCAAGATCTTGCAAGATCTTGCGCAAGATCTTACAGGATCTTGGATGATCTTACAGGATCTTGTGTAAGATCTTGGCATGATCTTGCCATGTTCTTGACATGATCTTAGTATAATCTTGGCAAGACCTTGCAAGATCTTGCAAAAGATCTTGCAGGATCTTGGATGATCTAACAGGATCTTGTGTAAGATCTTGGATGATCTTGCATGGTTGTAGCAAGATCTTACAAGATCTTACACAAGATCTTACACAAGATCCTGTAAGATCATCCAAGATCCTGTAAGATCTTGCCCAAGATCTTACAGGATCTTGGATGATCTTACAGGATCTTGGATGATCTTACAGGATCTTGTGTAAGATCTTGTGTAAGATCTTGTGTAAGATCTTGCAAGATCTTGCTACAACCATGCAAGATCATCCAAGATCTTACACAAGATCCTGTTAGATCATCCAAGATCCTGTAAAATCTTTTGCAAGATCTTGCAAGGTCTTGCCCAAGACCTTGGATTATCTCATAGACTGATCTTGGTAAGATCTTTTCAAATTCTTGGTATTATTTTTGGTATGTTTGCAGATTATATCCATCAATAGAATACAATGTTTCACTTTCAATTGTCTACTTGTTTTATTAACAATAAAAATATCAATTTATCTCTTGTAAATTTACTATTACAGCACTTTTGCTAAAACACATAGCAGTTACGTAATAATACAACTGGATTTATACAATAAAAATATGATTTTTGCACACATTTTTGGCAACATTAACAAATATATTTGTATTTAAACTTTCACTTAATTAAAATCCCTAAATTTCTTTCTCTACAAGAAACCTTAAATTCTAATTCTTAGAATTAATGCCCTATTTTCGTTAAGCATGTGCTATTATGACTATCTATAGCTAGATTTTCTTTTTCTTGAACAAATAAAATAAGAAGGGTCTATAGGGTCAATAACACCTACATGTATATTACAACAATAACAATTTTTGCTAGCGAGACAAGTTGAGTGATTTTGATCTGATTTGGTGAGCTAAATTATTACAATTTATAATCCGAATAAAGTATATTCATGATCTGAAAGGTTACGATGTAAAAAGTTAACATATTGAAGTTGCTTTTGCAGAAACTTTTTAAGGTCACACGAAAAGCACACTTGCGCTCAAAATATTATCTTAAATCGTGTATCAACTTAATTGCAACCATTAAGACCTACATGTAGCACAGCATCTTATTTCCAATTATTTCAGCTACTTCTTTACTTCTCTTTATTCAAAAAGACTTATGGATCTGAAATGCCAAATCACAAGTTAATCACAGAAATAAACTCAAACATGCTTGAATTAGATCAACAAAGAACTGAAATAATTGAAGAAGTTTCAACAGCAATATAATTATAAATGTCTTGTGTTTAAAGTGCATATGAACCTTTGTGCAATTTTCATAGCTACATGTATGAACCTCAGAAACGTTTTGAGTGCTAATCTGTGAAGAAATGATTGGTTTACAAAGAATACTCTATCTTCTATGCTTGTTTGAAATAGTGGAAACATAACCTATCCTGGCTCATTTCTGTGTAAGTAAAAACCTGGGTCGATTCCTGAGTACATGTAGATGTCATTTAATTAATTCAACTTTGCAATAATTTGAATAAAAATGTACAATTTTCACTAATGACTTTTTCCTTTACTAACAACCATAAACTGTGTATATTATTTAAAAATCGATGTTTTTGTGATAGAAAAGCGCCATGGAGAATAATGCATTAATGAGATGACGTCTACTCAGGAATCAATCCAGGCTTTTACTTACATGGAAATGAGTCAGGAAAGGTTACGTTTCCACTATTTCAAACAAGCGTAGAAGAGTATTCTCTGTAAACCAAACATTTCTTTGCAGAAGTACTCAAAACTTTCCGAGGTTCATACATTGTAGCTATGAAAATTGCACGAAGGTTCATATGTATTTTAAGGCCAAGTTATATACATGTACTATAAACACACCTAGCTAGTGAAACTTGACATTGTAGTACAAAACAAGCACATACAACACTTGGTACTCTGTTGTTTTGAGCCACCAACTTTGGACATGTCTTTTCTTTCTCAGCCTTACAAATGCTTTTCATCCTCCTAGTCTTCTGCATGATCTCTCACAATCTCAACTTCATTGTTGTTCTGGTTCTCTATCCCCTATGAGCTCACTAGGGTCCCCACTCCCTTAGTTGTCTTATTCTCTTATGTTTATTGATATCTTCGTTATCTACATGTATTTATTTATGTATCTATTTATTATATTCATGCCCCTTCCCAGTACACAGTCTTTGATTGTGATCCACCGCTAGCCACCTTCGTCATTTTTCGACCCCAAATTAACCACACATAGTTCGTCCTCCCCACCCCTTTCATTCCGCCTTCATCTACGTATTTATACAACAGCTTTCTTCCGATATATTCCCTTATATTCTCCCACATAAGTACGACTTTACATATTTAGCAATCCGAATGTTCCATGCCATTCTAACTTTTAGTTTATTATATATACATTGTGTAGAGCTCTATAGGTTTCACAAACTATACAGTTTTAATAACAAATGATTCTGATCTTCACTCACTACTTGGCAGTCAACTTTTCCCTGATTAGCATTCATTGTTGGTGATGATTTCAAGAATTAACCCTTTAGCCCCAAGGGTGATCAAAGGGAAGCAGGCAGCTCATGAGTATTTGGAGTTGATAAAGTATCCAAATGTATAGAGAAAATATTTTTTGGGGCTGAAAGGGTTAAATACTTTGGTCCTTCATCTTTAATCCAAAGCCTGTAAAAACAATTAACCACAATAAGAATTACGATTTTAGATGAGTACTGTGGTGTATATAGTCCCGTGTGGTTTGCCAACCGGAAACTGACAAATATTTTTCGGCTACATCCCACTTCCGTTTCTACCAAAATGACTTCGGTTTTGTGGGTGATTGTGTTGAATATGGTATTGAGAAGCACTCCAACATCAAACATTTTAGTATGATAAAATTCGAAAAGGGATTAACAAGACCCGGGACATGATCATGTGAGTTTTGTTGTTCCAAAAAGGCAAAATGTTTGAATTATTACTAGTACAGTGAATCTCAATGAAGTCCATCTCAACTCTTGAAGACATTTCGATTGCAATCATAAACTACATTTGACCTCTTGGAAGCTTTCATAAATAGTTTCTTCAAATATATCTTCAAGTACACTAACTACAGCGCTCCAACTACATTTATAGGCGATAGATAGCAACTTTTAGTGTGTTCAGTTCGTTACTTTGTTCATGATCATGTTGCTCATAAACTTCCGCTCACCTAGAACTACACAGATTTCTTCAGGAATTCATCTCTTTCCAGAACTGAAACTGCCTCTCACTTGGAGCAGTTATTATTATCTTTCATCTGATGAATATTGGCATTGAAATGCTGTTGAAATGACCTTCTTTTTAAGCAAGTTTAAACTCCAGCAGCAATTTGAAATGTGCAACTCTTACCAAATATGGATATAGACTTGGTTCTAGGCCACTCGGTTGAAGCACAGGCAGCCCAAGCCAAAACGTTTATAGAATTGTCTCAAACCAAAAATAAACACAACAGTGATGAACAGGAACAACTTCTTAACACAGGTAATATTACATGACTTTATTTCTTGTTTTTCTACAGTTTCAGTTTTTTTCTAAAAAAATCCCATACATTCCTAAATTATTAGCTTGGACTCCCTGTGGTTAAAATGGAATTTTGTGTCTCCATGTTTATATTCAAATTCCTCAATGAAAGCACACTTTAAGGGGCTGGATGAAAATGTTTTGCTTAATTAAACAATGGGAATTTTCTTTTTGGACAAGCCAGCCAAATCGGTGAGTAATATAAAATCTTTAGTCTAAAACAACCAGGAGAAGATTGTTAATGTTAGAGTTTTTTTATTCTCTCAACAACAATTAACATCAGGAACCAGTCCTTAATTACAGGGGGACTGAGGGGCTGGCTGGTAGAAAAAGGAGGTGGGTCCCCAATTTTCATGCAGAAAATCAGGGGGGCCATAGTAAGCTAGAGGGGAAATTATAGGGGGGTGGGGGGTGGTGGTCATCAGAAATTGAGCATGACATTTTCCCGGTTAATTTATAAGGATTCTGTTCCTAGAAAGATTATATAATTTTTCAAGAATTTTGTATGTCATAGGATTGAATTCCTATAGGATGCTACTTGGGTTCTTATTCATCCTATTCAGGATTATGTTCCTAATGTAGAATCCTATTCAGGATCCTATTCCTGATAACATATGGCAAAGTCATGACAAGATCTTGAAGTAATCATTGTAAGATTTTTATAAATCTTGAGAAAGATTATGCTAAGATATTACTAAGATCATGGCAAGATCATGCCAAATCTTTCAAAGATCGACATACGATGAACTTGGCAAGAACTTAGCATGATCTTACCAAGATATCAACAAGATCTTGGCAAGATAGTTGCATGATCTAATGCCATGATATTTGTTATTATTAATATAGTATATACCACACCAGTGAATATCGCTTTTCGCGCGCTCTGATTGGCTACTCAAACAGTGAATATGATTTCATATTCACCTCCGAGCAAAGCAGCGATCATCTCGCACAAGTTTTTGTCCATTTGAGAGAAAATAAAATAACTATTTGGTGCTGGCTATTCACCTGGAGTGTGGTATATACTAAAACAATTATTCACCTCAGTGTTGGTGAATAGTGGTGGATATGTTGTGGTTCAAATATTACATGTACCTCTGGTACAAATATATTTGAACCAGTACAAATTTTTTGAACCAGTACCATTTTTTGGAACCAGTACCAATTTTTTGAACTGGTTCATTTTTTCAAGATTCTAAAAAGAAAGAAAAAATCCACCCACCCCTCCCCTACAAAATATTTTTTGTCAACCCTCTCTTCCCTCTAATTTCTACCCTCCCTTTCCCCAGTCCCATCCCCCTTTTCCCGTGTCCCCCCTGAGGCACGTTACTATACCACTTACCTTGACGGTCACCCATCCACTTACTAACCTCGCCCGGTCGGGCTTAACTTGAGACAGTATTACGAGGAACGCCTGGTAGGTGATAGTCCAGTCGATTAACGCACTGCGCCACAGAAGCGCTTGTTGATTTTTACACCACCGTTTATTCTATAGGTGACTAATCGTCGAACACAGTCCCTCTACTTATGCTAATTTGTTTCCAGTCTCTTAATTTTATTCACACATGCGCACTGCTAACAAAATCGGACTTGGAAATAAAATTACATGGACGACAACACGGTCTGTATAATATTTAACAGCATTTGTATGGATTTTTTTAGTTTTCCATGTACAACGTAAATCTTGAATAAAACTCGACAAAAACCTATACAGTGTCTTCTTGTGTTCCTTAACTATGTCTGTGCCATGTTACAGCGAATTTCAGCTTGGGCTACTTGTGGGAAAATTATGCTGGGAATTTTAAACTAACTAAAACCCTACCCTGAACCATAAAAAAAACCTAACCGGTCAGTAAACAAGATCTTACCCACCTAGAGCTAGGGTTCTCAAGAAAAACTCGCAAACTCAACCTCCCTCTACGCCCGTGTGAAATCGTTTGGCGAAACTGAACAAACTGTGTCAACCGAGCCGACTTTTACAGAATAATCACAGCTGCGGCTGAGCTAAAAAAAAGCATTTGAACTGATTAAAAAAAAATGGTACTGGTTCAAAAAAATGGTACTGGTTCCAAAAAATGGTACTGGTTCAAAAAATTTGTACTGGTTCAAAATTTTTGAACCAAAGATATAATTGAACCACAACAGATATATTTACCTCGCCGAAGCGGCTCGGTAAATATCCACCACTATTCACCTCCACTTCGGTGAATAATTGTTAAATATCTTACAAAAATCATGCCAATATATTTTCAAGATCATGCCAAGATATTATCAAGATCATGCCAAGATCCTGTCTTAAAGTTCATAAATAATCTTATGAAGATCTTGCTAAGATCTTGCCAAGATCATGTCTTAAGGTTCATGAAAAATCTTGTTAAGATCTCGCTAAGATCTTGCCAAGATCTTGTCATAAAGTTCATAAATAATCTTATGAACATCTTGGCAAGATCTTGCCAAGATTGTGCCAAGATCTTGTCTTAAAGTTGATGAAAAATCTTATGAAGATCTTGCCAAGATCTTGCTAAGATCTTGCCAAGATCATGTCTTAAGGTTCATGAAGCTAAGATCTTGCCAAGATCTTATCAAGATCATGCCAAGATCTTGTTAAGATCTTGCCAAGATCTTGTCATAAAGTTCATAAATAATCTTATGAACATCTTGGCAAGATCTTGCCAAGATTGTGCAAAGATCTTGTCTTAAAGTTCATGAAAAATCTTATGAAGATCTTGCCAAGATCTTGCTAAGATCTTGTCAAGATCATGTCTTAAGGTTCATGAAAAATCTTGTTAAGATCTCGCTAAGATCTTGCCAAGATCTTATCAAGATCATGCCAAGATCTTGTTAAGATCTTGCCAAGATCTTGTCTTAAAGTTCATAAAAAAGCTTATGAAGATCTTGCTAAGATCTTGCCAAGATCATGCCAAGATCTTGCCAAGATCAAACAATAACAAGATCTTATCAAGATTTATACAAGATCTTACAGGATCTTACAGGATCGTACAAGATCTTGGCAAGGTATTCAACCTGGGTTGTCTTCCAACGAAGCCTGCTGGCATGGTCCTTGGCCGGTGCAGTAAATCCCTGGGGAAAGTCGTGTGGTAGTCCTTTTGAGTCATTTAAACATAATATACTGTATCTAGAAATAATTACAGAATGGCCAAAACTAGAGATGGATTTCAAAAGATTCAAGAGTCGCACAATAACAACACTCATCTTTCTGATTTTTGTAGCCCACGAAAATCATTTGCGTGTGCAAATTAAGCTCCATGGGCTCAGACAGAGGGTCTTTAATCTTCGTATAACCTTGAACATTGTTTACAGTCCTGTGATAAGTGAAAATGTATTGTTTATATAAGCCACACATTGGCCCTAAATACTCATTTAGTGAACTACATGTACATGTGATTGTACATGTAGCCCTAAAAACTACATGTACATGTGATTGTACATGTAGCCCTAAAAAAACCAAATTAGTGACTTGCCCAGTAAACACGCTAAATTAGTGAACAATAGTATCCTCTCGAGTTGCTTCAATTCATTTGGAAAACCACTGGATTATGGTACCGACGTCTCATGTTTAACATGTATGTGAAAGCGAGGCTAACATTGAACTGCATGTAAGACGTGTAATCTGTCTCACAGTACAGTTGTACATCGTAGTTGAGTAACTTAATTTGGACAATAGAAAATCACCCAGGAAGAATAAATTGTCTTGTCTATCTACAATGTCTAGTCTAGCTATCATTTCAATGCAGCTTGCAGAGAAAATTAAACTGCCTGGTTTAGCTCCTTTCAGTAGCACCAAGCTCAATTGACTTCAGACTTGTGTATGCATTGCATTTGCATTACATGAGACAGTATGGAAGCTACAGTGTATAGTTTTTCAGAACAGAACCTGCAGGACAGGTACATGTACATGCAGCTCTAACAGCATTGCTATTGTTGTTGAAGAATATAAATTTGTAAGAATAGAGTTTTTTAATAGAACAAGCATAAGAGTAGACTCTAGTTACACAAGTTCAAATAAGTTCTAAATAGTTGTTTTGAGTCGATGTGTTTGAAAATTTGGAAAAGTTGTGTGACTCTTGCTTTTTATGTGTCCAGCTTTCTACCAGTGTTTTGCAATTTTGTGAAGTATTCACACTCCACTCACTACATGTAGGAAAATGCAGCATGGTCTCCTCAAATCTCAGTATCTATGAATTCAACAATAGTAATATTATTCCGGTTGAACGAGTCCTCAAGATTACCACAGGCAGATAAACCACCAGTCACTACATATTGAAGAATGTGGGTGGTCCTTCTGGTTCACACAGTTTACATTATAGAAACTGGCCGAGTGACTGTTGCTGGATTTGCTCAGGTCATACACAGTGTAAACAGTTTCTAAAACTTACACAATGAAAGGGTATATCTTTGGGCTGTCAACCCAGTTCCAGTAGTCATGTCAACAGTAAAAACTAATTTCACAAGCAAAATTCAAAAAGAACACTAGTACACTGAACGATGCATGGAAGTATGTGATTGCAAAATACGCCAGACACCTCCATTTATATATCTACTAAGGGTTACGTGCCATTTAGCGTAAGCTTCTAATTCGTTGCTACCTTTGATACCCCCAACAAAGCCTCAACCAATCAGAGCAGCTGTTGTTTGAGCTATGCGACTATACTGAAAGTATTTGCCACTGTATTATAAATTATAATATAGATACTGGTAAGATAGTGTGCGTGATCTGATTGGCTAAAAAGCCATGTTTTATCAGAGTATATAACATATGGTTTGCCATGTTTTATTGTAAATAAATTCCACTAGCAATTTCAATTTGTTAACTAGCATTCTGCGAGTTTGCTACCACTGTTTTGATCTGTGCTGTACATGTACAAATATTATGGTAACAATGTATTACCTATATAACTTTAAGTGAGCTACATGTACGTTATTTTGTACATTTTGTACTTCTTTAATACAGTACATGTTAAATAAAAAATAGATTTTAATTTTAACTTCATACTTAATATAAAGATCATGCTACTAGTCAGACTTAACAGCCCTCATTATGTTTATACAATGTAGTACATGTATGCAAAATTTATCATAAAAGTAAAACATTCCATTTTTAGGTTGCAAGCTGACTTAACAGGCCAACGGTTGAAATCCCTTAACCATGAATACACCAAAATAATAGTATCAGATATGATACGTGCAAAGCAGACTGCAGACCTGATCTGTAAGCATCTGCCTCATGTGCCACTGGAGTCGTGTTCATTGCTTAGAGAAGGAGCACCCTTTCCACCTGATCCACCTTCAGTCAATTGGAGACCTGAAAGTACAGTGAGTATGAATGTTACCTTGCTACTTCATGGTGGATTGTACAATATACATGTATGTGTACTACAGTACCAACCAGAACTAACCTCCAGTGCGTCCAGGTTTGGGTTCACTTTCGAGCAAACCCAGGATGCGCTCAAGGGTTTGCTCAATGTTTGCTTGCATTTGCTCTAAGCAAACCCCAGCAAACCCTGTGAACAAAGTAAACCATTGAGTGTACCCTCAAGCGAACCCTTGAACCCTCAAGGGTTCACTCAAGTCAAGGGTTCGCTCGAGCAAACCCTTGAGCAAACTGTGAGAGAACTTTGATGTAGCCAAAAGACACAAATCACGAGAGTTAAAACTTGCATTAAACAAGGACTAGTGGTCTAAGATATTTTTTAGGTTCTTTTTAACATTTTGCTCTAGCTCAAAATGTTTAGGAAAACGCATTACTTAACCAAACGCAGTTAAATTTTTATGCACCCAAGCATATTGTGCTGAAAACACATTAAAATAAATGTGAAAACAAAGACTTAACTTTGCAAACTTTCACCTCCCTTTCAACATCTTTTCCTTCCCATAGCATCTTTTGACACCTTGAAGCACCTCTTAGAAGTTTTAGAGCGGTTTTATTGTTTTATACACTATAAACTCGAATAATTTACCGACCTTGCGAAGATGTTGAATGTGGAGTCGGCTTTCTTCAAAGGACGTTTTCGTTTTAATCTATAACCTTGAACCTTTATTTATTCGCTTCTCCAATGTACATCTCTAAATTTCTTCATCATGTAGCAGTGAGTTTCGACTGTGCTGTAAAAATAGTGTTGGCAAACTGTTCTTGAGCAGCATTATAAACATTCACGGGAACTGAAATGGCTGTGTTTACGCCGTGCATTCGATTCAAGAAACAGAATTCCCTTCGAATTCTCTGGTGGTAATTTGTTTTTAATTTTGCAGAAGTTGGTTTTCAATGATTGAAATAAAGCCTACTTTGGCTTAATTATCGAACGGCCACTTTGGCCTAATTCATGAACAGCCTGAATGAAGCAAACAATATTATTGGCCATTTCTGTGGGCAAGAATTTTGCATTTAGCCCTTCCAAATTATTCCTAAGATTAGTTGCATTTGCTAGGTTTCGTGTTCACTAAAATATATATATTCGCTTTTCGCTCAGTCGAGTTCGCTGGTTTGCAAGGTTTGCAGGGTTCGCTTGCAGGGTTTGCTTGAGCGAACCCTAGTGAACCTGAGCAAACCCTATTTGGGTTCGCTCCAATTAAGGGAACCCTGCATTCACTTTCCGTTTGCTAAAGCAAACCCAAGTGACCATTTAACTGGAGGTACATTGCAAGTTCTGGTCGGTACTGTAGTAATCTCTATTGCATATTACATTAAACAAAAATATTACTCCATGATAAGGAAAATTGTTACAAGAAAAAAATACAAAGAGCATGTGAACTTATATTTTAAAGTGCAAATTTAACCATTCTTGCAAGTTTTATAGCTATGAACCTCTGAAAAGTTTTCAGTATTTCTGTTAAGAAAGTTTTTGTTTACAGTGTACAGTATAACTTTCCCTGGTGAAAAACCTTGCAGGATCCTGTACAAGATCCTTAAGGTGTCAGCAAGATTGATGGTTTCAATGGCACTTCATTATATCGAAGTGAGGCATTCAGGTTAAATATGGCTGAAACTGCTATTCGTACATGTAGATGCCACCAAAATATCAGCTGTTACACAGCAGGGTACTTGTACCCCATTTTATTTTCAGTGGTTGTGGACATACATGTACATGCAAATGCCCAACCCTTTTGTTTGGTTCTTGATGACAGATGAGCATTACATGTATAGGAGAAAAAAGTTCTTTGATATGCCATATATTTTATCGAAAATAAGATAATTTCTACCCAGCTGAAAGCTAATTGCCTGAAATAAGAGTATTAGATAGACCTCCTGCATGCAGATGTTAGCCTACCCTGTGAGCAGAGGCAGGGTATATTTTCAAAATCACTTAAATGGCATTTAAATATGTGAATGCCTGCATGCAGTTTATATATGTAGACAAGGTTTATACATGACTATATAGGGTAACAATCTAGAGACAGGCAAAACCCAACAGACATCAATAGGATGATTTTACTTAACCCATGAAATATATATTACTGACTAATAGGCACAATTAGACCCTAATTCCATTGCAAGTACATGTAAAACCACTTTAACAATCCTTACTAATCTAAGTTTAGTTTATTAGCTTTGTACAGGTACAGGCTGGTTTTCTATTTAAAAAATAAAAGTACAGTGTTCAAGTGATTCTAATAATTTTTCACTCACTACTTGGCACCTACATTGTACATGTACAATTTATGTAGTTTACTTTTCCCTGTTTAGCCTTCTTTGATGGTTTAATACATGTAGCTTCTGAACTACAAGCTCATGTCCTGCAAAATATAATAACCAATAAATAAAACCTAGAATAACGACTAGTTGTAATCAGATTCAGAGTCTGATCAATATACACTGTGAACGAAATATTCAAATACGCGCTCAATGCTTTACGACACAAGCAATGATCGGTGGAGACTGTGATTAAAACTTAACATAACCCTTCAATTCATACACGAAATGTCCAATCTATCTACAGTCTACGCAAGCCATAACTGCTAGATGTTCAAGTTAAAGAACAGTTTTAAACTTAATATGTGACGGTTAGGAGTAATTAAGTGAACATTTCTGCTCACCTTCTACATGTACGTTGTACTCATATAACTTTCTTCAGGAATTCATCTCATCCAGAACTGATAATGTCTCTCAATTGAAGCCGTTATGATTATCTTTCCATCTAACAAATATTCTTCTTGAAATACTGTTGAATTGACCCTTTCAGAGAGCTTCTAAAACCTCCAACGAAATGATCTGGCACCTAAATTGTTCAAAACTGTTCCCTGGAGTCCTGGTTACCAAATATGTATAAACTCGGTCCTAGTCTTATTCTAATGTGGACAATCAGTAAACAGGACAATGATGGATATAGCTTTCGGCAACCTTGTGACCAGGATCTTCTCGGTCAGATCCAAGATGGCGGTTACTCCGAGAGAAGACCCTGGTAAAGGCCAAACTATAATGTATTCTGATTGGCTCTTCGGTTACATTGTATGATGCAAAGGTTGTTCTAACAATGCTTTTTATTGGCCAAACGGGCTGAGACCACGGAGATGATTGATATATAGTTTAATGTTCTCAAATTTTATCAATAAACGATTTTAAATAACCTTAAAACATGTTGTGTAGGTAGAGCAATAGATGAAGTGTATTACTGGGTAGTTTTCTGGTAAGTTTCATCAGTGGGAAAGCCAGGAGAAGCTGTTTTAAACCTGAGCATGTGCTATCGATCGCTTTGCTTCAATGCTAACGGAAAATGAACGGCTTTTTAGGATTCTCTTATAGCTTAGATACATCCTGGTAGCATTGTGATACCCTTCCACTGTTTCTTTATCCAAGTAAACTCCATTTTGAGCCATTTAGCAGATCTGTTTTCACTGCATCGTACGCCGTGTTGAAATACCATTAATCGCATCTCACTCACTCCAGATTGGGATACCTATGGATTCTTAAGGCACGTCCATATTTAGCTTGGCTGCCATATTGGATGCCACATCACGTGATTAAAAACTTGAGGATTTCTGGAGATTTTTGGTCACGTGATTCAGCCTTTACCAGGGTCTTCTCTCGGAGTAGCCGCCATCTTGGATCTGACCGAGAAGACCCTGGTCACGAGGTTGAGCTTTCGGTTCTGTTTGAATTTCTTAACAAAAACACACATTTTGTCTATTTTTTAGATACATGTAAGTTAGAATTTTTTATCAGTCATTAGTATAGCAAAGAGTTTTCTTTTTTCTATTTCATTTTCTATATTATATTTTGTGTTTTTATTAGATTAGTTAGGTTTTTATAACTTTTTTAAACTTCAGATTGTTACCATTTTAATTATTGTAAAGCGCTTAGAACAGTTTGGATAAGCGCTATATAAGTGTTATTATTATTGTTATTGGGGGACAGAAATACTTCGCTAACTAAACAATGGAATTTCTTTTTTAAACGATTGCCAGTCAAATCGGTAAGTAATATTCTAGTCATTAGTCTAAAATAACCAGATCTATATATTTTTTAAATGAAGGCACCTTTAGTGTAATGTTTCATTAGCTTTTAGTAATATATATATGTTATGTATACATGTACATGTATGTGTGTCTTTATTTATACAATGGAAACGAAAGTACAATATCAAGTCTCAGCACAATCCATCTGCACTGTGACTATTAATGCCAAAATTCCAAACCTGCCCCCCCCCCCCCAAAAAAAAAAAAGATGTTTTTAAGGTCTTGTAAGATGATTTTGTTAAAATCCTGGAAAAGTTTATTGATTTAGGAAAGATATTCCCTGCAATCTTGATAAGATCCTTCTCAGATTGTAATAACATTTTTATTATTCCTGCAAGGTCCTGCTTGGACCTTGATGAAATCCTCAAGGATCTTACAATATTCCTGCCTTCAGATTTTAAGTATTCCTGCAAGGATCTTGACAGGATCCTGGACAAATCCTCAAGGATCTTATAAGGATCCTGTCCATAAAAGGAGTTATTTCCTTCAAGGCTCTTGCCTAAATCCTGACAGGATCCTGGTTAAATCCTCAAGGATCTTGCAAGGATCCTGTCTTTAGAATATAATTATTCCTGCAAGGAGCTTGACAGGATCCTGGACAAATCCTCAAGGATCTTATAAGGATCCTGTCCGTAAAAGGAGTTATTTCCTTCAAGGATCTTGCCTGAATCCTGACAGGATCCTGGATAAATCCTCAAGGATCCTGTCCTTACAAGAAGTTATTTCCTGCAAGGATCTTGCCTGAATCCTGACAGGATCCTGGATAAATCCTCAAGGATCTTACGAGGATCCTGTCCTTGCAATAAATTATTTCCTGCAAGGATCTTGCCTGAATTCTGAAAGGATCCTGGATAAATCCTCAAGGATCTTACAAGATTTCCTGCCCTTACTAGATTAATTGGAATGTTACAGGATCCTGGCAAGGATTTTTAGAATTCCTGGGGCCACTGAGGATCTTTGACCCTTACGAGGATCCTTCTCTGATCCTTCAGGATCCTCAAAGATCCTCAAGGATCCTGCAAGGAGTTTCACCAGGGTTTATGTTCTACGCTTGTTTGAAATTGTGCAAAACTGATCCATAAGTACATGTAAAAGCCTGGGTTGATGCCTGGGTAGATGTCATCTTGACATCATATAATTAATTCTACTTTGCAGTCATTTGAAGAAATAGTTTCAATGTTGACTAAAATGACCGTTTTTCTTTACTAACAACTCACAAACTGTGTATATTTTCTATGCATTGATGTTGTTGTGATAGAAAAGCACCATGGAGAATAATGCATTAATGAAATATGACATCTACCCAGGGATCGACCCAGGCTTTTGCTTATGCAGTCATGGGTCAGGAAAGGTCACATTTACATGATTTTAAACAAGCATAGAACATTGAGTATTCTCTGTAAGCCAAAACTAATTTCTTCACAGAAGTACTCAAAACGTTTCAAAAGTTCATTGCTATAAAACTTGCAAAAAGGGTTATAGGCACTTTAAGTGATTTTGACCACAGTCACAAAACAGGCGTTATGCATGATGATGTCACCACCAAGCCTCACTCTGGCACAACATTTCCTCAATGAAAAGTGAGGCTTGGTGGTGATCACAAAAGCATGACATTATCACACAAGGCCTATTGATCTGTGAATCATGAATGCAGTAATTGTTATACGCACTAGAACATAAGGAGGTCCTGAAAATGGGTGGGGGGGAGGGGCAAAATGATGACTTCGGGGACATTTCCATTGATGACTTCTGTCAATCTCTCTCTTCTGAGTCTAGGCAGACAGGGTCAACTGCCCTTGCCCCCTTGCTATATATTAATGAACGTTTTTACCAATAATGCCAGCTGCACCATCATGGTAATTAGCCGGTAACAAAACGAGCGGGGGACTGGAACCGAGTCAGTAAAACTAATTCAATTAACAACTAGTCAAAGTGAGCATTATTTTCCAAAAGAACAGATCAAACTTAGCTAGTCTAGAAAGTTTGGTGAACTTTGGCTCAATATTGACGATGCTAGAGGGCATCAAATATGTCAATTTTCCCATACAAACTCTCTTATTTTTTAACGTTGTCCCTCCAAACCATACATTCATTGTAAAATTTTGGAGGGACAAAGAAATTTCAATTGCTTATAATTCAGTCAAGATTCACTTGTATCAAGTCAAACTTGGCACACATGCTAATTTCAACATGCTCTATCATGTGATGAACTTCATTTTAGAATTAAAGTAATTCTGATAAACTCGGTCCCAGTCCCCTGCTCGTTTTGTTACCGGCCAATTAAGCACACACAAATGTCAAGGAAAAACTCCCAGTATCCCTAGGCATCCCATAAAATATTATTTCAGCATGGAAGCATTATTGACAAAACATTTTATTATGGTACATGTACAATACATGTACATCATATAAATGAGTGACTGTGTAGTCATGTCTTATTGTTCTCCATTTTGGACAGAAGTTCTTCCAAGATAGTGCCCGCATAGAAGCAGCATTCAGAAAGCATGTTCATAGAGCAGATGTTATGCAAGCTGGAGATACCATAGAGGTTTACGTCTGCCATGCCAATGTCATAAGATACCTAGTGTGCAGGTAAAAATGTATTTCAATGATCATAACATGCTATACAATGTAGATTTGTTATATTGGACATCACAGGACTTTTGTATGGAATTTAGCAGCCAGATACAAAATGTACTTTGCCAAGTGTTGTTGTCACACTCTGCATACTGTAGACCTTGATCACATCTGTATCAACAATGTACAGTACTTACAGTGTAAATTATGTATTCTTATGTTCTCACATGGCTGTGAAGCAAAAGTAAGTGGCTGTATTGGCTATTTTTAATAGCTTTATTAGCAGTGGCAGACAAACATAGCCACTAGCCAGATGGAAATGGGTATACAGTAACTAGCCAGATGGAAATGGGTATACAGTATAGTTCTAGCCAGATGCAAAGGGGTATAGCTTGCCAGATGAAAATGGGTATACAGTAACTAACCAGAAGGAAATGGGTATACAGTACCTAGCCAGATGGAAATGGGTATACAGTAACTAGCCAGATGGAAATGGGTATACAGTACCTAGCCAGATGGAAATGGGTATACAGTAACTAGCCAGATGGAAATGGGTATACAGTAACTAACCAGAAGGAAATGGGTATACAGTAACTAGCCAGATGGAAATGGGTATACAGTAACTAGCCAGATGGAAATGGGTATACAGTAACTAGCCAGATGGAAATGGGTATACAGTAACTAGCCAGATGGAAATGGGTATACAGTAACTAACCAGAAGGAAATGGGTATACAGTAACTAGCCAGATGGAAATGGGTATACAGTACCTAGCCAGATGGAAATGGGTATACAGTAACTAGCCAGATGGAAATGGGTATACAGTAACTAACCAGAAGGAAATGGGTATACAGTAACTAGCCAGATGGAAATGGGTATACAGTAACTAGCCAGATGGAAATGGGTATACAGTAACTAGCCAGATGGAAATGGGTATACAGTAACTAGCCAGATGGAAATGGGTATACAGTACCTAGCCAGATGGAAATGGGTATACAGTAACTAGCCAGATGGAAATGGGTATACAGTAACTAGCCAGATGGAAATGGGTATACAGTACCTAGCCAGATGGAAATGGGTATACAGTAACTAGCCAGATGGAAATGGGTATACAGTATAGTTCTAGCCAGATGCAAAGGGGTATAGCTTGCCAGATGGAAATGGGTATAACCTGCCAGATGAAAATGGGTATACAGTAACTAACCAGAAGGAAATGGGTATACAGTACCTAGCCAGATGGAAATGGGTATACAGTAACTAGCCAGATGGAAATGGGTATACAGTAACTAGCCAGATGGAAATGGGTATACAGTAACTAGCCAGATGGAAATGGGTATACAGTATAGTTCTAGCCAGATGCAAAGGGGTATAGCTTGCCAGATGGAAATGGGTATAACCTGCCAGATGAAAATGGGTATACAGTAACTAACCAGAAGGAAATGGGTATACAGTACCTAGCCAGATGGAAATGGGTATACAGTAACTAGCCAGATGGAAATGGGTATACAGTAACTAGCCAGATGGAAATGGGTATACAGTACCTAGCCAGATGGAAATGGGTATACAGTACCTAGCCAGATGGAAATGGGTATACAGTACCTAGCCAGATGGAAATGGGTATACAGTACCTAGCCAGATGGAAATGGGTATACAGTACCTAGCCAGATGGAAATGGGTATACAGTACCTAGCCAGATGGAAATGGGTATACAGTACCTAGCCAGATGGAAATGGGTATACAGTACCTAGCCAGATGGAAATGGGTATACAGTACCTAGCCAGATGGAAATGGGTATACAGTACCTAGCCAGATGGAAATGGGTATACAGTACCTAGCCAGATGGAAATGGGTATACAGTACCTAGCCAGATGGAAATGGGTATACAGTACCTAGCCAGATGGAAATGGGTATACAGTACCTAGCCAGATGGAAATGGGTATACAGTACCTAGCCAGATGGAAATGGGTATACAGTACCTAGCCAGATGGAAATGGGTATACAGTAACTAACCAGAAGGAAATGGGTATACAGTAACTAGCCAGATGGAAATGGGTATACAGTACCTAGCCAGATGGAAATGGGTATACAGTACCTAGCCAGATGGAAATGGGTATACAGTACCTAGCCAGATGGAAATGGGTATACAGTACCTAGCCAGATGGAAATGGGTATACAGTACCTAGCCAGATGGAAATGGGTATACAGTACCTAGCCAGATGGAAATGGGTATACAGTACCTAGCCAGATGGAAATGGGTATACAGTACCTAGCCAGATGGAAATGGGTATACAGTACCTAGCCAGATGGAAATGGGTATACAGTACCTAGCCAGATGGAAATGGGTATACAGTAACTAACCAGAAGGAAATGGGTATACAGTAACTAGCCAGATGGAAATGGGTATACAGTAACTAGCCAGATGGAAATGGGTATACAGTAACTAGCCAGATGGAAATGGGTATACAGTACCTAGCCAGATGGAAATGGGTATACAGTAACTAGCCAGATGGAAATGGGTATACAGTACCTAGCCAGATGGAAATGGGTATACAGTAACTAGCCAGATGGAAATGGGTATACAGTAACTAGCCAGATGGAAATGGGTATACAGTAACTAACCAGAAGGAAATGGGTATACAGTAACTAGCCAGATGGAAATGGGTATACAGTAACTAGCCAGATGGAAATGGGTATACAGTAACTAGCCAGATGGAAATGGGTATACAGTATAGTTCTAGCCAGATGCAAAGGGGTATAGCTTGCCAGATGGAAATGGGTATAACCTGCCAGATGAAAATGGGTATACAGTAACTAACCAGAAGGAAATGGGTATACAGTACCTAGCCAGATGGAAATGGGTATACAGTAACTAGCCAGATGGAAATGGGTATACAGTATAGTTCTAGCCAGATGCAAAGGGGTATAGCTTGCCAGATGGAAATGGGTATAACCTGCCAGATGAAAATGGGTATACAGTAACTAACCAGAAGGAAATGGGTATACAGTACCTAGCCAGATGGAAATGGGTATACAGTACCTAGCCAGATGGAAATGGGTATACAGTACCTAGCCAGATGGAAATGGGTATACAGTACCTAGCCAGATGGAAATGGGTATACAGTAACTAGCCAGATGGAAATGGGTATACAGTACCTAGCCAGATGGAAATGGGTATACAGTACCTAGCCAGATGGAAATGGGTATACAGTACCTAGCCAGATGGAAATGGGTATACAGTACCTAGCCAGATGGAAATGGGTATACAGTACCTAGCCAGATGGAAATGGGTATACAGTACCTAGCCAGATGGAAATGGGTATACAGTACCTAGCCAGATGGAAATGGGTATACAGTAACTAGCCAGATGGAAATGGGTATACAGTACCTAGCCAGATGGAAATGGGTATACAGTACCTAGCCAGATGGAAATGGGTATACAGTACCTAGCCAGATGGAAATGGGTATACAGTACCTAGCCAGATGGAAATGGGTATACAGTACCTAGCCAGATGGAAATGGGTATACAGTACCTAGCCAGATGGAAATGGGTATACAGTAACTAACCAGAAGGAAATGGGTATACAGTAACTAGCCAGATGGAAATGGGTATACAGTAACTAGCCAGATGGAAATGGGTATACAGTAACTAGCCAGATGGAAATGGGTATACAGTACCTAGCCAGATGGAAATGGGTATACAGTAACTAGCCAGATGGAAATGGGTATACAGTACCTAGCCAGATGGAAATGGGTATACAGTAACTAGCCAGATGGAAATGGGTATACAGTAACTAGCCAGATGGAAATGGGTATACAGTAACTAACCAGAAGGAAATGGGTATACAGTAACTAGCCAGATGGAAATGGGTATACAGTAACTAGCCAGATGGAAATGGGTATACAGTACCTAGCCAGATGGAAATGGGTATACAGTAACTAGCCAGATGGAAATGGGTATACAGTAACTAGCCAGATGGAAATGGGTATACAGTAACTAGCCAGATGGAAATGGGTATACAGTACCTAGCCAGATGGAAATGGGTATACAGTAACTAGCCAGATGGAAATGGGTATACAGTACCTAGCCAGATGGAAATGGGTATACAGTACCTAGCCAGATGGAAATGGGTATACAGTAACTAGCCAGATGGAAATGGGTATACAGTAACTAGCCAGATGGAAATGGGTATACAGTACCTAGCCAGATGGAAATGGGTATACAGTAACTAGCCAGATGGAAATGGGTATACAGTACCTAGCCAGATGGAAATGGGTATACAGTAACTAGCCAGATGGAAATGGGTATACAGTAACTATATAGCCAGATGGAAATGGGTATACAGTAACTAGCCAGATGGAAATGGGTATACAGTAACTAGCCAGATGGAAATGGGTATACAGTAACTAGCCAGATGGAAATGGGTATACAGTACCTAGCCAGATGGAAATGGGTATACAGTACCTAGCCAGATGGAAATGGGTATACAGTAACTAGCCAGATGGAAATGGGTATACAGTACCTAGCCAGATGGAAATGGGTATACAGTAACTAGCCAGATGGAAATGGGTATACAGTACCTAGCCAGATGGAAATGGGTATACAGTAACTAGCCAGATGGAAATGGGTATACAGTAACTATATAGCCAGATGGAAATGGGTATACAGTAACTAGCCAGATGGAAATGGGTATACAGTAACTAGCCAGATGGAAATGGGTATACAGTAACTAGCCAGATGGAAATGGGTATACAGTACCTAGCCAGATGGAAATGGGTATACAGTACCTAGCCAGATGGAAATGGGTATACAGTACCTAGCCAGATGGAAATGGGTATACAGTACCTAGCCAGATGGAAATGGGTATACAGTAACTAGCCAGATGGAAATGGGTATACAGTACCTAGCCAGATGGAAATGGGTATACAGTACCTAGCCAGATGGAAATGGGTATACAGTAACTAACCAGAAGGAAATGGGTATACAGTAACTAGCCAGATGGAAATGGGTATACAGTAACTAGCCAGATGGAAATGGGTATACAGTAACTAGCCAGATGGAAATGGGTATACAGTAACTAGCCAGATGGAAATGGGTATACAGTACCTAGCCAGATGGAAATGGGTATACAGTAACTAACCAGAAGGAAATGGGTATACAGTACCTAGCCAGATGGAAATGGGTATACAGTAACTAACCAGAAGGAAATGGGTATACAGTAACTAGCCAGATGGAAATGGGTATACAGTAACTAGCCAGATGGAAATGGGTATACAGTAACTAGCCAGATGGAAATGGGTATACAGTAACTAGCCAGATGGAAATGGGTATACAGTACCTAGCCAGATGGAAATGGGTATACAGTAACTAACCAGAAGGAAATGGGTATACAGTACCTAGCCAGATGGAAATGGGTATACAGTAACTAACCAGAAGGAAATGGGTATACAGTAACTAGCCAGATGGAAATGGGTATACAGTAACTAGCCAGATGGAAATGGGTATACAGTAACTAGCCAGATGGAAATGGGTATACAGTAACTAGCCAGATGGAAATGGGTATACAGTACCTAGCCAGATGGAAATGGGTATACAGTAACTAACCAGAAGGAAATGGGTATACAGTAACTAGCCAGATGGAAATGGGTATACAGTAACTAGCCAGATGGAAATGGGTATACAGTACCTAGCCAGATGGAAATGGGTATACAGTAACTAGCCAGATGGAAATGGGTATACAGTAACTAGCCAGATGGAAATGGGTATACAGTAATTAGCCAGATGGAAATGGTATACAGTAACTAGCCAGATGGAAATGGGTATACAGTAACTAGCCAGATGGAAATGGGTATAACTAGCCAGCTGAAATGGGTAACTACAATGTACACTGTATATGTACATGTACCAGGCTGGAAATGGATATACATGTATAACCAGCGAGCTGGAAATGGGTAACCAGCGGATTGGAAATTGGTAACTACATGTACAAAATGTAGCTGGCTGGAAATTGGTAACTAGCAGGGTGGCACTGGGTAACTAGCCATCAATTTTCGCTGGCTACTGGCCCTTATTGCCAGCACTCTCACATGGTCATTTATTAACTTCGGTCCTTTAGGGCATTGCAGTTCCCACCTGAAGGTTGGCTGCGCATGAGCATTGGTCACTGTGGCATAACCTGGATCACCATTAGGCCTAATGGGCGGGTGTCTTTGCGAAGTCTTGGTGATACTGGACACCTCCCACCAGAAAAGATAACTTGATGTCAATGTGAATGATCCAATGTATACATGTAGGGTTATTCAATACACATTTGTATGATTGCATATGGCAACTCAATCAGAGAATGCAGTGAAACCTAAAATCCAATTTGAAATATAGGTTTTGTTTGTAAAATTCATATGTACATGTACTACATGTATGTATGTACATTGTGTGTATATGTATTTAGGTATGTTTATATGTACAGTTATGCAACAGTCAATTCCAACGATGCTCATCCCCACCCCCCACCCCCGGCCAACTCCCGGGGATTAGACATTTTTGAAAAAACAATCCAAATTCCCCATGGTGAGGACAAGCAAGTGTTCAAATGCCCCACGTTGGAGCCAAAGAAATAAGGCAAATGTCCCACCCCCGGGCACATCCATAATGATCTACCCAATTGCAGAGTTTAATCCATGCAAAAGCATTTTTTTCTAAACAAGGAATATGTCTTAAAATTGGAAGATTTAATAGTGAAGAGGGTGAATTTTATTTGATATGAACTAGGATCTTTTGACAATCTCACGCCAAAGTGGTAAAAATATGCATTTATTTTGACAACATACATTTTTATTAAAGCTTCTCTTAGGTGATCTAGCAAATATATATAAATGATGAATCGGTGTATATATATTTATTTTCAACAATTTGACAGCTGCTTTTCCCCTGGAAATCATTTTGAATCCTACAAATGAACTAGAACAAGTATAGTCTGTCTGGACTTCATACTGAATTAGTTCAACTGAACAAGCAGTTTGAAACTTTACAGGAAAACATACCTTTAAATATGTCCACTATATAGCTAGTGCTGGACAAGCCAGTCAGCCAACCTAGTTTCCAGGGGTCTTTGCGTACCTATTAAATCCAAGATGGTGTTGTTGCCACAAGGTCGGAAGCCTGGGGCCGATATAGAATTACAAATGCCCCACTCCCAGGATCTCAAAATGTACAAATGCCCCACCGTGTCCTGGGGGATGGGCACCACTGAAATTGACTATTCTAGTGCTTTACCGTATATGAATAAAGTAGTATTGATCTATTAAGTACATTGTTATTCAATAAACAAACTTTTTTTTGGGGGGGGGGGGGATTTTCACAAATGTCTTTCTATTGTGATTATAATAAGAATAATTAGGTATGTCTTGTAAAATGTGTCAGCTTTGTGAAACACCCCCCCCCCCCCCCCCCCCTTTTTCCTTTAGGCGATATTTGAAATTTATTTCATTTTGTTTTGACTGTGTCAATACACGTATGCCATGTTGTTCTTATCTTTAAAGATTTGACATAAAAGTACTGGAGTATGTAAACACCCGTATCTGATCTTGTTTATAATGTGCACCAAGGTTACAATGCACAAATATTAATTGCAACATTTGCTAGGGTTGGCATATGATAATTTGGACCACTGTTGTGATTTCTCTCATAAGAGGGATGTAGATAATAGTCAGGACATTGTTCCGGATGATACATATGTACCCTGTTTTCAGTAATGGCCTGGCTTTGAGCAGAACATTTAAGCATAGTACACAATGCAATGGTGCCTCTATAATTCCCTGCTAGCAGAGTCTCCTTTTCCTCCCTTTATTTTGTTATCAAAGTATACTCTGCACCCAGTAGTAACATCGTTTGTTGAGCATGCGTTACGTTACTAAGCAACATGAAAACGCTTTTGCCACGCTTGGACGGGCTGACCAATGAGAATGGTGATCCCACCGTAATTAGTATGCAGACTAGTGATTGACGTCGGCGGTATGCGTTATCATAGCGGGCTCAAATTACCCTATATCATTGACGTCACGGCTTGTTTATGAGGGGGACAGAATCGACTTGAACAATAGAATTTTGAACTAAATCTGCTCTGCTGAGGAAAATTTAACTTCGAATTGTCTGGTTTCCAGATATCAGCTGTATCAATGTTTATCCCACAATATTTACCGTATTTGGTGGCTGTTACCGCTATTCTACGTTCTACAAAATGCATTTGATAGCGATTTCCTTTGTGTTGTTGCTGTTTTGTCCCTGTTTTGTCCCCCTCCCACGACCGTGATCCTTAGCGTTTAAACAATAGATTGTTTTGATATGACGTCATAGTGATATAGGTCAATTGAAATTAGCAAATCTTGTACACAAACATGCGTACTGTACATTTTCATAATTTATTCGTCCATGGTTTTGGACGGCGGTTAGATCAAACAATGTTATGACTGGGGGCAGAGCCTTGTTTCTTACAGAAAGGGAGGAATAGAAGGTTCTGCGAGCAGGGACCTCTATACATGTAAGAAAGAGATACAGAATGAGTGGCCGTGCCTTATGGGATGTACAGAATTGAGCTGAAATATGGCTTCTCAAACGTCTAGATGTATAGAGTAATGTTTTTCAGTTATTTTGGATATACGACCTATTTTGGCCGAGAAAATCGAAGCAAAAGTTTACGCGAATCAAGACGAAATCTGTGTCAGATTTACGTATTGCACATTGATTTCCTTTATTCTTGCTTAATTCATGCACTATTAATGAGTTTGTGTTCTGTAACATCCACAGCACTTCATAACTCATCGATGTCCTTTTTTGAATAGATACAACAGTCGTAAAATGTTTTTCCTTTTCAGGAAATAAGCAAGTTTCGTATTCTCACGGATGAGCTTGAGCACTCGATGGCAGATCATGCGGGGGAATTCACTAAAATTAACCGATTTAGCGTGTACATTTTGTTGTCCCAATTCTGCTCACCTGGCTTTTCCCTTGTGTAATGTTTTTCTGTATCCCAAGAGGAAATGTATCAATTTATCTAATTGGAAAACAAAGCACTCAATCCTCTGGAGAGCTGTCACAAGATCTGAATTGGCCGGAAACAAAACGAGCAGGGGACTGGGACCGAGTTTATCAGAATTACTCTAATTCTAAAATCAAAGTTAGCATGTGTTACGTTTGACGTGATTCAATTGAATCTTGTCTGAATTATAAGCAATTGAAATTTCTTTGTCCCTCCAAAATTTTACAATGAATGTATAGTTTGGAGGGACAACGTTAAAAATTAAGAGTTTGTATGGGTAAATTGGCATATTTGATGCCTTCAAGCATCGTCAATATTGAACCAAAGTTCACCAAACTTTCCAGACTAGCTAAGTTTGATCTGTTCTTTTGGAGAACAATGCTCACTTTGACTAGTTATTAATTGAATTAATTTTACTGACTCGGTTCCAGTCCCCGCTCGTTTTGTTACCGACTAATTGGGACAATACATGTACAAGCTAAATCGGCCAATCGAGTGCTCGTTCGTGAGAATACAAATATTGCCTATTTGTTTCATTCTTTTCTTTCTCCAATTCTTGTTGTTGGGGAAAATACTTTGTTCTCCAGGCGAATTTTTGTTTGTAATACACCTCATTCATAAGGGCGTGGTCTCTGTATTTTAACAGTTTAGCCACATGTTCAATGTATTAAAAACAGCATCCTTGCCATGCGAACGAGCATACCAACGTTGGTGATTCTGTAGAATTTGAGTGTTGTAGCATAAAAGATTGTAAAGTTGCAGCGATTTGAAATTAGAGAGATTTGTATGAGAAAAACCGTGTAGGCCTTTACAGCCTCGCTTTCATGAATTTCTACATTGAAAATGACAATAACTCGACAGCAATTTGAAACTTTGCTTTCAAACTGTAGTCAATTACTAATTTAGGTACGATCTTTCATGTGGTAGCAATAGTTTCTCTGTACACATTATGCACCTGTCAGCGCCTTCCCCGAGGGGTCGACCCCCGGGTTAACCACGGAGATATGTGGGGGAATACAGGAGGATTGAATGCAAACATTGCCCCTGGGGTCGGGGAAATGCTACCCTGGTTTCAGAGACCACAGTGACCGATGTAACCGAGTGGACCTGGGGTCGATACTTCGCGACTCGCAACTTTCGAGCCTCTGGTAACCAGGGTAGGGAAATGCTCGACTTTGTTTTTGGGTTGGAAATCTGGGGTGGGGCCGGATTTGTTCAAATTGTTTTTGTCATGAAACTATAAACCACGGAGATTGTTTTTTCTTCTTTAATACAAGAGTTAAAGCGTGATATGAGATATACCGAGACTTTCTGTCTTGTTCCTTATTAGCTACTAACTGCTAACATTGAAGTCTAAGTATGAAGTTTATTGAAGTGTTAATAAAGTTCCACTTTCTGTTGAAAATAGAGTGTTCAATGTTATAGAAATAACGTTAGTAACGAGATTCAGTAGTCAATTCAGCTCCATCGAATCGATCTCATTTCGTGCAAAATGACGGGGGATTGTAAGTCGTGGAAGACCTAACCAGGGGACTTTGAAAGGGACGATTCCCATACCCCTGGGGGAAATCTTCAAGATTGTTTCTGTCTTTTGACAATCCCCCTGGTCAGCCCGGGGGTCGACCCCTCGGGGAAGCCACTGATATGTGCATTAATCTTCCAATTTATGCAAATTAGGTGGCGGCCATTATGAATGAGGTCTATATATCTGTAACATGTACATTTATTTATTCTGAATTTCATTTTTATTATACAAATATTTATTTTTATTATGTTTGTATTCATGATGAGGTTACATTATTCTCTTGCATTGTGCACGTTACATTCAAATACCGCGGCCAACACCCGCAAACATATATTGAGAAAATCATCTTGCTATTCAAATAAATACATTTACTTTGAAATGGACACTACGTCAGTGTTGTGCATGTTTGAGTCGATTTACGATTGGTAGCTGTTAATTGGCTACAAACAGCTAAAGTCCCGTTGTTCAGTACGTTATTGAAATTGTACGCAATATTATAAACTAATTGCGATTTTGAGATGCCGATACCGAATTATATTGCCGGCCAGTTGGGAGAAAATATATTTCGGTATCGGCTTCTCAAAATCGTAATTAGTTTTGTATCGCGATTCAACAGTTAAGTCGGGAATTGTTAAAAGAAAGAAGAGAATGAAGCACCAAACTTATGCTGATCGTAATTTCAATTCTCAAAAGGTGCCTAGTATATCTATGGCAACGGTTTCACGGCGAGTGGAGAAAACTTTCGCGACGTGTTTTGAAATCTCAAAAACTGTGAAACTTGTACTTTTAGCGGATAAGAGTGTTAGATTTCTGACGGAAACTACAATGCCAACCTTACCTTTAAGATTGAATAATTCTTATCTTGTAATTTACAGTGTTTTGAAGGTGAAATTGTAGAAATCTTGCTGTTGAACAAACTACTTTTGAACTTGACCTGAAACCCATGCAACTGCAAGGGCTCGCGCAAGAGCCAATCAGAGGCTGGTACTCTGAGACGCCAATACCATGTTATATTGGCGTCTCAAAAGTAAACAAAATGATCAGAGAATCGTGATACTAATCTTGAAGGCAATGTCTATATACAGTTGTGTATCCCACATGTTCGCGAGCTTCTTCATCAGTTCGTATTCAAATCGGTGAAAATAACTATGTCCGGGTCAGGACAAATACGTAGGAAGGCCTCTCCCGTGACACAGCCCCACCGTGACACAGCCCCACCGTGACACAGCCCCACCGTGACACAGCCTCACCGTGACACAGCCCTTACGACTTCACTAAACAGACACTGTCCATAATGAATTTGATCTTGGAATCCACAATGCAACTATGCGCAATGTCCACATATTATAATAATTATTTATTATTCTAGCATACTACACTTGGCAGAGTTTGTGGTACATGTAAGCTTTTTTATGAAGCTGATGAGGCAAAGCAACGTCGACAGTTCTTAAAGTGCCTTATAACCCTTTCAATTTTTATAGCTATAAGCCTTCGAAATGTTTTGAATACTTCTGCGAAGAAAGTTTGGAGTAATTGCAGAATACCCCATCCAGTGGTTCATTCATACAAACCTAAAAACCTAATCCTGAAAAAAAACACTAACGATTTCGACCCAAAATCATTCATAGAACGAGTCTAAATACACCTGAACTTAGCGCCGTTTTCAAGCGATCTTTTGAGTGGAGGGGGTATTCTGCAACAAAGCCGACATTTTTGGTTTTAGTCCAAGAGCATGTGTACTCCCGTGGGAAATCGGTGCTTAAAGCAAGACACTGGTCTAGTTGTACCAAGAAGCACTCAAATAACAAGAAAAACTTTGTTGCCAACTTTGCAACCTGCACCGCGCCATTTTATGGGTATCTTTTTAAATGGCATTTTTTTCAGCATGAAAACGAGGCTGAGATTTTTAAACGCCTATAACTTTATCAAATGGTTACGAAATGTCACCAAAATCGCAGGCAATATACAATGCAACGTTCTCAATACCACAAGATGTCGTATAGCAAGTCACGTGACCAAATTATCATGGAAACGAGGCTGTATTACGAAATTGCCTTTAAATCCTGCTTAATAGTCTGTTAAATAAGGTAATATCCTCTGAAACTCACCACAAATCACGATAAGAACGCATCAGAGATGTTTCTAACCACTTACGTGTTAATTCGTTGGCAGTTCTTATGTCGTAAACTTTTTGAAGGGATTTTTAGTAAACCACAGGTAGCCCGTGGGACGTGTGGGACCTGTTTTCACCAAAATCGTAGGAAATACACAATGCAATTTTCTTAATCTCACAAGATGTTGCTTGGCGGGTGAGTTGACTTAGCGAGCATTAAACGAGGCTGGAATTGAAAACGCCTATAACTTTATCAAATGGGGATGAAATGTCACCAAAATCGCAAGGAATATCAAATGAAATGTTATTAAATGCTATAAGATGTTCTTTGCCAGGTCACATGACTTTCTAGATACTAATAATAATGATAATAATAACAAACATGGGCTTCCTGTTGCAAGTATTCTTGGAGGGCTGGGAACTGGAATGGATGTGAAATTTCACTGGCCGAAGCGTATGAACGAACCATAAAGGGTGACTATAAAGGAAACCAGAGATGCTGCTGTAATATCATCAGAAGAATCTCATCTCAATGACTCTGAACAAATGAAGACTTTGTATGATGCTGCTGTCCTGCTACGACAATGTGTCAACAAATGCAAGAAGTGGGGTTTCACAGGTTCCCTTAGTGACAGCATAACTGATGAGCAATTGCCAAATGAACTTACTCCTTTTTTAGATGGGTCATTCAAGGCCCCAAAGCGTCATTAAATGCAGATGAAAAATATTCAGAAGTATACAAGCGTGCTATGAGTCTTGCACAGAGTACTATCTCCATGACCTTGACAGAACGACAAGTGAAAAATTAGAAGTCAGAAGTACAAGTGAAATGCCACAACAACTTGCCGTTGCTTTAGCCGTTCACCAGGCAATTCGAAGTAAGGAGATTATCAACATGCTCCATGGTTTTGGTATGGCTGCCTATTGAGTACAACATGCTCCTGAGAGTAGAGGCACAGATAGAGAAGAGCGTCATTCAGCGCATGGAACAGAATGATGGAATCTATCTACTATACCTCCAGATATTGTCTTTGGCAGGCGCGTGTTCTTTGCAGTTGATAATGTAGATTTCGCTGAAGACACACATGATGGACAGTGCACCCTCCACGGAACAGCAATGGCCAGAAGAGAGAGCAATTCTATTTGATTATTAATTAAAACATGAATATTTAGAAAAAGACAAAAGAAAATTAAAAATTAAAAACAAAGTTAGCGCAAGCAATGAGCGCGCGTACTATGACGCCAACCGTTGTCTGGACTCTCATTTACCACAACAAATCGACCAATCAGCGCGCGAGAATTCACACAGTTGTGGTAACATATATATATTCTTTTTAATTAGGTTGGAAAATACTGCGGATCGCGCCATCCACGATATACCAGAGGCAACACTGCTAGGCTGTCAGAAACCTCCCAACTCTATCGGCCCTGTATACCCGTGAATCCTTCGGATTATTTGCAGAGGATGAGCTACCAATAACAGTACTACTCAAAGATTTTGCCTGGCTGCTTGGGCGTAACTTGACCAGAAATCCAATTGAAGAGAGAGCAGTAGAAAGTGAAGAGGATGACCTACAACGAAGTGAGCCTGTCATGCGCACAGATGTCCCTGTTTGGTCAGAATATAATTCTCTAATCCATGACAACGTGTCTGTAACACGCATTGGAGCTCCCCCATTGCTTGCCGCACCAGCGCATGAATGGAACACATTACTCACCATTTTGATGCAAGCCCAGGCAATCACCACAAAGGTTGTAGGCCCTGAGAAAAAGACTGTCATCTCCCTCGATATGGGCTTTTATCAACCGACTAATGAGCTTCAAATGGCGCGAAATGACCTCGGACATTTTATTCTGCGCACTGGTGAGCTATACGTGGTCATGGCACAGCTTCGAACACTCGGTGCCTTTATCGAAAACAGTGACTTGACTTGACTCGAATCGGAGCTTTATGGCCCCACAACAGCCAAACAAATGCTTCTACCTTGTGAAAAGGGAAGAGGCAGCTCATATGGTCACCTTGCAGGCCTTGTTCATCATGTATCAGAATGCTTTCCTTTCTGAACAAGAGCAACGCATGATTGAGCACCTCGAGAAGGCTGCAAAGCAGCTTGGTGAAGAACTGCACCAAAGGAACAACGGAGGATGTCAAGAAAGCTCACACCAGAATGGAAGAAGCCATCAAGTCTATGGATATCATCGGAAAAATGAAGGCTTTTGATACTGCGCACAACCGGTAACCAAACTGTGGAGTTGCGATAAGATCGAAACCTATTTCCCCGAATGCTTGTTGTATGCAAGAGCCGACCGGAAATAGATGTCAAAGAAGCTGTTGGAACATATGAATTTACTGTCGTACCAAGGTTGATGTTTGCTGCAGACGGAACGATGTTACACTGCACATCGAAGAGCATGTTGATGAAGATCCTAGAGAAGCTCCCAGTGAATAACGAGAACAGCAATGTGGAAAGTGGAGGAACACGCATGAAAGTATCTGTCATCGATGGAATGGCCGAGGTCCAATCCCTGGACAAGCCCTAAATGGATCAGGAACTGCTCACAGTTAGCAGATTACTTTACAGGGCGTATCTTTACAAAGTATGAAACCAGTGACGAAATCCGCCTAATTTTTGATAGGTATGACCTCCCAACATGTGAGTGAGTGTGAGTGCAAAGGAACGGCCAATGATATGTCATACCTTAGAAGCAACCAAGAGGTGGCAGATACAAAGATCATTTTGCATGCTCTTGATGCTACTGCCAACGGTGCTACGGAGCTGAGGATACACTCACCAGACACAGATGTCTTTATCCTGTCCCTCAGACGATATCCAGAGCTCTGTAAGGATACGTCATTTGTTACAGGCACAGGGCAAAACCATCGAGAAATCAAGCTACAGCCGATTGTTCGTGTTCTTGGCCCGGCAAAAGCAGCAGCACTTCCTGCGTTTCACGTTCTGAGTGGGTCGGATAACACAGGGTTTCTGCAATGCATTCAAGGAAGCTGATGTTGAAGTTGTCCGAGGGTTAGCAAGTCTGGGAGCAAGTGAGAGTCCTAGCCCCAAAACGGTGGATGCAGTAGAGAAGTTCGTATGCGAGCTGTTTCTTCCCAAGACTGACATCTCCAAAGTAAAACCGGTATCAATGTAGAAAGGCAGTTCTCAATTGCACAGATCTTTGTAGCTGTTCCGACAGTAGCGAGCCCTGCGAGAATGCACAAAATGATGAGTATATGATGATGATATCGAAGGTGATGATTCTGATGATGATGATGATTCTGATGATTCCACGAATGAATAGATCTGCAAAGGAGACTTAAGCTTGTTTAGTCTAGGCCGAATTTAATCTGATGTTGTTCCTATTTATTGTTCAGTCACTTCTTTTTGCAGAAGATTTTAGTATGGTACATTTAGGGCAAGGATATGTCAATTGGAACACTAACATCCTTAGGAGGTCCTAGCTTAGAAAAGATGTAACATGTAATATAGCGTGTCAGAGGTCTGATGTACAGCTTTTATATTATGTAAATGCCATTTGTAATGGTAAACACTAGACAATAGACACATACATGTCTGATGTTTCACGCTCGATTTTAATATCAGTGACGGATTAAAAGGGTTTAAAATTCATATTGTTTATCGTGTTAATGTCTTCTGAAGGGTTTGAAAACAGGTCCCACGGGCTACCTGTGGTTAATCCCTTCAAAAAGTTTACGACATAAGAACTGCCAACGAATTAACATGTAAGTGGTTAGAAACATCTCTGATGCATTCTTATCGTGATTTGTGGTGGGTTTCAGAGGATATTACCTTATTTAACAGACTTTAAAGGCAATTTCGTAATACAGCCTCGTTTCCATGATAATTTGGTCACGTGACTTGCTATACAACATTTTGGGGTATTGAGAACGTTGCATTGTATATTGCCTGCGATTTTGGTGACATTTCGTAACCATTTGATAAAGTTATAGGCGTTTTTAAATCTCAGCCTCGTTTTCATGCTGGGTCAAAAATGCCATTTTTTTAAATACCCCATAAAATGGCGCGGTGCAGGTTGCAAAGTTGGCAACAAAGTTTTTCTTGTTATTTGAGTACTTCTTGGCACAACTAGACCAGTGGCTAAGCACCGATTTCCCACGGGACCTAATTTTACTACATACGCTTGTTTGAAATCATTGACCTTTCCTGACCCATGTGCATGACCGCGTAAGTAAAAGCCTGGGTCGATACCTGCGTAGACGTCATCTTAACAAATCGCACACATTTTGCCATTGTCTGTACTCGTATTGATCATAGAAATGACGCCATAAAATGTTCAAAACTCAAGTGGAACAACGAGCGTAGCGAGTTGTTTCACTGCAAAGTTTGGGACATTTTATGGCGTCATTTCTATGATCAATACGAGTACAGACAATGGCAAAATGTGTGCGATTTGTTTTTTACAACGACGAAGCACTTATAGCTTCAAATGAGTGCGTAATAAACTGCTTTCGAGTCGAAAAAGGCCATTGAAAGTCAAAACGTAAACACTTCTAATTACCGTTGCCGAGAGAAAGCTTTCTTAGACAAATGGCAATTTGGTTCACCGATTAACTTCTGTAATTGACGGAATGCATGTGAAATCCTTTCAGTTTTTTTTTTCTGGATCAGAAAAGTTATTGTTATATAATTCAAAACTTTTGAGCTCTGAGAGAACTAGTCTAGTCACAAAGTCTGACTACACATGAAGTACAAATTCGCCGAAACTTTCTCCACTCAAGAGAAAACTCTCATTTTGCCAAATGGCACACTACAAAGAAGTTTGACTCACCGATTGATTTCTCCTATTAATAAAATGCTTGTGAAATCCTCACTTTCTTGTTTTTGGAAGCGAAGTTAACATCCATTTGAATTCACAAATCTCGCCGTGAAAGCACTTCCAGTTTGCAAAGCTACCACGGCTTGCGAGTGACGTCATTTTCATTGTATGTACTATTTTGCATATAGCGGAGAGCCAATCAGAACGCGAGAAAATTGGATGTTGTTGTAAAATCATTAATGCATTATTCTTCATGGCGCCTTTCGCTCACGGTCCCTGCACGCGGCTTGTATATAAACAACGACAACCAATAGACCAAAACACTTTCATAGGATTCGATGCATCAAATTAATGCTCTCTAATTTGTAAAACCTAACCATGTCTGCACTACGGCAATTATCGAGAGTTGCTGTTGCTGCGGTAGCGACTGTTTCTGGTGCATATGTCTCGTATCACAACCTCCAGAAGTCGGCATTCGCTGCCCCTTTATTCGATGAGGAGTTCAAAGGGAGGTTGACAATGTTGTTCAGGCCAAGCAATTCACAGTGGGATAACAATTGGGATATGTGCGAGAATATGGGGAAGAAGAAAAAAACAGGGGATTTGACTGATACTGGCAGTGAACCAGAGATCAAGCCGACGGGCAAGAGACATCTGATATTCATAAGGCATGGACAGTACAAGGAGAAAGAGGAGGATGAACAAGATAAGATCCTGACAGAGCTTGGAAGGTACATGTATATTACATTATATGTAGAGAGAAGACAATCGTATTATAGCATTAGGAGGAATTAATGTCATAAAAGGCGGTGGAGAGGGAATATTATTTTGGAGCATCTGCAAACAAATGAAAAGATACACTACGAGTGTATCCACAGGTACCCCAGGCTCATTATGCGTAAAACGGTTATTTCCCGGATATTTGATACAGTAAATGTATGGAGTTTTAGTTCGAATGGCCGTTTGCTCTAAAATAAAATTCAGTAAATCGTCAAAATAGTCTTACCTGTCTCTTGTGTGTTCCTTTCAGTTTCTGTGAAGTTTCAAGCCATTCCGTTCAATATTGAGTGAGTTACAGCAATTTTCCTTCCCTTAGTATAATTATTGGGAAGGTAGCAAACTCGAGGCCGATCAGCCGCCGATCAGCTGCAGAAAATCGCCTCGAATTCCCACAAAAATCCCGTACATCGCCAAAATTCCTTCAAATATATAATAACGGTTGCCTAAACACAGGTCCTTCACCACACTCAGCTTCACTTTCACTGCTTTACTTTCGAATTCGGTTTACAAGTGTGACTTTAAATTTTCACAATCCACAAGCAAACAAATACTCTTGATAGGTTGATTTCATGTTGGACCAGCATTGTTTAGCTATATTTTATTATTTTGAAGATTGATCTCTACATTGTACTTTCCTTGCGAATGATATATTTTGAGGTTGAGATCGAATCTTGCCAAGATCTTGACTGCCAAGATCTTGCAGCTAATCATGCAAGATCTTGCCAAGATTAGAACTTAGATCTTGCCAAGATCTTGGCGAGAGAAAATCTTGTAAGATCTTGCAAGATTCTCAACCTGGGTGCTGCAGGATTATTTGTCAAGTCTGTACATGTACTGTATTCAATGAAAGTTTCATTTTAAAAGGTATATTAATACATGTACAATGTATATAAAAATTAAGATAAAAGAAAGTCATTTAAACAATTATACTGTATCTAGAAATAGTTACAGGATGGCCCAAACTAGAGATGGATTTCAAAAGATTCAAATTTTGTAGCCTACGTGCAAAAATAATTTGTGTGCGCAAAGCACCATGGGCTCGGACAGAGGGTTTTAAATCTTTGTATAACCTTGAACATTGTTTCCTGTGATAAGTGAAAACGTATTGTTTACCTGTGAACCCTACAAATGTACATGTAGCTCTTAAGGTCTACATGTATCTTCTCTTCTTGTTTACCTGTGAGCTCTAGCCACAAATTGGCCCTATAAATACCTGTAGACTCGTTTAGTAAACAGCCCTAAAAACCCGAAATTAGTGAGCAATACATGTTGTACTCTAGTCCCCTTTGAGTTGCTTCGATTCATTTGGAAAACCGCTGGTACCGACATCTCATGTTTAACATGTACAATGTAATTATGTGAAAGCGAGGGTAACACTGAACATGTAAGAATTGCAATCTGTCTCGCAGTAGTTCAGATAGTGACATTGGACAATAGAAAATCACTCGCTGAAGAATTTCTTGTCTATCTACAATGTCTAGTCTAGCTATCGTTTCATTATGCAGCTTGCAGAGAAAACTGCCTGGTTTAGCTCCTTCGTAGCACCGAGCTTGATCGACTTCAGACTTGTATTTGCATTGTATTTGCATTACATACAGTGTACAATGTATATAAAAACTATAGTTTTTCAGAACAGAAAAACGTACCCTGCAGGACAGGTACTAGTGAGTGAGTGATGCAGCTTTATATAACAGCATTGCTATTGTTCTTGAAGACTATAAACTTGTAAGAATAAAGTTGTTAATAGAATAAGCATACAAGAGTAGACTCTAGTTACACAAGTTGAAATAAGTTGTAAATAGTTATTTTGAGTCAATGTGTTCGAAAATTCTGTGTGACTTAAATTGCTTTTTGTGTCCAGCTTTCTACCAATGTTTTGCAATTTTGTGGTGTATTCGCGCTGCATGCACTACATATAGGGAAATGCAGCATGGTCTCAGCATCGATGAGCGCCAACAATAGTATATATTTATAACCGGCTCATTGTTGAACAAGTCCTCAGGATTACCACTGAGATAAAGCACCCATACAGATTGAAGAATTCTGGTTCACACATTTTATATTATAGAAATCGGCCGAATGTGCATGTTGCTGGATTTGCTTGGTCCATGCATACACAGTGTAAACAATGTCTGAAACTTACACAGCTAGTGTATATCTTTGGGCTGCCAACCCAGTTCCAGTAGTTATATCGACAGTAAAAACGAATTTCACAAGCAAAATTCAAAAAGAACACTTGTCTAGTATGCTGAATGATGCGAGAAAGTATATGATTGTGAAGTATGCCAGACACCTCCATATATCTAAGGGTCGCGTGCCAAAGCATAAGCTTCTAATTCGTTGCTACCTTCGATACCCCTGACAAAGCATCAACCAATCAGAGTGCATGGCTGTTGTTTGAGCTGTGCGACTACTGAAAGTATTTGCTACTGTAAATAAATTCCACTAGCAAATTCAATTTGTTAACTAGCATTCTGCTAGTTGGCTACTGCTCTTTTGATCTCTGCTGCACATGTACAAAACTTACGGTAACACAATGTATTACCTAACTTTAAGTGAGCTACATGTACGTTTGTACATTTTGTACTTCTTTAATACAGTACATGTTAAATAAAAAATCCATTTTAATTTTAACTCCTTAATATATACAATGTAGTATGCAAATTATAAAAGTAAAACATTCCATTTTTAGGTTGCAGGCTGACTTAACAGGCCAACGGTTGAAATCCCTTAACCACGACTACACCAAAATAATAGTATCAGATATGATACGTGCAAAGCAGACTGCAGACCTGATCTGTAAGCATCTGCCTCATGTGCCGCTGGAGTCTTGTTCATTGCTTAGAGAAGGAGAGCCCTTTCCACCTGATCCACCTTCAGTCAATTGGAGACCTGAAAGTACAGTGAGTATTAACATAATACCTTGCTACTTGGTGGACTACATGCATGTATATGTACAATATACATGTATATGTACCAGTAATCTCTATTGCATATTAGATTAAACATAAATATTACTCCATATGATAAGGAAAATTGTTATAAGAAAAAGTACAATATGAAAGAGCATGTGAACTAATACATTTAAAGTGCCTACACAGGGCTAAAAATAACGGCCGGTCATCGGACAATGTCCGGCTAGAATTGGAACTTGTCCGATCAAATCTTTGCCTTGCTGGTCATTTTGACCGGTAAATGTTACTGCAGTTTCAACCAAATACAGATCTTGACCGGTGACTGACCGGCCATTATTTTTAGCCCTGCTACATGTACATGTATAACCCTCCGAAACGTTTTGAGTACTTCTGTGAAGAAAGGTTTGGTTTACAGTATATACTTTATGCTCTATGCTTGTTTGCAATCGTGTAAATTTGACCTTTCCTGATCCATGACCGCATACTAAGTAAAAGCCTGGGTCGATCCCTGGGTAGATGTCATCTTGACATCATATTATCTTTAAAATTTCTACTTGCAATCAATTGAAGAAATACTCTAAATGTTGACTTAAAATGACCTTTTTTCTTTAATAACAACTCACAAACTATGTATATTTTCTATGTATCAATGTTGTTGTAATAGAAAGGTGCCATGTAGAATAATGCATTGACGAGATGACATCGACCCAGGCTTTTACTTATGCCGTCATGGTTCAGGAAATGTCAAATTTACACGATTTCAAACAAGCGTAAGAACATTGAATATTCTCTGTAAACACAAACTTTCTTCACAGAAGTACATATTTGTACTCAAAACTTTTCAAAGGTTCGTAGCTATAAAACTTGCAAACAGGGTTAAAATTGGGCACTTTAAATGATTTTGACCACAGTCACAAAATAGACCTTATGCATGATGATGTCACCACCAAGCCTCACTTTGGCACAACATTTCCTCAACACAAAAGTGTGGATTGGTGGTGAAAGCATGACATTATCTCACAAGGCCTGCTATTGATCTGTGAATCATGAATGCAGTAATTGTTAATATACACGGGCATGAAGGAGGTCCTGAAAATTAGGGGGGGGGGGCAAATTGATGACTTCTGGGACATTTTCATTGATGGGTTCTGTCAATCTCTTCTGGGACTGGGCAGAGGGGAGGCAACTTATTGTTCTCCATTTTGGACAGAAGTTCTTCCAAGATAGTGCCCGCATAGAAGCAGCATTCAGAAAGCATGTTCATAGAGCAGATGTTATGCAAGTTGGAGATACCATAGAGGTTTACGTCTGCCATGGCAATGTCATAAGATACCTAGTGTGCAGGTAAAAATGTATTTCAATGATCACAAAATGCTTTAGATTTTAATATTGACATCATAGGACTTTTGTATGGAATTCAGCAGCCAGATACAAAATGTACTTTGTCAAGTGTTGTTGTCACACTCTGTATACTGTAGACCTTGATCACATCTGTATCAACTAATATGTACAGTACTTACAGTGTAAATTATGTATTCTTATGTTCTCACATGGCTGTGAAGCAAAAGTAAGTGGCTGTATTGGCTATTTTCAATAGCTTTATTAGCAGTGGCAGACAAACATAGCCACTAGCCAGATGGAAATGGGTATACAGTAACTAGCCAGATGGAAATGGGTATAACTAGCCAGATGGAAATGGGTATAACTAGCCAGATGGAAATGGGTATAACTAGCCAGATGGAAATGGGTATAACTAGCCAGATGGAAATGGGTATAACTAGCCAGATGGAAATGGGTATACAGTAACTAGCCAGATGGAAATGGGTATACAGTAACTATATAGCCAGATGGAAATGGGTATACAGTAACTAGCCAGATGGAAATGGGTATACAGTAACTAGCCAGATGGAAATGGGTATACAGTAACTAGCCAGATGGAAATGGGTATACAGTAACTAGCCAGATGGAAATGGGTATACAGTAACTAGCCAGATGGAAATGGGTATACAGTAACTAGCCAGATGGAAATGGGTATACAGTAACTAGCCAGATGGAAATGGGTATACAGTAACTAGCCAGATGGAAATGGGCATACAGTAACTAGCCAGATGGAAATGGGCATACAGTAACTAGCCAGATGGAAATGGGTATACAGTAACTAGCCAGATGGAAATGGGCATACAGTAACTAGCCAGATGGAAATGGGTATACAGTAACTAGCCAGATGGAAATGGGTATACATTAACTAGCCAGATGGAAATGGGTATACAGTAACTAGCCAGATGGAAATGGGTATACAGTAACTAGCCAGATGGAAATGGGTATACAGTAACTAGCCAGATGGAAATGGGTATACAGTACCTAGCCAGATGGAAATGGGTATACAGTAACTAGCCAGATGGAAATGGGTATACAGTAACTAGCCAGATGGAAATGGGTATACAGTAACTAGCCAGATGGAAATGGGTATACAGTAACTAGCCAGATGGAAATGGGTATACAGTAACTAGCCAGATGGAAATGGGTATACAGTAACTAGCCAGATGGAAATGGGCATACAGTAACTAGCCAGATGGAAATGGGCATACAGTAACTAGCCAGATGGAAATGGGTATACAGTAACTAGCCAGATGGAAATGGGCATACAGTAACTAGCCAGATGGAAATGGGTATACAGTAACTAGCCAGATGGAAATGGGTATACATTAACTAGCCAGATGGAAATGGGTATACAGTAACTAGCCAGATGGAAATGGGTATACAGTAACTAGCCAGATGGAAATGGGTATACATTAACTAGCCAGATGGAAATGGGTATACAGTAACTAGCCAGATGGAAATGGGTATACAGTAACTAGCCAGATGGAAATGGGTATACAGTAACTAGCCAGATGGAAATGGGTATACAGTAACTAGCCAGATGGAAATGGGTATACAGTAACTAGCCAGATGGAAATGGGTATACAGTAACTAGCCAGATGGAAATGGGTATACAGTAACTAGCCAGATGGAAATGGGTATACAGTAACTAGCCAGATGGAAATGGGTATACATTAACTAGCCAGATGGAAATGGGTATACAGTAACTAGCCAGATGGAAATGGGTATACAGTAACTAGCCAGATGGAAATGGGTATACAGTAACTAGCCAGATGGAAATGGGTATACAGTAACTAGCTAGATGTAGCTGGCTGGGAATTGGTAACTAGCAGGGTGGTATTGGGTAACTAGCCATCATTTTTTGCTGGCTACTGGCCCTTATTGACAGCATTGTCACATGGTCATTTATTAACTTTGTCCTTTAGGGCATTGCAGTTCCCACCTGAACGTGGGCTGCGCCTGGGCATTGGTCACTGTGGCATAACCTGGATCACCATTAGGCCTAATGGGCGGGTGTCTTTGCGAAGTCTTGGTGATACTGGACACCTCCCACCAGAAAAGATCACTTGATGTCAGTGTGAATGATCCAATGTATGTGGTTATTCAATACACATTTGTATGATTGCATATGGAAACTCAATCAGAGAATGCAGTGAAACCTAAAATCCAATTTGAAAAAAAAGGTTTTGTTTGTAAAATTCATATGTACTACATGTATGTATGTACATCGTGTGTGTATATATTTAGGTACAGTATGTTTATATGTACAGTTATGCACCAGTCAATTCCAGCAGTGGCCATCCCCACCCCCCACCGCCTGGCCAACTCCCGGGAATTAATTTTTTTTGAAAGATCCAAATTCCCCACGGTGGAGAAAAGCAAGTGTTCAAATGCCCCACGGTGGAGCCAAAGACATAAGGCAAATGTCCCATCCCCAGGCACATCCATAATGATCTACCCAATTGCACAGTTAATCCATGCAAAAGCATTTTTTTTATATGAATTAGGACCTTTTAAAAATCTCATGCAGAAGTGGTGATAAAAATATGCATTTCTTTCGACAACATACATTTATATTAAAGCTTCTCTTAGCTGATCTATATAAATGATGAATCGGTGTAATTATGTTGCAGTTAATTTTTGTTTTCAGTTATTTGTTTCTAAAAATATATTCACCCTCCCCTCCCCCTGTCTTTTCTTACCCCTCTCTTCCTTTATCACTTCCTTCCCCTACCCCTCCCCATAAGTCCCCACACATGCAGTGCTACATAATGCTTTAATTAACTATACTAATTACCATATTGCATTACCATACTGGATCTGTTGGTCCAAGCCTTAAAGTGCCAATGACATGAAAAAATCGATCCCATTTTTACTTCATTTTATTAAATTAAAGGCCTCCCTTAGCCATTTAGCCATCAATTTGGAGAGCGCGAACATAATTTTATTTTGTATTGAAGTCCGGCATAATTGCCAAAATTAGGCGACAATTTTTATGCCGTTAAAGATATGCTAATCACATGTGTGACGTCACTAGGTCCGACATTAATATTCACAAAAGTAAAAATATGGCTGACTGCAAGGATTCTATTAGAACAATTATGGCCGTCGTCAAGGTTTCTCAAAGTATTACATATTAAATTGAAAACTGGCCAAAATATGCACTTATTTTGTAGTATTTATGGTGACGAATATAAATGTGCAGACCTAGTGACGTCACGCATGTGATTATCGTATCTTTAACAGCAGAAAAATTGTCGCCTGATTTTGGCAATACGAAAACAAATATGTTCATGCTCTCCAAATTGATTTATCAAAATGGCTTAAAGGGAAGTCTATAATTTAATGAAATGAAATACTTTAACCACTGCACCACCAAGTGATCGATGTGAAATCCCTCTACTTATTTACTCTATATGATAGTGCTACTAGTACCCAGTTCCTCACATTCTAATCAAAATGTGCATATATGCAGTAAGATACTAAGTCAATCCAAAATAATCCCTAGTTAATTTTTTAAACCATTTTCTTTTTTCTTCCTTTTCCTTTTTTTCTTCCTATTCTTTTTTTTCTTTTTTTTTTTTCTTCTGTTGATTTTGGGTTTTAGAGCTAACTCACTACAGTAAACAACAGAGAAACATAACACTTCTTCAATGATCCTGTGAACTAATTCAAAGCCTAGCCCTACATTAAAAAAAACCTAACCATCACAATGAAAACCTACGGGATTTTATTGTAGTAGTTTTCTCTAGGGAGGGAGTTGATTCATCTTATGACATCACAGGATCCATGAAAAGTAACCAAAACAAGAGCCCATCTGGGCTTTCACTCGGGCCACATGAGATTGAAGATGAAATACACTTTCATTTGAAATCCTCTTAGTATCAAGTCGTGCTTTAATTCGCCAGTGAGAACGTCAAAAAAACAGACTGGTCTATTAATCGCTTTTATGGCATGACTATGATAACGCAGGATTCGAACAACAGAATACTGGCAATTCAAGTGTATAAATGCAATACAATGACATATTCAGACTTTGAATTTGATTGAAAATAGATCAAAAACTCGGGGAAATGTCCGGCTAAAACTGTATGAATAAATGTGAAATGAAACATAAATTTCATAGCAAGAAAAAAAATTGTAATTCCTATAAATGAGAAAGCTCTTCTATTAAGCCGCTTCTCATATACACAGACTGTTTCACAAAAAACATTTACGCTTATCGACACAAGAATTCAGTTGACCTTTCAAATAATTTATTCTGAGGTCCGCATACTCTAAATCACAGATGTTAAATAAAGCGATAATTAGAAGAAAAAGTACATTAACAGACAAACTGAGAGGAAATTTATTCAAATCAAAAAGAGTTTACTTACAGTACTTACGTAACTGAACTTTCGTTTTGGATCTTTTGGTAGTTTCATCTTCAATCTCATGTGGCCCGAGTGAAAGCCCAGATGGGCTCTTGTTCTGTCGTAAAACATGCCTTAGCTGTACAAGACCGCCCACGATGGAATAGATTTCTAACAATGACTCATTGAAAGTAATATCTCCTTGTCTCGCCTTGTCTGAGAGCTTTGAACTTTCTTATCTGAGCGCGCCTGACGAGATCTAACCTTTGATGATAATTCGATACCCGTTGATATCCAAACGTGTTTGGATATTGTATTTCGCTTACGTTTCTAAATGTACATTGGATCTGTCCAAACAGCGCTGATCGAATGTATTACGGCTCCTGGTTGTTCATGTATATTTATGGTCAACAAGAGCGCCAGTTGAAATATCCTGAGCCTGTTGGAAGGCTTTCGCCCTCGCGGGTCGACCATTTTGATTTACTGTATTAAATTCTGTAAATACATTAACCTGGCGATTGTTGCGTGACCAGCACAGTGCAATCTGATTGGTGTGAATTTGACCTTTAACGCATGCGCAGATCGCGTGCTACACTGAATAAAAATAAAAAAAATAACGACTTGCATTTTAAGACTCGGCGCTGCCACAGGCAGCCCGAGTAATTAGGGATTAAATGCCAGAAACCATACAAAATTTGCAAAATTAATACCTTGTTGTGAGAAACAAACACAATAGTACAATATTTTGTTGACATGATACTTGCACTTTAAAGCTTTATGACATAAAAGTACTGGAGTATGTAAAAGGAGGTGTGTTAGGCAAAAACTAACATAACACGCGTGTCTGATCTTGTTTATAATGTGCACCAAGGTTACAATGCACAAATATTAATTGCAACATTTGCTAGGGTTAGCATATGATAATTTGCACCACTGTTGTGATTTCTCTCATAACAAGGGGATGTCGATAATAGTCAGGCCATTGTCCTGGATGATGCATAAAATTGTACCCTGTTTTCAGTAATGGCCTGTACCAAACCCGAAATGATCCCGAACCCAAAATGATCCCCGAACCCGAAATGATCCCCGAACCCGAAATGATCCCCGAACCCGAAATGATCCCCGAACCCGAAATGATACTCGAACCCGAAATGATACCCGAACCCGAAATGATCCCAAAAACTGTTCATGTCGCACCTGAAATGATCCCTGACCCGAAATGATTCCCATTCAGTACCCGAAATGATCCCGCAATAAAACTCGGAATGGACTAAAGGATTTGGGGCTTTCGGAAGTGCAAACTTTTCGCTAAACTTCTTGCTAAAAGAAATAAAGCTCAAAAGTAAGAATGTTTACTAGTATTTTCTAATAGGACAAACCAACACTGGCAGACAACAAACAACCCGTCAATCAAACCACGTGACGTCGTCGATCATGTGACCGTAGCAAAAATCGCCCGTATCTCGCTGGAGATAAACAGCACAACAGCCATACCAATTCACGATAGTCACTAGCCATTTTTGTACTTCCTGGAAGTTGTAACCAGTAGCACAAAATCACAATCATGACTAAGAAAATCACGTCCCTATCGATGGAATTGTTATCACGTAAGCACATTTGATGATCAGACCTGAATTATCTTCCCAGCGATCATGTAAAGTTACAAATCGCAAAATAGACCCAAAAGTATATACAAAGGTTTTTTTTCGCTCAGTCTATAGGCATTTTGAAAGAAATTGTTGACATACTTTTGCTGGGTTGGTTGTTACTCAAGTTTTAGTTACGTCCAATAAAAATGCATATGACCTTTTTCTACTGGCCAATAAGCATGCGTTTCCCATTCATCATTGACACTTTGCTATCCTACTGGATATTGATAGGCAGAACTATTTCTCCATTGGTCGCAGCACGTGTTATTCGATTGCTTTCTTCTGCATGTTTTTATGCTGGTTGCTTGGACGTGATGAGGTGGCCATATGTAGATTCCAGGACTGACTCAGTAGAGTTTTCCTTCGTTTTACTTGTTCCTATTCTTGTTATATACCTGTTTCAAAAAAGGTTGTCCTGGACAAGCGGCAAACGAATTGCACCGTATTCCATTCCTCATAGCTGCCGCCAGTTAAAATGACAATCCTTTGTCGCTCGTCCGTGACAACCTTATTTGAAATAGGTGTATATAAATTTTGAAGACATCATAAAAATAAAACATTTAATAAAAATGTGATAGGTACTCACCAATGACGTTACACGGTTTTATTGACAGCTGCTGTTAATTAATCAACTAATGACCCGCTTAGTGATGGCTTTCTATGACACCATATATTAGCAAATTTCACTATAAAGACTCTGACGTTTCGACGTTTCGTGACTTGTTCTGGCTTTTTTGCTGTTTATCCCCAGCTAAATATGAGTGATTTCCGCTATCGTCACATTATCGATGACATCACATGGTTTGATTGACAAGGGTTGTTTGTCGTCTGCCAGTGTTGGTTTGTCCTTTTAGAAAACACTAGTAAACATTCTTACTTTTGAGCTTTATTTCTTTTAGCAAGAAGTTTAGCGAAAAGTTTGCTATTCCGAAAGCCCCAAATCCTTTAGTCCATTCCCATTTTTATTGCGGGATCAGTTCGGGTACTGATTGGGGATCATTTCGGGTCGGGGATCATTTCAGGTGCGACTTGAACAGTTTTGGGTGTCATTTCGGGTTCGGGGATCATTTCGGGTTCGGGGATCCTTTTGGGTTCGGGGATCCTTTTGGGTTCGGGATCATTTCGGGTTTGGTACAGGCCTGGATTTGAAGCAGAACATTTAAGCATAGTACACAATACAATGGTGCCTCTATAATTCCCTGCTAACAGACTGTCCTTTTCCTCCCTTTCTTTTGTTATCAAAGTATACCCTGCCCCCAGTGGTAACATCGTTTGTTGAGCATGCGTTGCGTTACTAAGCAACATGAAAACGCTTTTGCCACGCTTGGACGGGCTGACCAATGAGAAGAGTGATCCCACCGTAATTAGTATGCATACTAGTGATTGACGTCGGCGTGTACGCGTTATCATAGCGGGCTCAAATTGAAATTAGCAGATCTTGTATACAAACATGCGTACTGTACATTTTCATAATTTATTCGTCCATGGTTAGATCAAACAATGTTATGACTGGGGGCAGAGCCTGGTTTCTTACAGAAAGGGAGGAATAGAAGGTTCTGCAAGCAGGGACCTCTATACATGTAAGTAATAGATACAGAATGAGTGGCCGTGCCTTATGGGATGTACAGAATTGAGCTGAAATATGGCTTCTCAAACGTCTAGATGTATAGAGTAATGTTTTGTTCAGTTATTTTGGATATACGACCTATTTTGGCCGAGAAAATCGAAGCAAAAGTTTACGTGAATCAAGACGAAATCTGTATCAGATTTACGTATTGCACATAGACCCATTCGAATAATGGCGTCCAATTTAATTAACTATTGTTTAGTACTGACTAGCCTCGCTTACACGTTCAAAAGCTTTTGTGTAGACTGACTAGCCTCGTGTTCACGTTACCAGGACAATAGCTTTTTAAATTGGACGCCATTTTTCGAATGGGTCTATTGATTTCCTTTATTCTTGCTTAAATCATGCATTATTAATGAGTTTGTGTTCTGTAACATCACAGCACTTCATAACTCATCCATGTCCTTTTTTGAATAGATACAACAGTCGTAATAAAATGTTTTTCCTTTTCAGGAAATAAGCAAGTTTCGTATTCTCACGGATGAGCTTGAGCACTCGATGGCAGATCATGCGGGGAAATTCACTAAAATTAACCGATTTCTTGTCCCAATTCTGCTCACCCGACTTTTCCCTTGTGTAATGTTTTGTGTTTCTCTATCCCAAGAGGAAATGTATAAATTTATCTAACTGGAAAACAAAGTACTGAATCCTGTGGAGAACTGTCACATGATCTGAATTGGGACAACAAATGTACAAGCTAAATCGCCCAATCGTTCGTTCGTGAGAATACAAATCTTGCCTATTTGTTTCATTCTTTTATTTCTCCAATTCTTTTTGTTGGGGAAAATACTTTGTTCTCCAGGCGAGTTTTTTTTTTGTAACATCTCAATAACATGTACATTTATTTATTCTGTGAATTTTATTTTTATTATACAAACATTTATTTTTATGTTTGTGTACATGTACATGATGAGGTTACATTATTCTCTTGCATTGTGCACGTTACATTCAAATGCCGCGGCCAACACCCGCAAACATATCTCGAGAAAATCATTTTGCTATTCAAATAAATACATTTACCTTGAAATGGACACTACGTCATGGTGTTGTGCATGTTCGAATCGATTTACTACAACAGCTCAAGTACCGTTGCTCAGTACTTTATTGAAATTGTACGCAATATTAATCTTGAAGGCAATGTCTATATACAGTGTGTATGATCCCACATGTGCGCGAGCTTCTTCATCAGTTCGTATTAAAATCGCTGAAAAGAACTGTGTCCGGGACAGGACAAATACGTGCGAAGGCCTCTCACCGTGACACAGCCTCACCATGACACAGCCCCACCGTGACAGCCTCATCATAACACAGCCCCACCGTGACACAGCCCCACCGTGACACAGCCCCACCGTGACACAGCCCCACCGTGACACAGCCCCACCGTGACACAGCCCCACCGTGACACAGCCCCACCGTGACACAGCCCCACCGTGACACAGCCCCACCGTGACACAGCCCCACCGTGACACAGCCCCACCGTGACACAGCCCCACCGTGACACAGCCCCACCGTGACACAGCCCAACCGTGACACAGCCCCACCGTGACACAGCCCCACCGTGACACAGCCCTTACGACTTCACTAAACAGACACATTGTCCATAATGAATTTGATCTTGGAATCCACAATGCAACAATTATTTATTATTCTAGCATACTATTACTTTGTGGTACATGTAAGGGAAACAGTTTTTTTATGAAGCTGATGAGGCAAAGCAACGTTGACAGTTCTTAAGGTGGCTCGCCTGGATTTTCCAGGGACGCACTATACCCACTTTGAACGGCTGCTACTCCACTGTAAGAGCACGGTCGGGCTAGCCACTTCACCCATTTACTGGAAATAGAATAAACTTTCCAAAAATGTAGGTTTGTTTGACATCGGTGTTACCATAGCAACACAGCGTTGACGTCATGTGTTTTACATATCAGCAATTTTCTCGAAATCTAGACCTAAACTTTTAAAACGACCTAGTGTTCCTTGTAGTCTAAATGTAGGCCTTCAAGACTGCAAAGTTTAAAAAAATTGTATGAGAGCGTTTTCGAAAAAAAATGGGTTGAATATTTTCATTCAAAAAATAAACAATTCGCCTTACTTCCTGTTTAGTCGTCGAGAACTGTGTTTGCCGAACCGATCCAAACGCTGTTTTTAGCATATTTCATACCTGTGGCATAGGACTACTTCCCATGAAAATTTCATTCCATTTGCTTTATTCGATTTCGGTTTATGGAATAATAAGTAATGTAATAAATATGCTCATTTTACTCAAAATAGTAACGTATTTGCTAAGGAAGCTGTAATTCGAAAACTAGTCGATAAATATTTTTTGTAATCCATTCACCTGAAATTCAACATGTACTACCCTTGCCCTGTAAATTTCAAGAGCATTGAATCATTTTAAGGGCGCGAAATAAAAACAAAAACATAGGGAACTTTACATTCATCCACGCAAGCTTCATTGCTGTATCATTTTGTTTATAGCTTGTGTCTTTCCGAAATTTCTCTTTTGTCTAGATTCTACATACTTGTGTGCTTTTGAACTAACAAGTTTACCATGCACGCATGCTACGCTTCGCTACCGCCGGAACGCTCGTGCAAATTCTGTTCTTTGGACAATGACATGCAAATTAGTTAAACCATGAAGCTTGGCAGTGCGGGATGATAATGTTGAATAAGTGTGTTTTTAGTAACCAGATCTGGAAAAAATGCCCGTGACGTCTAGACCACATGTTCTAAATATAAATTAAAAACGAGATTTTGTATTAGTGATATTATAAAACCTTTTGTAAATAAATAGTATAAGTTATATTATAACAGCGTTACAACTGGCAGCGTGACTATTGTACTAAAAACAGAATTTGCACGAGAGTTCCGGCATTAGCGAAGTGTAGCAAAGCGTGCATGATAAACTTGTTAGTTCAAAAGCACACAAGTATGTAGAATCTAGACAAAAGAGAAATTTCGGAAAGACACAAGCTATAAACAAAATGATACAGCAATGAAGCTTGCGTGGATGAATGTTAAAGTTCCCTGTGTTTTTGTTTTTATTTCGCGCCCTTAAATTGATTCAATGCTCTTGAAATTTACAGGGCAAGGGTAGTACATGTTGAATTTCAGGTGAAAAGATTTAAAAAAAATTGTATCGACTAGTTTTCGAATTACAGCTTCCTTAGCAAATACATTAATATTCTGAGTAAAATGGGCATATTTATTACATTACTTATTATTCCATAAATCGGAATCGAATAAAGCAAATGGAATGACATTTTCATGGCAAGTAGTCCTATGTCACAGGTATGAAATATGCTAAAAACAGCGTTTGAATCGGTCCGGAACATACAGTTCTCGACGACTAAACAGGAAGTAAGGCGAATTGTTTATTTTTTGAATGAAAATATTCAACCCATTTTTTTTCGAAAACGCTCTCATACAATTTTTTTAAACTTTGCAGTCTTGAAGGCCTACAATTAGACTACAAGGGACACTAGGTCGTTTTAAAAGTTTAGGTCTAAATTTCAAGAAAATTGCTGATATGTAAAACACATTACGTCAACGCTGTGTTGCTATGGTAACACCGATGTAAAAATAACCTACATTTTTGGAAAGTTTATTCTATTTCTAGTAAATGGGTGAAGTGGCTAGCTCGACCGTGCTCTGACAGTGGAGTAGCAGCCGTTGAAATTGGGTATGGTGCGTCCCTGGAAAATCCAGGCGAGCCACCTTAAAGTGCTTATAACCCTTCTTGCAAGTTTTATAGCTATGAACCTTCGCAAAGTTTGAGTACTCCTGTGAAGAAAGTTTTGGCTTACAGAGAATACTCAATGTTCTATGCTTGTTTGAAATCGTGTAACTTTGACCTTTCCTGACCAATGACCGCGTAAGTAAAAGCGTGGGTCGATACCTGCGTAGACGTTATCTCATTGATGCATTATTCTTCATGGCGCCTTTCTATCACAACAACATCGATGCATAGAAAATATACACAGTTTGTGAGTTGTTAGTAAAGAAACAAGTCATTTAGTCAACATGTTAAGTTTGCAAAGCCGAATTAATTATATGACGTCAAGATGACGTATATACAGGAATCGACCCAGGCTTTTACTTGCGCGGTCATGGGTCAGGAAAGGTAAAATTTACACGACTTCGAACAAGCGTAGAACAAAGTATTCACTGTAAAACAAAACTTTCTTCGCAGAAGTAATCAAAACGTTTCGGAGATTCATAGCTATAAAAATTGCAGAAAGGATTATAGGCGACTCAATCGAAAACCGCTTTAAGTTACAAGGTCATTGTCAGATATCGATCCCACGCGTGCGCACTAGCCATCAAATTACGACCGTAAATAGACATTGTATTGCTCAGAATTTTACAGTACTTTGTATGGAAGTTTGTGTTTGGAGTCCAATTGTGAAACAGAATTACAAAAAACCTTCAAATGTATCGTTTGCAACGTATTTTTGCTGCCGCAGCGAGCGAGCAAGGCAGCAGCCCTAATCTGTAACGAATCATAAAAAATAGCAAAAACCGTATACGACAATTCTGTCGGTGGTACGTTGGATCTTGCGGAGAGATCTGATCAGCCAAAAATACTAATAAGTAAACAAGTCCAAGGACTACAGAAAAGCTGATCGAACAACGTATATATTGAGAATTCTACGATATTTCGGCTGGCCAAACCAGCCTTCTTCAGGTAGATCTTACAAATGAATATGTTACAATGGCAAGTATAAATATCAAGGTGATTACACAATCTAAGAGGAAAAAGGAAATGACGTTGTAAAAATATGGATTTGAGATAACATAAAAACACGGGTCTACAAGATAACATATTAAGTTTCATCACGTTTGTTCATGCCGAGAGGTTCAAGAGTTTTAGCTATGTCGATAAGATATGACTCTCTGGCTTTACGAATAGAGTCTCGCGAAGAATATATTATTTAACAACAACAACAACAATTTTTTTATTTACCCTTATAACTAAAATTAATACAATAAATAAGAAGAAATATAAATACTAAGGGGGGTGCTGGCTTCCTGAAATAACCATATAGGGTTAAGGAACCAGGAAGCCAGATTTAAAGGAAGAAATATAAAATACAAGGTCGGAGTTACACAAACGCACACAATGCACACAAATACACACACAACCTAACATTATAATGTATGTAAGAGAAACTAAACAGCAAATAAATCATAGTATAAAGCATGCAGTATAAGCCTGGAGGTATATACGGTAAATAAACACAAGAAAATAACTTAAGCTAATATTTACTTATAAATTCCTTTTTCAAATTCTGTTTAAAGGTTCTTAATGAGGACAATTTTGTATGTTCACCAATTGAGTTCCAAATTTTTGGTCCTTTGAATCTAATATTGAAAAGACCATAATTGGTTCTTGCTCTAGGTAAGTAATATGATTGATTTGCTGCAGATCTAGTATTATAACTATGAACGTTTTTTACATAAGTGAAGAAGTTATCAAAAGCAGAAGGTAATAATCCATTGTGAATACTGAAATATGTAAGGAAACAAGGTCAAATAACTTAATAATGTTCAATGATTTGTATAGTGGGCTTGAGTGCTCATCAAATTTTGAGAATGTCATAATGCGCATATGTCTTCTTTTGCAAAATGTAAAGAGGTTGAAGTGTGGTGGGGTAAGTATTACCCCAGACAATTATTCCATATATTAGGAATGGGTAAATTAATGAATAATAGAGACTTACAAGGAGATCTGAACTAACAAAATAGCGAAGTTTAGACAGAGCACCCACACTTCTCTTTAACTTCTTTGTAATACTCTCAATCTGAGGTTTCCAGCTTAGATTAGAATCAATTAAAACACCCAGATATTTAATGCAATCATCGTGACGTAGTTGCTTATTGTTTAATAGAAGGATAAAATTTAATAATATTTTCCTTTGAGGGGGATGGAAAATGACAAAGCTAGATTTTTCTATATTAAGTGAGAGTTTATTTGCACACAGCCAAGTATGAACATTTTTTAACTCAGTATTTATGTTAGATTGTAGTAGAGCAAGATTTTTATGTCTGCAGAATAGGTTAGCATCATCAGCGAATAGATGAAAGTCAAAAAGGTCAGAGCAGCAATGAAAGTCATTTATATATAATAAGAAAAGTATTGGCCCAAGGACTGATCGCTGGGGGATACCACAAGAAATATTATGTGAGGCTGAGGTGACATTGTTAACAGTTACAGTTTGTTGTCGGTTACTAAGATAGGAAGCAAACCAGCTTTTAGCGACACCTCTTATACCATAGTATTCTAGTTTCTTTAGCAGGATCTCATGATTCACAGTATCGAAAGCTTTACTAAAATCTAAAAATATCCCACAGGAAAAATCTCTTTCATCAATTGCTCTTTGAATTTTATCAATTATTTTAAGAATTGCATGATCAGTTGAATGTCCTGCTCTGAACCCAAATTGATTTTCAAAGAAAATGTTCTTCTTGTCAAGATAGTCAATCAACCTGTTACACATGAGTTTCTCAAGGAGTTTGTTAAAGATACAAAGGAGGGAGATTGGGCGATAATTGCATAGGCTAGTCTGTGGACCCTTTTTATATACTGGTATTACATTTGCCATTTTGAAATTATTTGGGACTATCCCAGTTGAAAGTGATAAATTAAATAAAGTCTCTAAAGGTTTGCTTATTACAGATTTAACAATTTTAAGAATGTTAACAGGAATACTAAAAGGACCAACAGCCTTACCAGTTTTTATTTTAGTTATTTCAAGTTCAATTTCATCTGCAGTAATGGGAAAAAGATAAAAACTATCACAAGAGGGAGTAGGTAGGTAATCTAAAGGAGATTTGTGAACATTTGGTATCAAACATGCTAGGTCCTTCCCTACGTTGGCAAAATATTTATTGAAAGCATTAGCAATTATGGTTGGATCAGTAATAATATTATCATTAACAGAAATTTTAACAGGGGATAAGGGATAAGTTGCATGTCAGTATTAGAATGGTTAGAGCAAGAAAGGAAATGTTCAGAAACTGTGGTAGGTTTAGATTTAATATTAAATTTGTCAACTGCTCGTCTGTGTTCATTAAATCGGTCTTTGAGCCGTCGTTTAGTTTCACCGATGTATTGTAAGCGGCAGCGATTGCATTGTACCATGTAGATAACGTTACTGGACGGTGTTACAAGTGATGTGTGACTTAATGAAACGGGTTTCCCCGGTGGAAGAAAAAGTGTAGCTAACGAGGCCATGATTAATGTAAGGACAAGTGGCACAGTTTTTTCCGCAGCGGAAAGAGCCAGATGGAAGAGCAGGTTTGTTAGTCACATTACGTAGTTGTGATTTGACAAGTAGGTCACGAAGGTTAGGGCAACGGCGGTGAGCGATGAGAGGCAGGTTAAAAAAAAAACGTCTTTACAACGATTAGAAGAAAACAGTATGTGAGAATGTTTACGAATCAGTGATGAAATGTTAGGTAGTGCTGGATTATATGTGATGACGAAAGGAATTCGGTTAGAATCTTGTGCATGTTTAGCACGAGAATTTAGAGGGCACACTGAGGCTATTTGCTGATGATGCTTTACTGTATCACAAAATCAACTGTGAAGATGATACTCTTGCATTACAAAGAGACTTAGATAAATTAGGTTCATGGGCTAAGGACTGGCAAATGGTGTTTAATCCCACCAAGTGCTACAAGATGTCAGCCTACAGAAACAAGTCGCCAATATTAAAAGACTATTCCTTATACAATCAGAAACTCTCATCAGTAAAGAAACATCCTTACCTTGGCGTCATGCTGTCAGATGATCTTCGGTGGAACTCTCACATAAACAACATCGTAAACAAAGCGAACTCAACACTTGGATTTGTTAAACGTAATTTATACTCGTGTAGTGAACAAACTAAGCGTGCAGCTTATGTTACAATCGTACGCCCACATCTCGAATATGCATCAGCTGTGTGGGACCCATACAGACAAGACCAGATCAAATCTATTGAAGCTGTCCAAAGACGCGCTGTGAGATTCATCAAAAATGACCATAGTTGGACCTCCAGTGTCACCAACATGCAGAAAACACTCCAACTAGAAACACTTAAAGATAGAAGGCTTGCTCACCGTTTAAACATATTTTACTTAGCTTTACATAATTTAATTGCATTACCTATTCCTAACTATTTTTGTTACTCAACACGTACAACCAGAAATCATTCAAGCACTACATTCATTCAAGCAACTGCACACCATGATTACTACCTATTTAGCTTCTTCCCTAGGACCATAACAGATTGGAACTCTATCCCCATTAATATAAGATCTCTTAATTATGTAAAATTTACTAGCTCAACTAAATCTCACATCTGTAATAACTTTTCACGTAATAATTAAGTACTGTACTTATATATTTTTTTTATTAGCATTGGTTTTTACTTATTATTTTCTTGCATTTTATTACATTTATTTAATTAATTATCTTTATTCATTTGGATTCATATCGTAATTCTATATTTTGACTATCATTGTAATATTTACTATTATCAGGATTTTGTTGACCAAAGATTGTAAATAAGTAACATTTTATTTTGATTTGGTCCTGGACTCGATGCGAAAGCGTTGTTCAGTAATAAACGTAAACGTAGCCTATAAAGCATGACGTTACGAGAGAAAGAACGCTTATAACCTCGCTTTAAGAGGTGAGACTTTAATTCATTAGTGCGAAGTTTGAAGGTTTCGTCAGTGGAACAAATGCGAAGAATGCGGAGTGCTAAACTAAAAGGGATAGCTTTTTTAGTACGTAAAGGATGACATGAAGAGTAGAGAAGGTGTTGGTGTTCATCAGTAGGTTTGGTGTAGAGATCAGTCTCGATGTTTCCGTCTTTAAAGATCGGACTGTGACATCGAGAAAAGAGATGTCGGTGAAACTGTAAGACGAAGTGAATTTAATGGTAGGATGAAGAGCGTTGAGATAATCGATGAATACTTTTAAACGATCTTGGCCCTCCGTCCAAATCAGAAAAATATCATCGATATATCTCAACCAAGTGTGTGGTTTGTAAGGGGCTTTGGAAAGAGCGTTAGTTTCAAAATTACCAAGGAATAAATTAGCAAAAGAGGGGGCCATGCGGGTCCCCATAGCTGTACCGTGGATCTGGAGATAGTGATTATTATTAAATGAGAAGTTGTTCATAGTAAGGATCATGCGTATTAAATCACAGAGCGTTTCAGTAGGAATGTGTTTGTTGTTACGAGTTTGAAGGAAGTGACTGCATGCATCAATACCTTCGTTGTGAGGTATGTTAGTATACAACGAGGAAACGTCAAGAGTGACAAGCATAGCTTAGCTGGAGGTTTAGCAAGTATGCGAAGTTTGTTAAGGAAATCGTTAGTGTCTTTAACGTAAGAAGAAAGAGAAGATACTAAAGGTTTAAGTTGATGATCAACAAATTCAGAGATGCGTTCTGTGGGATGGATATTAGATGAAACTATGGGACGGCCAGGGTTACCAGGTTTGTGTATTTTGGGCAGTATGTAAAATCGTCCAGGTTTGACGTTGGTGTGTATGAGGTATTGTTTGGTTTTGTCATTGATAGTCCCTTTCTTAAGCATGCGTTGAACATAAAATATGATGCGTTTTTGTATGTCGTTAGTGATGTCTGCGTCGATTTGTTTATAAAATGTATGGTTATTGAGTTGTCGATTACATTCGTCTATGTACCATGTCCTGTCCATTACCACCGTACCAGACCCCTTGTCTGCGGGTTTGATGACGATGTCTTGTCGTTGGTTAAGTCGGTGAATGCTTTTACGTTCACTATTAGATAAATTATCAGAGAGTGCGATTAGGTTTATTAGTGGTAATTTCAGTTTTAATAGCTTCAAAAAAAGCATTTAAAGCAGTGTCTCTATCAGCGGGAGGCGTCCAAGTGCTCTTAAGGTGAAAGGGATTAACAGGTTGGTTTGAATTAGAAGTGTTATAATCGTGAAAATATTCTGTTAAACGCATACGTCGAGAAAAGTCATGTATGTCAGCTGTAACTTCCGGCCAATTAATGTGTCGCGGTGTGGGGCAGAAGGTTAAACCACGAGCAAGTATTAGGGTTTCGTCCTGAGAAAGTGGTGTCTGAGTTAAATTAATAACTACGGTAGTGTCGAGTTTATTATAAATGTTCTTTATAGCAGAAAGGTTGGGTGCTTTATTTTTACGTCTACTACGTTTCTTATTAGGGTTAGTCGTAGGAGGTGCAAAGTGGTATTGTGCCGATTAGTTCTGTATTTTAAAAGGATTTCTCCTTTTTTGCGTCTTCTATTATTAGAAAGCGTTTTTTTACCACAATGCATCACTTCTATTGTCTTTTTTACCACTGCTTTGCACGGATTTGATCGTCACGTGACATTACACGAGGTGGAATCTACATTGTTTGAGCGAACTACGTTCAACCGTTCTTTAATGCATTTCTATGTATGCAATCCTTGTGTAATCATGTGTAGACGTGTTGGCGAACTGTTTCTAACTCTGTGTGAACTATCAGTTTCCAAAGAGCAAGATCTCTCCTGTTATCAAATGGTGAGCAGCAAAAAAAAAAATTCCTATTGGCTTCGATAAACTGCCGTCAAGCAGCCGGTTCAAAATACAATTAGCATTTACAATTACATTCTCAATTACAGTTGATTTCCGGTGTCAACTGAACTTCACCGGGGAGAACAGCAGTTTGTTGTGCCGGGAATCTTAAGAAAATGTCGGGAATTGGTAGGCTCAGGGAATTTACCGGGAGATCGTTGATATGTCGGGACAAAATGAAATTAAATCGCGACAACTTTTGAGTTACACACCACATCTCCGTCAAACAGGATTCAGTCGCACGATAGCCCCAAAACTACAAAATATATTCATCTAACACCTTGGCATTTTTATCACCCAGTAATCTATTTTTCCTGCCAAAGTGCTACTGTAGATTCTCTTCTAATACACTTCCTTAACTGAGCGGAGCAGCATTCACTACCTGTTAGGTATACTAGTCTAGCATGGTATTGACTGTAAAATTGCATGTAATCGCCGTGTTGAAGTACAGGCAGCCCAAGCTCTGTATTTGCACTGTGTGACCACTTTTGTAAATATCAATCCATTATTTAACTTAATTCTCAGATAAAGAAAATAAACTTACCTCAAGAGTTTGCTGTTGTCCTGTTGTTTCTCTGGGGTATGGGAATGGCGTTTATGGGGCATTTCTCTCACTTTGGATTTTTCTCTCTGTCTAAAAGGAAGGAAAGGCTGCACACTCAAATTCAAACCACGATTCACTTGAGGCCGATTTTTCTCACGAAAACCCGGCGTAATTTCCTCCGTCAGGTGAAAGGTACAGACAGGTACAGTTTCGAACATGACCGTTGCAAACTCGGCTTTGTAGCCTGGTCATGACCTCGATTTTTATTTTTATTATTATAGTGCAATGATGAGAAAGAATATAATTAACCTCGTAATTACATAAAATCCTGTGAAATTAAAGTATCGAACACTACAGTTTTAATAGATTAACGTACTTTACATGCGATCATTTGAATCAATCAAAACCCGTGAAAATTAACTAATACATCAATTTGCTTAATTATAAACTCAAACAATAAAAGGAAACGGCGAGATATCCCAGCTTTCCTTTTCTACGCAGCAGGCTTTCCTTCTAGCGCTCTTGTGTTCAACATGTTCATTAAAGTAACCAGAAAAGTAACTTGTTACATGGGTTTTATTCTTCGTGATGATATAATTTCTTTCTTTACCATAGAGCCGATTCACTTGTAGACCCGTTTCAAAATAAGGTATATGTGTATAATAATATATCGAGAGCGATGAGGAAGACTAGAAATCTTAGTGGAATATCGCCACAGTGCCGACTTTTCCATGGCACTGAAAGATGCGAGACTTTTGAGAATTTTTACAATTATTTCCAAGTCGTGTAAAACTAAAATTGTTATACAACTCGTCGAGATTTTACTTTTGTTCCTCGAAATATTTAAGGTTTGATTGCAAATGATTTGCCCAAATTACGAAGTTAAATGCCCTAGAACCAATCTGTTGCTATCAACCGTTGAGCGGAAGTAAAAAATACAAAAAATGCCATATAATAAACATCTTATTAACCTCGCTTGCTCGGTCTGTACAGAGAAATATCGGTCTGATATTTCTCTGGACAGACCACGCTCTGTTAATAAGTAGTATTTCATAGAAATACCGCCCTGTATTGCATTGTAAACCTGAGCTCTGATTAGCTGAAATATAATATTTATAGGATAATCATTTATTTTAGGGTCGTCATCAGTGTAATAAAACCGTATCAACAGTGAAGTGATATGACATCACTTCACGGGTTGTATTGCCCAATCAAATTTTTCGTTATAAATTACTTAGACCAATCAAATTGCTTGAATTATTTTTTTGCTGAATGCTGACACCAGATTTCCGCCAATAGACCCGTTTCGCATTCAAGAATTACCACATACCTCGCTGGTATTTGTGAATATTTAACATCAGAATGAGACTAGTGTTGAGTAAATGCGTCTGTGGTCATCGCATCCAGCGGTAATACTGAGTCTCGCTCACTATCAACCTCGTTCCCAGGGGTCTTTACGCGCCTAATCAAAGATGGCGTCGAAAGTACCCCTGGTACAGGCTGGTCATGTGACCCAAAAATATGCCCAATATGTGGGCATATTTTGAGGAGCATCCGCCATCTTGGATTCATCATCGCTGAAAAACGGTTAGCGGTTGAAGTGTGATCCCAATGAATTCAAACCGTACATTATTCTACTTGTACCCAGTTGCGAAGTGAGTATAATAAAAGGCAAAAACGCTAAGTTCTGATGAATTTGTAGTTGTTTTCAACGAATTTTGAACGCGCAATGCGAAAGACGACATCACCAGTTTATTTTTCAAAGCAAAAATGCACGCGCTATTTGAAATTCTCCAATCAGCGCGCGCTTAACGTCTAGCCAATCAGTGGCCGAATCCAACCAGCCTGTACCAGGGGTACTTTCGACGCCATCTTTGATTAGGCGCGTAAAGACCCCTGGGAACGAGGTTGGCTCACTATAAGCCGCCATTTTGAATCGGCTAAAAGGGCGCCCGCAGTACCTTTCCGCTGATGTCCATAATTTCTGGCAATGAGTAAATGCGTCTGTGGTCATCGCATCCAGCGGTAATACTGAGTCTCGCTCACTATAAGCCGCCATTTTGAATCGGCTAAAAGGGCGCCCGCAGTACCTTTCCGCTGATGTCCATAATTTCTGGCAATGAGTAAATGCGTCTGTGGTCATCGCATCCAGCGGTAATTCTTGAATGCGAAACTGGACTATTAGTGACGTGCGCGTCCACCTCGATTTGCTGTTTTCTGAAAGAAATGGCGGCTTCAACTAGTTCGAGGTTTGTAGTCGTTTCTGAAGAAGAAATTACACGGTTTCTTAAAAAAATGAAAACAAAAACAGCGCCAGAAAGGCTAACGAAAACTTCGCGTTATTCAAGACTTTTTTAATCCAAAAAACAAGGAACCGTGGTGAGCCTTTATTGCGCTGTAAATGTTGTATCTACTGATATCGACCCTAAACTGAATGTAATACAATAATAATATGGCATGCATAAAAACTCGTGAATAAAAACGATATCAGGATCTTAGCATCTTCTCGGATAAGGACGTAAAATCGTAGGGCCAGTGTCCCCAATTAGCTGCAAAGCTAAATACATTGACACTTAAATAAAGTCACTTACTTATAATCATATCTCTATATTATCCTATAAATAACAAATTTATGGCAAGATTTATCACGAAAACAAAGTAGCTTACTGGAGGATAGATTTCTCGGAAAACAAAAGTTTCGATTGGCGAACGCGTCTGCACACTAATTATGTATTCAAAATTATGTAATTCTGATTGGCTGATAAAGAAATGGCGCGAAATTTCCTGCATTTCGATTGGCCTGATCTAGCCATGAAATACCGCTCTGTAGTTTCATAGAAAAACCATGAAATACCGCCCTGATTGGCTGAAGTAGGATATTTATATATAGGTGGATACTTACTGGTTGTTTCATGGTTTTCTATGGAATACGGGCGAATATTTCACGAGAAATTTGTATTATTTAGTATACAACGAGCCTTTAGGCGAGTTGTATACCAAAATAATATGAATTTCGAGTTCAATTTTCGCCACTATTCCATAGAAAAACATGAAATAACCATATTATCCTATAAATAACAAATTCACACAAAGATTTATCACGAAAACAAAGTAACTTACCGGACGATAGACTGCAAATTTTCTTGCCGGAAAACACAAATTTCGAGTGGCGACGGCGCACGTCTGCAGACTAATTATGTATTCAAAGTGGTGAATTCTTATTGGCTGATAAAGAAATGGCGTGAAATTTCCTGCATTTTGATTGGCCTTGACCTAGCCATGAAATACCGCTCTGTATTTCATAGAAAACCCATGAAATACCGCCCTGTATTTCATAGTAAAGTTGAGCTCTGATTGGCTGAAATATAATATTTATAGGATAATCACCAATATGCAATGAGTCTTAGGTGAATTAATTGTTTAGTATACTTTCCGAGTTGACTATATCAGGGAAACATATCAAGACTAATCTGCTCACTTTTTTTTTATTTCTGGACATGCGGTGCGTCATTGAAAGATACATACGGAGAACATGATCGATTCTTCGTTTACTTTGCATTCCGACGAACCACGCAACATTAGTGCGCTTAGGATAGGATTGCAGTTTTTCATTTAATCGATTTTCCAACATTTAAAGACCCTGTGTCCGAGTCCATGGTGCTTTGCGCGCGCAAATGATTTTCGTAGGCTACGTTATTGTGTGACTCGAATCTTTCGAAATCCATCTCTAGTTTGGGCCATCGTGTAATTATTTCTAGATATACATGTTTAACTGACTTTCTTTTATCTTAATTTTTGCGGGACCATGTTCCATTCAAATGGCAAGAGCAATGCCAACAGGCGTTCTATAGCCTGAAGCAACTGTTACTGAAGTGCTCACATTTCCACGTTGGAACCACCCCTTTGTGATCGAATGTGACGCAAGCCAACACGCAGTAGGGGGAGTGCAGTCACAAGCAGACAACGAGGGCGCAACCGGGTAATTGTCTACTATTCAAAGGCTTTTTCTATCAGTCAAAGAAAATGGACGACCACAGAAAAAGGGTTTTGCACTTATTCAAGCAACATGGAAGTGGAGTGTCTACTTACGAGCGAACCCTCTCGCACTCTATACCGACCACAATCCCTTCGTCTGACTACGCAAGCAGAAAGATCCCCAGCGCGCTGGACGGCTGAACTTGAACAGTTTGAATACTCCATTATCTACAAGCCGGCTGAAGCCAATGGTAACGCCGACTGCCTCAGCAGGAATCCAAGGTACGAAAACGCTGACTGCTCTTACGCAGATTCGGATCATGATCCATTTGAAGAGCACGTGCTGGCCACTTCAGAAGACGATTTCAAGGCCGCCCTCATGAAGGAACAAGACCTAGATGTAGTAATAGGCCCTTGCCTGCGTTTAGTGAAAGACAGCAATACTGTTAAGCAGGGCCGCTTCAAAAGGGTGAGTCGACAACTGCAAGTAGAAGATGGAGTACTGACTAAAGCAGGGAGGCCAGTTCTACCGGCTAGCTTACGGCGGTTTGTTGTCGGTGAGCTCCACTCCGTAAGCCATGCCGGGGTGGATAAGACCTATTCACTGTTGAACAACCGTTTCTACTGGGTAGGCATGTACAACTATGTTAAGAACTTTGTTCAATCCTGCGACACGTGTACACAGGTCGGGCCAGCCTCGATGACACCCAAGGCCCCACGTGTGCCTATTGGTCCCGACGAACTCCACCCAATGCGTGCCATTCCAATAGACATTGCAACACTGCCCAAGACAGACGAGGGTTACCGATACTTCCTGCTGATTGGGGATATGTTCTCCAAGTACGTAGAAGCCGAACCAATGAAGGACCAAACTGCAGATACTGTGGTGAAAACGTTTTGGAAAGGCAAGGTCACTAGACATAGGTGCCCGATAAGTTTGCTGTCGGACCAAGGAAGAAACAGACGGCGCAACGATGAAGGCATTATGCGATCGGTTTGGAATTACAAAGAGACGCAGTGCGCTCAATCAGATCCATTAAGCAAGTTCTCAAAGCGATCATTGATGAACGTAAACTCCCTGAGAAGTCATGGGTAGAGGTTCTACTTAGCCTACGGATTGCAGAGAATGCATCGGCCAAGTGCTCACCGTTTGAAGTCGTTCATGGTAGAGACCCTCTTTTGACGCAGGATGTACTGCACGTATCCGGAGTGGATACCGTCGTTGCGTTTCTGATGTATGCTGGCTGACCTCGGTGTCTGCTGGTGCTGGCGGTTCTTGTACCTCAGCCTCCACAGCAGTGTCTGCTGGGCATTTAATTTCGAATCCCGGTCTAGAGTATACGTAGCGAGTAGAGAAATGCCGAAGAAAGACGACAGTCAGCGAGGCGAAGCGACTCGCCAAACAATCCTTCAGCAGTCCACATTTTGCTTTCTCTAGGTCTACAAGAGAACATATGCGGTTCAAAAGGACTACGTGAGTGAGTTTCCCAGGGATTTGCTGCACTAAGGACTGGCGGGCTTCGTTGGAAAGACGAAGCAACCAAGGCGCTGCGAAAGGTTTATTACATGTAATAATTTCGCACGACTTAGCTCCACTGAGGTGTTTATACCACTTATATGTATTGTGAAACGTCAGATTTGCATTTTTATTAGCAAAGAAAGCAATGCTCTTAACCTTTGTGTTTCCTCCTCCAGTACGTCCAGAATGTCCTGCTACCAAAACTACGACCGCAGAATCAAACTCCGATCTGCCCATCCTCGGAGACCCAGGGGCGGTTAGTGAGCGACGGACAAAAAAACTGACGGAGGGGGAGGGGAGAAGGAAAAGGGGTAGAAGGAGAAGAGCACATATTTCTCCTTCTCCTTTTCCTTCTTCCCCTTTTCCTTCTTCCCCTCCCCCCTTCCCCTCCGTCCCCCTTTTGCCCGTCGTTCACTAACTGCGCCCCTGGGTAACCGAGGATGCGATCCGCCGACTCAAGTGCGAGTACGATTTTTGCACTAAAATATATCACTCACAAGGAAAGTAGAGATCTTCAAATACAGCTAACCAATACTGGAGACATGAAAACAAGCTACCAAGAGTATTTGTTTGCTTGTGGATTTTAAAAAGACGAATCTAAATTATCAAACTCATTAATAATTCATGACGGAAAAACAAAGGAAACACCGAGCGATAAGTGATTTGTAAATCTGATACAGATTTCGTCCTGATTTACATAAACTTTGGCTTCGATTTTCTCGGCCAAAATAAGTTGGATAGCCAAAATAACTTAAAACATGACTCTCTGCATCTAGACGTTTGATAAATAAGATAATTCAGCGAGAGTTTGTAAATCGGATAAAGATCGGACACGAATTCTTTATCTATTAGTTATCAAACTCATTAATAATTCATGAAGCAAATACAAAGGAAATCACCGACCGATAAGTGATCTTTAAATCTGATACAGATTTCGTCCTGATTTACATAAACTTTTAGCTTGGATTTTCTCGGCCAAAATAAGTCGTATCGCCAAAATAACTGAAAACGGTATCTTTACCCTCTTTATGTGTGAATGTTTTTGAAGTCGTTTAATAAACTCGCAGCTAATTTTGGGCCTTTATCAGTGAATTTCTAAAAATTATCGCACTTCGCCCTCGAATTTTTAAACTTGATAAAACACTGCTGTTCGTGAACAGATACACTTAGCCGTAAAGAGCTAATTTACAGATATTGCCACAACAGAAACAAACAAAAATAATAATCATAATAATCCAGCTAATAATATTTAGTATATACAACACGGGAACCTACATAGATCATGCAATTTGATTTGCTAGCTATCTCGGAATAATGAGCAATAGCCACCTACAAAACTCGGGATAATTTTGAAACAAAATGACAGGCGTAAATATTCACGTTTCGCGATTGTTTTCGATGCGGAAATTTTAGAAATTCAACAAAATGCAGTGCCCAAAAGCACTAAAAAAGCTACAAATATGGCCTTCGAGTGTTTTACGGTTAAATGTTTGCATAAACTGTCACAACTTGTTTTGGCATAGAAAAAGCTTTGTTTACAAAAGTTATCCATTTGTCACGCCTTCTATTTAAGAAATAAAACTAAAAAACACTATAATTCTCATTTTGTGTTGAGGTTCCTCCGTGTTGTATATACTAAAACAATTATTCGCCTCAGGCTCATTCGATATTGGCAGGAGCCCACGGGAGTTCACGTGCCCACACTTTGGGAATCCAATGAAACCATAGTCAGGACAATGCAGCGTTAGTAAAATCACCTCAAAGAAGAATAGATCATTCTTAATCTCGATAATTACGGCAAGCATATGCACGATCGCAGCAGAGTCAGAAGGCAGTTACCCGGGAAACATGTTCTAAAAATATCTCAAACCGGCCATACGTTCACTCACAGGTATAGTATATATGGACGCTCCTGGTAATGGCTCCTGATATTGGTGAATATTCACCAATGAATATTCACCAATATCGACTTCGCCTTCGGTGAATAATTGTTAAATATTAAATATATATACATATATTATTAAATCCTAATATGTAATCTATACAAGTAATTTACTTAGTAAAAAAATACTTTTGAATAAAAATACTGAATATGCGAGTGTTACTAACAAATGCCCTAAGGTAGTGCTTAATCGTGATGAGTAGAGATTTAGCTAAAACTAAATTTTATGGACTCGATTGGGTTTTTAATTAAGTAGAAATTATGAAATTCGTTAACCAAAGCATATGTTTACTTCTTTTATGAAACTAATAAATAATCGAGAGCATTTTTAGTTCGACTAAAAGCCACTAGCCTTTGATTTATGCGGCCGTTGATAAACAAACTAATCAAAACATTGGCGCAAAGCACCATAGGCTCGGACACAGGGTCTTTAAACAAATCTGCTGGCAGTGATTTTTAAACTTAAGCTAGAATCAGAAGATCTAATATTCACCGCACTATACAATGAACTGGCTACAAAGAGTTAAACTCCTATCCCTCAATGCTTGATTGAAATGATACGCAATATTGCCATTGAATAATACATCAATACACAGTTTGTGTATTGAAGATTATGTAAAATGTGCCCTCGCGTCGGGTTTCCTTCTTTCATAGCTTTGTGAAATACCTTGGAGTTGTCACCTGTTGCTAAAGTAGTAGTGTTCTTGGAAACTAGAAATAATTACTTATTGAAAGTGAAGCATTGTCTACTTAGAGCTCCACCTTTAGGCTTGACAACTTTCTCTGTAACGTTCTATAAGCCTTTATTCATAAGTGATTTGTCCCTGTACTGTGTAGTCATTAATAAATGTAAATTAAATGCTGAATTAACTGATATAATAAGAACATCTATTTTTATTGCACAAATTCAATGTAAATTTGCAGATGTCGAAATTCAATCTTAGCAAACCATAAATATGTCAATGTAAGTAAAAGCAGTCACGCCCAAGCAGCAATTTCTTAGCAACTTCTGTCCTCCATTGTTTTAATTTATTCATGCAATGTTTGATTTCCCAATATGTTATTCTTGTTGTTGTTCTATTGCCAATGTTTTGCTTTCTGCCCAGCTTCGATGTAACACAAAATTCTAAGTTCCGTAGCTAGGCATTTTGAAATCTACCTCAGAAAAACGCTGTGAGAAATCTTTTTAGGCAACTACAAAAAATGTGGTTAAGCGTCATATTTTTCGAATATTCGCTCACGTTATTATTAAATCTGCTAAAAGAGTTGTACAACTGAAGTGTATTTTTGTTTTTAAGTATTTACAGCTTGTCTATTTTGGTTGACATTTCAGTCGCTTTATTTTCTGCAAGTAGTGTGTACTCATTAAAAATTCTGCCAGTTAGCGAACCGTTGCCTCCCAACGCAATTTCAACATGCAAATTACTTCCTAGTGTTGATTCAGCGCTACAGTAAAAGACAATTGAATGGCAAATTTAAATCCTTTCGCATATGCATGCTCGCCTGGTTAAGTTTTTGTACTTTTGTTCAGTTCTCTCTCATGCAGAGGAGTCCATCACTTAACGGCCGACCAAGGCTCTTAATAATAGACTGTTTCACTGCACAGGAGGCAGGGTAACATCGCATGGATTAAAAGATGAGAATTAGACGCAGGATTGGTGTTTAAAATACAGTCTCAATATCATAACCGGCAACATGGAAGGTGAGTGATTTTAAGACGGTGGTTTGATTTTCGTGCATTTCTAACTGCCTTCGCGCTGTTGGATGCCAAACGTGCTCAGTCAACTCAGTCTAATGGTGGACAGTATATAACAACTTGGCAAAACATCCGACTTTGAGGCTTTTTAAAGTCTTTTTAAAGACTGTTAGCATAATATTTCTTCGCACCTACGGTTCTGTCGGTTATTCACTTAACTGAACCGAAACCGGCGTCACCCCAAATCCCAGATAAAACCGACTAATTATCAAGAAAATGCACTGAATCACATGCAAACTGATAAAATTGGCTGCTACAAACTGCAATGAAACCTTTGTATTAAAGTCTGTTTGTCTATGAACATTCAACAGTAGGTTTGTGTTTTCAAAATGAAAATATTAAAATGCTGGCCAGAGTGTTATAGCCGCTCTAGCTGAACTAAGCCTAAGGTTTTGTTTCCAGATGGAGTTTTTAATATATTTAAAACGTCTTTGGTGACATTATTCTCTCACAGACCAGTCGATCTCAATATATACCTCAGTATTATTCTTATAGCACTTCACTAGCAATAATACTCTACCAGTATTATAATTAGTGTAAGAGAGTATTGCAGTAAACCGCATCTGGTTGGTGATTCATAAAGTTATTAGTTATGAATTTTGTTACAAAAACTGATATAAACTTTGCCTTAAATCGGGGATTAGTCTGTTACGTCATCACATCTCAGTCAGAACAAAAAAATATAGCTCTATAAAGGTATTTTAAAGAACGACGTTTCTGTATTTCGTGATTGTGTATTTTTGTGATTTCAACTTTTGAAACCAGTCATGCTTCGAGTAACTGTTTGTTTTGTACGTAGCAAACCCGTTGAGTGCGAAAACTGGTAGACGCAACATTTAAGAGACCCGGGTTAGATGATGATGAGTCGCAGTCAACAACCCGGAATTATTCATATTTTTCACATAAAACTTAGCCTGTGTGGCAGGAGGAGAGTGAGAGGGAAGAGAGCGCTTGCAACGAAGCCCCTGTATTTTTCCTTACGCCCCCAAATTATAAATTAATTTTCAGTGTCGTCTGACATTAGCCATCGGTTAAAATCTCCCAATCAACTTCTTTGTTTCTGCCTGTTACTTGACCTTGCCGGGAACAATATTGATGTAGTTCGCCATAAACTCAAATGTCTAGCGTTTTTACTTAAACAATTTGCTCTAAGAGAATAGAAGCTCATCTAGAGAGCTTATATGTTAAATAAATTACAATAATATAGCCGCGTTACAGGTCAGACGGTAGTGATAATAAGTTGTAGGAGTTAAGTACACAGATAGAAATAATTATATTAGCAATAATAATTACCAACAATTATAATCAAAAGCGATTCGACTGGACAATAAATGAATGAATGGACGCATACAAAGAGGTTTACATTGGTATTATAATCAAGCCCTGGAACACCGTAAAGGAGCCAGTCGACTTTCTTTTAATCAGATGCGGCCATTTAGGTCCAATTATTTGTGCAGCGGAGGCAACTAAAGTGTCGCGCAGGGCAGCAAAAGTGTCGCATTTAAAGTGCCAATGACATGAAAGAATCGAGCCCGTTTTTATTTTATTTTATTAAATTCTAGGCTTCTCTTAGCCATTTTGTGCAATTAAGAATCAATTTGGATTGCGCGAACATTTTATTACGTATCGAAGTCGGGCATAATTGCCAAAATCAGGCGACAATTTTTATGCCGTTAAAGATATGCTAATCACATGCGGGACGTCACTAGGTCCTACATTTATATTCACCAAAGTAAAAATATGGCTGACTGCAAGGATTCTATTAGAAACATTATGGCCATCGTCAGGGGTTCTCAAAGTAAGACCTATTTAAATTGAAAACTGGCCCCAAAAATGAACTATTGCTGACTTTCACTTGTCGTCATAGCCGTTATGTTGGTGTACCTTAAACAATAGATTCCTTGTTAGCTTCTTTTGTTGGGGCACCAACATGCCCTTTGTCATTTGAATCTCTGGGGATTGAGTAAAAACCAGCATCGATTTGTTTTATTTCATTGGCACTTTAAACACGAAGTTCCGGTATAAATAGGTTAGCCCCTCCTCTTTTCACGCATGGCGAGCTCGAAATTTAAAATTCAAATTGCTGAGTAGTGAAGAAAGCAAGCGAGCATATCAGCCTCTCTTTGAAATGCTAGGTTTTTAAGGTTTAAAATTAAACAAACCATAAAAAAAAAGTGACCAGAGGGAAGATAGTTGTCCATTTATGACTGCCAATGGTATTTTATGACTGTTTACGAACTCTGTAGCCCTTACTCTGAAGTTAAACATTTGTGTGTTTCATTTGAATTTCGCGCGACAAGCAATCAGTAGGGAGCACTCAAGCGGAGCACACGCAGATGTTCACTCCACAAAGGCCGATTGACAATTGAAGAGCGACAAACCCCTGGGCTTCCCTTTTTATACCGGAACTTCGTGTTTAAGAAAATAATATTTAGTGTTTTCAATGGGAGCACCACAGCTAGTACATGCAGGTGATGATATGCATTTTTTCTTGTAAAAAGGTCGTTATTTAAAGCACTATTACTTAATCTTAAAAGAGTATGCAAAATTGAAGGCAACGGTCTCCAAGATAATAAAGATAATTACGCGATGAAAACTTATATAACTTGGATAAATTATACTTGAAGCAGCTTAACGTTGGAGAAAGGCGCACTTCAGAAGGAAAACTTTAAGTAATAGTCCAGCTAAGAATTAGGCAGTCCAACGGCAAGGAATGTAGAAAGGTGCTGATTTTCTATTCTTTCTCGTAATTTCATTGGTTGATACTCATAAATTCAATAGAAACCCATCGACATAACGCATTTTCGTTCGATAATTTTGGAAGTTTGAATTTAATTTTGATCAAAGTAACTATGGTTTAATTTCAAAGAATATCGTATGTGGGGAAATTTCTCAAATTTGCGATTGAAAAATCTTTTGTTTTCTCCATTTCCGATTGGCTGGACGGTAGTTGCTTTGAGTTTTCACAGCAAAAATGGCCAAGAGCATAACAAATAGTTTATTTTCTGGGTGCAATTTCTATTGTGGACATCTCATAATAATAATAATAATAATAATGTCTTTATTTCTCAACCGGTAAAATACGTACCGAGTCTTACAGTCATAATAATACAAGAAATATTAGTAATACAATAAGTCATAAGTATAGTAAATAAAATGTAACAATTGTCTATAATTAAAGGGCCAAGTTATATCTAAAGATTAATCTATTTACAAACGAGTTCTTGAAGCGAGAGGTGTTTATTTTAGGCCAAAGGGAGGATTGTTTTCTGAGGTTCCTGGAAGAAGGTTTAATTTTAGGCATAAGCTGAGTCAGAGGGTGATTAGAATTATTACGGACTTTACTGAAAATCTGTCTGTCACACCTCTGGAGTAATTCTCTGATTCGTAAGTGACTAGTAGTGTATTTTCTCTTAAAACATCTGTCTAGAAAACACTGGATGATAGATAAGTCAGGCTCAGAAGAGCCGTATACAGGTAGGGCATAAGTTATCTTAGGTACTATTATAGATTTTAAAAAGTGGTCGATTTCTGACTGGTTCAATCCTTCTTTTCTTAGGGATCTAAGGATAAAAAGACATTTGTTCGCCTCTGTAAGTTTCTTTTTTACATGAGCAGAGAATTTATAGTCCTGCTGGAAAGTACCACCTAGGATTTTAAGTTCAGTGCATTGCGGAATATTTCCAACTCCGAGATATTGTTTAACATGTCCTTTCTTGCGAAATATGAGCTCTTTACATTTAGATGGGTTACCCGACATGGCATTATCATTGGACCAGTCTCTAAAATATTTGACGCAGTCACCTGTAATATCAGTAGCGTCTTTACAAACTGGTACAATTATAGTAGAGTCGTCTGCGTATTTGACTAAAGCGGAGTCTACGCCAGGTTTACAGCAGAGGTCATTAAGAAATATAATAAATAGGTAGGGGCCACTGACGCTCCCTTGTACAGTCCCTTTATTAACATCAATCCAATCGCAATTCAGGCCATTTGAGACAACTCTTTGTTTCCTGTTACTAAGGAAGCTCAGATACCAATTTATTATATACGGCATACAGCACTTAAGGCATATTCAAGCAAAATCGTATGTGGGATATGCTCATTGCCGCAAGCCTATTGTTCTTTGCCTAGTTCTTACGCGGACCATTACTTAAGGTTAACTACGGGTTTGGCAAAGGCGCCTTCAAAGTTGTTTGAATGTCTTAGTCTTCGAAAAGAGAGGAGTTTCGAAAAGCTTTGGTTGAGTATTGTCCGTCGGCATAACTTTTTCATTTTCGAGTGATTCTCAGTGCTAGCAAATCTGAATCCGTACGGAAGGAAAGTTAAAACCAAGATTGAGAAGGAAAATGTGCCGCTCGCTAAATATCTTATTGCGTATGTGTATATGCCGGACAACACTCTCTTTGACAATTTATTAACTAAGGCTTCAAGGCTAAAATTTTGTTTATTGGTTATATTAAAACAGTGTGGAATCGTCCATAGCGACACACGCCAACAGTAGGCGGCAGAACGTCGATTCTTCTTTCTGAAGTCGAGATCACTTCTAAAATTACAACATTCACCGAGGCAAATTATACAACATTGTATTTTGTCGATGGCTTCAAATTTATCGAGAAGTTCCGCCAGGTTAAAAGCTTTAAGTCCCATAGACATCCGTAGCTTCTTGAATTTGGGTTTATCCCCAAAATTACAACTGAAGCTAGCGTTGTACTACTAATAGCTCTAAAAACTACAAAAAGTTTATAGAACTTTTGCCAAATTTGGTGGGTCAAATGGCCATCAAGTACTTCGTGTCGTAGAGTTGCCTGAGAGTTCGGCTCTGTTCAGCGTTCAAGCTAAATCGAGCGGAAACCCTCTGTTGTGTGAAGAAAATGCTCGTTCTATCAGTTTATTTTTAATTGAACACTTCTTCATCGCGCCATATCGGCTATTTTGATTAAGTGTCAATCAGACGTCATTCCACACCGCTTTAGCCAATCGAAATTTTGCGTCCAAATAATTATAATAATAATAACACTTTGTTAAATGAGGATATGCAGATAAAGCTCACACTTGTTTCCAATGTGGTCCTCTTAAATATTACATTCTAAGATACAAAATTACGTAATTATATTATAAGACAATAGATAATTCCTTAACTACGCAAAAAAAATACATTATTGGGAAGATATGAGAAAGATTCAATAAAATATAAACAACTATAGCTTTAGAATGAACGTTAAAAGGAAAATATAGCGACGCAATGGCGAACTGGTAGATGTTTTAAAAGTGTATTTTAGTGGGGACCCAATACCATGCCTGTCAAAGTTTGAGCCGCCTGCCATTACAAATGAGGGAGATACGGATGTACTTAAAATCACGTGACCGATGACGTCATCGTCACGACATCAACCCTAAGCGATTTATGGCGACCATTAACATTTTGTCAAAGTTTCAGCCACCTCCCATTAATATTAAAGTGCCTATAACCCTTCTTGAAATTTTTATAGCTATAAAACTCCGAAAAAAATTGAGTACTTCTGTGAAGAAAGTTGTGGTTTACAGTGAATACTTTATGTTCTACGCTTGTTTGAAATCGTGTAAATTTGAGCTTTGCTGGTCCATGACCGCGTAGATAAAAGCCTGGGTCGATTCCTGGGTAGACATTATATTGACGTCATATAATTATATCGGCTTTGCAATCATTTGAAGAAAACTTAACATGTTGACTAAATAACTTGTTTCTTTACTAATAACTCACAAACTGTATATATTTTCTATGCATCGATGTTGTTGTGATAGAAAGGCGCCATGAAGAATAATGCATTAATGAGATGAACTCTACGCAGGTATCGACCCAGGCTTTTACTTACGCGGTCATTGGTCAGGAAAGGTCAAAGTTACACGATTTCAAACAAGCATAGAACATTGGGTATTCTCTGTAAGCCAAACATTTCTTCACAGGAGTACACAAAACTTTACGAAGGTTCATAGCTATAAAACTTGCAAGAAGGGTTATAAGTACTTTAAGAGAGGCATGAAAACGTACAAGGGTTTACGTCACTATCCGCGGGACTCCGGTATGCGCCGCTGAATGAGCACACACACATCTCCCACATGGATAACACAGCTGCTCGCGAAAGTACATAAATATGATTGCGGTAACTATACAGTAAGTAGCACTGAAGAGGGGAACCGGCGATGAGAACTTGAGCAACGTCATTTCCAACAGCAGTTAATGTTCCACATCGATCTTCAGTTATCAATAGACCTAATTCGTTGTTGCCCCAATACAGAACACGTGATGTCTCCAGGGGATTTAGGGCTTTGTGTTGGAGTTCGAGTAATTAATGCATTTTCTCATGGGATAAAAACAAAAGAAACGGTTCTCAAGATTTGAGGCAACATTTGAGGGGAACGAATAGGATATTTTGACTATGGCGTCATTTTATTACAACTACCAGAATCCTTTTCAAATTATCTTTCTCATTCAAATGTTCAACTCCTTTGAGAATTCCAAGACAATGGTTCAAATTAAAGGAACAAAAGAATCCGCACAAAGAGTTCTGGTAGTTGTGGTATGTGACGTATTGTGGTATGCAAACGTAAATTAAATGAAATATCAATTACTATTTTCAATTTGCATTTCAAGCATTCCATTCTGCTAACATCTTAGTCAAGTGGGTGAGTGAGTGAGTGATAAGATTCCCCCAACCATCTCGATAACTCGTTCCTGCGCCTGCGTGCAGGAACGCCTCTTTCTTTCTCCCCCTTCCCCCTCCACCTGCGCTTGCCACGCAGGATACATGTCCAGCCTTGGTTCAAACCCGGATCCTGTACCGCCGCGCCGCACATATATATATAATGCGTAAAGAGTGCCCCTTCCTCGGCGAGAGACGCTCCTATTAGAACAGCAAAATCTCATTTTGCATTTCTGTGAACAGGATCGCCGTTCTTATCAATACTGGCACATTACAAGCTTACAATCTCGTAATTGCATTATCGTATGACCCATACGGCCCCGCGCGCGCTTTCCTTTCAACACCATTAACAAAAGTCACGTGATGAGGACCGGAGGTGTATCCCGTGAGCGGGCCGGAAAAAGCCGCCGGCCCTGCACAATTGTTTCTTGCTGTTTTGCGGTTTGATCTACTAAAAAATATGGTCATATGATAAAGAACCTATTGACTGAGTTAGGTCGGGCCGGACGGGAAAATATTTGGCTCTCGCTGCGCTCGGTCCGTACGTCATGACCTCGAGCCAAATATTTTCCCGTCCGGCCCTCCCACTCAGGCAATAAGTACCTATTATTTTAGTCTTTTTAAAGGGGCTATGTCATGGTACTGCGCATGTATCGAGTAATCGCTCGGTTGGTGGCTGTTAATTGGAAACAAACAGTTAAACCTCCCTCCCTCGATGATTGATTGAAAGGATTTTCAATATTTTCCCTGTAGACTGTTGTTTATAGACACTGTTTGTTAGTCATTTTTGCATATTTGCTTTGATTTTTAGCATTTCACATGGCCGAGAGGTTCGTGAGTTCATATCAAAATCGGTGAAAATAACTGTTTCCGACCTGGAACGCGAATGTATAGTCTATTACCGTGACACAGCCCCTTTAACTTGGACTGAGGTTGGTCTGGCACGATACTCGCTTTGTAGCCGACTTGTCAATACGAAAGGCGTGGTCATTTAAACAGACCCTGTCAATCGAATTGTAAGTACTTTAGTTAGAAGAGAAATACCATGTGAATATCATGATATGCTTTTCAAACGTTTTCGATAGGCTTATTCTTCGGTTACAGTGAACAGATTTCAAGTTGCTCTGGATTTCTATTAAAAGCAGTATTTTTCATCCACTCGAATCTTTGCCATCCTTCATCGAAGCAGTCTGTCGAAGTTGTCTCAACTTGTTTTCAATAAACCTGGAAAGCTTACTCTGCTAATCTGAGTAGCTATTTTTGTCTTTCGGCAAGAGAAAGTTTATTATTTTGGTGTTGACAATACCCTTTCACCACCATAATTTCTACATATTTTTCTTTCATCATTGCCATTTTATATCCTATTTTCAAACATAATATTGCTTCAATTTAAACTCACTCTTTATTAAATAGTGTGAAATTAATAAAACTTGTTATTCAGAATAAGAACTTATGTTGTCTTTCAGAAAAACTTTAATTCATACAAATGCAAAGGCCAAGTGCGAAACGAATTAACATTACCGTAATCACAAGCTTTTATAAATTTCTAAGAGACCATATCTTATTGACAAGCATTTGCAATTATCTCTGATAGCACGTCTGTTGATGGAATAAAGATCTTACCCGTGATGCTCTCAGTTATTAGCATTTGCATCTTCGCACCCAGGCATCGCGCAGAATCCTTGGACACATCCGGGACTTTTAACCTCTAATCGTGGCGGATTTGAACCGAAATCGATGAAGCGTTTCAGATTGAGCTGCTCAACGAGAAGATAGTTGTGCTGTGTCGTGTAGTTTAGTGCAAAGACTTAACTATGAATTAGTTTTTTAAAAACTTACATGCTGGACTTTCAAGATGAAATAACCGGAACTTTACAATGCACTATTTTTTAATACGATTTTTTTCACGGCAACAAGTATATTTTTGCCTTTGAAAAAGAGCATTTTTGGTCACGTATTTTGCAAGTCGACAACGAAATCAAACCAATTTTTCAAAGAAAAACTCAAAAACTTACATGCTACGAATGTTACATGTTTCTAATAAACATTTTCCTCCCTTTCTGAAAACTATTCGACCAGTTGATGTTGTGTTTTTCAGGTTGAATCTTCGGGGGTCGTTTTCTCTGCATTTCCCGCGAAATTCGGACGCACCGAATGTCTCTAAGGACCTGCTCCTGACTCATTAACACGTGGTCGAGTATTAAAAGCCTATTGTTTCTGCACAATAATTTATTTAGAAGTATAGATGTCCACAAAACAATAGTTATTCTGCGCAATGTTTGACTAGTAATTTTATGTTTCCTTGGAACTGCTCTGTTACAAAATATTTGCAAGATTTTTACGAACCAGCATCCTCAAGGAATTGTCAGTATAAATTCAGTTCTTAATCATAGGGCAACCGACCCTGGATGCAAATGTACATTGGTTCCCTGAGAAGTCGAAATGTGACTGGCAGTCCAAGGACAAACCGTATAATTTTACCTGTTCAACGTTACTTGTTACCGTTACCGTCATTATATTAATAGATCGTCAAAAGCTAACCTACTTAAGGAACCTAGATTTAATGTAAATAGCTATGGTGGTAGAGCTTTTTCTGTTTGTAGCCCTAGGCTATGGAATAAGCTACCTGCTTCTATTACGATGTGATAATGCTTCTAAATTTAACGGAGCAAAGTGAAGACACACTTGTTTAAAACAGCCTATAACGTGTAGGGTGGTGATATTTTGTTATTTATTTATATGAAGTTGTATATTTTTATATTTTATGTTTAATATGTAAATTTTATGACCAATGTAATATTAGACCAATGTAAGATTTTAGATTTTGTGATTTATATGTAAATTTGTATTCACCAATGTAATTTTAAACCAATGGAAAGCGCTTAGATCTATTTGTTATAAGCGCTATATAAGCTTTAATATATGGGTCGCGTCAGGCAAAAAGGGCCCGGACGACATTCAAGTTAAATAATTCCTACAACGGTGTTCCTAATAACAGGTTGAAGATTGTATTGTAATCTTGACGAGGAGCGCTATATTTCATTCATAACAATAAATGTCAGTTTCATGAAATTGTCGACAAAAATCAGGGATGAAATTTACGTGATTTTGATGCAAGGGCCCGATTACAAATATGACATTCATTTATACCTGCTGGCATTAAAGAGTAAAAAAATTAATAAAATGAACCAGTTGATCACTTTTTGGCAAAAAAAATGTCTTTTCTGCAGTCGTTCTGCTCCCCGTAGCTCATAATATGATTTTAGCAATAGTACAAGTTACACCTTGAAACAAACGTCTGATGATAGGGAATGATTTGCGTCTGCTAAAATTGTGATCACACCCTTCTGTAAAAATATTGTAAATTTCGTCTTCGATTTCACTTGTCAATTTCATGAAATCAACACTACTTGTTAGTAGCACAATGTGGCGCTCGCGATGCATATTGCAATTGCACCACAAGTATAAAAAACATGGTACAATTTCTAAATACATTTACATATTATGTCGTCCGGGCCCTTTTTGCCTGACGCGGCCAATATTATATTATTATATTAATAGTTCTCATTTGCTTGGCTCAATGTTATTCCATTTCAAATTTTTGGGGGATAATATTATTTGTCCTAATATTTCCATATCAATGTATCTCATGCGTTTAATAACCTGTGGATAAACTATTGAAACGGGAATACGCGGTCTATATTCTCCTATCGGACCGAACAGGCTGGAGAAATAACATTCTACATATATTACGGCATTATTCTAAATATTCTGCCAGCTAGACTTAGTAAATTTTACTTCGTTTCAATAACAGACAGCGAAGCAGACAAGGCGTCTAACTCGAAAGAGAAAGAAAAAAATATCCTCAAGGCCCTACCAAGTCGACAGATAGCCACATGGAGACTGAAATCTGCAAAGAAAAGGGGCGCAGTAAAGACGCAGAAGAGCTATGATGGCAAGGTAAGGGGCCTGCTGCCAGGGAGGCAAGGGAATGGTGCGTTTCCTCGCGGTATTGGTAAACACGGATTGATTCTGACCAAGAGTCCCGGTAAAAAGTGTAAATGTTATGACCGACTAGAGCCTCCGCGCGTAAACTCGGAAGCTGCACATATACTAAGGCTTGCCGGCTTAATTAATTCTTCACTGATAATCCATGAGTAGAGGTATACTCTTTATTATATTTTTTTTTTGTGATTTCTAGAAGCTTAGACTTTTTCCAATCAAGATTACTGAAAACTTTCGACGAAAGAAGAAATTGAATTAGTTTTAATGTTTATCTGCTCGCCTTGATGCAATGTTTTTAATTTCTTTTACTTTTTTTTCGGACAAATACGACACGTGTTTTGGGCTACCTGTGGTGTGCGTGGTCAAGGGAATTTGACAGGAGAACACAGGTAACCCAAAACCACATATACAACTTGACTGGAAAGAAGACAACAACAAAAAACAGAAACTAGTAAAGCTGCTAACGGACTAATGTAACTTCTAAAGGTGTACATGCCCGTAGAGGATGACGGGACAGACGAGTCTGTATTCGTGGACATCACTAAAGAACTTGCTGGAAAAGAAGGGAAATACATCCTGACAAAACCACTGGTGAACCGTGTACAGGAACGACGTGAGCTCAGGTGGGATATTGCCTATAAAAACCTTTCTACCGCCGATGATAACTTAAAAAGTTAAAAGGAAAAGCCACGTGTTTTGAAATTATTGTCACAGAATCAGCCGCAGAGAATAGCTGATATTACAGTTGCGTCTACGAATAGCAGTTCAGCAGTATTGACCCAAACACCTCTACATTAGTCAGTCGTAATGATGGTTTCAATGGCGCTTCATTACATCGAAGCGGGCGTTCGGATCAATCCCGCTGAAACTGCTTTTGTTCGTATACGCAACTGTGATATCAGCTATTATAACCGCACTCTGAACAGTGGCATCAGACACAATTGCGGTACAGGTCGATTAGTATAGTTTGGAAATATGGCATAAAGCCACATATCACGTCATTGTACTGGAGGGCAAATCATATCTGATTTCATTTATTTAAACGCAGTAACTCTCCGATACCGGTAGTGCTGTTTGTAAATGCTGTTTTCCACCTCCAATCGATTGTCGATCCCTGCTAAAATAGGCCCTTTGCACCTAACAGTCACGTACTGATATAATACTTCATTGACGAATGAATCGAGCTCGTGATCGCCATGGGAAAGGCGGTGCCATGGATGCTGGAAAGCAAGCTATCTTCAAAAAGGCAGTTTTAAAAAGACCGACAATCGATTGGAGGTGGAAAACAGCATTTACAAACAGGTTTTGCTAATAGCACTGATACAGATGTCGTACAAGGCCTTTATATAAATGAAGTCAGATATCTTTTTCTATCAAGTACAACCACGTGATGTGTTAGCTGCAAAGGGCCCGTTGCGTTTGTGAAATTTGTTTGCCATCCAGTAAAACGGACCACGAGCTCAATTAACCCACGTGTTCACCACCAAGCCTCGCTTTGGAACAACATTTTCTCAACACAAAAGTGAGGTTTGGTGGTGATGACAAAAGCATGACGTCATCACATAAGGCCTATTCATTCGTAATTGAAGTGATAGTAAGCACACGACTGTTTCCTACAAAAGGCCAGGCCTATCAACAGCCACCAATCTGACATTTGCTCTTCAATCTGACATTTGCTCCATGTTCTCACCAAGACTACACTTGGTGACAGAGCCTTTACATCAGCGGCTCATAGACTGTGGAACGCTCTTCCTAGCCATATTCGCAAAAAGCAGTCTCTTGAATATTTTAAGCGCTCAATTAAGACTTATCTATTTAAGAAAGCATTTTTATACTAGACACATTTTATTATTTTAGTCTCATCTGCTCTGAAATTGCTAGTATTAACGTTCGTTAGTATTAATAGTTTTATAAAGCTAGTTTCTATAAAGTATAGGTGCGAATAATGTAGAGCACAATATGTTAGTTTTAAGCTAGTTTTATATTTTATCGGTAATGTAATGCGATCATATTCACATGAAAACTGTTCAATATAAGCTATTAAATTATTAGTATTACTATTATGACGTAGTCTCTTTAATGGGTGATACCTGGCTGTTTCTCTTTGCAGGAATTCATCTTCTGAACGGCATTATCACTCGCTGTCGTGTTTCACTGCATCACGTTATCGAATTGCAATGGTGAGTTGTGAGTTTGTTTACATCCGTATTCTCTACAAAAGAGCATATTTCGTTTGAGTGGGAAACAAATACTATTTAACCAATAAAGTTCAGATTGGTTCTCCATTTTATAGGTACTATTTACAAAATAAGGCACGCTCGTGGTCTTGAAAAACTGCGCATGCAATAGCGGAACGCAAGTGGTTTTTGCAGCTTTCCAAGACCACGAACGTGCATTATTTTGTTTTAATATTCGAACTTCGTGCGCAGTACATAATTCAAGCAAGTGATTGGCTAATGACAGTGCATTATTGGTGAACAAAGCACTCGACCTTAGCTAGCCCTTCGGCGTGTTTGGAGGACTTGGAAACCTCCATTCAAGTTCAAGTTCAAGTTCGTTTTATTTTGCACTATTTCTTTTAAAGATAACTACACAAGAAAATAATTGTAGAAAGAAAAAGAGAGGTACGGTAATAATAAAATAGTTTTGAATTTCAAGAATGTGCATAGAGGTCAAAGGAGCCATAGGCTTTCTAGTTGACCTCTATCACAAGAAAAATAAATGAGGATATTTGGAGCACAGAAAATACATAAATATCTATTGTACAAATTTTCTTGGGTGGTAAGCGGCTAGAATTAATACTAATAGGAAGAAGAATTTATTTACAATATTGATACATAATTATATGGAGACGTTGACAATATATTTATATATATGCAAAGAATAAAGATGGTATGAATATATTAAGTCGATCTTAGTTATTGTTCTATATTTACAATTTTACACAGTAACTTAGGCCTGGTTTTCAAGTAAAAATAATTTGTATTGTTTTTTAAAACTAATGTGTGGGAGGGATTTTATTTCTAACGGTATTTTTTCCCATAATCGTGATGCAAGAGATTTAAATCTCGATAGACCATAATTAGTTCTGGAAGCTGGTCTGTATAAGTTTTGGTTAGTAGCATATCTAGTATTATAATTATGAATATCAGTTGCAGAGGGGACTAAGTCGAAAAAAACAGGTGGTACACCTATTTTAACATATTTTATTTTGTGAACAAGAGTGGAGATTTTCAGATTAAAGGCATTGTCAAGTTTTAGAATTTGCAAAATTTAATAGTGATAATGGAAGGCAATTGCTAGATAGGTAACACCAGGATTGAATTCTGCCTCCTGTGTGACAGAATATATATTTTGAGACGGAAATTTGCATAATCGCTAATTGCAAATGGCTGATTTGCGAGCGTTGCAAGTACAGCATGTATACAGTCAGAGAACAAACTTTTATGGGCTTTGGAAAGCTTCTAAAACACTCTAGTACTCTTACTGCAGAGAGTGGCTTTTATTTCCGATAATTTTACTTTGTCAATAAGAGAGGAAAATGCATCGATAATTCATTCAGTGGATGGCTTAAAAACCCAGGATTTTTCAATTTGAAAAAAGTTTGCATGGAGGACTGATTCAAGATTTCAATAGACCAGTTTGCGGTTAAATCCGACAGGTGCAAACATGGCGCGAAATACAATGTTTGTATGGGAATCCCAATGCCAAATAATTTCCGTAAAATCGAATTTCTGAAATATTAACTGTCTGCAAACTTAAGAAGATACCAGGTGAAAGATTAACTGATCAAATTTTGAAGGATGTAGCTGTGCTGGCAAGTGTGCTATCGTATTTTCAGTTTGCCATATATTTGTCTGTAACTTTGACTCGTTTTATTCATTGTCTATTGAGATGACATTTCTCTGCTGATATTTATAAAAATGGTTTTATTCAGCCGGAACCTTTAAATGCTTTTTGAATTGGTTATCGACAACTGCTTTCAGTTGAAATGCACTGGCGTGCGCTCAGTTTGAATATTAAATGAGTTAGAGACTTTATGATTGTGTTTTATTGACAAATACAGTCACTTGCTGACTGTACGATGAACTCAGAATTTATTCATACTGCACTAGGCTTTCGGCTTCATGCAGTATTCATTATTTTTCGTTTATCGTACAGTCAGCGCGTGCCTGTATTTGCTGATAAAAAACGCACATCAGTCTCTAACCCTTAAATAGAACAAGGAGAACCATCTTTTATTTGTTAAATCAAGCACGCTGATCATCATCAGCCAATGAAATCGCGCGTTCTAGGATTACTCCCGTAATTTATATTATAATGGTTCGTATCGACGAATTAGAAAGTACTGGTTTCCCTTTTTAAAGGGAACCGCGGCTGAAAAACAATGTTTGTTCTCAAGTGTTTGTTATGGATGCTGTTGTGTTTGTCTCCAGTAAATTGTACACTAGATGTCATTTATACACCGATATTCCTGTCGATAAAACTCATTCGAATTTCCTACGCGCCGCCATCTTGGATGTCATGACGTCACAGTGTTGTTCCCATTGTTACACAAGAAAAGAGCTATTGTTTTCATTTAAATATAAGTTTGTATCGAGTATCTTACTGTAGCCTGCGTTGCGGCTCTGGAGTATCGGAGCGCAGCGAGCGGAGATTAGGGGGATTGGGGCGAGGACAAAAAGAGAGGGGGGAGGGGGTGGGGAGAAGAGGAAGAGAGAGCCTGCCTCAACCCATGGTTATTTTGATAACTCTCGGCCTCAGAAGGCCGCGTATTGCTATTGGCTAAAATGCGTGATTGACAGAAACATTGGCATGCGATAAGAGCAGAAACCAATTAGTATGGCGACAAACATACCGAGAATTCCTTCAGCGATGAATTTAAAGAAAGAATTACAGATCTTTTGTAATGAGATCGAATTTCGCGATGAGCTGATGAACCCTGTATCGGAACTCCACAAGCGTCTTGCTCGACGAAAAGCACACGGTTGAAACATGGCCGGTGTGTTCGAGGAACAGGCTTGTGCTTCCGAAAATACGAGCTGCTTTGATGATTTCGTACCGCTGCGTGGATGGTTTTTAGCGCTTCTTTTGGCAGAACTTCGTTCCGATGTTATTGTGTCGGCAGTGTTCTTTACTGATTTGGTGGCGAATTTATATTCAGCGGCAACGAGTTCTCTTTATCTGTAGTTCTCTTTATCCTGCAAACCTTCACGAACATAGGTGTAGTTCTCTACTGCATTTCGAATATTTCTTCCTCAGGAACGACAGACTCGCTCTGATAGAGCGGCAGATTTCGGAATATGAAGACCAATACTTTTGCAGGCACCAGCTAGAATTATTTAAAGCTTCGGCTCTCTTTTCTTTCTAAAGTCTTGAACAGATTCTCGCCGTGGAAATATTTGAATTCCCAAACGCTAGCTTAAAACATACATTACATATCCTGCAAAAGTCGTTGACATTTACAGGTTTGGGATTAGGCTCTGTCTTCACATGTTTTTTCGGATTTTCAGCTGACATTCTCCAAGTTCGTATATTTTGTTTTGAATTTTACGCTCGAGTTGAGATTCCTTGATATTCCACGCGTGAGTTTGACAGATATTAAACATGGTTTCCACTTCCGCCGCATAATGATTGGATGAATCTGTCGAATGACTTACTAATTTTATGCATTTTAATTAGTGGGTTGATATCAAAATAACCATGGTTTGCCGGCAGGCTCTCTCTCTTCCTCTCCTCCCCACACCCCCTCCCCCTCACTTTTTCCTCGCCCCAATCCCCCTAATCTCCGCTCGCTGCCCTCCGATACTCCAGAGCCGCAACGCAGGCTAATCTTACTGCTTAGCCTGGTTTGTCTCTTGTGCTGAAAAAGAAGCAAAACAAATGATGTATTAAATTATATTAACAAAGCTTGTGACTCCAAAGCTGTATTCAATAGGAACAATAACCAATTTAGGGTATGGTTTATAATTGTGTAGCTAGTAAGTAATGTCGCGAGCTATGATTGGTCAATTTGCGGTCCATAACCTCCAACCTCTAACCTCTAACCTCCCGTACGGACCTGCCGCCCACTTCCGGTGTCAAAGAAAATGAGGAGGCCATATAATAAACATCTTTACACTTACTAGTGCTACGCGGCAAACATGATTCAATATCATAACTACATATACATATATAATCGCCGTGACCCCATATAACGCACCAATACCCACGATTGCTCTCATCTGACTTGATAGCTCAGTTGGTAGAGCGCCAGACATGTAATCTGGAGGTCGTTGGGTTCGAGTCCCACTTGGGTCAGAGATTTTTTCTCTTTCCCTCGTAGGGCGTGCACACTTAGTACTACAGCTTACCACTTTATATCACATTCTTTACACTTACTAGTGCTACGCGGCAAACATGATTCAATATCATAACTACATATACATATATAATCGCCGTGACCCCATATAACGCACCAATACCCACGATTGCTCTCATCTGACTTGATAGCTCAGTTGGTAGAGCGCCAGACATGTAACCTGGAGGTCGTTGGGTTCGAGTCCCACTTGGGTCAGAGATTTTTTCTCTTTCCCTCGTAGGGCGTGCACACTTAGTACTACAGCTTACCACTTTATATCACATTCTTAATAAACATCTTGTTAACCTCGTTTGCTCGGTCCGTACCGTAAGTTATGGATCCTCGTCACCCGTAAAAAAAGGGGAAAAACTCGGTCCATAACTTCGCACTCGGTTAATAAGAGGTATTTCCTATACCCTGCTAAAAGATATAATGATTGTTTTTTTCTGTGGTAGCAACTGAAGCAAGGATACAATCGTGTAAAGGATCTCCTGGATGCTGAACTGTGGAGGGGGCACTTCAAGGAAATTGAAGGTAAATTGGGATACTACTTACTTTGAATTTCTTATATCTCAGGAATATTTTTATATTTCCTTAGTCTTTTACTGTTACTTTTGATCAGGATGCAGGGGAGACCTGGTAGGATTTTTTACTTTGTTTGGATAAAATGACGTTTTTGTGTGACCTTCTCCCTCTCCAATATCAAAGGAAAATCGAGTGTGGTATGGGATTTATCATCGCGAGTAATGCTTAATGACCGTTAAGTTTTACGAGCGATGATAAATCCGATATCCGTATTACAGCTCTCATGTCCAGTAATTGAACTTAGTGACTTGCGCGTCAGGAGCTGCAACAGCAACAACCGTCACCATATATGGTAAACCGTCACCATATATGGTAAACCGTTACCATATATGGTAAATCATCACCATATATGGTAAACCGGCACTATATATGTTAAATCCATTTCTCAAGCGTGCGCGCAAGGGTTTTGGTTATTATGGAAATTAATGTTTCTTTGCAGAATTAATATAATAAACTAGAAGTAATAATAGATTATTAAAGTGAATTGTTCAAGCAAGCAACCGTGAACGACAATCCTGCTGGTGTACGTTGGATCAAACTAGTGATCTAATCGGCTATCAAATAAAGAATAACTATGAAGAAGCAAAGACCGATACAGCGTAGAATTTTGAATTTAGTGGTACAATATTTCGGCTGGCCACACCAGCCTTCTTCAGGTACAATGAAGAAAATTTACATTGGCGTGTATTTTTGAACTTGATACTGAGCTGTCATAAAACAGATTACAATATGATAGATCGTGAAAAAATGTTAAGAAGGTGTAAACAGATATCTAGTATGACTCTTCCCGGATGTTAAGGCCATGAGATTCGAGTGTGCGATTAAAAACGCTTCTCTGGCCTTACGTATAGAGTCTCTCTTAGAAAATATTTTTTCGATAGGAATAAGCTGCATGTCGTTGGCAGTGTGATTAGGAGAATTAAGAAAATGTTCGGCAACTGTTGTGGGTTTAGATTTGTTGTTAGAGTTATCTATCGTCCGGCGGTGTTCGTTAAATCTGTCTTTTAAGCGTCGTTTAGTCTCACCTATATATTGTAGATTGCAGCGGTTACATTGAATCATGTAGATTAGATTTTTGGTGTTACAGGTCAGGTTAAATTTGATATTAATAAAGTGCGTTTGACATGTTTTTTGTAAGAGAAAGGACTGGGCTTCCTGTGATAACACAAAAGACTGATTGATTGCTGCAATGATGTGGGTGTACATGTAAATAATCCTGATCAAAAATGCTTGTTTTTAACTAATGTGAACATTTTGAATGTCTTGTCGAGACTGCTTGTGAGTGCTTTATCGACAAATACAAGCACGCGCTAACTGTACGAGGAACGAAAAATAATGAATACTGCTTGAGGCAGAAGGCCGAATGCAGTATGAAGACATTTTGAGTTCATCGTACAGTCAGCAAGTGACTGTATTTTGCCGATAAAGCACAAACATAAAGTCTCTAAGCCCTTTTAATATTCAAACTGAGTGCACTGTCAGCAGTGAATTTTAATTGTAATACCATAGAGGTCAATAACAATTTCATAAAGAAGTCAAAGTATTTCGCATTAATTAAATCATTTTACGGTAAATATCTCCACAACGAAATGTCATTTCAATAGACAATGAATAAAACAGGACTTTTAATATCCAACTAAGTAGATAACTTTGCAAAGAATATTTTACTTTGGCGTTCGGTCAGTTTAGTTGACACCTTGCGAGTATGATTTGTACATTGCACATTTAAAAACGTTTCTCTTGGAGCCATGTATTCAAATATCAAGTATTTGGCCGGCTTAACTCCTAGATAGTCTACTTTCTTTAATAGTTTCTTTCATTCGAAAATAACTAACCTGCAGATTCCAGTGAATTGAAATCACCTCCGTGTGCTCGGTTCTGAGTCTGATGCAAACATTTTCCAAATTAAAAAAATCCGACCTAGGTTTTAGAACCATCCACTGAATTGTCGCTTCATTGTCTCCTCTTATTGACAGAGTAAGGTCTCGGAAATAAAATATATTTCTTCAGTAAAATTACTAGAGTGTTGTAGAAGCTTTCGTTTTCTCGGACACATGTTGTACTTTCAGCGCTTGCAAATCAGCCATTTCTAACGAACGATTATGCAAAAGTTTGCCTCGAAATATAATGTGAGGCGAATAGTATGATTGTACATTTAACTCGAAAACGTTTCTCTTGGAGCCATGTATTCAACTATCAATTATTTAGCCGGCTTAACTCCTAGATAGTTTACTTTCTCTAATAGTTTCTTTCATTCGTAAATAACTAACCTGCAGATTCCAGTGGGGCAGTGAAGTGAAATCTTGACTTGAAACCAGCTTCTTTCCATGTGCTCGGCTCCGATGCAAACATTTTCCAAATCAAAAATCCTGGGTTTTCGAACCATCCACTGAATTCTCGCTTAAATGTTCTCCTCTTATTGACAGAGTAAGGACTAAGGTCTCAGAAATAATATCCATTTCTTCAGTAAGACTGCTAGAGTGTAGTAGAAACTTTTATTCACTCGGACACATGTTGACTTGTTGAGTTGTACTTCCAGCACTCACAAATCAGCCATTTCCAACGAGTGATTATGCAAATGTTCGACTCGAAATATATATATTCTGTCACACAGGGAACAGAGTTCAATCCTACCGTTACCTTTCTAGTAATTGTCTACATTTTCACTGTTAAATAGGCGATTGTAATGAGGTTTTGCAAGACGTCCAAACACGTAACTAAGCGAATACTCACACAGTCACTGTATCAGGTCTCCCTTTCCCTAGGTAAGAGAGGGTCTGGGTCGAGTTCTGTGGTCACCAATAATGCACTCTCATTAGCCAATCACATGCTTGGATTTTGTACAATGCACGGAATTTGAACATTAAAAATTAATATACAAGGGGATGCATATGGGTATAAAACTTTAAATATTTATTTTATGTAACATTAAATCATTGGATGCATGTGGTGCTTATACATATGGTTTATATGGTTATCATTATTTGAGCATTTGTAGCACATTTTGCTGTGTGGTATACAGTGTAAAGCAATAATTGGAGTTAGTGTAGAACACAATCAACCCTATAGCTAGCTACGGCTATTCAGATGTGTATAAACTGCATTCCAGTTCCTAGTATTCACAATATTAAGTTCACTCCAGTGTAGAACATAAACTATGTATGCATGTGTATAAAGTACACCCCAGTTCCTTCAGAGCATTGAAATTATTTTTCAAGTGAGAACATGGTGGTTGGCTGCAGAATATTGAGTGGCGTTGTTAGTTGCAGAATAATTTATGATCAATGTTGGTACCCGGGTCCGGGCTTCTATCAACCTCTTATGGTTGTTTCAGGTCCCGTTAGAAATTCAATCAGTGTAGATTAATTGACTGACGGAATTGAACACAGCAATGAACTCAGTACTTTGATCATGAATTTCCCTGACCTTGTACTGTGTTGATATTTAAGTTCCTTGGCATATCAAAGTGTCATTATAGATTAACTCTTTGCCTGAATGTAGTGTATAACCAAGATGCACACATGCATGTGTCACTGATGTGTAGTGTCACAACTCACACAAGATACGGGTGTTTAGAAAACCCAGGCCAGGTACTGTTTAGTTTTGGTATCTGTATGTACAGCGAAAAGCAGAATCCAATATAGCGAGCAAGCCAACAGAATTTTCGATCGCAGATTCACTCGGTGGATATAGTTCAGCACAAATTATGGCCAACTTGATTGTACTGCAGACCGCGCCGACAAAACAGACCATGTTTGACATCCGACTTTGTCTTATACTCCAGAGGTAGCACACACTTTCCGAATTTCCTCAGGCTTCGATAAATCGTAGCAAATTATTCGCAGATTCACTCGGGTTTTACTGGATAGTTCAACACAAATAAATAATTATGGCCAAGTTGAATGTTCAAATATTTTACTTCTTCGGGCCTTTCTAAGTACTTCTTCGGGCCTCTGGAACCCAGGGTAATATTCAAGGTGCAAAACAGACCATATTGGACTTTGTCAGTCCTCCAGATGTACTACACAATTTCCTCAGGCTTTGCTCAATTGTACTAATACTAATCTTGCATGGCGCTCCCTGTGGTGATGTGTGGGCTACCTGTGCGTTTCCAGGCGGAAGGCAATCGAATTTTTTTGGACTATGTATGTGAATATGCAATCTCGTACCCAGCGGCACATATGCGCACGCGGGTATTTACCGCCTCGTATGGTTTCTTCATTTTATCAAAATGGTAGCCTGCTTGCATGCTCTGGTTGATTTGGGGTTCCTGTGGTGGGAGAGAAGAGGGGGAAGGGGGAGAAAGAGAAAGGAGAACGTGCGACAAAACCCTGTGTTTTTGAAATTCCCGTTCGAACGGGAATTCTCCAATTTCTCCAATCTGATTGGTTGAATCTGGAAGGGGCGCGCGCACTTTGTTCGAAAGTGGCGTGTATTATGGTGTAAGCAGAGCGCGCGAGCGAGCTAAAATTGAAAACGTTTCACTCAAATCGCAGTCATTTTTCTGCTGTTTTCTCTTTTTCTCAGACTTTTAGTATCAAACATGCAGTAGAAATACGAGGGGTTTAATGCTAGGGTACATTTACAACAGAATCTCGGCGAAAACCTTAATTTTAAAATACTTTGTGAAAAGTGTTACTTCCAATGTGATGTGACGTGACGTCATGCATGGGGTCCCAGGATCACAGGGTCTTGTTGCAGGCTCTCCTTTCTCTTTCTCCTCCTTCCTCCTCCGTCCAGGAGCGTCCATATATACTATACCCGTGAGTCAGCGTATGTCCGGTTTGCGCTATTTTTAGAACATGTTTCCCGGGTAACTGCCTTCTGACTGCTGCGATCGTGCATATGCTTGCCGAAATTAACGAGATCAAGAATGATCTATAGATCTTTGAGGTGATTTTACTAACGCTGCATTGTCCTGCCTATGGTTTGATTGGATTCCCAAAGTGTGGGCACGTGAACTCCCGTGAGATCTTTTCTAAATATAGCTCAATCCGGTCATACGCTGACTCACAGACCTAGTACGGGAGATGGACGCTCCTGGTAAATATTTTCGAGGGAGGGTAGTGTTGTGTCTTGAAGTACATTAACTTCAAGACCCACCCCACACCCGGACGGGAAACTTTTACAACATTTACGAATCCTGTTTTCTGAAACCAGATCTGAAAGAACGAGCCTACAGAAATCGCATTTCAGATATCGGATTCCTGATTTCTGATTTCTAAAATCAAGTGAAAGAAGAACACTCAGAAAATTGGATTTCCTGATTTTGGAAATCAGAAATGCATCATTCCAAATTCTTTTTTTTTTACAAATCAAATCAACTGGTTCGCCGCGAAGCTTCCTGATTGTAACACTGGCTTTTGGATGTGGCTTACGATAATTTTGATATCACACTCAGCTAATATAAATTAACTGTTTACGATTGGAAGCAAACAAATAATCATTTTTTTATTATTATTTAACATTCCAGGCACGTTTGGTAATGGTATATTGTCCTACTTCACATTCCTGAAGTGGTTACTTCAAATCAATACATTCATTTTCATCCTGACCCTTATGTTCCTGGTCATCCCTCAAGCAATCTTTAAATACAAAGTAGTGGCTGTTATCGTCACACCTCAACCTATCGTCAATGCATCAGCCGGGTCTGCAACTGTTAGCCAAACGTCTTCGCCGACGATGACTACAATGCCCGTAATGCCCACACAAGGAGGTATAGACCCCTGTACATGACGTCACTGTTGTTATGTTAAGTTCCACCAGTAGATAATTGGATAAAAGAACAAATGACAATGAATGTGCTTTACCATCTCAAGCATGTTAAGGCCTGGTTCAGGAGTCAAATTTCGGGTAAAAACTGTTTTCCTTATTTCAGCAGAGCCGAATATGGCAAGTACGCCAAGTTTCTCACGATAATAGGTATCGCCATTCTTGACTACCTTAAGTGGCTTTTGTGTAGTAAAACGTGTCACGTGGTCTGTCACGTGACTTAGAACATAAAATCAGTAAATCAAAAATGCGGCTCCGAGTTTAAAACAGCTAGAGTGATGAGTGGATATGTTTAGTTAAAGTGCCAATAACCCCCCAAAAAATATTTTTGACGTCTATTCTGTATAGCGCCCTGACAAAGAATTCGAAAAAATAAAAGTGAAAAAACTAAACTTCGACGATTTTACTGGCGTCAAAGTTAGCGAAAACATCCGTTTTGGGCTTCCTGTTTCCAGTTGGAAGTCAGCGCGAGTCTTGGTGAGGGCCTGGAATTATGACGTCAATCGGGCGCATTTTACTACAACTACCAGAATCCTTTGCACGGTTTCTTTTGTTCCTTTAATTTAGACTATTGTCTTGGTATTCTCAAAGGAGTTGGAAAATCTGAATAAGAAAAAGAATTCAAAAAGGAAAAACGTCCTATTATAGTCTAATCAATAGGAAATAAACTCCATCACAAGAAAGAGCACAACGAAATTAGTAAATTTACCAAGTTTGGTGATATTTCATTGGATATTTATCATGTGGTGAGCTTGCAAGAGTCGCAGAAATAAGAGACGTTTGTATGGGATTGAACGAACGCCTGACTACATACACGTCACAGGCCACTGGTCTCCAGGCTCCCAAAGGGAATTGAAAACTGACGGCCACATGTTCTGGTTCTCAACTTTGAAACGCCGTAAAAAAAATACTGTTGAGTTTTAGCCTCCTATTTTTGCCTTAAGTTCTAAATAATGGTTTAAAGTTTCAATTCTAAAAAAATAATTTTTGGGGTTATAGGCACTTTAAGGTTGAAGCCCTTTACCTAAATCAACTTAGAAAAGATGACTACAATATTTCGTTAACGAGCAATTAAGGCGAAAATGTGCAAAATAGATCACGTGACTTGTTGTACCCTTAATATCTCCTTATCTTTACATGATAGTCATGTTTTCTAAGCATGGTCTGAAACACTGCGGGGGGAGTAATGTTTTAGCAGTGTTACTTTATATACATATGTTATCCTCGCAGCCGCATTTCACTTAAACGATTTTATATAATTATGACGTCATCAATCACGTGATACGACAACCATCCACTTAACAAATTTAAGGAAGTTGATATTAGTATTATGGTGTAATTAGATTTTGTTTAAACTGTTATTTCTGTCAGAAGACATTTTTTAACGTAAATCTATTTTCCGTTAAATGAACCAGGCCTTAACATGCTTGAGATGCTGGGAGACTTTCTCAAAGTCCGTCTGTGAGATATGTTGTCTGTGCTGTTCTCAGGTGTAACGCCGAAACCCGCCAAAACCACAGGCTGCCCAAGCTCACGATTTGTGGCTCATACAAATTCTACGGTAGATTACGTGATTGCTCGCGCAAGATTGATTGTGTGATAGCGCGCGCTAGAGTTACCGTTTTGCCTGGAAAATGTCCTCTCCCTCTTAGAAGAGATTCAAACGGCCATAAATCGGATAATTTCTAAAGCACAGCAAATTGTCCACTGGGTACCAATTTCCCAATAAATTCCCCACATTTTCAACCCGTAAACAACCCATTAACCTCAAAGTGATCAGCCATAAATCACCAATTCGTGTGCCGAAAGTCGAAAACTATGTCCGCGTCTTTAACGGTGGCCCAAGGATCTTGTAGGGTACAGGGTTAAGGTGGCTCGCCTGGATTTTCCTGGGACGCACCATACCCACTTTGAACGGCTGACACTCGGCTGTCAGAGTTCAGTCGGGCTAGCTACTTCACCCATTTACTAGAAATAGAATAAACTTTCCAAAAATGTAGGTTTGTTTGATATCGGTGTTACCATAGCAACACAGCGTCGACGTCATGTATTTTACATATCATCAATTTTCTCGAAATCTAGACCTAAACTTTTAAAACGACCTAGTGTACCTTGTAGTCTAAATGTAGGCCTTCAAGACTGCAAAGTTTAAAAATATTGTATGAGAGCGTTCAGTTTCGAAATATAATGGGTTGAATTTTTTTCGTTTAAAAAAATAAAATTCGCTTTAGTTCCTGTTTAGGCGTCGAGAACTGTGTTTTCCGGACCAATTCAAGCGAAGTTTTAGCATATTTCATACCTGTGGCATAGGACTACTTCCCATGAAAATTTTATTCAATTTGCTGTATTTGATTTCGGTTTATGGAATCCTAAGTAAATTTTACTCAAAATAGTAACGTATTTGCTAAGGAAGCTGTAATTCGAAAACTAGTCGATAATTTGTTTTTTATCTTTTCACCTGAAATTCAACATGTACTACCCTGTCCCTGTAAATTTCAAGAGCATTGAATCATTTTAAGGGCGCGGAATAAAACCAAAAACATAGGGAACTTTTACATTCATCCACGCAAGCTTTATTGCTGTATCATTTTGTTCATAGCTTGTGTCTTTCCGAAATTTCTCTGTTGTCTAGATTATACATACTTGTGTGCTTTTGAACCGACAACTTTACCATGCACGCTTGCTACGCTTCGCTACTGCCGGAACGCTCGTGCAAATTAAGTTTCGGCTGTTTTCTCAGGTTAGTTTTATGCGTGTCCACCGGCCACCCGATAGTTTTAATAGTTACACATGTTTGTAAGTTATATTCGTGGTATATCTGAAAGGTTTTCATGAAGGAATGAAGTATAGTGTTCAAAAGTCGGAACAAGCTAGTAGCGGGTGTTTTTGTCGCTGGAAAATGAAAAGCTTGGCTAAACTGTACTTGAACCTAGAGAAAGGGAAATAATTAATAATTTGTACCGAATAAAAAGTAACGGCAAGCGTACTTAAAACCAGTCAAGGATAAAGATAAACATTTGTTACATTCCGAGGCCGGCTTAGTGTAGCAGAGAAGACGTCTGCATTACACTGCAGTACACGGAAAGGGCTACGGGTTCGAGTCCAAGTAGGAGTGCTAAAAAATATTTATCCTCTCTTTACCTTCTCTTCTTGTTTACCTGTGAACCTTAGCTCTAGGTGATTGAGAACCCGTCGTTTAACCCGTGAACTCGTCCGATGGTTAGGGTTTGGTTTGTGGTTCGGGTTAGGATTTGTCGTAGAATTAACGATTATCAGTATTCCAAGCGCGTTTGCCATTTAAGGATAATTGTTAATTCAACGGGGAGAATGCGTTGGCTGACTATATGGACGCTCCTGGTTCCTGGCATGTGCTCCACACAGTCCGAAGCTCATAGCAGACAATTCATTCTTTCACCTGGTGGCCATCTTGGATTCAAACCGAGGCAATCCTTTGTTTTTGCCAGGTGAGCCTCATTTTGACTATCCCTCACTACGAGGCTGACCTGGCAAAAACAAAGGATTGCCTCGCTTTGAATCCAAGATGGCCACCAGGTGAAAAGAGTGAATCAAGTTAGCTCATTGCAGACTGGAGTATTCAGCCAAGTCCCAAAACTGGCCATTGTCGGAGGAAATAGGAGAAAATGCACATCCTGTTCGACCAATTATTGTAGACTTTACTGCAACAACAGTTCTGCGACTATTTCACGACTACAAAACAGGCACTTTTGCGCATTCTTCACTTCCTGTTTCTGAAAATCCTAAACATTTAGCGCGCTTTCACTAAACACCCAACTTTTTCCAGTTAAAATGTTGTTGACCACGTTCTCCACAAAACCGAGCATGGATTTTGGAAACCGACAATAAATGCCAAAGTTATGGGTTATGTCTTAGTTAAGGTTCGTTCTCGACCCCAGACCGTCCGCTTATTTCTTACTGCGCATGCTCGACGAAATCGTAACGTTCTGGGAAACTCCAGATATGTAAATGAGGTTGTAGCCAAAATCTGGCTACAGTTCTCACAGCGCATGCTCAAAACTCCAGAAACGAAATGGCAGACAACTCGATGTTTGAACTGGCGTTAGAGTATGTTATTAGAAAGGCAGGGAAATACTGTATGTTCAATAGTTAGTATAGGTAACTCGTGAAGTTATGGATCAATTGCACTTGTGTTCATTTGTCAAAATCTACGTACTAACACGCATGAAATTTACCCTAATTTCACTCGTCCCCATTTGATTACCATTAATATTATGGAGAGCAAATTACGATCCAGAAAAACATTATTTTAAGCGCGCGAAGGCGGCGTTTGAAATTTCAAATGTGAAATTAGAAATTAAGCGTGAAATTTCAAGTAGAAATTAGGGATTAATTTGTCCGCTATGGTATAATATTGAAATTTTCCGGTTACTTGGCGAAATTATTTGACCTAACGTCAGACACGCTTGTGTTCGTCCGACATTTTGCTTTCTCCCTTCAAATGCAAATAAATTAATTACGCACGCACGTGCTATGTCGTCATCTGTATTGTTTAAAAAAATCACCAATCAGGGATTTCTAAATTCTGGAGTTTCCCAGAGTCTTACCATTTCGTCGCTGAGCATGCGCAGTAAGAAATAAGAGAAGGGTCTGGGGTCGAGAATGAGTTAAGGTTGATGTGTGTTCTGTTCGGAAACCAGGAAATTCTTCCCCGCCAAAAGCCTCTATTGCCACTGAACAATAGAATTTTGCCTAGTTTTTACACGCACTGTTACTTAATATATCATGATCATAGCCGCAAACATCAGTTAACAACTTCATTCTGCAGTCTTCAATTTCGGTAAAATACACTGACCACATGCACGTACGAATAAATTGATAATAAGCAGAAAGTGCTTGCTGCGTTCGATCGGACAACCTTTTTGAACTAGACATTTATAATAAAATGTAAAAAAAAAAACAGGTTTAAGTAATGGTCCAGATAAGAACTGTAGTGTCTACGGCAAGGATGCTAAAAGGTGTTAATTTTCTATTATTCTTTCTCGTAATTTCATTGGTTGATACTTATAAATTCAATAGAAACCCATCGAAATAATGCATTATCATTCGATATTTTTTTGTGGTTTGGATGGTGGCTGGATGGTGGCTTCTCTGCGTTTTCACAGAAAAAAGAGCCAATAGCATAAAAAATACTTTATTTTCGAGATGTAGTTTGGACTGTAGATACCTCCTAAATCACTTAAGGCATATTCAAGCAAAATCGTATGTGGGGAAGGCTCATTGCCGCAGAACAATGGATTCCACTACAGTTCTTATCTGGACCATTACTTAAACACCAATAAAACGGGGTATGGTGAACAGTGTTTTCTATCTCAGAGTTACAATCAACGTAATCAATTGTGAAAGAAAAAGGAGCTCGCAAGACGTTTCTAATCATCATTGTACATGTGTTTACCATTTGCCACTGTTCTCTTTGATTCCTAGGTGCGCTTAATACTTCAGCAGCATTGAATCAAACCTCACCTCGCTCCATCTTCGTTACTGGTTCGTCGCTCACAGGAAGAGACGTCCCTGGCTTCTTCGGAGCGAACACATTAACGAGAGAGCAGAAAAAAGGCTGCGCAATGAAACGAGTAGCGCCGAATTACTCCAATAAAACTGTTGGGGCACTTGTGAGCGACTTCATGCAAGGAGTGGTATGCAACATTATTTGTTCTCGTCATTTTTTCATATCTTGGTGCTGGGGTCACTGCGTTTTCTGCACCCCCACCCCGTGCGGCCTGTGTTTGTCAGTTTCATCATTCGTTGTCAGTGAGCGACGCTTTAAAATATGGGATGCGTTTGATGCCCGGTGTTTACCGTAACTCAGGGATATGTAGTAGACAAAGTAGCCAATGCAGGCGTTTTATTTGGGAAACCGCAATATACTCTGACGAGGAGAAAAAAGAAGTAGGGAGAGGGGAGGAGAGGGGAGGAGAGGGGAGGAGAGGGGAGGAGAGGGGAGGAGAAGGGAAAGCCTACATACCCGCAAGGCCTGTGATTTTGAAAAACGCCTCCTAATTAGTTATGTATGTCAAAAATTACCAGTTCAATTTTCCTCGCATTCTCGACCCCAGACCCTTCTCTTATTTCTTACTGCGCATGCTTGACGAAATGTAAGGCTCTGAGAAACTCCAGAATTTAGAGAGCCCTGATTGGTGTTTTATAAAACGATACAGATGACGACATAGCACGTGCGTGCGTAATTAATTTATTTGCATTTGAAGGGAGAAAGCAAAATGTCGGACGAACACAAGCGTGTGAAGTTAGGTCAAATATTTTCGCCGAGTAACCGGCAAATTTCAATATTAATACCATAGAGGACAAATTAATCCCTAATTTCAACTCGAAATTTCACGCGTAATTTGTAATTTCACATGTGACATTTTCAAATTAACGCCGCTTACGCGCTCTTAAAATAATGTTTTTCTGGATCGTAATTTGCTCTCCATAATATTAATGGTAATCAAATAGTGACTCGTGAAATTAGGGATAAATTTCACTTGCATGTGTTTGTCAAAATCTACGCTGAAGCGGCTCGAAACATTACTTCGATTTTGACAAACACGAGTGAAATTTATCCCTAATTTCACTCGTCCCCATTTGATTACCTAAACTAACTATTGAAAATACAGTTTTCCCTGCCTTTCTAATAACAACCTCTTACGCCAGTTCAAACATCGAGTTGTCTGCCATTTCGTTTCTGGAGTTTTTAGCATGCGCTGTGAGGACTGTAGCCAGATTTTGGCTACAACCCTCATTTGCATATGTGGAGTTTCCCAGAGCATTACGATTTCGTCGAGCATGCGCAGTAAGAAATAAGAGAAGGATCTGGGGTCGAGAATGTTTTCCTCGCTGATTGTAGGGCTCGGAAAGTATTGTTTGCACATCGTGTGATCGAAAGTATCTGAAAACAGCACTTTAATTTCAAAATATATTAAAAAATAGAATCGAGTTCAAGTTCAAGTTTATTCTGCACTCTGTACTATTTACAATGACTACAGTTACAATTACATAAATAATACATGTAAATGAAAATAAAGAAATGTACATATTCTATATTGAGATCATGCGCAGTGGCCAAAGTAGCGTAGCTTCCGAGTTGGACACTGCCTACGATTAAAGATACTAGATTCATTTAGGCACAGCTGAAGATTCATATATTCATATATTCATATTACAGTATTACAATATATGTTTTTAGTGTAGTTGTATATTTGTTTTTAAATATACTAACAGAACAAGCACATTTCAATTCAAAGTCGATTTTCCCCCAGATTTTCGATGAGATGTACTTAAATGTATGCATTCCATAGTTTGTTCGTGTTTTTCGTCTATTAAAATTTAGATTGGCGGCAAACTTGTATTATAGGAGTGATTTTTTTTGGCAAGTGTAATGTAATTAGAAAAGACGAATGGCATTTGTGTTTTCTCATTGATAATTTTGTAAGTGAATGCTGCAATTCTTAATTTGAAGATATTATCAAGTTTTAGGAGTCTTAAGGATATTAAAATATGGCGTTGCATTTTCTCTGCTATGAGCAAAAAAAATGTTTCGTTAGCATTTATTTTGGCAGGTGCGTATTTTTGATAACTTGGTTGTATATGTGTTACCCCAGCTCATGAGGCCATAGTTTAAATATGGGTATACGAGTGTATAGTAGAGTTGCTTCAATGTATTTAGATCAAGTTAATACCGGAGTTTATTTATAATTCCAGTATTTTTAGCGATTTTACTATTTACATGTTTAATTTGTTGCTCCCAGTTAATGTGTTCATCTATATAAATTCCTAAGTATTTTATATAGCTTTTTTGTTCAATATTAGTGATGTTAATTTTAGTGTGTTTTTTCTTTGTTGAAGCTATAATCATGAAGTTATTTTTCTCATATTAACAGAGTTTATTTACTTCACAATAACTTGAACTCTTGATTCATTACAGTTTCTAGGTCGTTTATATTATTACTTGAATAGAATACATTGGTGTCATCAGCAAATATACGAAAGGAAAGTTTGTTAGAGCAATTTGGCATATCATTTATATATAGTAAAAACAGTCGTGGCCCAAGTGTTGATCATGAGGTACACCACAAGTCATCTGAATCATACTGGATTTAACGTCTATTTTTACAAACTGCTGTCGATTATTTAAATAATTGCTAAACCATGACAAGGGTAAGCCCCGAATTCCATATTTCTTTAGTTTAGAAAGCAGAATTTGATGATTAACTGTATCAAACGCTTTAGAGAAGTCTAAGAATAATCCACATGTTAATTGTTTATTGTCAAGAGCAGTTTTTAACTGATCCGTTAATTCAAGTATTGCTTGTTCTGTGGAGTGCCCTTTTCTAAAACCAAACTAATGATCAAATAGGACACTTTTTTTTTCAAAAATGATATTAACTGATCGTATACAAGTCTCTCTAATATTTTTGCAAAAGGTGGTAATGTTGATATCGGTCTATAGTTATTAGGATCAGTAACTATATCACTTTTATAAATTGGAGTAACTGCAGATATTTTCAGTATATCAGGCACAACACCTGTTTTAATAGATTCATTGTAGATATAGGTAAAGTGCGGTGAAATAATTTTATCTGTTATTTTAATTAATTTATTAGGAAACCAATAGAGGCCTTATTATACTTTAAGCCTAGAAAAAGTTCACAGATTTGTTGTTCAGTAACGGGAGACATAACGAAACTTGAAGTTGGTGAATTATGAATATAGTCAGTCGGATTATCATTTGAGGGTTTAATCAGGCACCATCGTAGTTCTTGCATATGTAACAGGGATTTCATAGGTTTAATAGAAGTGCTTGAAATAATTTTATTCCTGCACTTGAATATGGTCGTCTAGATAATTGTAAATAACTGAAGTTTTAGGCTTCCGCTTAGGGTTAGTTTTTGGAATGTGGTTAGGGTTTCTCGGGTTAGATTTAGAGGTTAGCGTTTCGGCTAGTGTTTGCCTGAGAAATCTAGCGGCCTAGATTAGCGAGAACCCGTCGTTTACCTGTGAACCCTTAATAACTATAGCTTACTGAGAACTCGTTGTTTACCTGGAAATATTCGTTTGGGGTTGGGTTTTGGTTAGGGGTGGGGGTTGCTGATATAAACGCTGCGACACCGGGCCTATCAGGAAAGGGATTTGGCACCTTCAGTTCTTAACTTAATACCTTGTGGGGAAAACATTTCAGTAACTTAAGACTAATACTTTAGTGCTCTCAAAATGTCTTGCAAGTGTTAAATAAAGTAACAGAGTTCCTAAATATTTCAAGAAAAAAATACAGTTGACAGTTATTACTAAACAACTAACTTGCCTTTGTTCACCTTTCTCTGGTTTATTTCGTCTTAGCCCTAGTGATTTTAATACTTAAAAGTATTGTAACACGAGTTCTAGGATATGAAATTTAACAGAAGCACAAGCCCAGTCGATAAGCAAATCGATGAAAACTTTATCCAAAAACTTGGGAGAACAACAGGGCTTTTCAGTTATGAGTATAGTTTATATGAAATTATTGATATTTCCATTCTGTTTTGTTCTTTTTCATTTTCAGGGCTGGATTAACACCACGTTGATGTTCTATGGCAGCTACTCAGACAAGATCCTCATCATGCCTAACAATACCTTCTATAACATGCCTTTCGCCTATTTCGTCGTTAGTAGTGTTTGTTTTTTCTTCGTTCTCCTCATCACTCTCTGGAGGTGAGTGTTCACAATGTCCTTATTTGATCTCTATGTCAGGATAGGATTATCTCTGTATTATTGACTTCATCACACATCACAAATATTGTACAAGCATTCACAGATTATTTTCCAAGACTTGTCCATCCCGGACTCAAGCTCAACCAGATGAAGTTGACGCAAGTAAATAATAACGATAATATTGCTACTGCTACCGCTTCTGCTGCTACTACTGCTGCTATCCCTGCAGTGAGTGTTTAATAGTGCACTTGGTCTTTTTATAAATGCGGAGGTCAAGTTTCGTTAAAGTGTCTAAAATACTAACAGGATCACACACATAGCGCCTTTTATGGCAGCGATCCAAAAACCACTGAATAGTTGTGAGCTCTGGTATAGAGGCACCATACACAGATAAAGCGTAACATATTTTAGGCTTAACTATTGATCGAAAAAGATAGTCAACTTCTGTCGCGCGATAGTTCTCTTTTCTGAGGCTACGTATTACGTATAGCAAGCCAATGGTCTAAATTAAAGGAACAAAAGAAACCGTGCAAAGGATTCTGGTAGTTGTAGTAAAATGATGTCCGATTGACGTAACAACTCCAGGCCCTCACCAAGACTCGCGCTGACTTCCAACTGGAAAGAGGGAGCCCAAAACATGTTTTCCCTAACTTTGACGCCACTAAAATCGTCGAAGTTTAGTTTTCTCACTTCTATTTTTTCGAATGCTTAGTCAGGGCGCTATACAGAATCGATATAAAAAAAAAATTTGGGGGGGGGGGGGTTATAGCACTTTAAGCAATATGTATTCGAAAGCTCAAAAAATCTTATTTTAAATATGTAAAGTATCATATTTTTCTCTCTCGTAATTTTTGGAAGGAAGATAACTGGATCTGTCGGAAACACCAGAAAAGTATACACTCGAGCCTAGTTGAGGAGGAAAGCAAATGTATGATTTATTTAAAACACCGTAGTTCAAGCGCCACTTAAAGTGCCACTATGATCAAATTTTGACATATAAATGTTTTTCCATATTCATAAAGTAGAGTTGATATATTATTACCACTTCAAATTGTTTTTCGATACAACGACAGGAAGTCTGATTTTTTGAGCTCCGAATATTGAATCTAAACGTCCGTCATTACTTGAGGCCGTTCCCTTTGTTCAGCTTTAAACAAAGGTTTATTCAGCGGAAGTGATGTCATACACTTAACGCTCGCCTGCAGAATACAACGCCTGGAGGCATATTTCTACTAAAATCGTCTTCACACATACATAAGAAGAAAGTTATATTTATCTTTGCGAGGTTGGCTACTTTTTTATGCACACTATTTCGCGGCACGATGTTGTCCTGTTAAGTGTATGACATCACTTCCGCTGAATACTGAGAAGGCGGACAGGATTTTACCGGCCCATGTTGGAATATTTTCTACTATTTCGGATATTTCTAATACTGATTGATCTATTGACACTGAAAAAGTGGCAAACCGAAAAGGTAAATTTTCGTCGTATAGTGGCACTTTAAGTGGAAAGAAACATTGTCAGCGTTTGGGATTTGTTTCGGCGATGAAGTTCGATCATCGGATCCAATTTTCTGGGAAGGTTCGACTCTTGAAGTAAGCATAGATTTATAAGTAATTCCTGTTCAAAGCGTTTTGGTTCACATTTTAAGAAAAGCGCTTCTCCTTTAATAGCACGGGTATACGAATTGTTTTCTCATCAATTTAGTAAATGCTGCTTATTGTAGAGCTGCATGATATAGCATTGTGTTTCTCAGTTTCCAATCTAGAGGACGCTACGAAAGCTGATCACCTGTTGGCTACGTACTGCCTTGGATACAAATCTTTCTTCGAGGTTGAGTTTCCGTAAGCAACCATGGCGACCCATTGTGTAAATAATGATTGGCAGGTGTTGGTATACTTTTATCAGACTATTTCACAAGAGAGCATCGAAGACACTATCAGACCACACATGGCTGTTCTGGTGACAACATACAAACTTCAGTGAACAGCTTCGTGACATTGTTTTTCTTCTCCTAACAGTGCGTCCAGTATTGTTGAGGATAGTTACGTGAAGGAAGGTATAAAGCACTACAATAGCTACGCCAACAAAGTGTTTGGTGGCTGGGACATGTGTATTGCTGATGAACTAGCGGCAGACTTGAAGAAAAAGAGCTTTTACAACGAGATGGAAGTAAGTCAAAAGTCGGTGCTGTATTGTGCCCTGTTTCACCCTCGAAACTCCCTCTCAAAGGTACTATATCATGGCACTGCGCTTATATGGAGTCAAGTGTTCGATTGATGGCTGTTTATTGGCTACAAATAGTTAAACTCCCCTGCCTCAATGTTTGATTAAAAGGATTTTTATCACTATTTTCCTTGGAGACTGTGAGCGCGTACTTTTGGGACGTATTCCGGCTACCGAATTCCAAAATCAGAATACCTCGAAATCGTGCAGATCTTCATCTCCAGAAATGTAGAAAGCAGTCGTCACTATTAATACATCATTTAGGAATTACTATTTTTGTTTGATAATATAAGCTTGGCGTTTTCCAGTGCAAATACGGGCTAAAACGAGTACAAATATGAGACAGTATTACACGGGTCGCGAACAGGTTTGCACAGGTTTATTCAACACTTAAAAGGTTTTGTAAGCGCGCAAGCCAATCGAAATGGGGCTGTTTGAGTAACAGCCAATCAGTGTTAGCGCGCGAAAAAAACTTTTCAATGCGCGCCCGCCCCCAACATTGGACTTCAAGTCTTCAACTGAGGCTGAGTGATTTCTTCTCTCGAGATTTCTTGTCAAACAGAGCAGTAAGGTAAGCGAAAACAAACCTTTTTTGTTCGTGTTAGCTGTCGTATAATAAACAATTTATTACACGAAGAGTTGTGTAATACGGCTGGGAATTTTTACTCGTCAATGTTATCTTTTCTCGCCTTTCAGGCTCGAAAAAATAAAACTGCCTCGTAAAAATATCCAGCCGTATTACACAACTTTCCGTGTAATAACCTCTTTATTTTATTGGTGTAATCCTTTTTCCGGAATTATAGCTGGAATATCCAGAATGTCCCAACAGATATCCAGAATATGTCCCAACAGATATCCAGAATATGTCACAAAACAATGCGCCCTATCCCAATACACACTAACACAGTTGTTAGTCATTTTAGGTTTGCATATTTCCTTTGATTTTAACCATACCACAAGTGTACGAGGTTCGTCCGTTTATATGAAAATCGCTGAAAATAACTATGTCCAGCTTGAACAGCTAATATAAAGGCCCCTCACCGTGACACAAAACCTTTGCAATTTTTTTCTAAGATAATCTCCCAAGTATCGTCACGCTTCGGTAAATATTATCAAAAATTACTAAAACAAAACTTCTAAACTCTTTTTTTCCAGGCTGATCTAGCTGAGGACCTGAGGTTAGCCAATCTGGCTAAACGAACACGTAACGAGACGATCAAGATCTATGCTATCCGCATCACGATCAACGTAGTCGTGCTGGGTCTCTCCATTGCCGCAGGATGGGCTATTTTCATGGCAGCACAATTCTCTCTTAAGGTAACAGTCGAACGTCTAGATGACAGATTTCAAGACTGACCACTCCAGGCCTGAGTTCTTCGAAGCCAGTTTAGTGTTAATCCTGGATTGATTAAAGTGCAACTAACCCCTTTTGCAATTTTTATGCATATGAATCTTTGAAAGGTTTTGAGTACTTCTGCGAAGATATTTTTGGCTTACAAAGAATACTCTATGTTCTAGGCTTGTTTGAAATGGTGAAAATTTGACCTTTCCTGACCCATGACCGCGCAAGAAAAAGCCTGGGTCGATTATTGATCTTACGTCACCTCATTAATGCATTATTCTCCATGGCGCCTTTCCATCACAACAACATCGATATATAGAGAATATACACAGTCTGTGAGTTGTTAGTAAAGAAAACAGTTATTTTAGACAAAATGCTAAACATTTATCCAACTTATTGCAAAGTCGAATGAGTTGGATGACGTAAGATCAAGAATAATAATAATAATATAATAATAATAGTCTTTATTAATACTACACAACAGACGTGTGAGTTTACATGTAGTAATGATGTATATATAATAATGTAGAATAGAACTATGTAAATAATAAATCGATGAATAAATGTATTGTAATGTAAAATATAATAATTATTGCCACAAATATTCTGCTAATTATTTTTGTTATATAAATTGAAAAAGACATCTGTTAAAAAACGATCTTTTAAATCTTTCAGTGCTGACTTTGGGAAGAATAAATTGGTGCCCGCGCTCTCGACCCAGGCTTTTTCTTACGCGGTCATGGATCAGGAAAGGTCAAATTTTCACCATTTCAAACAAACCTAGAACATAGAGTATTCTCTGTAAGCCAAAAATTTATTCGCAGAAGTACTCAAAACCTTTCAAAGATTCATATATATATAAATTGCAAAAGGGGTTAGTTGCACTTTAAATGTTAACCGAGGATTCTTGTTCTCTTGGTAAAAGGTGTCTTTGTTTATTCTACGATTACAAGTACAAAGGTACTACTCATTTCCAACACACAATAAGTTTTTAATCCCAAATCAATAGTCCACGAGTTAGTAAATCGAATTAAACATTGCCTTTAAACCTGGATTATCTTAGTCGGGCTTTGAGAGACTGGCCCAGATAGCCACTAGTCGAATATAAACCTTTTTTGGTTGGTGGTTAATCACAGAATAATAGCAACATTGACATATTTTGACGCGTTACGACTTTACTCCAAGAACCTTTATTGCTGCCGCAGCGAACGAGCCTAGAGCGAGCGAACAAGGCAGTAAATCTAATCTGTACGGGGATCAAAATCAAAATTTGCTGTTCAACCACAATGCTCTGCAACAATGGTTTTCAAAGTATAACAATTAATGTTTTGTAATTTAACCACCATCCTTTGCGAAGTTTATAAACAATCTTGTAGCTGATGTTTTACTCTTTTGATCGGCACATATTTATGAGTCCTGTTTAGTGTAGTTTCTTTGTCTTTCAGAATCTTTGAGCGAATCTTGTATTTATGTTTCCGTCAGGTATAAAGTAAGCTGAAGGTTTTTTTTTCTCTGTGACACGTTTAAGTCGCTGGGATTGAGTTAGGATTCGGTTCTAGGATTCAGTGCTTATTTCTCTTTGTGGTCTTAATGCTAAGGTCTAAGAATATAAAAGTGCTTTGAGGAATTCGTTATTACAAATAGCTATACTAGCCTCGGTATTTAAGTGTTTAGAAGTTTCAACCTAACTGAATACTTTCAAGTCGACCTATCTAGGATTGAGAGTGCTCAAGTCTTCTCAGTGGTCTGAGATGCTAAGGTCTAAGAATACAAAAGTGCTTTCGGGGAATTCTTTATTACAAATATCTATGAAAATTCCTCTAAGCCGTACGTGACAGAGAACAGAGCCTAAACGCTTTCTAGATACGGCGCGGAATGCTAGGTTATGTAATTTCATGTGGGTTTCCTTGTACGGCCGGGACTTGTTCCTATCTCAGTAAAATTGGCTCTATTCGCGTAGTTTCTCAGTTCCCGGTAATTTTCCTCTATTTTAGAGTCCGACTGTTCCCAGTTGGTAGAGCGCCAGACATGTAACCTGGAGGTCGTTGGGTTCGAGTCCCACTTGGGTCAGAGATGTTTTCTCTTTCCCTCGTAGGGCGTGCACACTTAGCACTACAGCTTACCACTTTCCATCACATTCTTTACACTTACTAGTGCTACGCGGCAAACATGATTTCCTATCATAACTACATATACATATATAATCGCCGTGACCCCATAAAACGCACCAATACCCACGATTGCTCTCATCTGACTTGATAGCTCAGTTGGTATAGAGCGCCAGACATGTAACCTGGAGGTCGTTGGGTTCGAGTCCCACTTGGGTCAGAGATGTTTTCTCTTTCCCTCGTAGGGCGTGCACATTTAGCACTACAGCTTACCACTTTCCATCACATTCTGTTCCCAGCTAGTTTAGTTATAAATTTAAAAAAAAGAAGGACTTCTTTAACGCAAAGTATTTGTGGTCAAATTGATAAGGCGTCGGACTCCCGATTCTTAGGTCTCGAGTTCAAGTCACTCTCCGGGCAGAAAAAAGAAGGAACTTGATGTAATTATTTTATTTTAAGAGATGTATCACTACTTATTTTAAGAGATGTACGAAGAAACTGTCTTTCAATAAGATGTTAAATTAAGAAATCTAAACTCTTAACTCAGGACTTCCTTGATATTTTAAGCGTTCAACTAAAGTCGACCAATAGACCCTTTCAGCTTGCCTGTTTGTTGCCCATTTCAGACCACGTGATAGTTCGCCAGACGATTCAGTGCTTTATTCCTAATTATAGAAATTAGTATAATAAAATTGCTGTCATTAAACTATTAAAAAATCATGTTCTTCATTCTCAGTTATTGAACATCTGAAAGAAAAATATAAAATTGTCATGTTATTATTTTGCATATTCTAAAAAGAGGTCAATCACGGAAAACATTGATATTTTAAGTTATGCTGTCTCATAAGAGCATCATAAGAGTTGAATGTTGTCTAACATTGCTCGATAGGCCCTTTGCAGCTAACACATCACGTGGTTGTACTGGAGAGCAAAAAATATCTGACTTCATTTATTTAAATGCCTTGTACAAAATCGGTATTGCTATTAGCAAAACCTATTTGTAAATGCTATTTTCCACCTCCAATCGATTGTCGATCTTTCAAAAACAGCGATTTTAAAGATGGCTTTCTCTCCAGCATCCATGGCAACGTCTTTCCCATGGGGATCACGAGCTCAATTCATTCGTTAATGAAGTATTATATCAGCACGTGACTGTTAGCTGCAAAGGGCCTATAAAGACCAACTCACCTGTCACCAATCTTTTCTACAAACTGGAAGGAAAGTCCAGAAAACAAGAACTTACTAACCTATTGACTCGATCAGTTTTATTCAACACAATCTCGCGTTTAAAGTGTATATAAGGTCAAACATTTTTTTATCATTAATATCGATTCTACAACAAGTAAATAGTTGAATATTAAAATATTTCTTGATTTGAGTGTTGCGTTTATGAGTTATAGAAGTTTTTATTTCCAATATGCTAATAATGTGACGTAAATTTGACGTGAATTCGAGAATTTACTTTCATTTCTTTTTCCTTGTGAATGAAACAGGTTACTGATTTTGACAAAATATTTGGTAGAATCACTGATATAACCTTCAAATATAACATAGATGTTTACAAAGGTCAGTCTATTTCTATACCAGTATGTTTTTGTATAATAAATGAAGACAGAATTTACGTCACCGGCTTGAATATATTATAAATAGAAACCTCTATAACTCAAGGATGCAGCACTCAAATCGAGAAATATTCAACTATACACTTTATGTAGAATCGATATTAATGATAAACATATTTGAACTTATATATATACTTTAAACTTAGCATGTGTGGTGGCTGGGGGAGAGGAAGCATTCACTAACTTTAGGTTACGCTAGTTTATTTACTTTTGTTTTTATATTTTACTTTTTTATCGTTTTCTTCCAGTTATTAATTTCATTAATTTAACCTTTAGTTATTTTACACTGGAAAAACCAACCAGACTTGAAGAACTAGGTAAAAAGTCTGTAAAAATATCTGTAAAATGTAAAACTTCTCTTGTAAATTCTGAACTCTGTAAATTTGTACATTTATATACATTTTACAACTGAGCATTTTAAACTGTTATAAATGCCTACAACATATATGCTTTTACAGATTTTCTCTTTTGAAATTTTACAGACCTTATAAAATTATCTAAATTTACAACTAATATCGCTATCTATAAATGTACAAATTTACAGAGTTCAGAATCGTTTTACATACTTCTTCAAAGATTGTAAATGGTTGGATTTTCCCCGTGTTAATCATTTTATTCATTTTGTTACTTTGCATTACTTTATATATATTTTAAGTATTGCTTAAGTACCCATCTTTGCTACTTTAAACCCTGATTTACAAGGGGTTTCGTATGAGTGGATGGGGAGCCGGGGTGGCGCAGTGGTTAAGCGCTTCGCCTCTCACCTCTGTGGCCCAGGTTCGATCCCCGGACGTGGTGCCATATGTCCGATTTCCCTCCCTCCACAAAAACCAACACGCTAAATTCCGATTCGATCTTTGAATTAGCCGGGTTTTGGCTTTGATCAGCCTCTTGTGGTTGTTTATGTGCCCCGTTAGAAATTCAGTGGGTTACGGCAAGGTTACGGCAAGGTTACGGTTACCGTAGCGGAATGTATAGTGACATTGACATGGTTTCCCATTGTTATGTCCTTCTGATGCAATCAAATGACAGAGTTACGATACAGTAAAGTACAGTACAATACGGGTACTCATACGAGATGTAGTCTACTAAGATCGTAACCATAGTACACTTGTTTCATTCCTTCCTAGACTGCTCAAGGAACACTCCAGACAAGTCAATCAAAGAAGACCGCATTTTATTCATTGTTAAAGAGTTACGCGTTGCCTATAACTCTGACTTTACTCAACTCGGTTCTACCCGCTTTATTCTACTTCCTGTCACAACTGGAGGACTGGAACCCGCGGGTCAGAGTAAACGTAGACCTTGCAAGGTGAGAATGGGATACCTGTGGTAACACGTACCACAGAAAGCCCAAACGTAACGGGAATCTTCTTTCTCGGTTTCTGTTACTAGAGTTTTAAACTCACGGTCAAATGTATTGTTATGTATATCCAGGACTGTTTTGCTCAAGCTGGCGTCTGTTGCCGTGCTGATGGTTTCTTTGTATGAGAAAATCAACACGACCTGTATGCTGGTAGGTACCCATCATGCATTGCGTTGTTTACACTCTCACCACCTTCATATTAGCCATTTGGGAGTTAAGGAAGGGACTGGGAACGAGTATCAAAAATCAATCTCATTAAGCAATGAACTCCATCACAAGAAAGATCACACTAAAGTTAGCAAGTTTACCGATTTTTGGGAAGATTGGTTTGATAATAAAAATCTCTTATTTTTGCGATTTTTTAAAGTTTGCTATTGAGATTCGTATTTTTAACTCGGTAAACGTACTAATTTGAGTGTGATATTTATTGTGATGGGGTTCATTTCTAAATCAGATTAAGTTTTGACACTCGCTCCCAGTCCCTTCCTTAACTCCGAAAGAGCTAACATTGACGGCATTCATATATAGCAGCGGATAATTTGAATAATGTTGAAGCTCGATATTTTCGGGAGAATAAACTGCCACTACTTTTTCTAAGACTGATAGAGGAAAGAAAGCTCATTGCACTGAGGAATATTTCTAGTGTAAATATCCGATTGCCCTTTCTTACGAAAAACATTTTCCTTACACTTTGAGGGATTACATAACATATAGTTATTTTTCGTCCAGTTCATGAAATAGTTAACAGTTTCTGCAGCGTAACCACAGGCGTCTTTCCATTAGGTACAATCGTTGTGGAATCGTTGGCGTTCTAGCACGCGGCGGCCATGTTGAGTCCCAGGAGAATAAAAACCTTTGTTTTCGTCCGGTAAACTCGTTCTGAAACCCACCAGTGCGAGGCTAGCGGGGCCGAAACTATTGTTTTATCCAAGATGGCCGAACTGTGATAATAGCCCATTAGAGCAGTTTCTGATTCTGGACCTATTTCAAGGTCATTAAGGAAAATATTAGACAGATATGGGCCTCTCACACTACCAAATTTTAATGCTTTTTAGAACTGGAACTTCATTTCCAGCTGCGACAGTTTCTTTCAGGTTTCTTTTCGGCGATTACAACTGAAGTTTATTCTTTGAGATATATATATATATATATATATATATATATATATATATATATATATATATATATATATATATATATGAGTCTTTAATAAAACGGCAAAGACAACTGTTGAAAAATATACCTATTAAAATCCGATTCAACGAAACAAACACTTAGATATCGCTATAAACAATATTCTAACCATAACCGAACCGAAAAAAGTTTGAATTCTGTAATCGTGGAGCGCTGTTTCTGTTTTCCATATTTTCGATTTTCTGTAATTGTACTACCGTTCCATATATCGTACGGTGATAATCAAACCATCACGTGACCTCGCTTTCCCTCCCGTGGTCCCTCGAGATTCCCTCGTCCCGCGCGGTGATTAAGCCCAAGTCCCGCGCACTATTCTTGTGAAAAGAGTTCTCGCCCCTTGCGTCTTCTCTCAAAAAACTAAATATAAGTTAGAACGTCACCTTTATTTCGCAGATCATGGCCAAGCCAATTCCTGTCCCCTCTGTATATGAAGTAGTTCGAAATACCAACAACAGCATCGGGAACAATAGGTTTAAGATGCGTTTCTGACACCACATAAATGTCAATACCATTGTTATTCAAATCAGCTTCCAGTGCAACAAAATAGCGAACTTAGTTGAACTGCAAATGTTAATAAACATTTACACGACAATCATTTTGAGAACGGCACTCTTAACCAGGGCACGCCACTCCAAACAGGCGAGTCTATACTACCTATTCACAGTGTTTAAGCAGCCCTAGATTTTCGGGCACGCGTAAACCAGGTGTGCTGTAACGAAAAGTTTTGCCACGCGTACCAAACACTTAGGAATGCCGTGCCTGAAATACTTGTCGTGTAAAACCGGGATATGGCAATCAACACACATGCTGCAATGTCGCTGTTGCCGGCGTGTGTCCATACATTGAGACTATATGTTTTCAGTGTTGGGAGGACGCGATTGCAGCTGAGATGTACAAGTTAATCTGGATGGACTTCATCATGGTGGTGGTAGTAGTGGTTGCCTACCATACGCCAAGAAGGTAATCTAGATATTACAATTAACTCCTTATTTCTGGGCGCACGAACTGGCGGTATCCTACGATTTCCTGCCATCTGATTAGTTCCGGGAGCGGGCGGCGTTTTCCTATCTCTGACCACGGTCACGGTAACCAGTACGCGCGCTCTCAATTGCCCACTTTAGACACGAGTAGGGGATGTGGCGAGTTCAGTTCCGCAAAGGCGCTTGGGATCGTTACTGATGACACCCTAACTGCAGAATACAAAGAAACATAGCAGATATCGTATTTATCTTATCCAAATCCTGTACGAAATCGAGCTCGTCCCATCCCCCTACTCGTTTCTAAAGTGGGCAATAAGATATATATATTTTGACTACAGCTGAACCTCTCGTAAGCTGAACCTTTTCTTGTCAAATGAAGGTGTTCACTTAGAGGAACAAACTAAGGGCAAGTTAAGACCTATTATGGCTATTCTGAAATTAGAATACCTCGAAGTCCTGCACATATCTCGCTTCCAAACTATGGAAAGTACAGGTGTTACTTTTAGTACGTTCCTTATTTTGTGTGTTAAATAATGTGAACAAGTTTGGTTGAGTGTTAACGTATTTCCTTTTTCGAATACACGGAATATGTCCCCAGAAATGCGCCTTAAAGGAGTATTTAGAAACATTGGTTTCATCACCCCATTCTTTCGATTAAATTGTTTTTTCGTAACAATGTTTGGTCCTCTTTCTCTTGAAGGTACGTCGCAGAGCACGTGAGTCTTCGTATCAATCTGGGGCAGAAGATTGGCCGTCCAATATTTAGTATTCCAGACAATGTACTGGAACTAGTGTACGGCCAGTGCCTAATATGGTAAGTATTCCAGGTAGCTTCAAAGGTACTCGCGCAATTTAGTTACCGCGTCGATACTTACATATCCATTCTCTTAACTCCTCGGTAAAACTAAACGAGTGTTCAATCTTTCTTGAAGGATTGGGATGTGGTTCAGTCCATTGTTACCCTTGATGGGATGCGTGAAGTTCTTCATTATTTTCTACGCGAAAAAGGTGAGTTACCGATCAATCTGAATATTACACCTTACAAATATAGAGAATGTTACATAAATACAATAGAAACCCACTGAATGCACTCGGTTAAATTTGATCAGATCGGAAGTCGGAAAAATCGAGAAGTGTCTATCGTACGACCTCCTTATAAGGAAGAACAATAGGCCACCATATGTACGTGTAGAGGGTCACTAAAGTATGTGAGGGAGGTCACTGATGTATTTACAGGAGACTCGTCCCAGCTTTCGATTGACCGTGAATTTTCCAAAATGGCGTAGGAAAGCGGCCGGCTACTACCTCATGTAGCTGTAACAATACCCTAAATTATAGCCTAATTAGTGATTAGCTCTAAAACACCCAAAATTAGTGACTACCTCTAAACACCCTGAATTAGTGAGCACCCGTTGCTGAAGGTTAGAGTGTTTTTTTAAATGTAGGGTCAGGGTTTTATAAGGGTTTGGGACAGTATATGCAGCTACATGAAGTACTTGCCAAACGGCTATAAATCTTTTCGAGTCCCACTCGTTTAATCAGCCATTTTGAAACTTTCAGCCTCACAAACTAAGTAGAGACTTAGTCCCTTGTACCGAATACAAACTTCACATGCACACTAAATCCTAACCCGTAACATAAATCTAATCCTCACCGTCAGTAAATACGTTCCCATGTAAATGACGAGGTCTCACCCACCTAGAGCTAGGGTTCACAGGTAAGCAACGAGTTCTCACTGGTTCTCACTTGTCAAGGAAAACTTGCTCGTGTGGACTACGCTTAATACTACCCGCATTTTCACACATTTTCACAAGCTAGTATTTAGAATTAAGTTCTTTGATGGCACCCTTTACTTCAGGTAACCGTAAATTGTATTAGTATTTTAATACCTGTCGAACGCTATTCGGGTCACATGTTAATGGATGACGGGAAACGGAATAAGTGTTCTTTTTAATTAAATTAAAAGTTTAACGTTATCACTAGATGGCCACTTTCACATCTTAATTATTCAGTTAATAGTACCGATTGTAGATCATACCCTGGGCTCAATCAGTGCGAACTGTTTCTCGTCAATTTAGTCAATAGTTCTGATTGTAGAGCTGATATACCTGTGTTTTCAATGCAGTTTGAACCGTGTTATTTTTGTATTGATGAATTCCGGCAAAAGGTGACGGGTTATTTTCTGGTTTGTATGATAGCAGCATATACCAAAACTACTAAAACATAGACCATACCATATACATCAACGTAAATCTAAATAATTATGAAAATTCGTAAACTTAAGGATCTTCGTAATTGTAGTTAAATGATGACATTATGCAAATCACCTATTATTAAACTGTATTTAGGTGACCCTAAAGTACAACTGTCGAGCTGAGGACAAGGCGTATCGAGCTGGGCGCTCCAATTACTTCTTCATGATCCTTCTTCTTGGGACGTTTTTCTTGTGTGTAGCAGCTGTCGCTTATGGCGTCACACAGTAAGTCTTTGGATTAGCTTTTATCTAAATCTGAAATAATCTGGCTTGTTACCTATACCAAGAGCGCATTTTAGGTGAGCTCGGGTGGAGTAGTGGTCAACGGTTCGCTTCCCACCGCTTCGGCTAAAGTTCAATTCCGAAATGTTGGTTGAGTTTGTTGGTATTTGGGATATTTTTCTCCGGGTTCAGGCTCCGATTTACCTCCCTCCTCAGAAACTAACAATTCTAACTTCCAACTCAATTTGAAGCCGTTGACGAAACGCCACCACGTGGGTGTGATTTAGGAATAGGCCTTTTGCAAGAAACATTTACGTGCTGATATAATACTTCGTTAACGAATGAATTGAGCTCGTGATCCCAATGGGATAGGCGCTACGATGGATGCTGGAGCGCAAGCTATCTTTAAAAACGCTGATTTAGAAAGATGAACAACCGATTGGAGGTGTAAAATTGCATGTACAACAGGTTTTGCTAATAAGACTACCGATCTCGTACAAGTGCCTTTAAATATATCATGAATTAGGATTTTTCTGTCCTCCAGTACAACCACGTGATTGCATTCCTACAAAAGGGCCATGCAGGTAACTCCAATGTTATAAACGAACGAGAAACGGGCTTCCTGTGGTATATGGATGCAGAGAGGAGACTAAGTAACGATAGATTTTACAACAGGGAGCCCGTCACCCAAGATGGAGAAAAGGGTAGCCGATACATGCACGTAGAGAGGACAAATGAATATAATTTACACGTTGATTACTTAATGAATTATTTTCTCATTATAGGATCTATCCCTCACTTCTTTATGGACCTTTCAGGTAAGCGAAAGTCTTAAGAGCATCGTCCGAAATAGTGTTTGTGTGGGAATCCGATACCAAATAATTTCCGTAAAATCGAATATCTGAAATCAATGATATTCACTGTCTGCAAACTTAAGATACCAGGTAAAAGATTAACTGCTCAAAATTTGAGGGATGTAGCTGTGCTGGGAAGCGTGCAATTGTGTTTTCAGTTTTCCATGTATTTGTCTGTAAATTTTCCCGCGGACTTTGACTCGCTATTACAGACAAATGTATGGAAAACTGAAAACACGATTGCACGCTTCCCAGCACAGCTTCAAATCGATCTACGCGGAAAGAAATTCTTGAGCGTGCATTGTAAGGAAATCAAGTACGCTAAGCAGTTTATATGATAAACACAGACGCAATAATGCATTAGCGGCGCTTGTTCTTATCTCACACCTGGGAGTAGAACAATTACCGCTAGTTATTAATACGACACATCGTCTGCGTATCACTGGAAAATCATCTACAGACTTTGAAGAGCTATGTAAAACATCTGTAAAATGTTTGTAAAATGTTCGCATTTTACACGTATTTTAGAGACTGGTACACAGTTCTTCAGTCTGTAAATGGTTCGATTCTTCCAGTGTATGTTGCTTATGTCGCTGTGAAAACCAGACTTACCTGATTCACTGTTACATAATACCTGCCACAGACTCATTATCTCTGTCTTTTCAGAGGCCTCGATAAGATGTACGATATCATCCCCCTCACGGTACGTACCCTACCGTTAGAGTTCCAAGAGGGCTACCTGGTCGTCAGTTCGCCTGTGTTCCTCATTGTCGCTGTTCTGATAATCTGGTGCGTTTCCAGTCATTTTCTAAACGTCTGGCCAGTTCACAATTAGAACAATTGCCAAACAAGTACCATTTGCAGTATATTATTGAATATTTATTAGTTAATTACTGAGGCCAACAGCATTATTAATAATATTGCAGCCAGCTGAGGGGAGAAGGGTCTATCGTACGACCTCCTTATAAGGAAGCACCCTAGGCCGCCATATGTACGTGTAGAGGGTCACTAAAGTACGTGAGGGAGGGGGAGGTCGCTGATTTACGCACAGGAGTCTCGTCACCGCTTTCCGTATATACTTCATGGTAGTATTCCGTTCCATATAGTCTCCCTGCATAATCATTTCCTCTACTGTTTTACAGTATTATGCAGGGAAACTATATGGAACAGAACACTACCATGAAGTATATACCCAGCTTTCGATTGATCGTGAGTTTCCAAAATGGCGGAGGAAAACGGCCATGAATCTTTTAGAGTCTCACTTGTGTAATCCGCCATTTTGAAACTTTCAGCCTTCAAAAATTAGGTAGAGATTTATTCCCTTTTACCGAAACTTCACCTGCACTAACAGTAAACCCTAACCCGTACCCTAACCGGTCAGTAAACAAGTTCCCAGGTAAACGACGAGGTCTCGCCCACCTAGATCTAGGCTTCACAGGTAAACAACGAGTTCTCACTGGCCTAGGGTTAGGACTCATAGGCAAACAACGAGTTTAAACCAAAATATATATTTAAAAAATTGAGAAAACAAAATCGTTCAGAGGTTCGAACCTGAGTCCAATGTAGACCAAGTGTGGTAACCACTAAGCTAAGCGACCTTCAGTGCTCGGTTTGTGACTAATTTTAATACATAATATACTACCCGCAAACTGCGAGTCTCATGTGCGTACATCGGTGACCTCCCTCGTGTACTTCAGTGACCCTCTACATGTACATCCTTATAAGGAAGTCGTACGACAGACACTCTTGGCTGGGGCCGCAGCCCGAAGCTGGCTGCAATATTATTAATAATGCTGTTGGTTGAAGTAATTATATATATATTATAGTTGTGCCTTATGCAGTCCCATTGTTCTCTCTCTGCGCTATATCAACGAATAAACCCGCGCTTTCTTTATTGTTCTTGCATGCACAAAACAATGAAATTGGTACATATTGTGTATCATTTCAGGTGGGAATTGCTGTACAATAAAGCCATAGGGAAGCATTGTTTGCCGGAAATTTTGTTGAATAACAGTTACTGATTCCAAGGTTTCCATGGTTATTTTCTCTTCCTTTTTTCAACAAACGTGTCTGTAGTGAGTAGAGGAGCGGACTACATGTCGGGAGTGTTCATATTAAAAGGTTGATGGTTCAATTCAGACTCGGCACGCTATTTGTTTTTTTATCTTTTCCTTAACTTCTCTTAATGTGAAGTCCATATATAGATGGTTGCACATGACGTCACGGCGGCCATGTTGGTGTACCTTTAACAATATATTAACAATATTAGCTTCTTTTGTTAGGTATACCAACATGGCCGCCATGCCCTTTGCCATTTGAATCTCTGGGGATTGACTGCAACCCATCTATACCTTTGAGTTACCGGTAGATAAATTCTGGTAGCAAACACCAATTATATGGTGAATGATATTCTTCTTCGGGTTTTAGTAGATTTTTATGATTCTGACTTTACTACCAAGAGACATTCGTATATAAGAAATAGTTTATTGAAGATTGTGTCAGTCAGTCGTACTGCTGAATAATGTATGCTGGGCTCCTGACAATGTCTATGTGTGGTATAATATGATACAGCATATTATCCTAACTCAAAATGCGTCACGCCAGATACGAAAAACCACTAAAAAAATACTCTTTAGATGTGGCCAAAAAATATGTGGAAACGTATTTCCCGACTAATGCAGTGGCACAGACCTCCGGGGACGAGGTAAACAGTCCTTAAAACGATATATCAAATCGAAACGAAAAGTAAAAAGTACATAAATATTTGGAACAATCACCAAATTTTCTCGCGACCGGGCTTGAAGACTAACTGCACGTAGAATGATAATATTCCCCGCTAAGCACTTAAATAGTATGACTATATCCCAACCTCTCTAACGTGCCATCAAAATATCAATTTCCGACTAATTCGTTCCTTCGTCACTCAAGCGTCAGAAATTTCATTTCAAGCAAGTTAGGTGGACTATTGAAACAATACTACAATTAGCACCTTTTACATTCCACGGATTACGAATGCCTTGCCTACCTCTTGCGCGGACCATTACCTAATAATAGTGCAGCTAGTCAACAAGTTCTAGCTGCAATAGTAATACAATTAAAGTGCGCTGGTTGCATTCGTTGATATAGTGCAGTGAGAGAACAGTGGGGTTGGATGAGGACCAGTCACTATTATAATATAAATTAAGAGAGCATCCTAAGAACGCGCGATTTCATTGGCTGGTTTTCTTATAATACACGATCGACTTTTATATTATAAAACAAATAGAAAAAGATTTTCCAATGGCCTTAACAAAATATTGCACTCAAAATGCTGCACTCGTGTCCGCTCCTTCATCCGCAGTTTGTCAATACGTCGAGCGTGCATTATTTAAGGTTAGAGAGTGGCGTGCGCGTTTTATTTACAAATACAGGCACGTGCTGACTGTACGATAAACGAAATATGTGGCCGAATGCAGTATGAAGAACTTTTGAGTCGATCGTACTGAGTCAGCAAATGGCTGTCATTATAACATACTCAACAAAATATCTGGATTCTGATTGGTCAATGCCGAGAGCATCTAAAGGGTATTGAGTGCACAGTCGCATGCTCTCAGCAAATGTTTGCTCAGTATATTATAAACAAAACATCGCATGAACTGCTCGAGCTATACTTGATTTATAGGCACTGAATGATATTTTGAAAGTTCTCAAATTGCACTCGCCTAATGGCTCGTGCAATTATTAGAACGTTCAAAATATTACTCAGTGCTATAAATCCCGTGTCGCACGAACAGTTCATGCAATTTCATCTACATAAAACACAAACATAGTCTATCCCTTTTGGTCACCAATTTCGTTAATTAGCCAACCAGGATTATTATATTAATTTGTTATAGAACTTGGGGAACCATCCACTATTTGTTAAATAATAAAGTAAACGATTTCAGCCCTTCCCGAAGTGCTTCATACATTAACATCACTATCTGACAATGTGCAGATTTGATGGAATCATGGGTAATAATAGAATTTCAGCATTTCTGAGAGAGCGGCGCTTCATGCATTCTCTGCATGTAGGTATAAAGTACGTCAGTAAATATAAGTTTCTAGGAGATGCGTAAGGGTATAGGTCGAGTGGAATATACATTAAAATGGAAGGGGAATGTGTGTTGAAGCATTGATAATATGCAAGGGAGTATTATGGAATATACTGGCGTTAGCAGAACAAAGGAAACAGAGTCAAAGTAACGAAAAGATGCATTATCTGTCGAGAAACTACGTTTCATAATAAGAGACGTTTTCATATAATTTCCGAGTTACGAGCAGCTTTTCTTTCTTGAGGTCACGATTAAGAGAAGCAAACCAATTTAAAACAATCAATAAGTGCCAGTTGTCCAGTAGACAATCGATAAAATAAAATGATGAAAAGAAACTTTCGAGATTTTCAAATGTTTAATTATTTTCTTGTTTTCTCTTTCATATAGTCTGGGGTTGTATTTCTTCTACGCCACAGCCAAGATCTATTTCCGTATGATACAAGGCTTGAAAGAAGAACTGTCTTTGGTAAGAAACAAGTAAACAGGTTATACAGGTCCTACAGATCATACAGGTTAAACAGGTTAATAGCCTAAAATGTTGCAGTTAGGAGGGAGGGGGCGTCTCTAGAGAAAACCGTGGACCAGTCATGTAGACAGTATGACGTCACGCAATGGCTCAGTGATTTTCAATATGGCGGCGCATAAAAACACGGCTATTTTACACGATCGCATTTACTAAAAAAATAATTCTCACATTATTTCTCAAAATATCAGTCATATAACTCCATTTACAAGAAAAGGATATACCAAAGATGGTTTTGAGCCGGGCTTATGGAAATTTATTGTATTGTTTAATAGGTTTTTAGGTAGGTTTTTGTGAATAAGTGGAACTGCCGTTTGGGAGAAATGGCAAGACTGCAAAAATGCTTAATGGAATTAAGGGCCGGAGAAATGGCAATCAGGCTTCAAAATAGGAGGTTCAGTTCCTGAGGTGTTCAACTCCTTACCTGCAAAGTTGTGTTAAGATGGCTTGTGTAGAACTGCTCATCAATCCCTTCACAGTGAAAAGTCAGTTTGCTCGAGTCTGCCGCCATGTTGTTGTTCACCAAGGATAATGCGAAGAACAGGCCCAAGTCATAATTGGCAAGTTATGTAGTCGATGACTTTTCAGAATAACATGTAATTATTCACTTTTCCTCTACGAAAACATGTATATTGTTGTACAAGCGAAAGAATCGACATTTAAGTCTCTCAAACTCGAAGGAAAAGTGAAGCAAGCGAATTCAGTTGATTCAGAAATAAGTAATAATTAAACCACCTCCTTGAATAAAATGACTTACCGTAGTTTTTCTAAATGGAATAACCTATGTTGGAAGTTGCTGTTTCAAATTTCTGAGTTCGTATTTAAAGCTGGAGAGAGAGTTCCTACACTGAGGACTGGTATGTATAAATGTTGTTATAGTTTTATTAAAGTTAAATTTATTGAAAATGCAATACCCTAAACTTGAATTACCTAGTTTCCTGCAGGGCTTTGCATTACTGAGCAAATTATTTACAATCGATTTGTCTATTTTAATTAGGAGGATAATTTGTCTTAAAACTCATAGAGCTAAAATGCTAAAAGACTCCCCAAAAATTGAAGTGCCAATTTCAACCCCTAAAATGACGAGAACCCCCAGCCACATATATATTACATGTAAAGAGCCCCCGGGTATAAAGTATTAATGAAACATTTGGGATTGATTCCTAAAACAAATATACACCTGTGCATCAATTCAATTTTAGAACATTGCACCAAATGACTGCATGCATGTACACTGTATTAAGCATTGACTGTAAAATTATCTGGTGAAGTATTTTTAGAGTATATATTTTCCAGCTTTATCTACAATTAGCGTCCCCAACATTTTTAACCCAAAGTTCCCCCCCCCCCCGATTTTATACTGGCATGTTTCTATGTGCCATATTTGGTACATAATATGACAATTAAGCACCCAGCCTTCTGACCAGTAGAAGGTGAAGTGACAAATACAATGCATTCTGTAAGGTATGCCAGCCCTGCCAGTATCCACACAACAAGAAAAGAAGGTCAGCTCTTCAAACCCGTACTTCAAAATATATCTTCTGACCTATTGATCCTCATGCAATGAGACAGATTGTTATGATATTTTTGGGCTGAGGGACCTATCAAATTCTTGAAATTACCATAGCTAGTTCTTGTGAGTTTAATATCCATATAAAAATCAAAAGAATAATCAACATTTTCTGATAGATACAATACTGTATAAATCCTATTTTTAACAACTTTTCTTTCTGTTGATTTTCAAGTTCAGTGAAATGGTTTTTAGGCTGAAAAGAATCAAGGGGCTTGATTAGTCAGTAACAATGTTAGTTGAGTCATTGCAAGAGTACACATTTTCATGGTCTAGGATAATGCTATCCAACCGATAAATCCTTATCCAGTGGATAACTGTTATAAACCTTTCATCTGATATATAGGGATTTTTCCATTGGATACCATTATTCACCCTTTGAACAACTGGACCCAGGTCTTAAAATCGTAGTTTATGGTCTGAAATAGGGTAAGGTAGGGTTTTGGACCCGTGGGCAGCACACCCACCCAAATGTTTGCTGTCTAGAGCCAGCAATGCAGACTACCAACAAAGTTAATAAATCATATCAATCAATCTCAAGCTTATATAATTGGTATTATTAAGTAATATTATTCAAGAGATATTTAAAGGAATACAGAGATTGCTAGGGGCAATGATTACACCAGGGAATGAGCCAGCTAGGCTGCATCATGGTGCCATTCCCGCTTTAAAAAAACATTTGTCCCTTGAAAAAAATATGATGGTCAAATTGTCTCGCTTTATCTGCTTCCAAAGGAAATTAAATGCCAGGTCGCTTGCAAAAGGGCCAAATTGTCCCTTCTGGCTCAATATCTGTTACACTATCAGTTGATCAAAATGTGATTATTTCAGAATGATGAGCAGCCAAATTTGCACTAAACAATTTTGGGTGAAAGGGGGAGAGAATTATATTGCCTTTTGAGTTAACCATTTTTGGGTAAGTCTTTGAGCATCATGATTTGTATTTATGCTTTTTTGGGTTCACAGGCAGGCCCAAGCTTCTATTATGGTTCAAATCGCTAATTAATATAATTTGTATTGATTTCTTGTTTACAAAATAAAGGGGCCTTGGTTATAAACTGCAAAATACCCTGCCACTTCAAAAGATCACTCATGAAAATCTATTATTAATTAACAAAGTAGCAGGATATTCTGCAGTTAATAATTTGTTTAAGAGAGTACCGTATCACTTAAAGGCTCTCTTAAACTGCTAGAGGTTGTTAAGCCGAATATGTAGTTTTAGGCGATAAGCACTCGTACAACACATTTTTTTAACAGCATTCGTATGGAGTTTTTAGTTTTGCATTTTCAACATAAATCTTCGACAAAAATCGACAGAACTTACAGGGTATCTTTTTGTGTTTCTAGGCTATGTCTGCACAAATTGTTAACGAATTTTAGCAACGTTTTACCTCGCTGTCCTTCTCTATGTTGTTATATTTACACTGCAAACAAACGAGCAAACTACAACTTCAGCACTCAAAAGGATTGATGAGCAGAACCAAACATACACAAGCCATATACTTAAGTTGCTCAAAAAGATCAAGAAAGTGTGAATAAAACCTCCTAGTTTGGGTTAACAATTCACCCGTTATCTCGAGAAATCTGAAAATTTGTAAACTAAGTTCTGCTCTTTTCGAACCAAAATGTCCTCCCCGGAAAACAACAAGAGCTCAATTAACTTCTTGTTAGAGCGGTTTAAACTTTTTTGATGATTGATTAATTGATTAAATGTGTAACATAATGATATAAACCATCAACACTTACATGACATTGTTGGACAAAGCAACGTTAAACCTCAACTTTTGACCTCTTTTTGTCCCTAACTAAATAGCGTTCACGCCGAACTGAACAATTTACGGGAAGCGTTCACTCCGTTGCTATGTGACGTCATACTGTCTACATGACTCTCCCGGAATGCTGATTGGCCAAGCAATTGAGACGCCCCCTCCCTCCTGGTTGCAGCCTACATTTTTGACATTGAAAAAATATTGTAAAAAAAATGCTTAGAACGTTTTTTACTTCAACATTTGTTGAAAAAGTTTGAAATGGAGTCAAACTCTCTTTCAATATCCTTAACTTTCAACAATATTTTCAGGCCATTTCAAACGATTTCAAAATCGGATTCAACAAAAGATGTACCGATGTTGAAACGGTTTGACCAGCTGCCTAATGCTCTTCACAGAGTAAACTGTAAGACGTGAGGAAGCAGAACTATGCCGTCGTTTTGATAGGTGATATTATTATCAAAACGAATTTTCAGTCAGCTGCGAGTTATCCTAGCTGAATTATAGTTTAAATGTTCTGATGTTGTGTAATATTTATCTGGGAATCAGATCGTCTTCTGTAGGGTGTTTTTCCTATTGTATTTAATCCATGTAGGAGAAAGTTCGTTATGATAAGGGGGGATGAAGACATTGAAATTGGGACCGTACAATTTTCATAGCCTCCCTTTCCATCTTTTACTCAAGCCCCCCTTGTAACTCCCAGTATTTTTCAAGAGCTCTTCCTCGTTAATTGCCCATAAAAATCCCCTCCCTCAATATCTTTATCCCCCCAGTCATATTAAATGAACTTTCCCGAACAGAGCCATGATTCCTCTTTATGCTCTCAACATCCACAATAGCCCTGTAAATCACTGTAAATCACAATAGCCCTGTAAATCACCTCTAATCACTGTAAATGCAAACCCCCCTTTGATATACGCTTCACTTGTCACGTACGAAGTTTCAGTATGAAGCTCTGAGTAAAGTAAAGTTATTCTTCACTCCGAGAATAGAATTAATTTAATTTGTCCCAGAGCCTCGTATTGAAACCTTCCTGTGTGACAAGTGAAGTATATATCGAAAGTGGGTTATTAGATTTCTCACAATAAATTCCACATAACGACGATATACTCGAACATGGAGGTTTTCACTCTACGAAAGAGGCAACGATTCTGGCAATATGTACATTAGGGCAACATTTTTGCATAAGGTCTTACTAAACGATATTTCTTTTTAATCACAGGAATCACGTGACAAGAAATATCTCCTACTGCAGTTGGCCGCTGAATATGGTAGCAAGAAGACAGGCGTAACAACCACCTGAAAGACTTCGACATACTTCGCAATTTACACTGGACCGTAAAATGTCGACCTGCGAAAACGCTAGAGATCTTGACGAAATACTGACTGGGGAAAGGTTGGGTCTAGAACTTAGCTTCGGGGTTACACGTATACAGATTACCTGATGTATGGTGTGGTTGCATTTCACTTCACCAATCAGAAATCTATGTGGTCCAGATTTAATAGAACGTTATCCATTCGATATTAATTCCGTTAAAAACTATAAATAGATGTACTTGCAACAAAGAGTGATGCAATGCATGATACAATTCACCTTATTCATAAAGGCATGAAAGCGAGGCCAGGTGTACCACCTTGTCACATGAAGACAGAAATATACAGTCGATGGCAGAAAATAATGTTAATTGCCTTATGATAAAAGTAACAAAACAGTGTGATAAGACTAATACCCCGTTCACCCCAAAGCTTGAAGTGCCTATAACCCCCAATTTTTTTTTTTTAATGAAACTTTAAACTATTCATTAGAACTTAAAGCAAAAATGGACTAATTATTTTACGGCCTTTCAAAGTTGAGAACCAGAACATGTGGCCGTCAGTTTTCAATTCCCTTTGGGGGCCTGGAGACTAGTGACCTGTGACGTGTACGTAGTAAGGCGTCCTTCCAATTCCATACAAACATCTCTTATTTCTGCGCCTCTTGAAAGCTCACCACATGGTAAATATGCAATGAAATATCACCAAACTTGGTAAATTTACTAATTTCGATGTGCTCTTCCTTGTGATGGAGTTTATTTCTTACTGATTAGACTATAATAGGACATTTTTCCTTTTTGAATTCTTTCTCTTATTCAGATTTTCCAACTCCTTTAAGGATACCAAAACAATGGTCTCAATTAGAGGAACAAAGGAAACCGTGCAAAGGATTCTGGTAGTTGTAGTAAAATGACGCCCGATTGACGTCATAATTCCAGGCCCTCGCCAAGACTCGCGCTGACCTCCAACTCGAAACAGGGAGCCCAAAACGGATGTTTTCCTTAACTTTGACGCCACTAAAATCGTCGAAGTTTAGTTTTTTCGAATTCTTAGTCAGGGCGCTGTACAGAATCGATGTAAAAATACATTTTGGGAGTTATAGGCACCGATAATAATATCGATTCGACACAGTGAATGTTACAATATTTCTGGGTTTGAATGCCGTGCCGATGAGTTATAGAGGTTTTACTCTCTAAAATGCTAATTATATGACGTCAGAGTAGGCATAATTTATTATACAAAACTTGCTGTTACAAATAAACTATCTTTTTTAAATATGTTGTTCTATTTCAAAGTTTAAATAAATGATTTTACAAATTTATTTTTCTATATCAGCAAATACGTTCTTTCACGAGCATTAGGGAATAATGGCAAATACCTACCCTGACGTCATGTAATTAGCGTTTTGTACATTAAGTAAAGGGTTCGTATACGAACTGGAGCAAGATCTATTGTTCCGCGGCAATGAATGTGATTTCACTAATCCCACAGAAAATGGTTCAATTGTTTTTGAGAACATTAAAGTGCCTATGAACCTTATTTTTTTTATTTTAGATATCAATTCTACATCAAGTGAATAGTAGAATGGTACAATATATCTTGCTTTGACTGCTGTGCCGCTGAGTTAAAGAGGTTTTAATATCCAAAATGCTAATTACAAGACGTCAGGGGAGACATCAATTATTATACATTTTTTTTTTTTTAATTAAACATTTTTTTCAAATTATCAGTGTTATACCCATGGTTGAAATATAATGTTAAAAAATTGTATTTTTCCTATATCAGTAGAAACGCCCATTCACAACCACTAAGAAGTGATTGCAGATACCTCCCCTGACGTCATGTAATTAGCATTTTGGATATTAAAACCTTAACTCAGCGGCACAGCATTCAAAGCAAAATATATTTTACCATTCTACTATTCACTTCATTTAGAATTGATATCTAAAATAAAATAAATATTGTTCATAGGCACTTTAATGTTCTCAAATTAAAATGCATGAAATCGCTCGTTGTATGTTTTTGATTCCAAAACAAATTCAACCAATAGAAAGACACTAAAACAAAAGCGGAGATATTTCAAAGTTCCCCACATAGGATTTCTTTCTCTCTTTTTACATAGTTACATATTGTCCGCTTCAGTCATTTTCTTTTAAAAAATATTGTGAAATCAGAGTTCTTTCCTATTTTTAGGAGGTTTATTTCTGTTTAACCAATGCGATATAAGTTTCAACAATAGAAAAATTAACATATTTGTGCATTCCTGGCCTTGAGTGCCACTGTTCTTACGCGAATCATTGCTTAAAACCTCTACAACTCATCAGCACGTCATTCAAACCCAGAAATATTGTACCATTCACTATGTGTAGAATCGATATTATCAATATCGTTTTTGGTCGTATAGGCACTTTAAACATGCTTACAAGCTGTTGAATTAAACTAGTTTAAAATAATATATTTTTACACCGTACGTTCGCTGGTGCTAAACTAGTTTCCAAACCTTTCTCAATCTCAACCTGTTCGAGGTAGTTTTAACCCTGTGTAACTAAATACGTTCAAGATAGGGGCTAGATAAACTCAGTTTAATTGGTGTGAATGTGGTAGACATTTCTGACCCGCTACAATCTCGCGATCTTTGGTTGTTATCAGACTTCTTCCCGAGGGCCATGGGATATGATAAGGTGCAGGATTTAATAACAAAAAATTGAGATTTGAGAAAATGCTCCATTGGGGAAATAATGATGCTGAGAAAAACCAGTGTTTTAGAAACCAGAAGCAATATAATTTATTTTGTAGGGATTTCTTTCGACAGTCTGAAACGAAAAAGTTTGTTCCATGTTTGTAAACAGTCCAGCTCATTAGGAAAATAAGATAGGCAGTAATTTATTAAATAATATGTACCAAAACATTTCTCTATAATTATCCAATTAACATTTGATGGAATAAAATAACTTTATTTTTTAAATAATCATGATATATCAATTCATGTTATTACATAAACATTCGTCACGTTGTCATTATAATTTACGTTACATTCAACTATTTTCGTTCCTGCCCGTTTATTTCGATTCCCATTTTAAAATATCAGTTTCTGTGTCAATCTAGGTTCAAACTCGTGCTCGATCAGTGAACCATTGAGTACGACCGTTCGTATGTGATCCAAAATTAAGCCTTGTAAATAATCTCATCAAACCTTCACCCAAATCCCCAACCCTTGATGACCAGTGAAACATAATGCAGTCTTATTGCAACAATAGGATAACGCATGCATAAATCACTTCACCTAGCTGTGACCCATGCGGTTTCGATTTCTGAACACGGAATAACCTTTTAGTTTAGTTGGTTGGTATCTAGCAGCTCTGAAGGTTGTTCTCCTTGTACTCATTATTTCCTCCCACGAATCCATAATCCGTACTAAATATTGCGCCAGCATGCTAAATTCTAATTTGCAAGCAAAACCCCACTTAATCCCCTAGAATCTTAAAAAGGAAGGTAACTGTTACGATGGATAAGCAAGAGGAAGCAATAATTCTTCCAGAGGTGGTTAGTCTTCGTCCTAATGTTGTGCTCTACGTTTCCTTGTGTTGCAAAGTCCCTTTGAATTATATGGTAGAAAAGCTCTACCGGTACAGTTCATTCTGATGCTTGCGCAACTAGATGTTATCACGCAGAAACCGTTCTGGCTTGAAACAATAGATTTCGCATGCATGGCCTCGCACTGAGCAGTTTCGGTCTATAGACCTTTATGGTGCAGCGGCTATGTTGCGTCGCATGAGAATCCAAACCTTTGTTCATGCACTTAACTCGAGGCAGAGACGACGCGAATGCAAAAGCTATTGTTTATAACCAACATGGCCGCGGCGATGTTGATAAAGTATAAGTGACTAAATACAGGAATGACCCGACCTCTGATTGACCAAAAATAGAAGAAAATCTGCAAATTATTTTTCCCTACCATTTTCTTGAAAATGTTTTGAGAACCCTAGCTCCAGGTGGGTGAGATCCTATTTACTGACCGGTTAGGATTTTTTTATGGTTCAGGATAGAGTTTTAGTTAGTTCTTTTAGTCGGAGCATTCCTGTATTTAGCCGCATGTTGATAAAGGTTTATTCTAGTCAGATCCTGCTTTTAATGTCCCGTAAAGTGGCCCAAGGTAAGGGTTCGCCGTCTTCGTACAGCAATAGTACATGATGACCAACTTAGGAGAACATGGGTCGTCCTGCTTCAAATTGCCTCTTTGTATCTGTGCCTTCTGCCACGTTATTAGATTATTAAGGTCTTCATCAGTCAGCAGTACATGAATTATGACAGACATCGGTGTCATAGTCGCTGAAGAATGGCTTCGAGCGTTCTCTATCTGCAATCACAAGGAAATATTTTTTTTAGGTAGTAGGTAATTATTTGTTTGCCATACACAATAGTAAAATTAGCAAAATTATATCTACACACATTTGAAATCAGTGGCGTGAGTGTCCAGGCTTCCTCCACTGAAAAACTATGTTTGCTCTCAAATGTTTGTTATGGATATCTAAATTTAATGCGATGTTTGTTTCCTGTAAATTGTACACTAGATGTCCGTTATGGACCGATGTTCCTGTCGAGAAGAGTCATCGTTTTCTGACAGTATAGGGGTAACCGTACGACGTCATAAGATCCAAGATCGAATAGTTTTAATGTAATTAGACACGACTCCACAAGCATTAGCTTTAAATATTATCGTGTATAAATAAAGGTATTGATTGATTGAAGATGGCAGTGCATGGAAAATTCAAACAATAACCGACATCCGATGTACAATTTACAAAAAACAAACACCGCATTAGATTTAGATATCCATAACAAACATTTGAAAGCAAACATTGTTTTCCAGTGTAGGTTCCCTTTAAATGGCACTAAATGCGGGAGGTCCTGGGTTCGAATCCCGGCCGCATCCCTGGACAGGGACGTAAAAGCCGTTGGCCTTGCCTCCCAACACTTTCGTCATAAACGGAGGACAGTGTAATTTTTGCAGTTTTGAATTTAAATCCGGTTTTATTCAACAAAATCACCACCTTGGATATATGTTTGTATCATAAAGTCTAATTAATGCTAATGCCGCAAACTGTAAACAATGACGTCATTTGAAATCCACCTATTCCTGGAGAAAGGTTCCCCAGTAAAATAGCCTGCCCTCCTTTCAAATACCAACATTAAATAGAAATTAGAAAACACTAGTTTTACCAACTAAAAGATTGTGCTAAGGGTATGTTGACTGCAGTGGAAAATTAGACGCAACTAATGTTTCGAGCTCCAGCCCTTTCGGGGGGGGGAGTGGGGGATTTCTGGGCACGCGATTGTAAATGAAATAAAAATGGAAAACGACAAGGAAGAATGTCTGTCAGAATGACCAAACGTCGACTTTGAATGTGATTGTAATCAGCAATGACTGTCGGAGAGAGTTTGACAAGAATACAACGTCTTCACGACTGCAACATCAAGCTTATCAAATTTGCTCCTGACAGACGACTAGAATGAGAAATCGAGCTAGAGAGGAGAAAGTATTAAAAAAATTGACGGCGTCTTTTTACCACAAACTAAATCAAACTTGATAAGTAACATTCGATATCCGAGAGTTCGACAGTAAATTAAGTCACGAAATAATAAGGCCAATCATTCTGCCTTATTGGTCTTTGATAATTCAGAGAGTATTTTTAGCTTTCTCCAGTAACATTTTATGAACAAAGACATGTAAAGAAAATCCGAAATTTAGAAACTCACGTGTGACAGTGGTAAACTTGTGCAACCAAATCAAACTTGCCGTTGAGTTTTCTCAGAACAACAAAATGTCAAAGCGACCTTTCACCTCTTACCTTACCTTACTCTAAGCCTCATCTCTTTGGAAGGAAGGTCCAAACAACTATCTTTCCATTGATTTAGGCGAAACATTTACTAAAAGCTGAAGAATCTTCTGCGGGAATCATGTTTCCTCGTGCACATTCGGCGACTAAAACACCAATTTCAAGTTCTCTATTTCCTTGAATATTTTTTGCCTTGGTTTAAATTTCCGGCAAAAATGTCTTTAATTCTGAGTTATTCTTTTCGAGGTATATATATAGTATGGAGATATTTTCAAAATAGAGCCACACAGAAAAGTACATTAGTTTTTCTCAGTTATGCCTTGGGGGATTTCCAACGCTGTGCAAACTTACAAAATACCGTTGGTCGATTTCTGATTATATTTAGGAGAATTGATATTCTGATCGTGCGTGCGTAATATTTATTTCTCGTGTTTTTCCGGTTCGTTATTTTATAAAAGCAATATAATTCGTTTTCCATGTCGTTATTCTCTATTACAAACACTTGTGAGATTAAAGACATAGAAAACGAATTATATTGCTTAATTTAAGTCTCAATCTCGTTCAGTTCTGATTGGTTGAATGGTTTTATGATTAGTTTACGTTCACCAGCTCAAGGTCTGACGTCAGAACTTTAGTAATAACGGTTATCAACGAAGTTGTCAATAACTGTATTTTAGAAGAAATCTCTGTGTAACTTATTCATCAGACCTCATAAAGCACACTTTCATAGAGGTTATTAGTCGGTTAACTACCTAATACGGCTGTATATATGTTTACGAGTCTTATGTACTTGGCGAGCAAAAACGGGCAACTACGAAGCCATTTTATTTTTACTGGTGTAATACGGTCTCACGTTTCTTTCGTTCTTGTGTACATCGATTGCCGTTTTATATAACAAAATTTAACATGAAGCAATTATAATGATAAATGCCTATTGGATAGATTTTGTAGAGATATTCACACATAAATTGTTGTTGTTTTTACTGTAACTGCTTGAAGGAATATTTACAGAATGAGCGGCAGTGTTGTATTGGTAGACACAGATCCGAGTGGCAGGCGAGAATCTGTATATCTGATAGAGTATGGAAAGCGAATTATGCATAGTACTACTTACAAAATGAGCGTTTGTATCACCGATACAACGCGGTTGTGAATTTTGTAAATTACTTCTAAAACACAAACATAACTATTGAAACGCAATATAACCAAAATAAGTTAGGACTTGCTTTAAGTAATGGTCCAGATTATAACTGTAGTGAAAACGGCAAGGAATGTTAAAAGGTATTAATTTTCTATTATTCTTTCTCGTAACTTCATTGGTTGATACTTATAAATTCAATAGAAACCCATCGAAATAATGCATTTTCATCCGATATTTTTGTGGTTTGAAGTTACTTTTGATCAAACTAACTATAGTTTAATTTCGAAGAATATCGTGTGTGGGGAAGGTTCTCAAATTTGCGATTGAAAAATCCTTTGTTTTCTCTATATCCGATTGGCTGGATGGTGGCTTCTCTGCGTTTTCACAGAAAGAAAGAGCCAATAGCATAAAATATTACTTTATTTTCGAGATGTAGTTTTGACTGTAGATACCTTCTAAATCACTTAATGCATATTCAAGCAAAATCGTATGTGGGGGAGGCTCATTGCCGCAGAACAATTGATTCTACTACAGCTGTTCTTATCTGGACCATTACTTAAAAACTATTTCTATAAATGTTTGAGGTTTCTTGTTCTACTTGAATGTAGTATTTATTTCACTGAATAATAATTCCGAACAATTCCTTAACTTGTACTTTAAAACAACTATGTTCTATCTATCACGCCGGGTCAGCTGTCTCAAGAAAGTGATCATTTAGCTACTGCGGTCAATACAGCATTGTACAGCGGTAATCCAATAAAACAAGATGGCGAGTTTCACCACGAGTCAAGTACTAGAGGAAGTTTGTTCGGTGAAGGCTCGATAGACTCGAATGTGCCAAACCTTACATATAATAATTTAGATACACCAAAATATAGAAGACTTCCGTGCTATACAATTCATAAGGGAGAGAATTTCCCGTCCGATCATATTTCGTTCAGCGGTTCAAATCAATTCATTCGGTTTAAAAAGCTAAAGCAGTTTCGAATAAAATAAGTTGTTAAAAAGAACGTTGTTTAAAATATGACTTACTCGTATCCGAAGAAAAAAATCCAATCGTTATAAAATAGCGAAAGAGCACAGTCACAAATAAGCTATCTACTTCTAGTTCTGGCATAAAATATAATATCAACAACATTGTATCGGTTGTACATTACTGTTTGTTCGGATAGTAACAGTAGGGACTTTAAGATACCACGACGGCAACGTCGACGGCAACGCGGTGAAACAATGGACTTAATTACAAAATACAATAACTGCACGTAAAAATGCATGTGAATGCATTTATTTTAGCCGTTGTCTGCAAAAACACGACGCAAAAACGCTGATTTTACGTTCCGTAGAGAACGAGAACCTGAAAACGTAAATGGCACTGCTATTCATTCGGCCTAAACGGAACTCTGTGCACACTTTATTTTTCGAAAACGTGGATGAGAAATGCAACAAAAGTCGAACAAAAGAAACGATAATAAACAAATTATCGATAACACTATTTTTCACATCACGTCGTCGCAGCCGTCGCCGTCGTAGTATCTTAAAGTCCCTGGCTCGACAGACGCGAATGTGCCGAACCTTACATATAATTATTTAGATACACCAAAATATAGAAGACTTCCAAGCTATACAATTAATAAGGTAGAGAAATGATGTTACAAATTTAGGGTTAAGCCGACGTGATCACTATCTAATTTCTCCTTTCTCGATTACAAAACATATGCAAATCTTAAAGAGAGAATTTCCTGTCCGATCATATTTCATTCAGCGACTCAAATAAATGCATTCGTTTAAAAAGAAAAGAAGTTTAGAACAAAATAAGTTGTTAAAAATAGCGTTGTTTAAAATATGACTTACTCGTATCCGAAGAAAAAATCCAATCATTATAAATAGCGAAAGAGCACAGTCACAAATAAGCTTTCTAGTTCTGGCATAAAATATAATATCAACAACATAACATCGCTTGTACATTACTGTTGTGATCGTACCTTCAACTTCAATCGGCGGACAGTTCGTTGTTGATTTTTTATTTATGTCCAGACTCTTGTTTTTTTCTTTGGCTAGCTAGGCGAACTGCTGCTTCACGCTTTGCCCCCATAAACGTCCCAACAGCGAAGCGGTTGTAATTTCTCTGAGGCATCGTAAAGTCGCGTATTTGCCGGCAAGTATCAAAATACAAGACTTAGTACGTATGGAAAATCAAAGATTTTCTATAAAATAAAAACGATTTCACACAAACAAAAAACATACGATTCTTACCGAAGGATTGAAGAGTCCAGGAGTCATACTTTCAGGTCTGTATTCGCGAATCCGGAAAATCCTATTGAAGCTTAAGCTAGCCATTTTTCGACAAAGTCAACAGTCTGCCATTATGCCAACAACACGATTTATTCTCTAAAATTTACATTTTTCTTTTCCCCCTTAAGACTGGTACCAAAAGAAAGCTTGTTTTCTTCGCTTTCAAAGTAATCTCGTGTTCTTATTTCGTGGCCTATCCCAGGGTACATAGGGAGCCGTTTATATACCATGGTAGACTAGTTCCCAGTCCTTGAAAAATAATGCTCCGTCGAGCCGCCATTTTTGGCTTCAGTCTAATGTCGGGAAATGCGAGACAGCTGACCCGGCGTGTATGATTATTGGCAAAAATGTATAAATATGGCATTCGTAGCCTACCACATAATTGGTTCTCAAGCTATCTAACAGATCGTAAACAATATGTTAAACTTTACTTTTTTTATTGTAGATAAATGATCTTTCAAACTCCTCTCAAAAACTCCTTTTCAGAATATTCGCTGATGATACAAATATTTTCTATTCTTCAAATAACTCTAGAGAACTAGAAAGAGTTATTAATGATGAGCTTGCTAATGTTTTAATAGCCTGCGTTGCGGCTCTGCGGAGCGGAGATTAGGGGGATTGGGGCAAGGAAAAAAGAGAGGGGGGAGGGGTTGGGAAGGAGGGGAAGGAGAGGAAGAGAGAGCCTGCCGACAACCCATGCATGATTATTTTGATAACTTTCGGCCTCGGAAGGCCGCGTATTGCTATTGGCTAAAATGCGTGATTGACAGAAATCATTGGCATGCGATAAGAGCAGAAACCAATTAGTATGGCGACAAACATACCGAGAATTCCTTCAGCGATGAATTTAAAGAAAGAATTACAGATCTTTTGTAATGAGATCGAATTTCGCGATGAGCTGAAGAACCCTGTATCGGAACTCCACAAGCGTCTTGCTCGACGAAACGCACACGGTTGAAACATGGCCGGTGTGTTCGAGGAACAGGCTTGTGCTTCCGAAAATACGAGCTGCTTTGATGATTTCGTACCGCTGCGTGGATGGTGTTTAGCGCTTCTTTTGGCAGAACTTCGTTCCGATGTTATTATATCGGCAGTGTTCTTTACTGACTTGGTGGGACTTTATATTCAGCGGCAAGGAGTTCTCTTTATCTTAGTTATCTTTATCCTGCAAACCTTCACGAACATAGGTGTAGTTCTCTACTGCATTTCGAATCTTCCTTCCTCAGGAACGACAGACTCGCTCTGATAGAGCGGCAGATTTCGGAATATGAAGACCAATACTTTTGCAGGCACCAGCTAGAATTATTTAAAGCTTCGGCTCTCTTTTCTTTCTGAAGTCTTGAACGGATTCTCGCCGTGGAAATATTTGAATTCCCAAACGCTAGTTTAAAACATACATTACATATCCTGCAAAAGGTTTGGGTTTAGGCCCTGTCTTCACATGTTTTTTTGGAGTTTCAGCTGACATTCTCCAAGTTCGTATATTTTTTGTTTTGAATTTTACGCTCGAGTTGAGATTCCTTGATATTCCACGCGTGAGTTTGACAGATATTAAACATGGTTTTCACTTCCGCCGCATGATGATTGGATGAATCGGTCGAATGACTTACTAATTTTATGCATTTTAATTAGTGGGTGGATATCAAAATAACCATGGGTTGCCGGCAGGCTCTCTCTTCCTCTCCTCCCCACCCCCTCTCTTTTTGTTCTCGCCCCAATCCCTCTAATCTCCGCTCGCCGAGCTCCGATACTCCAGAGCCGCAACGCAGGCTAATGTTTTAAAATATTGTGCAGCAAACAAATTATCGATTAATTAAAATATATATATATATGCTGATGACCTCCCCTAAGAAAAACCCTAATATAAGAATAACTGCTTGCAATATTGAGCAAAAAACATGTATTAAATAAATATTGGGGTTTTTATTGACGAACACTTACGATGGGACACTCAAATTACACATGTTAATAATAAAATTCCCAAAAATATTGGAATTATTTGTAAGCTAAGATACTAAGATACTATTCTAAAGCAACTTTATTATACTCTTATCTATTCGTAATTGAGTTATGGCCTAATGACCTGGGGTACTGCTATTAAGACTAGACTACGTAAAATTAAAACAAAGCAAAATAAATGCGTTCGCTGCATCTTCTTTGCTAACAAATTTGAAAATGCCACCCCATTCTATAGAATTTTGCAAATTCTAAAACTTGACAATACCTTTAATCTGAAAATCTCCACTCTTGTTCACACAATTAAATATGTTAAAACAGGTGTACCATCTGCTTTTTTCGACTTAATCCCCTCTGCAACTGATATTCATCATTATAATACTAGATATGCTACCAACCAAAACTTATACAGACCAGCTTCCAGAACTAATTATGGTCTATCAAGATTTAAATCTCTTGCATCACGATTATGGGGAAAAATACCGTTAGAAATAAAATCCCTCCCACACAATAGTTTTAAAAAACAATACAAATTATTTTTACTTGAAAACCAGGCCTAAATTATTGTATAAAATTGTAAATAGAGATAATAACTAAGATCGAATTAATATATTTATACCATCTTTATTCTTTGCATATATACAGTCAATGCCAAAAAGGTTGTCCAGCAGAACATAATATAATACTATAATATCCATTGTTTTGGGCTATTGTCTAGATCAAGACAATAGGCCTTGGTCTAGACAATAGCCCAAAACAATAGATATTATTGTATTATATTATGTTCTGCTGGACAACCCTTTTGGCATTGACTGTATATATATATATATATATATATATATACAGCCGCGTGCAAAAATTCTTACCCCCCCCCCCCCCCCCCCCCATGAAAATTATATACTTATATACTTATATCGGTTGCATCATGCGTAATCCAAAAATGTGCTTTTCAGACCGTTTTTCTAACAAAAAATATGTCAGGTAGGAATGAAAAATGTACGAGTAAAACATTGTTAGATCATATGGGTCCATCAGTTGAAGAAAACAAGTTTTATTTTGAGTTTTAGTTGTACTAATTTATTCCATGCGTTTGCCACTGGGCCAGTCGACAGAAACGCTGCTGTATTTGAACTTTACTTTCTCCATGTCTCACTAGCTAGGTTTAACTCTATTGCCGTGAATGAGGCTAAAGTATTCACTAAATTGATTTCAAATCTATGAGCCTAAGTTTAAGCATATTATCAATGTGAAACACGTTCTATTTTATCTTATGGTACATAGTTCGACGTGTGCGATTCTACCAAACAAACAACCAAATTAATTAATTAAACACAGCGCAGCTAAAAACATTTTTTTTTATGAAGTCCGCAAATGCGGTTACAAAAATCGCATTTCGTTATTGAAAAGGAAAGAAAGATCAGAACCGAAGTTGTTTTAATCTGTTTAAATTATCGGACCAGAATTAAATATTTTTGGTCTTGTGTAAAAATAATTTCTCCTGCGTGTTACATAAATTTTACAATTGGTCATCTGTTAAACTCACATGAAGACTTATTCATTAGTAAATTTATTATTTACTTTGGCCTCACTAGGTTGTAAAGTTATTGGTATTCCCAAAAATCATTCAAAGATAATCTTTAGTAATAAAATAAATCAACTGATACACAGTTTGATTAAATCTTAACCATTTTATATAACTTAACATTTATCTCGCGTATGAGTTCTAAAGTTGTTAAATGCAAGATGTCAGAATTTAATTAAATATGCATCGCGAACAGCAAAACGAGTACGAAAACCGGCCGCATTCAATTCTGAATAAAATAAAATATGTTTGATCCATACTTCCTATGCGAAATAAATACTTCGCAAAAAAAAAAAATGAATTGTATTCCCAGTGAAATTTTAGCTCTTTTGCAGACTTTAAACGGCAAAAATATTTTAGCTACGTTTGGCTTTGGTTCAGTTTGTTTGTCAGAATTGCAAACGTCGTCAAACTACCATTGATAACATAAAATAGAACGTGTTTCAAATTGATAATAAACTTAAACTTAGGCTCCAAGATTTGAAAGCAATTTAGTGAATACTTCAGCCTCGTTTAGGGAAATAGAAGAAACCTAGCTAGTGCGACGTGGATAAAGTAAAGTTCAGAATACAGTGAGTTCCTTGAATTCATAGCAGCGTTTCGGTCGACCGGACCCAGCTGTGGCAGACGCATGGAATAAATTAGTACAACTAAAACTGAAAATAAAACTTGTTTTCTTCAACTGATGGGCCCCATATTATCTAAAAATGTTTTACTCGTACCTTTTTCATTCCTACCTGACATATTTTTGGTTAGAAAAATGTCTGAAAAGCACATTTTTGGATTACCCATGATGCAACCGATATAAGTATATAAGTGTATAATTTTCATGGGGGGGGTCATAATTTTTGCACGCGGCTGTATATATATATATTGTATATATAGTCGTTGCCGTTAATGTTGTCCTAGACATATCCACATATTGATTTATAGCCTTTGTTCAGTTCGCACCTTTTACATAAAGAACGGTAATCAGCAGTGAACGCGCCCTTTGTATTTGGTCACAAAGAGCCACGGTGGTCTAATGGTTAACGCTCTTGCTTACCAGTTCGAAGCCCCGAGTTCAAGTCTCAGTATCGGCATCGTATTTTTTTTTCCTTGTCTTTTTGTTTTGTTTACATGTTTCTTTTTGCAGTTTCTTTTTTTATATTGGATAAGAACGGACGATGTAGCTAAAATAATACTTTCAACCTGAAACGGTCTCAACTTTTCCCAGACTTTCAAAGTAGATAATTATACCAGCACTGACTGAGTACGCCCAAATTACGCTATTTTCGTTTAGAACGGTGTAGCGATTCTGTTGATGGTTGTGGGTTTGAAAAAGCGTAATTTGTTTTTCTTACACTGTGCAGGGCTTACATGTATATACCAGAAACAGTTTTGAAAATGCTAGATATCCACTGATTCAAAGTATTATATCTTTGTTTAGAAGTAGGAAGCGATTTTAGCAAGTGTTATTAATTTCATTCGTACTGATTTTCTGAACTTAGGCAGACTGAGCGAGCGACGTCATTTTTTCCCCTCGAGATTTCGAAAACATCGGCCGCGAGACACGGAGCGGACAGTTTTGAAAATATCCGGTAGTCTAGAAATTGTCCAGAATTCTCTTTGAAACCCATAGTAATGCTTGCATAAGTTGACGAAGCTTTTTTCTTTGTGAAGGAAAAGAACTCACATGGAATTAAAGCCGTGTACTCGGCGTAAGGTTTATGAGTGTTTGACAAACGATAACAAACTTTTGAAGCTACGCCATGGACGATGTCGATGATCAAAATACTACATTCCCTGCGGCAGTCGAAGCTTTTGCAAAAGAAATGTTCGAACATCCCTTAATAAAATATATGTGGATGATAGGTGTCCTCGGCATTTCAAAGGTTAAAAAGAACTCCGTTCTTGTTGTCACGTTTGAAATAAAAGCTTTTAAGGAATTCAGTCAGAAAAAAAGGGGAAAAAGAAATGAAAAAATCTTCGCAGTAACAAAAATGCCAATACTGAGACTTGAACTCGGGGCTTTCGAACTGGTAAGCAAGAGCGTTAACCATTAGACCACCGTGGCTCTTTGTGACCAAATACAAAGGGCGCGTTCTCGGATGATTACCGTTCTTTGTGTAAAAGGTGCGAACTGAACAAAGGCTATAAAGCCATATGTGCATATGTCCAGGACAACATTAACGGCAACGACTGTATATATATATATTGTATATATATATATATATTGTCAACGTTTCCATATAAATATGTATCAATATCTTACTACTCAAGCAAACTTGTACAATAGATATTTATGTATTTTCGGTGCTCCAAATATCCTCATTTATTTTTCTTGTGATAGGGGTCAACTAGAAAGCCTATGGCTCCTTTGACCTCTATGCACATTCTTGAAATTCATAACTATTTTATTATTACCGTATATCTCTATTTTTCTTTCTACAATTATTTTTTTGTGTAATTACCTTTAAAAAATAGTGCAAAATAAAATGAATTTGAACGTTATTTCTAGCTCAAAATTAATTTGCATTTCAGATTTCACTAGTTCAGTCAGTTGCGTGTTCTTCTAACCTGAAATGGCGCGATTTCGAAAGCCAAAAACATCAAAGGAGAAACATGAGTTGCCTGAATCTAGTATTCCAGCCAGTACTTTATACTCGACAGTGAAATCGGGTGTAAAAATATTCCACGGCGTTCCAGAGATGGCAATCTACTCGAATAGCGATACTTACTGCCATGTCATTCATTGTCATTAATGTGCCAACCAGAGATCCATTACTTCCCGACACAAAACGGCCTTTTGAAATCATGTTTATAACGAAGTAGGCACTACACCCGGCCACTAAAACTGACTTTGGAGTCGTAACTACTCACTACATATAATCCAGTTCTGTATGTGTTCCAGTTCAATAACAAAGAGTTCTTTAAGTGTTCCAGTTCAATAACAAAGAGTTCTGTATGTGTTCCAGTTCAATAACAAAGAGTTCTGTAAGTGTTCCAGTTCAATAACCAATAGTTCTCTATTGTCGTCTATTCACGTGGTATAATCTATCGCACCAAATTGGCTCTCGCACTAATTGAATATTAACGATTTTTAGAAATTACTTCTAAACCCTTACTTCTAAACTATCTAAAATTTAACATTAACATTCTGGGTTTTTTTAATGAAAAGCGTACAATTTGAGTTCGGTGCTATCGTTTGAATCACGAACATGCGTAGTGTTCAAAACAGGTCCCATAATTGTGAGACGGCCTCATATCAATAGAGGAGTTTTAAAGTATCATTCCATCCCGTGATATGGAAGACCAGTGATCAGTTGTGAGACCTAGCTCCCTCATATGGATATTAGGATAGTGTTTGTTTGATACATAACTGGTTATTAAAATATCAGTGTCTGTATCAGTGATACAAGTGTCTCAGTATCAGTGATACAGACGTAGATGTTTTATTAATCGGTTCTGATGGACTGAATATCTAATCAGTTCTGTTCTGGAGTATGCAGTGATCACACGTGGTACCATGGCTGCCTAATTGACTATTAGTCAGTGAGGTTTGAAAGTAGAAATCCTAAACTAACCTCGTTTATAAAGTGTGTCCTATTTCCAAAACTTCTCACCAACGTTAAAGCCGCCGTACCACCTTTGTGGATATATCCGTCGAGATAAAACCCTCCTTTCATCAGTATACCATCTTCACCAAAAATAGCAAACATTGCATTCGTGATAAATTTGTCAACTGGAATGTAGTATACCCCTATAAGAAAAGTACAAGAACAACCTTGAGAAACAAAGACATTCCTAGAACAGTATGGATGGATGTGCGATGTGTTGTAATATTTTTAGGTTGGTGGTGGCATAAAAAGGTAATTAATTTACCGATACTACTAAAGACTAAAGATACCAACTCAACGTAGTTGCTTTAAAGGCGCTATGTCGTGGTATTGCGCAGGTGTGGATTCAATGTTCGATTGGTGGCTGTTAATTGGCTACAAACAGTTGAAGTCCCCTCCCTCAATGCTTGATTGAAGACTATTTTGTAAGTCATGTTTGCATATTTGCTTTGAATTTGACATAAAAACGTTTTTCAAATCGGATGAATGAGGCTGATATGCTAATGTCCGAGACTCATTCCACACACACTCCTTACTACATTCATATATTCTCTGCACTCCGGAGAACCCGGAGAAAAACTGACCCTCGGAGCATGGGTGACATGCAACTGCCCAGTTTCTCGTGTTCTGATCCACTGAATGCCATTGGAAATAAGAGGACATACCATATATTACGCTCGCGCAAGATTGATTGCGTGATAGCGCGCTAGAAATTATTTCCCAACAATTTTCCTTGTCTTGCTGGCTCTGCTCGCTTCACTATTTTTAGGTTGTTGTTGTAAAAACCAAATTTACGATCGTTTACTGTGGTATTGTCTTCTTATTTACTACGTTTCTCATCATCTCATGGTCAATATATGTCGTGGATTCACTCGGCAAGCGCCTGGTGAAATCCACAACAATTTTGACCATGTGATGACACAAAACGTGGTAAATAAAAGGACATATCACGGTAAACGATCATAAATTTGTTAAACTCAACACACATGCTGCCGTGTTCGGGAATCGATCTCGGGCCACAGTGGCGCAGCGCGTAAAATCACCCAGCTCCCCTCCCCTCGTGTGCGCGAGATTCGTTAATTCGTATGAAAATCGCTGAAAATAACGCCTTTCACTGTGATCCCTTTAATGCTGTTTTGAGTAGTATTTACAATAACAAGGACCCGTACTATAAAGGCATTGCTCCTCCCCTTTTCTCGCCCTTTGGGATTCTAAATTTGAAATTAAAATTCAGAAAAGTAGAGAAAGTAAGCAGGTTATCAGTGCTCTCCTGATAGAATAATAAATTGCTGAAACGAAAATAAAAATAAGCCAAAGGAAAGTAGGAAGTTAGTTGCATTAAACCTTCAACTGTTCGTATCAGTCCAGTAGAGCGAAACATGTTGCAGAAATTTCAACAGATTTTCACTTCACTGATTGATAACTGAAGGTGTCGTTATCCTGGTTGAGACCGTTTCATAATGCGGATCCTTGTTTTAATAATCTTAATGCAACTTGCAAATTTGAAGTTATTTAATTCATTCATTCAAATTGGCGTCAAATTAAGTAATTTCTAAAGAAAGTTCAAAGGTTCGTTTAGCCTGTAAACAGGTTTATATAAACTCACTTGACAGCCTGTGAAAGCGCCTCCAACTTTTTGTTATCATTAAAATCGATTCTGCATCAAGTGAGTTTAATAGTAGAATAGTTCTTGATTTAGTGGTGCGTCTATGAGTTATAAAGGTTTGCATTTCTAAAATGCTAATGATATCACGTCAAACCCGGCATCATTTATCATGTATCATTTATTATACAAAAACATGCTGGTAGAGATCAAGGACTTAAAAAAAAATTACTTATTCATGAGGGTGAAAACAAATTCAAGCTCAGTATTCAGGTCACATGGATACCACTATAAATCCCAATAAAGATCAAGTAGCTAAAATCACGGGGAGGGTTTGAAAAGGCAGCAGGGAAAGGCTGGGGGTGATGAATTATTAATTAGCAGCCTAATACGTAAACTTTGATAAAAATTCTTAACTGAACAGTCCAGTTTCGTATTCGAAAATTACCGCTGAATTCAATGTCTACAAACGCATGTACTCAGGCTTAGCCTCATCTGAAGTTAAACATTCATAAATACCAGCGAGAAGGTGGAAAATGCGAAACTACAACAACACGCAGAGTTGTGAATAGCCCACCTTCTCGCTGGTATTTATGAATGTTTCACTTCAGAATGAGGCTAAGCCTGAGTACATGCGTCTGTAGTCATTGCATTCAGCGGTAATTTTCGAATAGGAAACTGAAGTATTGATTACAGCAAAGGAGACCCATATCATCCCAAAACTCTTTACTTCGTAATGTACGGCAAACATTGCAATAAACAAAACACGTTCACTTACCTCCTGTCAGCTTTGTTGAGACTGTTAAACGCTTCTTCTCCACCCATTTCACTCAAATGTCGATTAATCGCACACAACAACAAATACAACGTCTTAGGGGGATATCGCTCACCATTGTGCTTGGCATCTTCGCAAATGAACATGCATAACCAAAAGTGGAGACTTTATACCGACATGCGTTCTATTCTGACCGTCAGGTCTTCGACGTTGTCAAAGTCAAGCCCGTCCACGCCAACTGATTCCAGTTTTTGTTGCCACTCCTCAAAGAGTTTTAGACCCCATTTGGTGTTGTATTGGGTACTTTTTGGAATAACCCCCGACACTAAAGACCTCTCTTGAGCCTCACTTTTTGGAAAGCGAAATCGACCGGACATACTTACACCGAATCAACTTTCAACTGAAAGAAATTAAAATTCAATTTGGAGCTTGTTGCAACTCCTATGGGACACGACTGGTTCATGACAATCTTTGAACAGTTGAAAATCAAAGCACAATTATGTTCACTGCATTGTTTGTTTCATTTCACAAGTACGATGGCATTTCACAATTGCGATGAAATATAGGTTTCTATTGTTCAGTGTTAAATTGACCATAAAGATCGTCGGCTTATATTTTATCTATTACATAAACATCTGTGTTATATTTGTAGTTCCTAACAGTGATTCTACCAAATATTTTGTCTAAATCAGAGAACAGCTTCACAATGAGAAATAAAATAAAATAAAAAATCCTGGGTTGACATCACATTCATTCGCATTTTGGATTACAAACCTCTGTAACTCATAAACGCAATAAATATTCTATTGTACAACTTTTCATTTTCAAGCTCTCTGATTAGCTAAATTTTATCGTCAATACGAAGACAATAATGCTGACGTGAGGTGCGCGCAACAAAGTTTGTTGCAAAAAGCCAAAGTCGCCTACATTTACCATTGTATGTTGTTGTAAAAATCAAATTGACGCCGAGTGGATTCCACAGCTATTTTGGCCATTGTCAATATTTGGACAGACACAATAAACTAACTAAAATTTGTTTAAAATTTACTTCATGTAGAATCGATATTTATGATAAAAAAAAAATGTTAGAGACACTTTAGCGTTAGTATCAAATGTATTGAACAGTTCTCCTCTCTCGAAAATGTTTGAAAACCTGTTTTAAAAGACAGTATAAGAATATGGCGCTGTAAAACCCTAATTTGTCAACCTCAGTTCCCGGCTCTTTTCCTAGGCCTCTTGCCGCGAGAAAAAGACCCTGGTTGGCGCTGGTCACGTGTCTCCGCGACAAAACATAAAACATGGGAGGGGGTTAGTAAAATTCAGAAGTGTTGTCAAACTAAGCTTTGGTACGTACGACGCCATATTTTCGAACAGTTTGCATCACGCAATTACAAATAGTATATATTCTATCATAAACCTTAAACCAAAGCAAGTGAAGTGGAGGACTGAAGGCAAGTCCGCGACAACTTTTGCTTTCCACTGACCTTCCGATGAACATTGTAATCTTGAGCCGAGTGGGACTCCTCAGTGTTCGAGGGACAGATGATTAAACCTCAATTCACTTTTTCACTCTCTTATAGGAGGTTTGGCTTGAACAAACTTTCGTGTTAAAAGCCAGTAATAAAGTTGTTTAATCGCCTTTGACATGGCTCGCACACCAGATGGCCTGGCAAACCTTCGTGCTGCGGAAGAGAGCTTCCACCCAGCTCCTCGGCCGCGGAAAGAAGCGCACGATTTGTTTTGCCGTAAAGACCTAATGTCGCCTGTGGACTGGTAGAGCCGACAACATCTGGACGCGGATGAACTATAATAAACGTTTTTCGGAGTTTGCGAAAGATCACAACCCGACCTGAAGATGAACTCAGGGAATATTTACCCATGTGCTACATCGTTTGTTTTGATGACAAAAGGTCCGTTCCCCTCCCTCATGTTCAAAATTTGTTACCACGCAGATTTCGCGTGGCACGCGCTCAGCCCCAACCAGGATATTTTTCACATGGCTCTCTATTATCCACTCTCTCTTGTGTACATGGACATGGCTCTCTATTACCTACTCTCTCTTTTGTACATGGACATGGCTCTCTATACCCACTCTCTGCTGTGTACATGGACCTGGCTCTCTATACTTACTCTCTCTTTTGTATCTGGACATGTCTCTCTCTATTAGTATTTACCTGTCCTGAAGATGGTTGCATTAATGTTGAAGCTCCTCTTTGAGAGCGACTCATCCTCCATGACACTGTACAGCATATCGTCTTCCTTCTTGGCAATGGGATTTTTGTTTTCCTTTTTCTCGTGTGCTTTGCTGTGTTTGATCATATTTATAACTTCTTTGGCGTGCATGCGTATCAGGACTAAAGCCAAGTAAGGTAAACGGATTAATGAAATGATGACACGTTATAAATTACGGGAGCATCTTAAGAACGCGCGATTTCATTGGCTGCTCAGCGTGCTTGATTGAAGGGTTAGAGACTGGCGTGCGTGTTTTAAGTAAGGGTTAGAGACTGATGTGCGTTCTTTATTGATAAATACAGGCACTTGCTGGAGCCGGCCTGTACCGCTCCAAACGAGCCACAGCATTGGCTTACCCAACAATACAAAACACCCTAACCTTTAGAACGTGCAGTACAAAAACAATAGAGCTACAGTATAATGGTGCAATCATAATACAGGTTTCGAACGGTACTGTATTACTCACTTGCTGACTGTACGATGAACGAAATATTGAGGCCAAAGGCCGAATACAGTGTGAAGAAATGTTGAGTTCATCGTACTGTCAGCAAGTGCCTGTATTTGTCAATAAAACACAAACATAAAGTCTCTAACCCTTTTAACATTCAAACTGAGCGCACAGAAGTGCGTTTCAACTGAAATCAGTTGTCGAGAATTCAAATATACCGGCTGAATAAAATCGTTTTTGTAAATATCTCCACAAAGAAATGTCATTTCAATAGACAATGAATAAAACAGGACTTTTAATATCTAACTAAATAGAGGACATTGCAAAGAATATTTTACTTTCTGCGTTCGGTCAGTGAAGTTGACGGCAAGACAACAAACATACAAAGTGAAGCCGTCTTGCGAGCTCAATTGAATCGGTATTGAACATGACTCGAAAACGTTTCTCTTGGAGTCATGTATTCAACTATAAAGTCTTGAGCCGCCTTAGCTCATAGACAGTATACATTTTTGATAGTTCTTTCATTCGAAAATGACTATCCTGATCCAGTGGTTTGCATAGGAATTGAAATCTTGAATCTGGCCTCCATGTGCTTACTGCTCCGAATCCAATGCAAACATTTTCCAAATTGAAAACTTCTGGGTTTTTGACACATCCACTGAATTCTTGCTGTATTTTTTCTTCTTATTGACACAGTAAGATCTCGGAAATAAAAGCCACTTCTTCAATAAGACTTCTAGGTGTTTTAGAAGCTTTCCAAAGCCCATATTTGTTCACCGGCTTGTTTACGTGTTGTAATTGCAACGTTTCCAAATCAGCCATTTCCAACGAGCGATTATACAAATGTTCGTCTCAAAATATATATTCTGTCATACACGAGAGACAGAAGTCAACCTGTTGTTACCTTTCTAGCAATTGTCTGCCATTTTTACTATTAAAATGCGGCCCGGATGAGGTTTTCCAAGAGTTCAAAGGGCCAGTTATATGTATCGGGTCTCGATCTCTTCCCGTTACGTAAGAGAGGATCTGGGTCGTGTGCTTTGTTCACCGAAAATGCACTAGCATTAGCCAATCAAATGCATGGATTTTGTACGAACTGTGCACGAACTTTCAATATTAATGACAAATACAGGCACTTGCTGACAGTATGATGAAAGAAAAATAATGAATACTGCATGAGGCCGAAGACCGAATGCAGTACGAATATTTTTTCGTTCATCGTACTGAGTCAGCAGGTGTCTGTATTTCTTAATAAAACACACAAACATAAAGTCTCTAACCCTTTTGATATTTCAACTGAGCGCTCAGCGTGCTGTGGTCACCAATAAAGCACTGCCATTAGCCAATCACCTGCTTGGATTTTGTACTGTGCACGAAGTTGGAATATAATTTCTTATAATGATGCTCGATCTTCTATTGGTTAAATAATGAACTTGTATGCGTGTGAATGAAATGCTTGAATGTGTTCTTTTATAAGTAAACGTTAGTCGCAAAATCGTGTCTTTACCATGAGTCACCCTTACGTCATCGAAAGTATATTAGTTTGGCCCTTGAAATGTAAAACACATGAATTTACCTTACGGAATTACAGTAACGTTTTCAGATAATAATGTCAGTATGATCACTTTTTAATCATTGCCAGTTTTCATTCGATAGGAAATTAAACAACAAATTTACAATTTAAAATGCCACTATATAGAGATGTTTAGTAATCAATTAAAAATATTAAACTCTTTCATTTTATTAACTAAAACTGGTGAAATGCCGATAACAAATTGCAATTATTCAAGTTAAGCTTTAGTTTGAGATCTATTAATATCAGGACTTCAAGATAGTGTCGATTGACCCATCTCTGTATTACATGCATTGTTACGCTTCAGTGTCAGCAATTATGTGACATTATAAACGTTTTAAAATAGAACAATGTTCTAACATATAATATCCATTTTATCCTATCGTATTTCATTCAGTACTTCAGATAAGTAGAGCGATAAGATAAATCGACTCGTTTTGATAACTGTTCCTACGCGAATATTAAGTAATCATTAGGAACTTCAAGCAACCAAGACGGCGATTTCTAAGATGGTACAAAACAATAATCGATTACGAATCACAAAATACAATAACTGTATGTGATGTAGTGCATGTAGCGGCACATATTTTCACCCGGATTGTCCGGGCTTAAAATTAAAAAGGTAACGTGAAAGTTAGAAAACGTGTAGATAATTAGCTATACTATAGGTGTGTTGTTCTGTTTTTCGTTTGGCCGAATACAGGACTCTGTTGCCAAATCCTTTTTTGTGAAAATAAAGTATTTTAAAACAACAAAAGAGAATAAAAGCAACGATAACTACCAAATGTGACGTGGACAACTTTTTTGGCGTCCCATCGTACAGCGATCTTTGTCGTGGTTGCTTTGAAGTCAATATTACTTTTCAAGATTACTTACAGTTCAAGGCTATATTGTACGCTTTCTGGCCCTCCAAAACCCCGCCGAGCGCCACGACAATACACGCGAGAACTAGAAGCTTCCCCATGAGGCACCTCCGAACGAATTTAACTCCTTGACGGCAACATCTACTAAAGACAGCAAAACCTGAAGGGTTGAACTGATTACACAAATGATGAGACAGAGCACGAAATAACCCTGGAAACCTAACTTCTTCTGCGAACATGTTGGAGCGACAATTAAGTGGAATTAAAAAGCAATTTGTTGAAATGTCAAACTCTTTGTACAATAGCGAGGACGGCTTTGATTGGTGAGTTTGGTTAAAAGTGGATTTAAAACAAATAAGAACGAATGATTGCCTGACTACATGGCAAGATGTGTTCCAAAAATAAGTTTTCTAATTGTTATATAATTATTTAGATGGTATTGTGAACGACAAAATCACAGAATAAATGTCTATCGGATTCATTTGCTGATGTCTATCAACGGGCGAAGTGTTTCTTGCATTATTAAATCAAGCCAGATCCTAAGTTTCATATATTAATGTAGGCGGGAATTATTACTCGGACAATCAGCATTATTACACCGTTTTATGTTCTTTAATTTCACGAGTGGTTGGATATAATTGCGAAACTAAAGATGTTCGTTGTAGAATTCTATCAACACAACTGTTATCATTACTATAAAATCAGATCAGGTGTGAACTTTTAATGAACCAATAATTCTGTAGTAGTGTGGTTAAAGAGATCCGTAATGTTAGTGCCTCGTAATATTCAGACCTTTATCCAATCACAAATATCGTTTCTATTTGTACATGAGACTCTATAGGAAAATCACATGCTTGACGAGTCGCTTCGACGAGGGCGATATCGGTTTTTGAGTGCAATTTAACGTGGAATTACCGAGTCAGACATGTGATTTTCCTTGAATCGCATAGTCCGATGAATTACTTGAAGATTTAGTGCTTTTGTTGATATTTTGCTAAGTTATAAATAGCGCGCGTAGCTACAGTGGTGATTCCACTCTGAATCACCACTCCGTCTCAGCCAATCAGCGTCTGATTTTGCAAATGCACCTTCTATTCAGAACCAGTCGGTATAAATTTGTATTGACTAACGGTGTCAGCTGTCATTAAGTTTCAAATTCTTCATACTGATTGAAAAGAGAAAAACAATTAACCTTGTTAATGATAATAATTACCATTAACAAAGTTATTTGAATATCGAATACCGGCCTACCATCAAGCTTAGCTCATTCAATATATTTTTATATTTTCGCTATAGTGTTTTAAACAGAATTTTTTAATTCTTATTTTATTATATGCTATCATGACCAAAGCAGGGTAAAGAAAGAAACCTTTTTTCCTCAGTTGCTTCCTGTACATACATTTTAGATCTGCCATTGATACAAACAAAATCGTGGCAATGTTCTCAGAAACTACCCATACAGTTTAAACAACATAAAACAAGCGAACAAACAAAATAAAATGATGAAAAACTCAAGAGGAATTAACCTGTAAAACGATATATTCATATACCATTGGGTCCCAACACGTATTATTTAAATAAGCGCCGCGGTCTGACGGCCCAACACTAACTGAGTAGAAGGTGCTGCCTTCTCGAAACAATAAGAGAGCTCAAGCAACAACGACGACGACGGCAGTGACGATGGGAAGTATAAAAGTGTTTTCTCCCGCAATTTGGTGTTACTATTTCCATTATTCGCCTTTATTACTTTTCACATCCATATCTCGGAAAAATAGGGTAGGAATGCTTACAAGAGTTCCGTTCACGCCGAACGACAAACGGAGTTATTTACTTTCTTACGTTCGCGCTCTCTTTAACGTAACATTTGGGGTTTTCAGGTTGTGTTTTTGCAGACAACGGTCAAAATATAGGTGACTGCGTGTATTTTCACGTTCAGGTATCGTATTTTGTAATTAAACACTTGTTATATCACACTTGACACGGTTTTCTTTGTTCTTCATAGGGGTGAAACTCTGGTATAAATCCGTTCAACAATAGACTAATTAAATAACAAATCTGAGGTTTATAACTGTTGCAGGGAGGTTTATAACTCAGTTTTAAACCTCCTTCTATTTGAGAAAACCTCACCAAATGTGATATAAATCACTTTCATACCTCGAACCATCTGTTCTAAACCCTAAACATCCCTCGGAGCCTACGGCCCTCGGGATGTTTAGGGCTTAGAACCTCGGTTCTCGGTATGAAACTCTTACTTTTATGCCTCGTCCTAGACGTTGCCGTCGTGGTTGCTTTTAATAGGCCCGGTTCAAACTTTCATGCGCCGAAAGCAATCGAAACAAATTAATAGATAATTAGGCGGCTTCTTTTGATTTAATTAGGTTCGGCACCTGAAAGGTTCGGCGTATGTATGAATCGGGCCTAAGCTCTAATCTCGTTGTTGAATTGCAAATGGTTAGACCTTCATGTCTCCTCGGATAAGGACGTTCAATTGTAGGTCCCATGTCGGCCTCAAGTTTCTTAGTCCTACCAGACTGTCTTTCCGACGTTAAATATAATGTTGCTTTACCTTTTATTACCTTTAACACGGCTCGTGCTCTAATTCAGATACGATATAGTGCGACAATTATAATATCACATTAATAAAGCATGCATGGAAATAATGATAAGGTGAAAATACTCACGCCACCGATAGAATTAGAAGTGATGATTCTGAAATATTATTATGAAGTTTTTGTATTTTCTAGCAGCTATACATATATCTCATCCTATCTGTGCTATATTTCTCGTCTGCCGATTATTTACCTGATATGTTTAACATTGATTCTATTCAAAGCGAAATTCAAATTGTATTAGGTGCTGTGACGTCATCACTTAGTTTTTCTCTTCTAGTTCATCTTCATAATTTGTAAACATTCCATCAATTTGTAAACATCGGCAAACGAAAAACCTTTTTTATCTGTTTAGAGCTCGTCGTAATCTAATAAAGTAGTAGACCAATCACAAATGAGAGTCGGGATGGTGTAGTGCTAAGCGTTTCGCTTCTCTCCACTAGATCTGTTGCCCGGGTTCGACCCCGATATTACATTGAGGGTTTTTTTCTCCAGGTTCTCCCTCCTTAACATCCAACCGAAATTCCACTTCGACCGGGTTAGCTAGAAGACAAGACACGTAAATAAAGTTATTGTTTTTATTTGTTTCAATCCTGTCCATATAGAGAGAAGAACGCCACAGTCAAGATTACAGTGATTTTTATAACAACCTGAATAACAACAAATTATATATTGAAGTCACTGTAACATTAGCCTGATAAGACAGCCCCTGTCGTCGCGGCATGGCGTTTAATTATCGTTCCAACAACAATAACAACGTTTTATTTCGTATCACACAATAAGTAATAAATAGTTACAACAATTAATGGACTTAAAACTAGTAATTCGGACAGTTTAACTTCGAAACTTCTAGTAAATATTTCTTCCAAAGTCCATAGTCAATTAAAAACATTGAACTGGACTGTCTAGAATTTGCGTCTTTGAAGTTAAGAATATATTGGCTTTCAATGTCTGACAGTTGAAATAAATCACTCCTTTAATATTATGAACGTTCACAATATTTCCGATGATTTTTACGTCGTGTGGTTTTGACTGAAATCTGGAAACTATATGAATAACGTTCTCATACATTTCCATCTCTTCGCCGCTTCAATTTCGTTAGATTAAAGTCGTATACGAGATTACCACTTTTTTTACCATAAACAATAGGTTATTTGCGTGTTTTAAGAATTATGAATATTCTATTTGACTTTAGCAAAAAGCTAGATGTTTGAATAAACTTTATGCAAAATTCATGGCTTTAGACGAAACTGCCTACCCTCGTGTTATCGAGTTTGGAAATGAAAATGTTGCATGATCCTCTTTATCCTTAATTGAAATTTCCAAAACTACTTATTTCTCATACAGCCAATAGGTGCCTCGATATGCGATCATGGCATTATCTGTTTTTGTATTTACTGTATCAGCGATCCAGCAAAGCAAATATAAACATTACTCTCTGCAATTCCTCACAAAATTTACATGTACTTGAGAAGTTGTGCAATTTGCAAGAAAATCGAACATCTCTACTTAATAGACACGCCGGTTTGAGTTGACTTTGTTTTATCAACTGCTCGCCGCGAGTAAACGGTGAGTTTGAAAATCAAGCGAATATAGAACTGAATCACTCTGGAGCGGAGGAACGACGACAAGGCTAGGATCACGTTCAGCCCCAAGCTCAGTTAAAGAACTCTTACTAGCTTCCATAACAGTTATCAGGAATTCCTCATTCAGTCATGTCTGAAATGTCTGCGACTTGCTTCACACTTTGCGATCGATACAGGCGATTGCTTTTAGCTGGCGTTCCACTTGTCGCTTCAGTCGTGTGCTTTGGATTTGGATTTCGCTGTATAGATGAACGGAAGCGACAATTTCACAGAGATTTATGCAAAGGTGTTATCAACGACTCCGCAGCCGTTGTTTTACTCATATTTGGGGTGGCTTTCCTCTTTCCAGCTTGGTTTTTACAACATTATTATCAGAAGAAGAGAGATTCCACGGTAGCCGATAATCTACAGGAACCATTTACTGTTTGCGAAACTAGTGAAGAATACATGGACCACTCTTTGTAATCAGTCGAAGTAAGATTGAATATATCATTCACTGATTAACTCGTTCCTCTTCGCCAACTGAAATCATGAGTCTTCGCCAAACCATGAGATCTATGCTGTTAAAAGTGAGGTTTATTTTAGTCAACGATCTGGAAAGTCAACAAAGGAACCTCAAATTTAAAATGCCTTTGATGAACGTACCGATTATTTCGTATTGATACACGTCGGCTCTGACACCAAAATGTTTGCGCCATAGTAATGTTCCGTGTATACATTTGGAAACAAAAAGGCAATGGTTATTCAGTCTATGATTCTAATCGATATCAACTTCAAAAAAATGTCGCACCAGTCGTTGTGAAACATTAAAAGGTAGAGTAATCTACATTTCCCCTACCAAATTAAATCACCTTTTTCCAATATAATTGCACTTAAAAGCCGTAAGCCATGCTTGAGACAAATAGTAGTAGGAGGTGGAATGACGGCGTTCCGTTTCATTTACGATTGTTAAAAATACATTTGCTTTATTGTATTATTCTTTCATACATGCATATGTACTATGTTATTGGTATTATCATGTCACAAAATGGCGCCAGCAGTATTCGTTTAAATAGTTTTTAGACGTCAAAAGCAAAACAATCACAATTAATATCACGGTTGGGTTTCGATAATATCTACTTTGTCTTTTAAATATTTATTTGCGATTTGATTATTTTTACTTTCTTGCCAGCAAAAAGCGATACTGATGAACACATAGAAATGTTTAAATTATTATAATGTACCAGTCAGGATTTATAGCAAAAAAAGGAACAAACTTTACGCTATAATATTACGGTTCTGACGTTTTTTAGACCATTACTGCACGAGTTAGAATTCGAACCAAGTCACACTCAACCTTTTTCATGACTTCCTCTCTAATAATAATCATGAGTGGCATATGATTTTAAAGTAAGGAAATGTAAAGCTTCATGATTTACGTTACCAAAAGGAATATATGCATGACTAATATCTAATTTGCCAAACAGGCAATCTTGTTATCTCACTGTTATTTTGGTAGTTAGAGTGTTTTTACTTAACCCGTGAAATAGATATTAGATTGATAGACACTATTACACCGCAATTCCATTGTTTCCTGCTCAGATTGCAGGATTCGTGTTAGAACACTCCTAGTATTATATTATCTAGTTGAAGATTTTCCACCGACAACGATTTTGAAATAGGTTTAAATAATAAAATACGTAATCTACACAGAAGGTAGGAAACAAATAATATTTTACAACATCCAATTTTCTCGCGTTCTGATTGGCTCTCCACTATATGCAAAATAAGTACATACAATGAAAATGACGTCACTCGCAAGCCGTGGTAGCTTTGCAAACTGGAAGAGCTTTCACGGCGAGGTTTGTGAATTCAAATAGATGTTAACTTCGCTTCCAAAAACAAGAAAGTAAGGATTTCGCAAGCATTTTATTAATAGGAGAAGTCAATCGGTGAGTTAAACTTCTTTGTTAGTGTGCCATTTGGCAAAATGAGAGTTTTCTCTTGAGTGGAGAAAGTTTCGGCGAATTTGTACTTGTAGTCAGACTTTGTGACTAGACTAGTTCTCTCAGAGCTCAGAAGTTTTGAATTATATAACAATAACTTTCCTGATCCAGAAAAAAAAACTGGAAGGATTTCACGGGCATTCCGTCAATCACAGAAGTTAATCGGTGAACCAAATTGCCATTTGTCTAAGAAAGCTTTCTCTCGGCAACGGTAATTAGAAGTGTTTACGTTTTGACTTTCAATGGACTTTTTCGACTCGAAAGCAGTTTATTACGCACTCATTTGAAGCTATAAGTGCGCTACGCTCGTTGTTCCACTTGAGTTTTGAACATTTTATGGCGTCATCTATGATCAATACGAGTACAGACAATGGCAAAATGTGTGCGATTTGTTAATTACCAGTCTTGAGGAACTTAAAAGGCTACATACACTACTATTTAAGGATCTTTCTGATCGCGCGGGAATGGTAACGAACCTTGCAAACCCGAAATGTTTTGTGGCGCGAAATTTAATGAGTTTTTTTCGATAACAGTTGAAAAGCGCGCGGTTAAATATTTTTATTTTGGTAGACAAAACCGTACACCTAAAAAAAAATTTGTAGATGGATTCTTAAAACATTCTATAATTAAGAACATTCCGTTTCCAAGCGCAATAACGATTTCTTCCCCCCAAAAATCACAAGTTCTGTTTACAGAATATTTATATTTCTTCTCTGATTAAAGATAATGTCAACAATTTCCATTCAAAGCTTTTTAGCTTGAAAAATTCCCCCCACCAATTTCGATAAATTATTTTTTAAATAAAATTAGTGGGTCTGGTTCGCGAGGCCGATACGTTGCTATTGAAACCGATCTCATCATTTCAATAATAAAATTATATCATCATTATAGTAGTTTTGATATGGTAATCTGCGTTAGTTATACATCTTCCACACTTGGACGCAAATGCCACAAGTTAAGAGAGTACCTATCTTACGACAGCTTAAGAGTCAGTATCTAATATACAAATAGGAACAAATCACTATCTATTATACGCTAGATGGTGAATAGAGAAAGAGCCGGTCTTCGAAGCAAAACAATGGCTGCCAATTCATCAAATTACGAAACAAAATCCTGTTTTACTTAAAGATATTCATTTATATAGCACAAATTCAAATGCGCATCACAAGTAGCCTCCAGACGTCTTGCGTGGTTCCGTTCCATATTTTGTGTTCCGTGACTTATGGATTGTTTATTTTGACCAATCAAATTGCTTGTTAGGTTTTCCCTTAGCCCGTTATATTAATTACACGAACACCTGATTGGCTGATTATTTTGACATCCATTCTTGCACGTGCAGCACGTGCCAGCCTGCATGTACAAACCTTCGTCTCCTCTCAGTCATCTACACGACAGAAAATAAACTTAAACACGTTCAGAGGTTGCCAAGTCGTAAAAAAAAGATATTTAACGGCATAACTTTGGATTTTGGCTACGGATTTTGAAGATTTCGAATATACCCGAAATAAAGATCTTCACGTCTTTCCCGTCGCCAAGGAATCTGCTTTACTGTGAAGAATACTCAATTCAGCGACTATGGAGATATGTAGGGAATCTATTCATGTACGACAGAGCGGAAAATGGAGCGCATGCGCACTAGACGCTTTATTAAAAGTGAATCAAGATGGCCGCCGAGCGGAAACTGGCTTCAGACGAGTTTTTATACCTCCTATAGATTTTACAAAACATTCTTGTGAGAAATATTCACTAGAAAGTTAAGAATGCTTTGAAACAGGAGTGTCTTCCCTTTTGATTTTAACCAGCTACTCACTTTCATGAACTTTTACAAATTGGATTAGATACAATAATGCCTCAAAAAACTGTTAAAATTCATAGAAATGATGCTCCTTGGATGACTGGTCAATTGAAGGCATTAAGTCACCTTCGCCAGAAAGCCTATAGTCAAAATGATCTTCTACTTTTCAAGCATTATCGAAACCGAGTAAATAAAGAACGCAAACTTTGTAAAACAAATTACTCCCAAGCCAGTGTCGGCGTATCGGTGGAATGTCTAAATCTTCTAAAGATCTCTCTACAAACTTTTTACCCGATGAACTATTAACCCCTGAAAATAAAGTCACTCTTGCTATTGAGATAAATCACAGCTTCCTTGAAACTCAAAAAGTGTTTGAACCTCTTGCTACTACACATCGCTTGGATGTTACAGGATATCCCGTCCCAACGGTATCCCAGGAGGCTGTGGCCACAAAACTCAGCGCTGTTAGCTCAGCAAAAGCTGGGGGTCCAGATGACATCCCTAATTGGATTTTAAAAGACTTCTCCTACATACTAGCTGCTGCCGTCTGTGCAATCATCAACTCGTCTCTCGAAGCCGAAGCCTAGCTTTCCAAATGCTTGGAAATGTGCTAACGTTACTCCACTCCTAAAGTGTCAAAGGTAGAGGACTTTTCAAAGGACCTAAGACCGATTTCCTTAACAACTACCTTGGGCCAAACTAGCAGAGGATTATGTAGTTCATGTTCATGTGAAACCTGATATTCTCAACCATATAGGGACTGATCAATTTGGCTGTATCCCAAGATCGTCTATCACTTATGCCTTAATTAGTATGTACATAACTGGTCTAAAGTCACTGACGGAACTGGTGCTGATGTAAGAGTTTTTATCCTTGATTATAGAAAAGACTTCGATCTAATCGATCATACTCTTCTAATTTCTAAGCTAACTAAATATAGTATTAATCCACATATTATTAATTGGATCTGCGATTTCCTAAGTAATAGATTCCAGAGAATAAAACTTGCCCAAGACTGTTATTCTGAATGGAAGTCCGTACCTGCTGGTGTCTCACAGAGGACAAAACCTGGACCTTGGTTGTTTATCGCTATGATCGATGACCTTAAGTCCCCTCTGCTCATGGTATTTTCAAGTACGTTGACGACACTACCATTTTTGAAGTCGTCAAAAGCACAGACACCCATATATGAAATACAGGAGTGGTCTACGAGTAATACATTTCAACTACATACAAAGAAATGTAAAGAACTCTGTATTTCATTTTCATGTTCTCCTAAAGTACATAACGATGCATATATTAATAATTGCTTGGTTGATCTTGTACAGTCTGTTAACATTCTCGGTGTAATAATTGAGTGATTTAAAGTGGAACTCTCACATTGATTACATTATAAAGAAAGCTTCCAGGAGACTTTATTTCGTAACACAATTAAAACGTGCAAACGTTCCAGCTAAGGACCTAATTAAATTCTATGTTGCTTGTATACAATATATTTTACTCTACGCTTGTCAAGTATTTCGTTACAGTTTACCAGAATACCTTAGTCTTACCTTAGAACGCATACAAAAGAGAGCAATGCGTATTCTTTATGGCTACGACTTACCTTACGACCAAGCTCTTGCTTTGTCCGGCCTTACTAGCCTTTATCATCGCAGATCTGAAATATGTCATACTCTGTTTCGTAAAATCATATCCAATCCTAACGCTAATTTATAATCATCTTTTACCACATAACCTTAGTAACCGGACTGTCACACTAAGGTATAAGTGGTCCTTCACACTTCCGCTTTGTAAAAAAAAACGATTTCGGAACACTTTCATTAATATAAAAATGTCTGCGGTATGCAGTTTAGCAGATATTTGTTTTCTGCACGTTACGTAATGGAATGTGTCTCATTGTAATGAACAATAAGTAGTTCTCACTTCTTTAACGAAGTGATTTGCATAAGTATGTATATTGCAGTAGCGTAAATTGTTATCCCTTCGGGTCTACCAACGCGAACGACTCACACACTCTTTTTTATTTTTTAAAATATTCATATATTATATATCTATTTATTTAGTGTGGGGAATATGGCCACCTAAGCGTCTCCTGCGCCTTTTAGGCGTGTCACCACATAGGTATGTATATTATGCCTAGTCATGCGTTTATAGCATCGCCATTTAGGCGCGTCACCACATAGGTGTGTATATTATGCCTAGTCATGCGTTTATAGCATCGCCATTTAGGCGCGTCACCACATAGGTGTGTATATTATGCCTAGTCATGCGTTTATAGCATCGCCATTTAGGCGCGTCACCACATAGGTGTGCATATTATGCCTAGTCATGCGTTTATAGCATCGCCATTTAGGCGCGTCGCCACATAGGTGTGTATATTATGCCTATTCATGCGTTTATAGCATCGCCATTTAGGCGCGTCACCACATAGGTGTGTATATTATGCCTAGTCATGCGTTTATAGCATCGCCATTTAGGCGCGTCACCACATAGGTGTGCATATTATGCCTAGTCATGCGTTTATAGCATCGCCATTTAGGCGCGTCGCCACATAGGTGTGTATATTATGCCTATTCATGCGTTTATAGCATCGCCATTTAGGCGCGTCACCACATAGGTGTGCATATTATGCCTGGTCATGCGTTTATAGCATCGCCATTTAGGCGCGTCACCACATAGGTGTGTATATTATGCCTAGTCATGCGTTTATAGCATCGCCATTTAGGCGCGTCGCCACATAGGTGTGCATATTATGCCTAGTCATGCGTTTATAGCATCGCCATTTAGGCGCGTCGCCACATAGGTGTGTATATTATGACTACTCATGCATTAGCATCGCCATATAGGCGTGTCAGTATAATTCGTTCATTATTGTTACAATTAATTACAATTCTACCGTGAATTGTAGCCACACACTTAGGTGTAAATTACGCCTAAGTTAGACTTTTATTTGTAGTAAGGCTACTGAATAGCCTCGATGCAATAATTAATTCACTATTTTTCAGACATATTCCAAGCCGGAGTCTGGAGAAAGACGCCTGTATTGGGGGATTCAACTCTACAGAAATTGGTTCCAGATCTTCTTGAGTTGCAGTTGAAGTCAAAAGCACCATCTACGATTTGCAAGTACAGAGCAGGCTGGTTAAGATGGCGTTCCTGGGCTACCTCAAAGTCGGGCGTTACTATTATAACAGCGGAGCCACTCCATGTTGCCCTATTTATTACCGAGCTTTGTCATTTAGCTATTCAAAATGGAACAGGCGCGTCAGCGTTAGAATATGACCTCTTGTCAGTATCAAAGGCGCTTGGTCTCTAGCGGCAAGCTTTTTCATATCCTTGCCGGAAGGATTGATTTGTACCTTGGATCCGACCCAGATTTGCTTGCTACTACCTTCGTATTTTTCCCAAGTGGTTTTTAGAAGGTTAGAGGTTTTTTCTGGCCTCCCTGGTTCATCTCAGTGCTTTTGAATTTCAATGAGCCGTTGAAATCTTTTAGCACTTGTTATTGTCATTATTGTTATTATACTATTGGAGTGCCTGTGGTTCCATTGAATCATTCAAATCATTGTTGTGATTAACCACTTTATAATTATTATTACTATGATCGTACTGCCTGTAAAATTAAAATTAATAAGCATTAAATTATGGATATATATGGTGTCGTTCGACTGACCCATATCCAATATTTGCCATGAATATCGAGTTCTGTTTATGTGTGTTATTCCAGAGTTAAGGGCAGAACTCTTGTGTTCAACACTATAACTCACATCATTTAAGTTAGTACTTTCACTTTCAATAGACACAGGTCTTGAATTAACATAATAGCTGCTTTTAACTGTTCGCTTTTAATATCATAACATTTTATCGAATCAATTTATTAGTATATGTAATTAATGTTTGGAATTGTGAACCTTAGTAATTCAATTAATACTGAAAGTATAAGGTAATTGTAATAAACGATCTATCTACAAACTGTATCTATCTATGTTCGAAGAACTTTTCGATTCATTATAGGAAAAGAATGCCATGACAAACTCGCACATTCGGGCGTGTTACTTCTGTGAACACATCCATATGTTATATAGGAGATATGGGTGCTCCTAGTTATGGGCTCCTGCCACAACGTAATATTTTGGCCGTCCCACAAATCCAGCCTAACCCAGCTGCCGTTCCACCGTCACAGCATGCAGACGCTGTCAAAAAACTTGGTTCCGCTGCGCCACCGCTTGGGTTAAAAACCCTCGTTTCTTCCCGTTTTGTCGTTGTCAGTTTTTACCTAGGTATTGTCGCGGAATTCTTCGGCGAATTCCCGCTCGCGCTGATTCACTCAATAAGGACTGTATATGTCTGTTTCTCTTCTTTATTCGGTCTGCATAACATTCACGACCTTCCAGTTTCTTTACAATTATCCGTTTCTCTTCCTCGTGCTACATTGAGTCACAAGTCCATTCTCTCCTCGAATTACATGCATGATCTACTCTCTTATTACATGTCAATCAAAGTACGTACTTAATAACTATAATAAGCAGAACGCGTCTTCCGTTTCCGGTTAAGTACTGCAGAATTTCCAGGGCGATACTACATAAAACGTCGGTTTTAGTTTTTCTTAGCTTTTTCTTGGATATCACGGTAGTGGTTTGTCTTCGTGGTCAAGCCACAGGCAGCCCAAGCTAATGATTTTTACAAGAAATGTATTGGAATTTTTAGAACAAATCTAAAACTGTACTAAAATGATCAATAAAGTCATGAAATCTTACCTGTGTGTTGTGATGTTGTTCCTCTACATCACTGATGTGTTTATTTCTGGTTTGAGGCACTTCTCGAGGTTTTTTTCCCTCCCCTATATAAATATGTCCATGTGGCAACTCTTCGAGGCCTCGTAATTCTTCGAAAATCAAAACTTTCAGCATTTTACCTCAAGTAACCCTTTCGCTTGTAAGTAGTCAAATTAGACGGTTTCTGCAGCCTACCTAGCCTTAGTTCATGGGCTGCCTGTGCTTAGTTGAACGGCTCGTACTACATCGTATACCGAATTTACAGCATTTTTGGTGCTGCATTTGAGTCAGTTATACTATTTAAAAACATGAATTCGTATTTGGTATGCTAATGAACCAATTAACCTATATTTAAAATTGTTCTTAAATTCCTAAAATGCCTGTTTCGGTAACCATTAATGGTGTTCTTAAATCTACTTAATGAAGCATTTGGAGGATTTAATTTGATCACTTAAAGACAATGAATTTCATAGAGCTTTAATTATCTTAAGTGTTTAACTATACATTATTTAAAATAACATTTATTTAAAAATAATCTTTAAGTGATACCTAAACATTATCTAATATAAAATTTCTTAATCTTTAAAGTGCCTATGAACAATAAACTTTTATTTTAGATATCAATTCTAAATCAAGTGAATAGTAGAATGGTAAAATATATTTTGCTCTGAATGCTGTGCCGCTGAGTTAATATCCAAAATGCTAATTACATGACGTCTGGGGAGGTATCTGCAATCACTTCTTAGTGGTTGTGAATGGGCGTTTCTACTGATATAGGAAAACAAATTTCTAACATCATTTTATTTCAACCATGGGTGTAACACTGATAATTTGAAAACAATTTTTAATTGTAACAAAAAAATTGTATAATAATTGATGCCTCCCCTGACTTCATGTAATTAGCATTTTGGATATTAAAACCTCCTTAACTCAGAGGCACAGCATTCAAAACAAGATATATTGTACCATTCTACTATTCACTTGATGTAGATTTGATATCTAAAATAAAATAATAAGGTTCATAGGCACTTTAAGTGACACCTAAACATTATCTAATATAAGCTTTCTTAATATTTAAGTGACACCTAAACATTATCTAATATAAGCTTTCTTAATATTTAAGTGACACCTAAACATTATCTAATATAAGCTTTCTTAATATTTAAGTGACACCTAAACATTATCTAATATAAGATTTCTTAATCTTTAAGTGACACCTAAACATTATCTAATATAAGATTTCTTAATCTTTAAGTGACACCTAAACATTATCTAATATAAGCTTTCTTAATATTTAAGTGACACCTAAACATTATCTAATAGAAGCTTTCTTAATATTTAAGTGACACCTAAACATTATCTAATATAAGCTTTCTTAATATTTAAGTGACACCTAAACATTATCTAATAGAAGCTTTCTTAATATTTAAGTGACACCTAAACATTATCTAATATAAGCTTTCTTAATATTTAAGTGACACCTAAACATTATCTAATATAAGCTTTCTTAATATTTAAGTGACACCTAAACATTATCTAATATAAGATTTCTTAATCTTTAAGTGACACCTAAACATTATCTAATATAAGATTTCTTAATCTTTAAGTGACACCTAAACATTATCTAATATAAGCTTTCTTAATATTTAAGTGACACCTAAACATTATCTAATAGAAGCTTTCTTAATATTTAAGTGACACCTAAACATTATCTAATATAAGCTTTCTTAATATTTAAGTGACACCTAAACATTATCTAATATAAGCTTTCTTAATATTTAAGTGACACCTAAACATTATCTAATATAAGCTTTCTTAATATTTAAGTGACACCTAAACATTATCTAATATAAGCTTTCTTAATATTTAAGTGACACCTAAACATTATCTAATATAAGCTTTCTTAATATTTAAGTGACACCTAAACATTATCTAATATAAGATTTCTTAATCTTTAAGTGACACCTAAACATTATCTAGTATAAGCTTTCTTAATATTTAAGTGACACCTAAACATTATCTAATAGAAGCTTTCTTAATATTTAATTTTGTGTTTTATATACTGCTTGATTTTTTTAATTGGCAAGCTCCTCAAAAAAAGTACGAGAAGGGAGTCGGATTCCTCCGGCACTCGTTCGTTACTGCTCCCGAAGAAAAGCCGTTCAACTAAACACAGGCAGCCCATGAACTAAGGCTAGGTAGGCTGCAGAAACCGTCTAATCTGACTACTTACAAAGCGAAAAAATAAGCGATGGATCGATTAAATGAGTTCTAGAGGAATGTGAGAAAGGGTTCCTGGAGGTAAAATGCTGAAAGTTTTGATTTTCGAAGAATTACGAGGCCTCGAAGAGTCGCCACATGGACTAATGGCATGTCGTATTTCCTGCCTTCTCGATATTTATATAGGGGAGGGAAAAAACCTCCAAAAGTGCCTCCAGAAATAAACACATCAGTGATGTAGAGGAACAACATCACAACACACAGGTAAGATTTCATGACTTTATTGATCATTTTAGTACAGTTTTAGATTTGTTCTAAAAATTCCAATACATTTCTTGTAAAAATCATTAGCTTGGGCTGCCTGTGGCTTGACCACGAAGACAAACCACTACCGTGATAGAGCGGATTTCAATTGAGTGTCGGAAGTGTTTTGGTTTTGCGTTTACTAAGCTCTTCTATTGGCTGAGAAAGTAAACCAACCAATCAGAGTCCAAAGTAAAACCAAACGCAAATTGGTTTTGGTTTTGCTTTGGTTTGTCGTTGACTCACAGGGAAGCCATTTATGAGTTACTTGTCATTACTCGCTCCTATGATTGGCTGGCCGTGGGTAGTTTGCGTTTGGTTTTACTACACTCAATTGAAAACCGCTCTATCCAATAAATAGCAAAGAAAAACTAAAACCGACATTTTATGTAGTATCGCCCGACCGTCATGAAGCAGTAACAGAAAGAACATATATTTAAGGATTTATATGTTCTGGAACTCCGAGATAACACGGGTCTGCTAGACTAAAGTAAATTGACCCGACGAAAGCATGTCCACTAAGGCAAACAACCATTGTAACATGTAAATAAACATACCTGTCGGGAAATTCTGCAGTACTTAACCGGAAACGGAATACATCTTCTGCTTATTGTAGTTATTAAGTACGTACTTTGATTGACATGTAATAAGAGAGTAGATCATGCATGTAATTGGAGGAGAGAATGGACTTGTGACTCAATGTAGCACGAGGAAGAGAGACGGATAATTGTAAAGAAACGGGAAGGTCGTGAATGTTATGCAGACCGAATAAAGAAGAGAAACAGACAGATACAGTCCTTATTGAGTGAATCAGCGCGAGCGGGAATTCGCCGAAGAATTCCGCGACACAGTGGTCCTTCGAGCCGGATGGGTTTGACTTTGAGATCGTGAACGCGTCTGCATGACATTGACAGGAAATATTCGGTCCGTTGTTTGTGGAAGGGAATTGAAGACACAATTGAAACGTATCAGATTGAAGAATGGACGAGTTAGTGAAGAAGACAAAGGTTAGAGAAGGGCATCGAGCGTGTGTCGAGCAGGTCATCTTAAAGACCAGAGACTTCATCGCCGATGAAAGCGCTCACACAAACAGGAAGAAGTTGACTCAAATGATGGTGACGCTAACTGAAAAGCTGGACATACTAGAACGGCTCGACGAACAAATCGTGGAGCTTTTGAGCGGAAAGGAAGGGGCAGACCTGTTAAAAGATATAGAGGAGGCAGGGCACATTAGAGAAGGCATACAGGAGACGATTTTGGCCCTGGTAGAGTTACTGGCCACCGATAGTTCGGATGAATTATCTCAAGGAACGCCGCCAACAAGCCAAACGACGCCGACTGGGAATAAAGCTGTCAGAGCAAAACTTCCGAGATTAGAAGTAAAAACATTCGCAGGAAAGGTTCAAGAGTGGCAGGAATTTTGGGACTGTTTCGAAAGTTCGATTCATGGAAACGAGAGTCTATCAGACGTGGATAAATTTTCGTATTTACGAGGCCTCGTCGAAGAACCGGCGAAGGCGGCTATCGCCGGATTCGCGCTCACAGGCGCAAATTACCAAGCGGCGGTTGAACTGCTAAAGAGAAGATACGGGAAAAAGGCAGCAATCCAAAGGGCCCATGTGAACGATTTCTTGAATGTGCAGCCCGTTTTCAGTGAAAGGGATACTACTCGCCTCAGAGCACTATACGACAGCGTGGAGACGAACTATAGGGGATTGAAAGCGCTAGACGTAAAGGAAGACAGTTATTCTAGTATCTAGTGCCGTCAATCGTTGAGAAGCTTCCTTCGTCTCTGCGCTTAACGATGACTAGAGGGGAAGACTATCTGGAATGGTCCATGCAGGACATGTTAAAGGCTTTGCTGGGAGAAGTGGAATTGCGCGAGGAGCATGATGTAATCCTTACTGCGCGAGGAAATTAAAATTAGACAAAAGGTAACCTACCTTGAAGAATAATTGTAGTTCTCTGAAGATATGTGGAGCATTATGGGATAATTATGCATACTTCCTAATTAACTTACTGGTCAGTGTCACGTGTTTAAAGCTTTCAAATGCAAATGAGTACCATATAAAACCCAAGGCGCAATGAATAATAATCAGTTCTTTCTGGAGTGCAACTAACAAGCTGGCGAAGGTCTCATGTGGATGAGAGGTGGGATAATAATGTTAGTATTGCGAGGGTACATTATCCCATAATGCTCCACATATCTTCAGAGAACTACAATTATACCTCAAGGTAGGTTACCTTTCGTCTAATTTTAATTTCTCTTTCGATATGCTCCACATTATGGGATAATTATGCGATTTTAAAGTACCGAATCCAGTATGCAACATCTTCACAACACAAGGTGAATTGTTATAAACCTGCATGTGCAGAGACAACTTCGGCAGGAAACCTGAGATAATATTTACTAAAGGTGTGTCCATTTGTCTGGACATCCTGACATACATATAGGTATCTATCATTATGACAGATGCTCCTCGAAGGCTAGCTATGAGCCTTAATATCGATGCATTTATAATTTACGCCTTCAGCAGTAATACTGTTTCAATCCATCTCGCTACGTCTGGCTTATGTGGCGAACAAAGGATATGATTGAACTGATGACTTTGATACAGACTTGATCTCAGATTTGTCGTACGACAAACATTCTAGTACTGTCATCTAGGACATACATATAAGTGCTTTTTTTTCTTGAAGTTAAAATCTAATGCGCAGAAAATCTGCTCTCTTTGAGCTGATGTTAATGCACCAAGCATTATTGTCTTTAGTGTTAGGATTTTTAAATCAAATTGTTCCAAAGGGAACAATATATTGACATAATTGGTGACTATTGACATGACACATATCCCATGTCGAAGACAACTGAGACTTCTCACATATGACCAATTTTCTTGGGTACGAAAAACAAACTTCATATAGGCAATGGTTCCTTTTCTGATCAGTGTATCAACCTGATCGAATTATAAACCTACTGATTCATCAGTTGTTTATCCCTGTCATTTTTAAAAGGGGAGATGGCAAACTAATGGCCTACATGTATGTAGAAGCTCGCGATTATCGCTTGAAGCAAATTGTGTCCCGGCCGATACTAATAGTCATTGTTTGCAATGGACTTTAGTGATAACCAGGGATTACTGGTACCAATTTGTAACTTATTCAATGAATTACAATACCAGAACAAATGACTGACCTTCCTCACTAAACAAAATATGCGAGGTTTGGTACGAGACATTACCAAAAAAGTGGTCAATGAATCTGGTAGAAGAGTCATCTTATAAGACTTTCTGGTGGACTCCTAGTGATGTTTTGTTGTTGACTAAATAACAATTCAGTCGCCACCTTACCATCTGAGACGGTTTGACTGTTATTACATTTCTGGAATTGTTGTCTTCAGGTATAAAGGCAGCGCCTTCTACTCGGTTTTTCAAAGAACCTGAGTTTTGTTCCGACCGGGGTTTGAACCCACGATCTCTCACTCGACAGACTGGAGCTGAGTTAACCAGGAGGCGGCGTTGATGTACCCTTTCAGTGCGGCACGTGGTAATTCGGTTCAAGAGCTTGATTAACATAGTACAACAGACATCACATCATAGTTTTCGGGTGTCGGATACTAATAGCCATTGTTTACAATGGACTTTCAGTGACAGACTTATAATTCAAGTCATTTGTTCCGAACCTTTAAACCTTCAAACTGAAGGTTTCGGTGAGGTAGAGCACGGAGGGGAATTTTTTTAATAACCCGTCGTGCGTTGCAGTGGCCGAGTTGGCTCCACTGTTGGCTTCTGAACCAGAAGCCGCGATTATAGCTTGAAGCAAAGGGTTTCATTGTATTCCGAGATACTATGCTAGGAACATATCGGTTTTGTCACCCAGAGCCTCTATTAAACCTTCGATTCGAAGATTTCAGTTGAGGTCGAGTACGGAGAGTGATTAACTGCTCAACTCCTCCGGTATGACAGCGGCCGAGTCGGCTTCACTGTTGGCTTCTGAACCAGAAGCCGCGATTATAGCTTGAAGCAAAGGGTTTCATTGTATTCCGAGATACTGTGCTAGGAACATATCGGTTTTGTCACCCAGAGCCTCTATTAAACCTTCGATTCGAAGATTTCAGTCGAGGTCGAGCACGGAGAGTGATTAACTGCTCAACTCCTCCGGCATAACAGCGGCCGAGTCGGCTCCACTTTATTCTTGGTCACTTCTTCGGCGATTTGGCGTAGCATTGACTGCACATCAGAATTCTGGAAACCAGAGATATCGCTGATCATGCTTCAAATGTGTGCCTTTGAAGCTCTTCTAGACCTTGAACTTTGAGTGACTTCCCGCCATTTTCGCACCCATATAATTTCCTTCTACACTATATATACATACGTGTTCGTTACTCGATTTCCTTCGTTCTGTTTTCAGGGATGTAATTTCCTCGTTTGCTCTCGCCAGATACACTTTTAAGCTTTGGATCTCCTCGTAAGAGGCTGGCGGGGTCGGTGGCGGGTTGGTGTTTCGTCCTGACCGAGAAGTGATTGCGAGTGGTTTGTTCTTTTCAGTTGTTTATTAGCCACTGGTAATTCTCTAAGATGAAATTCTTCTGATTTTGGCGCATAATTGCCGCCAAAACGCCGAATGTCGTACCGAGACACCCACCTTTCCATCGACAATCCTGCAGTCATTCATCCAAATCCCAAAGCCCGCTATTTTCTATTTAGAGACTGTCGGCTAGTGGCGAAGAAAACTGCGAAGGGATCGTGCAACCTGGCTGTTTGACAGGAACCTACAAATTTCATGCCGCAAATTTCCCAATTCAGAAGATGCCAGTGCTGCGGAGAATTTGCCGCTCGATTAGCGAGGAAAACACGGCGCAAAGCGGATACGTCCATAAGTCGAAGTACGAGTCCAGTATGCGAAGCAATCCTTTACCTCAATTTCATAATACTGTATTTCCCGCTCATGTCAAAATGCCACTGTCACTGAAGTACAGCCCCTGAAATAACGCAGGATCCGCAAGATCGAAGATCCTTAAAAGTGTTTTGTGTACAATCCTTTGCTGACATAAAGTAATTACCAAAGCAATCAAGCGAACATTGCAAATCACAATAATTAACAATTACTCACCGAAGTGGAGGTGAATAGTGGTGGATATTTACCGAGCCGCTTCGGCGAGTATATACCACACCAGTGAATTATTGCCAGCACGAAATAGTTATTTTATTTTCTGTCAGAAAGTTCAAGAATGCATTTCCAAGTAAGAGGTAAATAGACGCGTACTTCGCGCGCGAGATCGAGATCTGGAACTAAAACGGCGCGAGAAAAGTCACATGACAACATCAGGTGATCAAAGAATCACAAATGTCAATGTGTCTCGCGTGTTCAATCAATCCAGCGTGGATCTCAAGGTGAAAATCACTGTTTTGTCCCAGTATCTAGTATCTTTACTGATGGACCAAAAAGAGGAAGTTCAGTTCCCCATACTTCACAGGTTTTGCTGGCTGTTGCTACCTGGAAGATTTAAATTGAAGTTGAAATTGCAGTTGTGAAACGTGCCGTCAGGAACCAAGCCATGAACAAGATGCTGGCCATCAAAGGACAAATTTCCAGCTGTGGTTGTAATCGATGCTGCTGGTGGTATTTGAGTGGAGGATGTAACAGCAGTCGTTTGAGGAACCACAACACTTTGGTGATAAGTATGGGAACCAGAATCGAAGAAGTTGGCAAGCTCGTGGGACATGTTTTTGAACTGCTGAAACGTCGGGGTGTCACAGTAACTCTCGATACTTGCTTCGCTCTGGTGACCGGTAATTGCCTTAATATGTCGACTTTCGATGTTTGCAGCAGACAAAACTGTTACTGTAGTCACTCTGATGGAGTGATTTGTTAAGTTCGGCTATATTCCAGCTCTTGAAGTCATGCCGCGTAACATATTTTCGAGCGTATTGTGGCCGAGAGGACTCGAGCCAAACCAAACTGAATCGTTCACAGGATTGAAAGATTTGCTGGCACTTCTTGGTCTTTGAAAGAGACTGCTGCATTCAGGATTCAGGTGCATGGGAAAGATATTTCTCGATTAGTTGGACTGGGCAGCGTTTGGAGCCAGGTCTCTCAAAGATTTTCCCGTTAGAGGCGTCTTCTTTGTCTTCTAGACCTCCTTGGTGGTTTTTTGTTGACAACACGGCTCCAGGCTCTCTGCTCATTTCAAGATATTTTTCACCATTCGGCGTTTTTCTCAAAACAAGCATGTTTTTCTTCATCATCTGCTGGTTTTCTCTTCCTCTCTTGCCGAGAAACAATGACATGAAAAACCATGCCGTTTGCTGTAATTTGTGTGGCTGGAGTGTGTCAATCTCGACGAGCTCACCTTCCTCGTACAGCTTCGCAACGATTTCCTTCGTCAATGGTTGTTTGTGTACAGTTGGAGCAATATTGCCATTCCTGCTGAGGGTTTTCAAAAAATTACTGAGAGTTTTATTGGCTTCGGTAAACTGGCTGTCTCCAACAATGGAAAAAGGTGTACTTAGTGGAGGACTTCTTAAGTAACGATCCAACGCTGCACGAATCGAGGTAAGCGATGTCTTGTTGTAAAAATTCCCGTCGCGTTTTCTTGCCGACAAATAAAACGTTTGAAAACACTTATTTAGTTGTGACGGTGACATTTCTTCAAAAGGAGTTGTAAAATCTTGTTGTAGTTGGAACCATTCTGCAAAACATTTCAAAACTAACTTTCAATGTTTTCGCGTAACGCAACATTAAATTTTTGTAAACAACATTTGTAAACAACATTTTGTAAATGTTTTCTTTAGTAAAGTTGTGGGAAAATGTAAAAACCTACCTGTGAACACGGCTAAACCGAATTTCGTTGCTCTTTTTGTGTTCGTGGGTACAGCTGCTTCGTTTATAGCCAAAATGTCTTCCTCCGAGACGGCAGCAAACCGGGAAGCCATTTTGTCTCCAAGCTACAAATCAGTGAATATGATATCATATTCACTGTTTGAGTAGCCAATCAGAGCGCACGAAAAGTCATATTCACTGGTGTGGTATATACTAATGATTGATATTTGCCACGACTATGACGTCACTCCATAGCAACCGTCCGCACGCATTTCCGAACTTCCGATGATCTCTGACTCGTTATGAAAACAATGGTAAATAGATCTATTAGCGTTCTGTAATTTTTTTTTATCATTCCAAAAGCATTACAGAATACTAATAGATATATTAACTATTCAGATATGATATTAACCAAACTTCAGAAATTATAGCTCATAAATACTATAATTCACAATGAAATCCATTTCATTTAACACACTACCAATAGTCTACTTTACATTGATATTAATAGTGCAATTATTAAAGACTGCATTACTAGCAATACTTTTTACAGTGGTAGAAGATGTCGGTAAACTCAAACTAGCTAACACTTCGTCGGACACATCAAACTCAAAATTACTAGAAGATGGCAAATCAATGCTAGCTAAATCGTCATCTGATAACTCAAACGCAAAATCACTAGCTTCAAAAGTAGCATTATTCTGAAAATTACTAGCAAAGTCAAAGTTGCATTCAAATGTTGGGAAATCATAATCTTTCTGAACCACCTAGCTTTCCTTCTTGTCTTCCTTCTTTTCTTCAACAGAAGTAACGCGCGGCCCAAGAACAGCACTAGCTTGGGCGGTTTGTGTTTCACTAGGCCTCTGATATTTGAAAATAGCGTTAGATGTATGCCCAGTTCTTTCTCGAATAATCTTCTCCTCTACGCCATTTTGAAATAGTGCTGTAGCACAGGTAAAGCGCAAACAATGTGATGTCCTTCGAGGCAAATTCGCTTTGCCGAATAGTTTATCGGGTAAAATCTTATTTAGAGTACACAACCCGATTGCACTTTTCTCGTACCCCATACTTCCATCCCTTTTTGGTAAAAGGAGCTGTTATAGTAAATACAATAGAAGAAAACAATATCATAAGTCCATTACGATATTCGTGGCAATGTTGTATCGGATCTACAATGGCAAGCCGAAACGGCTCGCCATTGTAAATCCGATACAACATCACCACTCATATTGTAAATAGTATAAACAGTGTGTCAAGATTAAGCGGCACATTGAAGAGACTCAGTAAGGAGCCATATATTTTAGAAGAATATGAGTCTATCATCAATTGTCAGTTAGAGGCCGGCATTATTGAGACAGTGACTGAGTTAGAGTACAGTAACAAGGTGCATTACCTTCCTCACCAAGCGGTCGTACGTAGAGGTGCTGAGACGACCAAGGTGAGAGTCGTATATGATGCTTCTTCAAACGAAAGTAAGAATGGTGTGTCTCTCAATGACTGTTTACATGTTGGGCCATCACTTAATCCACTTCTATTTGACATCTTGCTGAGATATAGGATGCATAGAATTGCTCTGATTGGGGATATAGAGAAAGCATTTCTTAACGTTGAGGTGGATCAAGGGGATAGAGATAGCCTGAGATTCTTATGGTCAGAAGACCCTAGTGATAGTAGTTCAAACATTGTTGTGTACCGGTTTTGCAGGGTCGTGTTTGGGTTAAATGCTTCACCATTCCTACTGAATGCCACCCTGAGACACCATCTCTTGAAGTATAAGGTAACGGATCTAGATTTTGTAGAAAAGATGATTGATGGCTTCTATGTAGATGATCTTGTGACAGGCGGAGACACAGCTGAGAGTGCCTATAACCTGTTTGCAAAGGCAAAGGATAGATTAGCAGAGGGGGCTTTCGGTTGAGGAAGTGGCTGACAAATGAGAAAAACCTGAAGGTCAGACTACAGAGTCCCAGTGAAGGCAGTATGTCAAAGAATAAGATGAGTTCAGGTCTGGATGAATAAACCTATGCCAAGTCTTACTTGGCGTACCAGAACCCTCAGGCAGCCACAAGATACTTGGCATACCGTAGTATTGTGAGGAAGACACACTTCAGTTTAGTTTCAGACATGTTTATGAGAAAGCAGAGGGACTGCAGCCAACAAAGCGCAATGTGCTTATTGTGTGAGCATGATTATTTGACCCCTTAGGGATTGTGAGCCCTGTGGCAGTTGGTGCAAAAGTGCTCTTTCAGAAGTTGTGTGCACAGAAACTGGGATGGGATGAAGTAGTGACAGGAGACGTAAAGAGAAATTGGGATGGATGGATAGAGGATTTAAAGAAGGTAGGTCAGATAAGAATTGATAGATGTGTGTATGATAAGACCAGTGGGACCAGAGTTCTTTACATTTCTTTGGATGTAGTTGAAATTTAATACTCGTAGACCACCCCTGTATTTCATATATGGGTGTCTGTGCTGAGCTAACACCTCTGCTTTTGACGACTTCAAAAATGGTAGTGTCGTCAACGTACTTGAAAATACCATGAGCACAGAGGACTTAAGGTCATCGATCATAGCGATAAACAACCAAGGTCCAAGTTTTGTCCTCTGTGAGACACCAGCAGGTACGGACTTCCATTCAGAATAACAGTCTTGGGCAAGTTTTATTCTCTGGAATCGCAGATCCAATTAATAATATGTGGATTAATACTATATTTAGTTAGCTTAGAAATTAGAAGAGTATGATCGATTAGATCAAAGGCTTTTCTATAATCAAGGATAAAAACTCTTACATCAGCACCAGTTTCGTCAGTGACTTTAGACCAGTTATGTACATACTAATTAAGGCATAAGTGGTAGATGGTCTTAGGATACAGCCAAATTGATCAGTCCCTATATGGTTGAGAATATCAGGTTTCACATGAACATGAACTACATAATCCTCTGCTAGTTTGGACAAGGTAGTTGTTAAGGAAATCGGTCTTAGGTCCTTTGAAAAGTCCTCTACCTTTGACACTTTAGGAGTGGAGTAACGTTAGCACATTTCCAAGCATTTGGAAAGGCTTCGGCTTCGAGAGACGAGTTGATGATTGCACAGACGGGAGCAGCTAGTATGTAGGAGAAGTCTTTTAAAATCCAATTAGGGAAGTTATCTGGACCCCCCAGCTTTTGCTGAGCTAACAGCGCTGAGTTTTGTGGCCACAGCCTCCTGGGATACCGTTGGGACGGGATATCCTGTAACATCCAAGCGATGTGTAGTAGCAAGAGGTTCAAACACTTGTTGAGTTTCAAGGAAGCTGTGATGTATCTCAATAGCAAGAGTGACTTTATTTTCGAGGGTTAATAGTTCATCGGGTAAAAAGTTTGTAGCGAGATCTTTAGAAGATTTAGACATTCCACAGATACGCCGACATTCCGACCACCATCTTCTAGAGTCTTTTTCATTGAGGTCGTTACCCTTGGCTTGGGAGTAATTTGTTTTACAAAGTTTGGGTTCTTTATTTACTCGGTTTCGATAATGCTTGAAAAGTAGAATATCATTTTGACTATAGGCTTTCTGGCGAAGGTGACTTAATGCCTTCAATTGTCCAGTCATCCAAGGAGCATCATTTCTATGAATTTTAACAGTTTTTGAGGCATTATTGTATCTAATCCAATTTGTAAAAGTTCATGAAAGTGAGTAGCTGGTTAAAATCAAAAGGGAAGACACTCCTGTTTCAAAGCATTCTTATCTTTCTAGTGAATATTTCTCACAAGAATGTTTTGTAAAATCTATAGGAGGTATAAAAACTCGTCTGAAGCCAGGTTCCGCTCGGCGGCCATCTTGATTCACTTTTAATAAAGCGTCTAGTGCGCATGCGCTCCATTTTCCCGCTCTGCCGTACATGAATAGATTCCCTACATATCTCCACAGTCGCTGAATTGAGTATTCTTCACAGTAAAGCAGATTCCTTGGCGACGGGAAAGACGTGAAGATCTTTCTATTGGGTATATTCGAAATCTTAAAATTCCGTAGCCAAAGTCCAAAGTTATACCGTTAAATATCTTTTTTTTTAAGACTTGGCAACCTCTGGACGTGTTTAAGTTTATTTTCTGTTGTGTAGATGACTGAGAGGAGACGAAGGTTTGTACATGCAGGCTGGCACGTGCTGCACGTGCAAGAATGGATGTCAAAATAATCAGGTGTTCGTGTAATTAATATAACGGTCTAAGGGAAAAACCTAACAAGCAATTTGATTGGTCAAAATAAACAATCCATAAGTCACGGAACACAAAATATGGAACGGAACCACGCAAGACGTCTGGAGGCTACTTGTGATGCGCATTTGAATTTGCGCTATATAAATGAATATATTTAAGTAAAACAGGATTTTGTTTTGTAATTTGATGAATTGGCAGCCATTGTTTTGCTTTGAAGACCGGCTCTTTCTCTATTCACCATCTAGCGTATAATAGATAGTGATTTGTTCCTATTTGTATATTAGATACTGACTCTTAAGCTGTCTTAAGTTTTATTCGTAAGATGGGTACTCTCTTAACTTGTGGCATTTGCGTCCAAGTGTGGAAGATGTATAATTAAAGCAGATTACCATATCAAAACTACTATAATGATGATAGGATTTTATTATTGAAATGATGAGATCGGTTTCAATAGCAACGCATCGGCCTCGCGAACCAGACCCACTAATTTTATTTTAAAAAGAATTTATCAAAATTGGTGGGGGGAATTTTTCAATCTAAAAAGCTTTGAATGGAAATTGTTTACATTATCTTTAATCAGAGAAGAAATATAAATATTCTGTAAGACAGAACTTGTGCATTTTTTGGGGGAAGAAATCGTTATTGCGCTTAAAAACGGAATTTTCTTAATTATAGAATGTTTTAAGAATCCATCTACACACTTTTTTTTAGGTGTACGGTTTTGTCTTTTTGCGCTTTTCAACTGTTATCGAAAAAAAACCATTAAATTTCGCGCCACAAAACATTTCGGGTTTGCAAGGTTCGTTACCATTCCCGCGCGATCAGAAAGATCCTTAAATAGTAGTGTATGTAGCCTTTTAAGTTCCTCAAGACTGTTAATTAACAAATCGCACACATTTTGCCATTGTCTGTACTCGTATTGATCATAGATGATGCCATAAAATGTTCAAAACTTAAGTGGCACAACGAGCGTAGCGCACTTATAGCTTCAAATGAGTGCGTAATAAACTGCTTTCGAGTCGAAAAAGGCCATTGAAAGTCAAAACGTAAACACTTCTAATTACCGTTGCCGAGAGAAAGCTTTCTTAGACAAATGGCAATTTGGTTCACCGATTAACTTCTGTAATTGACGGAATGCCTGTGAAATCTTTTCAGTTTTTTTTTTCTGGATCAGAAAAGTTATTGTTATATAATTCAAAACTTCTGAGCTCTGAGAGAACTAGTCTAGTCACAAAGTCTGACTACAAGTACAAATTCGCCGAAACTTTCTCCACTCAAGAGAAAACTCTCATTTTGCCAAATGGCACACTACAAAGAAGTTTGACTCACCGATTGACTTCTCCTATTAATAAAATGCTTGTGAAATCCTCACTTTCTTGTTTTTGGAAGCGAAGTTAACATCCATTTGAATTCACAAACCTCGCCGTGAAAGCACTTCCAGTTTGCAAAGCTACCACGGCTTGCGAGTGACGTCATTTTCATTGTATGTACTTATTTTGCATATAGCGGAGAGCCAATCAGAACGCGAGAAAATTGGATGTTGTTGTAAAATATTTTTTGTTTCCTACCTTCTGTGTAGATTACGTATTTCATTATTTAAACCTATTTCAAAATCGTTGTCGGTGGAAAATCAGCAACTAGATAATATAATACTAGGAGTGTTCTAACACGAATCCAGCAATCTGAGCAGGAAACAATGGAATTGCGGTGTAATAGTGTCTATCAATCTAATATCTATTTCACGGGTTAAGTAAAAACACTCTAACTACCAAAATAACAGTGAGATAACAATATTTCCTGTTTGGCAAATTAGATATTAGTTATGCATATATTCCTTTTGGTAACGTAAATCCTAAAGCTTTACATTTCCTTACTTTAAAATCATATGCCACTCATGATTATTATAGAGGAAGTCATGAAAAAGGTTGAGTGTGACTTGGTTCGAATTCTAACTCGTGCAGTAATGGTCTAAAAAACGTCAGAACCGTAATATTATAGCGTAAAGTTTGTTCCTTTTTTTGCTATAAATCCTGACTGGTACATTATAATAATTTAAACATTTCTATGTGTTCATCAGTATCGCTTTTTGCTGGCAATAAAGTAAAAATAATCAAATCGCAAATAAATATTTAAAAGACAAAGTAGATATTATCGAAACCCAACCGTGATATTAATTGTGATTGTTTTGCTTTTGACGTCTAAAAACTATTTAAACGAATACTGCTGGCGCCATTTTGTGACATGATAATACCAATAACATAGTACATATGCATGTATGAAAGAATAATAAAATAAAGCAAATGTATTTTTAACAATCGTAAATAAAACGGAACGCCGTAATTCCACCCAATTCCATTTATCTCAAGCATGGCTTACGGCTTTTAAGTTCAATTATGTTGGAAAAAGGTGATTTAATTTGGTAGGGGTAAATAAATGTAGTTTACTCTACCTTTTAATGTTTCACAACGACTGGTGCGACATTTTTTTGAAGTTGATATCGGTTAGAATCATAGACTGAATAACCATTGCCTTTTTGTTTCCAAATGTATACACGGAACATTACTATGGCGCAAACATTTTGGTGTCAGAGCCGACGTGTGTCAATACGAAATAATCGGTACGTTCATCAAAGGCATTTTAAATTTGAGGTTCCTTTGTTGACTTTCCAGATCGTTGACTAAAATAAACCTCACTTTTAACAGCATAGATCTCATGGTTTGGCGAAGACTCATGATTTCAGTTGGCGAAGAGGAACGAGTTAATCAGTGAATGATATATTCAATCTTACTTCGACTGATTACAAAGAGTGGTCCATGTATTCTTCACTAGTTTCGCAAACAGTAAATGGTTCCTGTAGATTATCGGCTACCGTCGAATCTCTCTTCTTCTGATAATAATGTTGTAAAAACCAAGCTGGAAGGAGGAAAGCCACCCCAAATATGAGTAAAGCAACGGCTGCGGAGTCGTTGACAACACCTTTGCATAAATCTCTGTGAAATTGTCGCTTCCGTTCATCTATACAGCGAAATCCAAATCCAAAACACACGACTGAAGCGACAAGTGGAACGCCAGCTAAAATCAATCGCCTGTATCGGTCGCAAAGTGTGAAGCAAGTCGCCGACATTTCAGACATGACTGAATGAGGAATTCCTGATAACTGTTATGGAAGCTAGTAAGAGTTCTTTAACTGAGCTTGGGGCTGAACGTAATCCTAGCCTTGTCGTCGTCCCTCCGCTCCAGAGTGATTCAGTTCTATATTCGCTCGATTTACAAACTCACCGTTTACTCGCGGCGAGCAGTTGATAAAACAAAGTCAACTCAAACCGGCGTGTCTATTAAGTAGAGATGTTCGGTTTTCTTGCAAATTGCACAACTTCTCAAGTACATGTAAATTTTGTGAGGAATTGCAGAGAGTAATGTTTATATTTGCTTTGCTGGATCGCTGACACAGTAAATACGAAAACAGATACTGCCATGATCGCATATCGAGGCACCAATTGGCTGTATGAGAAATAAGTAGTTTTGGAAATTTCAATTAAGGACAAAGAGGATCATGCAACATTTTCATTTCCAAACTCGATAACACGAGGGTAGGCAGTTTCGTCTAAAGCCATGAATTTTGCATAAAGTTTATTCAAACATCTAGCTTTTTGCTAAAGTAAAATAGAATATTCATAATACTTAAAACACGCAAATAACCTATTGTTTATGGTAAGAAAAGTGGTAATCTCGTATACGATCTTAATCTAACGAAAATCAAGCGGCGAAGAGATGGAAATGTACGAGAACGTTATTCATATAGTTTCCAGATTTCAGTCCAAACCACACGAGGTAAAAATCATCGGAAATATTGTGAACATTCATAATATTAAAGGAGTGATTTATTTCAACTGTACATTGGAAGCCAATTTATTCTTAACTTCAAAGACGCAAATTCTAGACAGTCAGGTTCAATGTTTTTAATTGACTATGGACTTTGGAAGAAATATTTACTAGAAGTTTCGAAGTCAAACTCTCCGAATTACTAGTTTTAAGTCCATTAATTGTTGTAACTATTTTTACTTATTGTGTGATACGAAATAAAACGTTGTTATTGTTGTTGGAACGATAATTAAACGCCATGCCGCGACGACAGGGGCTGACTTATCAGGCTAATGTTACAGTGACTTCAACATATAATTTGTTGTTATTCGGGTGGTTATAAAATTAAATCACTGTAATCTTGACTGTGGCGTTCTTCTCTCTATATGGACAGGATTGAAACAAATAAAAACAATAACTTTATTTACGTGTCTAGTCTTCTAGATAATCCTAGAAGGGGTTCATATGCTAATCGGGGATAGGAATTCCTCGGTCGAAGTAGAATTTCGGTTGGATTTTGAGGAGGGAGAACCTGGAGACAAAACCTCGAGTAAGGGCGAGATACTCGCATATCGGGATCGAACCCGGGTAACAGATTTAGAGGTGAGAAGCGAAACGCTTAGCACTACACCATCCCGACTCTTATTTGTGATTGGTCTACTGCTTAAAAGGCAGAGCATAGTATTCATGACGCTTTATTAGATTACGGCGAGCTCTAAACAGATAAAAAAGGTTTTTCGTTTGCCGATGTTTACAAATTGATGGAATGTTTACAAATTATGAAGATGAACTAGAAGAGAAAAACTAAGTGATGACGTCACAGCACCTAATACAATTTGAATTTCGCTTTGAATAGAATCAATGTTAAACATATCAGGTAAATAATCGGCAGACGAGAAATATAGCACAGATAGGATGAGATATATGTATACACTGTAATTTTGACAGAGCTGATTTAGCCCCAAAAATGGGGCCGAATCGGTGAGTAAAATATGGCACCTTTTTAAAGTCTGTTTCAGACATAATGGTTAGAGCTGATTTGGCCCTTTTTGGGGCGCTGATTTGACCCCTCCCATTAGGGCTGAAATGAACCCTGTATGGTACTGTTTCGAAATTCGAAGGGTCTGAAATGGTTTTGAGAAGTTCTGAATTGGATTTTAAAGGTTCTGAATTGGATTTTGAAAGGGCTAAAATAACACCTCAAATTGGGTTGTTTCGACACCCATCAGGGGTGTTTGTATTCTGTAACAAGGACTGATTTGACCCATTTAGCAGTGCCAAAATGGTTTTTAATGGTTCTGATTTGGACTTGATTGGGGGTAGAGTAGGTCACTACCGCAAATGGGGTTGCATCGACCCCATCAGGGCTGTTCGTATTCTGTAATCATTTACACTGGATGATTTGGCAAATTTACACCTTAAATACAGATTTTAGAAATACAAATAATCAATTGAGACAATAAGATTTAAAATGAATTGCCACTTTAATTCAAATTGAAGATGACCTATAAAATAGCCGTAACAAATGCTGTTTGTACCCTGGAAGATTATACTTTATACCGAGATTATAAAAGGCCACATCGTTATAAAAAAAACGAAAATAATAAAAGGAAAAGACCCTTGTGTCTATTTCCCAAAACTTGCAAATATTTAATTCATACCTTTGCCGGTGCATTGCAAAAGTTTGCAACAGACACTAGAGTCTCTCCCCTGTGAGTAAGATAATTATGTTAAAAACATAAAAAACAGGCCAACAAACCAAAGATGGTATCTACGATTTTGTGGCCAGGAAGGGTGTGCATTATGCTTCCCTTACAAACAATATACAAATTGTCCATATCATAAAGCTCTCAGACTGCCACATCTTGAGGCAACTTCAGTTCTTGGCTATTGATTTTAAAAATCCAAATTCCCTAGATTCTTGAGCAATCTTTGGAAGGAAAAGACTCTTGAGTGTATTTTAATATATTTTCCCCAAACTTGCAAGTATTAAATTCATACCTTTGCCAGTACAAAATGATGCCACAGACACTAGTCTTTTTCCTTCCCAGTATTGCTCAAGAAATGAGAGAATTGCTGTCCCCTGTAAGTAAGATGTTAAAAAAAAAACAGGCCAACAAACCGAAGATGGCATCTACAATATTGTGGCTAGGAAGGATGTACATTACAACCAAAAACAGGTAGAGTGGAACCTGAGCTCGAAAAAAGGTTGATGTCTCACCACTCACTCTTCATATGTCTACAAGTCAAAACATAAAGGAATATTAGCTCTTCTAGGTAAGTGTCTGAGAAAAATCACAAGCTTTCGATCTTGGGCGACTCTGTCTCTATGACCATTATTCGTGTGAAAATTTGAAGGCACAAAAGCCTACATGAAATAAAGTGTATCAAGGTTTCTTAGTTTTTTATAAACCATAAACTTTTAAAATAGCAGTGGGGTATCTTGGGGGGGGGGGGGGGGGGGGGGGCAGGGGTTTCGATAACTTTTTAGGCAACCGGCGGTCCTGACATTAGAGGCGGTGGTTTACCTAGTAAACTTTACTCAACACTTAACAAAAAAACAACGATTGTTTGAAGTAGCCGGCGGAAAGGGGGGGGGGGGAGGAGGGGGGGGGGGGGCTGAACCCTCTCCTTTTCAAAATCCTGGCTCCACCTATATAACAATTAGACTGCAAGCTAAAGGGTTCTATCCACTGATAGTTGGAGAGGGGCACAGCCCCGAGCCAACTGTCAAAGTCGATAAAAACCGAGAACGAGCCAGTCTAATCCACCATAACAAAAAACATGGTGGCGGTACATTTAACCACAATTCCTTGCGAACCTAAATCAGCCACCATAACAAATAGAAACTGTTTACTTGCATGAAAGTTATCACTTTGTTAACAGCATTATACCTACATATTTTGAAGTTTCTCCACCCCTCTTTAGGAATTTTATGGGCAATTTTAGGTTTTCTGCACACTAGGAATTGTGGGTAAATGTATCGGCTGCCATCTTTTTTGGTAAAGTGGTTTGTGTTAGCATAACATAGCTATCGTTCTATAAACTTAATAGCAATTGACTAACATTGAGAAAACCTCGCTAAACAATCAATTTTTGTCCTGCACGCACTAGTCAGATCTTGTGCCCATGACATCTATCGAACGATTGAAGTCACTGGTCTAGCCAATCAGATTTAGAGATTTGCCAATAGTCGGCACGGCTGTGTTATGCTAAGAATAGATATTTTTACTCCATATAAAGGAAGATTTATTCCCCATTTCAACTCAAAGCTCTTATCAAGACTTCTAAAACTGTATATTTCAACAGAATAACTGCCAAAGTCTAGACATTTTGGCGTTGTATCTGTACCAATTTGTTGAAGAGTCACAGGCAACATATAGACCTCTTTTCAAGTTCAGTTTCCACTTTACCTGTTTTGGTAGTATGCTTCCCTCTCAAACAATATACAAATTATCCATATCATAAAGCTCCTCAACTGCCACAACTTCAGGCATGCAGCTTCAGTTCTTTGCTATTGATTTTTAAAAGCCAAATTTCCTAGATTATTGAGCATGCAATCTTTGGAAGGACTGGGAAGGAAAAGACCCTTGTGTCTATTTCAATATATTTTCCCCAAACTTGCAAACATTAAATTCATACCTTTGCCAGTGCATTGCAAAATGATGCTACAGACACTATAGAGTCTTTTTCCTTCCCAGTCCAAGGAGGGATTGCTCAAGAAATGAAAGAATTGCTGTCCCTTGTGAGTATGATATGTTAAAAACATAAAAACAGGCCAACAAACCGAAGATGGCATCTACGATTTTGTGGCTAGGAAGGGTGCACATTATGCTTCCCTCACAAACAATATGCAAATTGTCCATATCATAAAAGCTCTCCGACTGCCACAACTTGAGGCTGGACAAATTTGCATACCTCCTCTTCAATAGGCTTGTTCCTATGCAAGAAACAATAAGAGCTGGCATCAAATATAATTTACAAAAAGTACACGAGGACCACTTTTTCATATTTGTACAGTTAACAATAATATCATGAGCCCAAAGTTGAAGTAACTGTAAACCTTTAGTTATAAAACGAGAGGGAGTGGAACACATGTACAATTGTTTAAGGTGGCTCGGTACAATCGAATAGATGCCCCCGGCTTCTATTTAAAATTCGGCCTTGTCGACCCGGCATTTATTTGAGACTGGCATTAATTCGAGACCCGTCATCTAATCGAGTAAATACAGTACATGTACTTTCAAAAACTCATGAATAATTAATGAGCATTTTGTCCAATCAGATGAAGCAAATCAGTCACGTGCATGCTCCTTTATACCTGATAAAATCTCATCATTCTAAAAGGCCCGCGGAGGGATTTGAATTCTGTCCAAGAGGGAAACGGGGTTAATGATTGAGACAATGGAATTTCTATTGATGTTTCAGCTTTCTCACTGAATTGCTAATTAGGATGAACTAAATTGCTAATTAGGATGAACGTTTTATATAAAGAATATTAATGAACATGAAATTTTATATAAAGTTTCATCCTAATTAAGAATTCACTGATAAAGACCCAAAGATAGCAAAAAGTACACGGAACATAAGGTACCTAGATAATAAATTTTGCACTAAATTTACTAATATCAGCAGACTACCGAGATACACAGATAATATTTTTAAAATGAAGTTATCCAACTACCATTACTTGTTTACCGAGCCACTGTTTAGTTCCAATTATTAAACCAAACTCAAAGCCGTAAAATTATAAAAACGTGCAATAAACTTACATTTTTTGTGCCGGAGTCAAAAATTTAGAGTCTGCCGTCATGTCAGTCACATCGCTTTCCAAGTCTTGAACTTTATCGAGGTAAACCACGACATCAAATCCTTCAAGTGCAGATTCTTCTTGCATTGCGAAACGCCGCTTCAAACAACATAGTATGGTAATTTCTTCATGTCATTCCCTTGAGATGTTCGTAATTGCAGGCGGTGATTACTCGAATATTTTGCATGGCGTTGTGAATACAAAGGTTCAATGGTTCATTAAGTAACCATTCCCTTGAGATGTGCGTCTTTCTTTCATTGCATTCTTAAAGCGTTTTTGAAGCCGTTTAAAACACTCACAGCACGTGTTTTATCAAGTCTAAAAATTCGCCCTCGAATTTTTAAACTTGATAAAACACTGCTGTTCGTGTTTTAAACAGTACGTAAATCCTCTTTTAAACCCCTTCGATTCTTCTAAAAAGCCCGCCTTTTAAAGGCACAAAATTTATTAAACCCCTCCTCTCTTTTAAGCCCCTCCCCTCCCACATCAAAACAGACACAATAACTGACAGTATTACCAGTACATCACTACCGTACATACAGTATCATGGTGATAATTAATTAATGTTTAATTCGATGTACATGTACAAGTAGTTAATTTGTACATTCTGATAATGGGAAGGTACTCATGGCTTGCAATAACATGAGTAAACTGATAACCTATTGAAATTAAATAAGCCACTCCCCCCCCCCCCCCCCCTCAAATGTGCCTGGAATTAAATAAGCCCGAGGTGGCTTAATAGAGGAATTACGGTACCTACATGTAAGATACTTACTGCTACATGTAAGAGAGTGAAAACCTCTTCCTGTAACCCCTGCTTCCCACAGTTTTGTTTCAGCAGTTTGTTGAGTTTGCTGTTCTTTATTTCTAGAAGAGAAATGATGTTATAATTTATTCATGATAGACAAAGAATAGCTGAGCCTCAACATCTTTAATACAGGCACTGAAACGACAGGATTGTGTGTCTGCATTACAGTTGAGCCTCTAGATAATCAAAACCTTCATAACATATATTCCATTAAAATATGGAGCCAGCTCTGCTAAAAAAATTGCATATTACATGAATGTACATCGTGCAAAGCTTTAGACATGGTAAGAGAATGTCTCTGCCCTTCAGAAATTCCACAAAACTCTAAAACTAACATATGGCTATTCAATAGAACACCAAAAACAAAAGGAAATGCTGGATGTGAGAGTCGAGTTAGGAAAGAAACTTTAATAAATATTAAGCACATGTACAGACACATTTAATAAATATGAAGCAAATAACAGCATTAGATACGTGACAAGCAATGCATGTTAGTAATGAGATTCCAAAACACAAGGCTTTGCACTCATAATGCATATTCCTCAGTCACATATTCATACAATAATTATATGCAGACATATTTAACAAAATTAATATGAAGCAAATAACAGCATTAGATGTGCCACGAGCAATGCATGTAACTAATAAGATTCCAAAACACAAGGCTTCGCACTCATAATGCATATTCCTCAGTCAACATTAACATAATAATATTAATTATGTACAGACACATTTAACAAATATGAAGCAAATATCAGCATTAGATGTGACGAGCAATGCATGTTAGTAATGAGATTCCAAAACACAAGGCTTCGCACTCATAATGCATATTCCTCAGACACACATTAATAGAATATTAATTATGTAGACACATTTAATAAGTATGAAGCAAATAACAGCATTAGATACGTGACGAGCAATGCATGTTAGTAATGAGATTCCAAAACACAAGGCTTTGCACTCATAATGCATATTCCTCAGTCACACATTAATAGAACATTAATTATGTACAGACACATTTAATAAATATGAAGCAAATAACAGCATTAGATATGTGACGAGCAATGCATGTTAGTAATGAGATTCCAAAACACAAGGCTTTGCACTCATAATGCATATTCCTCAGTCAACATTAACATAATATTAATTATGTACAGACACATTTATCAAATATGAAGCAAATATCAGCATTAGATACATGTATGTGACGAGCAATGCATGTTAGTAATGAGATTCCAAAACACAAGGCTTCGCACTCATAATGCATATTCCTCAGACACACATTAATAGAATATTCATACAATTATATGCAGACAGATTTAACAAAATTAATATGAAGCAAATAACAGCATTAAGATATGCGATGAGCAATGCATGTAACTAATAAGATTCCAAAACACAAGGCTTTGCACTCATAATACAGTATTCCTGTCACACTTTGGTTAAATTTTTACATTGTCTTGAGTAATCTGTGCTAAGACATAATGCTCACGGCTTGTGTTCTGAAATTTTTGACTCTCACAAAATAGCAGTTCAGCACACTATGCATAATGGTAGCTCCTGGGCCTTTAATGCAATTACCAAACGACAGGCCTCTGCCACTCATATAATGCATATTCCTAAAACATGCATTCCAAGCTTCGAACATGGAAAATGATTATTCCTCCAGTGCTCCAAACAGGAAGTTGACAGATATCAGAATCAGAAGTGTTGTGCTAACTAAAGCCGGTCTGCTAGACTGTGCTGGGTAAACAAATCATCCTGCCTCCTATAAACTCTAGTTGATTTTACTGGATCCTACAGTGTAGTTGATAGCAGTTTAGTTTAACTGACGCGGTCATCCTGTTAAAAATATTATTATTAACTCACGGGCTCTCATGTTTGACTCATAATGCTGATTTGGTCTCTTATGTGGACTCACCTTTTCTCTCTTAGGAGCTAGTGCTAATGTACTAGTTGGGCTGGCTGCAGGGGACTTTAAGTTCCTTTAGTACCCTACATGTAAGTGAAGAATTGACCGAAAACCTTTAGTTTTATATTGCATGGGCTATTCCGTTTAATATCCGTAACCCTCCCTCTCTCTCTCTCTCTCTCTCTCTCTCTCGAGGGATCTGGCGAATTAGTGTGAAATAAATCTTATATATAGCTATAGCGGATGATGTGTAGATTGTGACTACTAGTGAAAATATCCAGCTTAATTTTAAACAATATGCTAAAACATTTTGGTAATTCAAACGTCGTGCTACCGCCGTGTAATAGTTCGACACGGCGGTAGCACGACGTTTGAACGTACAATATAATACGCGCAAAACAGTAGTATTTTACCGACTTTACAACCGTACCTTGTGAACCTGATAGACTGTCTTGATGAGAATTGAAAGCCGTTATCAATGACCAAGAAGTCGGCAGAGAGATCGCCATGTTAATCCCATTATCACCATCATCAGTCGTAGCATTCTTCTGGGAAGACGGGCCTGAAATGTATAAAAAACACACACATGAACTAATAATACATATTAATACACCAATTTAAAGTTGAAAAGTTATATTGTAGTTATTTAAAAACTGAATATTGCTGAAAAAGATCATTCTGCACGAGTTAAAACGCCTAAAACCGTAGAAGTTTGCAGTGCCGTTGTTCCTTGTTGCTCCTAGGCCTATAAATATAATTGCGCCAAAATGTCTACGCATGCTCGCTAGCACTCAACCGCTGAGTTTGTATGCGGCGCATAAGAGCGCGAAAACATATCACGTGGTTTCACTCCAAGAAAAGCACATGGTTCATGCACTGAACTACTGTACCTCAGCCTTTCCTTTTCATCTTCGATAATCTTGCCTGCTTTCTTCTTAACGAGCCGTCGGTCTTTAAAAAAGTCTCGTCCTCAAAACGTCCTTGCAAGATCTTCGCCGTCGAGGAAATATTTGTCTGTGAAAGTTGAAATTTAAGCAGTCAGTCAGCCCGGGGACACCACTGTAGCCTCTACGGTTAGCGCAATATCAGTTTGAGACAATTTTACTTACTTGCAATTCTTTCGATGGTGTCAGGCTTGAAATTATTTTCCTCCAGCCAATTCTTGACCTGTTTGCTAGAGAAGGTTCTGTCGAATTCCGTTGACATTGCGTAGCCTACAGCTACTGACTGATTCGATGGCACTTAGGGCGGAATGACTCAGCTTACCACTGTTTGAACAGTGTCCTCTACGCGGGGAAATCAGCGAAGAAAAGAGGCAAAATGAATGCCGGGCTTGCGATTTATACCCAAGAGTAAATTACAGTCACGACCAATAGAATTAAAAGAAGCTAACGTACGTAATATCTGAATACCCTGCACCGGACCCGGGACCGGACCAGCAATTCATGATCCTTCATGAATTTTGAGGGCGGGGGGGAGACAACACTGAGCTATTTAGGGAAAAAATAGTTAACTGAGTACATGCTTTTGCTATCAGCTATCCACTAGTCATTACAAATTTGACGGCTGGCTGGAATGCGTGACGATACAAACGAACGTCTGCGTAGGAGGCTACCACGTACCGGATATGTGCAATGTTGGTTGATCGTAATCGTGACTATTAGAGTCACATGATCAAACGGAGTCAAATCATATTCACATGCACCTTGCCGCCTTAGTCATGCCTTTTAAGTGTAATATGTGCACACCGGGTACTGTTATGATAACGTTTGCACTTCTTTTCAATCATTACCAACGAGTAATGTGCCGAAGCAAACGCTGTAAACTTGGAGTTTGCATTGCAAGTTTGGATTTCTCTATATATAGGTAGTCTTTATCAGTTTAGTTAGGGTCATAATTGTAATGAAAAATGCAAGGGGTGAATTTAATTACTGGGGAGCCTGTTTTGCGAAAAGGGGGCTGTTTTGAATATAATTGAGAGGACTGAATGTTACATAGGGCTGAAACAGCTCAATTGTACAGTTTAACCCTTTACCGGTGTTGAAATGACTAAACCAGGGCTGTTTTGGGAAAAGGGGGGCTGTTTTGAATATTGAGAAGGCTGAATGTTACATAGGGCTGAAACAGCTCTTGTGAACAATTTGACCCTTTGCGGTGTTGAAATGGCTAAACCAGGGCTGTTTTGGGAAAAGGGGGACTGTTTTGAATATTGAGAGGGCTGAATGTTACATAGGGCTGAAACAGCTCTTGTGAACAATTTGACCCTGTACGGTGTTGAAATGACTTTGAAAGGGGCTGATTTGGAAAATTATAGTACTGTTTTGAAACGTCATGGGGCCATTTTGGTTTTCTTTGGAGCTATTTCAGCCCCCCTTGGTCACAACAGCCCAACAAGGGGCTGAAATAGGTACTCTGTCAAAAGGGCTGTTTTGGACTTTAGGGCTAAATCAGTTCTGTCAAAATAACAGTGTAGCTGCTAGAAGTGTGCTATATTCTCTAAAGGTTTTTTTTTAATTTCGAAAAAACATAAACTTCATAATAATATTTCAGAATCATCACTTCTAATTCTATCGGTGGCGCGAGTATTTTCACCTTATCATTATTTCCATGCATGCTTTATTAATGTGATATTATAATTGTCGCACTATATCGTATCTGAATGAGAGCACGAGCCGTGTTAAAGGTAATAAAAGGTAAAGCAACATTATAGTTAACGTCGGAAAGACGGTCTGGTAGGACTAAAAAACTTGAGGCCGACGTGGGACCTACAATTTAACGTCCTTATCCGAGGAGACGTGAAGGTCTAACCATTTGCAATTCAACAACGAGATTAGAGCTTATTCATACATATGTCGAACCTTTCAGGTGCCGAACCTAATTAAATTAAAAGAAGCCGCCTAATTATCTATTAATTTGTTTCGATTGCTTTCGGCGCATGAAAGTTTGAACCGGGCCTATTAAAAGCAACCACGACGGCAACGTCTAGGACGAGGCATAAAAGTAAGAGTTTCATACCGAGAACCGAGGTTCTAAGCCCTAAACATCCCGAGGGCAGTAGGCCACGAGGGATGTTTAGGATTTATAACCGAAGGTTCGAGGTATGAAAGTGATTTATATCACATTTGGTGAGGTTTTCTCAAATAGAAGGAGGTTTAAAACTGAGTTATAAACCTCCCTGCAACAGTTATAAACCTCAGATTTGTTATTTAATTAGTCTATTGTTGAACGGGTTTATACCAGAGTTTCACCCCTATGAAGAACAAAGAAAACCGTGTCAAGTGTGATATAACAAGTGTTTAATTACAAAATACAATACCTGAACGTGAAAATACACGCAGTCACCTATATTTTGATCGTTGTCTGCAAAAACACAACCTGAAAACCCCATATTTTACGTTAAAGAGAGGCGAACGTAAGAAAGTAAATAACTCCGTTTGTCGTTCGGCGTGAACGGAACTCTTGTAAGCATTCCTACCCTATTTTTCGGAGATATGGATGTGAAAAGTAATAAAGGCGAATAATGGAAATAGTAACACCAAATTGCGGGAGAAAACACTTTTATACTTCCCGTCGTCACTGCCGTCGTCGTCGTTGTTGCTTGAGCTCTCTTATTGTTTCGAGAAGGCAGCACCTTCTACTCAGTTAGTGTTGGGCCGTCAGACCGCGGCGCTTATTTAAATAATACGTGTTGGGACCCAATGGTATATGAATATATCGTTTTACAGGTTAATTCCTCTTGAGTTTTTCATCATTTTATTTTGTTTGTTCGCTTGTTTTATGTTGTTTAAACTGTATGGGTAGTTACTGAGAACATTGCCACGATTTTGTTTGTATCAATGGCAGATCTAAACTGTATGCATAGGAAGCAACTGAGGAAAAAAGGTTTCTTTCTTTACCCTGCTTTGGTCATGATAGCATATAATAAAATAAGAATTAAAATTTTCTGTTTAAAACACTATAGCGAAAATATAAAAATATATTGAATGAGCTAAGCTTGATGGTAGGCCGGTTATTAAGAAATAAATTCGATATTCAAATAACTTTGTTATAATGGTAATAATCATTATTACCATTAACAAGGTTAATTGTTTTTCTCTTTTCAATCAGTATGAAGAATTTGAAACTATAATGACAGCTGACATCGTTAGTCGATACAAATTGATACCGACTGGTTCTGAATAGAAGGTGCATTTGCAAAATCAGACGCTGATTGGCCGAGACGGAGTGGTGATTCAGAGTGGAATTACCACTGTGGCTACGCGCGCTATTTATAACTTAGCAAAATATCAACAAAAGCACTAAATCTTCAAGTAATTCATCGGACTATGCGATTCAAGGAAAATCACATGCCTGACTCGGTAATTCCACGTTCAATTGCACTCAAAAACCGATATCGCCCTCGTCGAAGCGACTCGTCAAACATGTGATTTTCCTATAGAGTCTCATGTACAAATAGAAACGATATTTGTGATTGGATAAAGGTCTGAATATTCCGAGGCACTAACATTACGGATCTCTTTAACCGCACTCCACAGAATTATTGGTTCATTAAAAGTTCACACCTGATCTGATTTGAGTAATGATAACAGTGTTTTGATATAATTTTACAACAAACATCTTTAGTTTCGCAATTATATCCAACCACTCGTGAAATTAAAGAACAAAAACGGTGTAATAATGCTGATTGTCCAAGTAATAATTCCCGCCTACATTAATATATGAAACTTAGGATCTGGCTTGATTTAATAAAGAAAGAAACACTTCGCCCGTTGATAGACATCAGCAAATGAATCCGATATACATTTCTTCTGTGATTTTGTCGTTCAAAATAAAATCTAAATAATTATATAACAATTCGAAAACTCATTTTTGGAACACATCTTGCCATTTAGTCAGGCAATCATTCGTTCTTATTTGTTTTAAATCCAATTTTAACCAAACTCACCAATCAAAGCCTTCCTCGCTATTGTACAAAGAGTTTGACATTTCAACAAATTGCTTTTTAATTCTTAATTGTCGCTCCAACATGTTCGCAGAAGATGTTAGGTTGCCAACGTTATTTCGTGCTCTTCTCGTCGCTTGTGTAATCAGTTCAACCCTTCAGGTTTTGCTGTCTTTAGTAGATGTTGCCCTCTAGGAATTCAATTCGTTCGGAGTTGCCTCATGGGGAAACTTCTAGTTCTCGCGTGCCTTGTCGTGGCATTCGGCGGAGTTTTGGAGGGCCAGAAAGTGTACAATATAGCCTTGAACTGTAAGTAATCTTGAAATGTAATATCGACTTCAAAGCAACCACGACAAAGATCGGTGTACGATGGGACGCCAAAAAAGTTGTCCTCGTCACATTTGGTAGTTATCGTTGCTTTTATTCTCTTTAGTTGTTTTAAAATACTTTATTTTCACAAAAAGGATTTCGCAACAGAGAGTCCTGTGTTCGGCTAAACGAAAAACAGAACAACACACCTATAGTATAGTTAATTATATACACGTTTTCTTACTTTCACGTTATGTTTTTAATTTTAAGCCCGGACAATCCGGGTGAAAATATGTGCCGCTACATGCACTACATCACATACAGTTATTGTATTTTGTGATTCGTAATCGATTATTGTTTTGTACCATCTTAGAAATCGCCGTCTTGGTTGCTTGAAGTTCCTAATGATTACTTAATATTCGCGTAGGAACAGTTATCAAAACGAGTCGATTTATCTTATCGCTCTACTTATCTGATACGATAGGATAACATGGATATTATATGTTCGAACATTGTTCTATTTTAAACGTTTATAATGTCACATAATTGCTGACAAAAGCGTACAATGCATGTAAGTCCTGAAATTAATAGATCTCAAACTAAAGCTTAACTTGAATAATTGCAATTTGTTACGGCATCGACATTTCACGAGTTTTGGTTAATAAAATGAAATATTTTAATATTTGAAATTGATTACTAAATGTCTCTATATAGTGGAATTTTAAATAGTAAAATTTGTTGTTTAATTTCCTATCATATGAAAACTGGCAATGATTAAAAAGTGATCTATACTGACATTATTATCTGAAAACGTTACTGTAATTCCGTAAGGTAAATTCATGTGTTTTACATTTCAAGGGCCAAACTAATATACTTTCGATGACGTAAGGGTGACTCATGGTAAAGACACGATTTTGCGACTAACGTTTACTTATAAAAGAACACAAGCATTTCATTCACATGCATACAAGTTCATTGTTTAACCAATAGAAGATCGAGCATCATTATAAGAAATTATATTCCAACTTCGTGCACAGTACAAAATCCAAGCAGGTGATTGGCTAATGGCAGTGCTTTATTGGTGACCACAGCACGCTGAGCGCTCAGTTGAAATATCAAAAGGGTTAGAGACTTTATGTTTGTGTGTTTTATTGAGAAATACAGACACCTGCTGACTCAGTACGATGAACAAAAAAATATTCGTACTGCATTCGGTCTTCGGCCTCATGCAGTATTCATTATTTTTCTTTCATCATACTGTCAGCAAGTGCCTGTATTTGTCATTAATATTGAAAGTTCGTGCACAGTTCGTACAAAATCCATGCATTTGATTGGCTAATGCTAGTGCATTTCTGGTGAACGAAGCACACGACCCAGATCCTCTCTTACGTAACGGGAAGAGATCGAGACCCGATACATATAACTGGCCCTTTGAACTCTTGGAAAACCTCATCCGGACCGCATTTTAATAGTACAAATGGCAGACAATTACTAGAAAGGTAACAACAGGTTGACTTCTGTCTCTCGTGTATGACAGAATATATATTTTGAGACGAACATTTGCATAATCGCTCGTTGGAAATGGCTGATTTGGAAACGTTGTAAGCACAACACGTACACAAGCCGGTGAACAAATAATGGGCTTTGGAAAGCTTCTAAAACACTCTAGAAGTCTTACTGAAGAAGTGGCTTTTATTTCCGAGATCTTACTGTGTCAATAAGAAGAAAAAATACAGCAAGAATTCAGTGGATGTGTCAAAAACCCAGGTAGCCCAAGCTTAATAATAATAATAATAGCAATTAAAAATGCAAATTTGTTGGACTAGTTTTGAAGTCAGAGTGGATATGTTTGGAAAATGTTTGCATTGGATTCGGAGCAGTAAGCACATGGAGGCCAGATTCAAGATTTCAATATCCTATGCAAACCACTGGATCAGGATAGTCATTTTCGAATGAAAGAACTATCAAAAAAGTATACTGGCTATGAGCTAAGGCGGCTAAAGACTTTATATTTGAATACATGACTCCAAGAGAAACGTTTTCGAGTCATGTACAATACCGATTCAATTGAGCTCGCAAGACGGCTTCACTTTGTATGTTTGTTTTCTTGCTGTCAACTTCACTGACCGAACGCAGAAAGTAAAATATTCTTTGCAACGTCCTCTATTTAGTTAGATATTAAAAGTCCTGTTTTATTCATTGTCTATTGAAATGACATTTCTTTGTGGAGATATTTACAAAAAATGATTTTATTCAGCCGGTATATTTGATTTCTCGACAACTGATTTCAGTTGAAACGCACTTCTGTGCGCTCAGTTTGAATATTAAAAGGGTTAGAGACTTTATGTTTGTGTTTTATCGGCAAATACAGGCACTTGCTGACTGTACGATGAACTCAACATATCTTCACACTGTATTCGGCCTTTGGCCTCATGCATTAGTATTCAATATTTCGTTCATCGTACAGTCAGCAAGTGAGTAATACAGTACCGTTCGAAACCTGTATTATGATTGCACCATTAAACTGTAGCTCTATTGTTTTTGTACTGCTCGTTCTAAAGGTTAGGGTGCTTTGTATTGTTGGGTAAGCCAATGCTGTGGCTCGTTTGGAGCGGTACAGACCGGCTCCAGCAAGTGCCTGTATTTATCAATAAAGAACGCACATCAGTCTCTAACCCTTACTTAAAACACGCACGCCAGTCTCTAACCCTTCAATCAAGCACGCTGAGCAGCCAATGAAATCGCGCGTTCTTAAGATGCTCCCGTAATTTATAACGTGTCATCATTTCATTAATCCGTTTACCTTACTTGGCTTTAGTCCTGATACGCATGCACGCCAAAGAAGTTATAAATATGATCAAACACAGCAAAGCACACGAGAAAAAGGAAAACAAAAATCCCATTGCCAAGAAGGAAGACGATATGCTGTACAGTGTCATGGAGGATGAGTCGCTCTCAAAGAGGAGCTTCAACATTAATGCAACCATCTTCAGGACAGGTAAATACTAATAGAGAGAGACATGTCCAGATACAAAAGAGAGAGTAAGTATAGAGAGCCAGGTCCATGTACACAGCAGAGAGTGGGTATAGAGAGCCATGTCCATGTACAAAAGAGAGAGTAGGTAATAGAGAGCCATGTCCATGTACACAAGAGAGAGTGGATAATAGAGAGCCATGTGAAAAATATCCTGGTTGGGGCTGAGCGCGTGCCACGCGAAATCTGCGTGGTAACAAATTTTGAACATGAGGGAGGGGCGGAAAGTGAAACACTGTCCTTACTAAGTCTGGGATGGAACGGTAATTTTGTCATCGAAACAAACGATGTAGCACATGGGTAAATATTCCCTGAGTTCATCTTCAGGTCGGGTTGTGATCTTTCGCAAACTCCGAAAAACGTTTATTGTAGTTCATCCGCGTCCAGATGTTGTCGGCTCTACCAGTCCACAGGCGATATTAGGTCTTTACGGCAAAACAAATCGTGCGCTTCTTTCCGCGGCCGAGGAGCTGGGTGGAAGCTCTCTTCCGCAGCACGAAGGTTTGCCAGGCCATCTGGTGTGCGAGCCATGTCAAAGGCGATTAAACAACTTTATTAATGGCTTTTAACACAAAAGTTTGTTGAAGCCAAACCTCCTATAAGAGAGTGAAAAAGTGAATTGAGGTTTAATCATCTGTCCCTCGAACACTGAGGAGTCCCACTCGGCTCAAGATTACAATGTTCATCGGAAGGTCAGTGGAAAGCAAAAGTTGTCGCGGACTTGCACTTCACCTGCTTTGGTTTAAGGTTTATGATAGAATATATACTATTTGTAATTGCGTGATGCAAACTGTTCGAAAATATGGCGTCGTACGTACCAAAGCTTAGTTTGACAACACTTCTGAATTTTACTAACCCCCTCCCATGTTTTATGTTTTGTCGCGGAGACACGTGACCAGCGCCAACCAGGGTCTTTTTCTCGCGGCAAGAGGAAAAGAGCCGGGAACTGAGGTTGACAAATTAGAGTTTTACAGCGCCATATTCTTATACTGTCTTTTAAAACAGGTTTTCAAACATTTTCGAGAGAGGAACTGTTCAATACATTTGATACTAACGCTAAAGTGTCTCTAACATTTTATTTTTTATCATAAATATCGATTCTACATGAAGTAAATTTTAAACAAATTTTAGTTAGTTTATTGTGTCTGTCCAAATATTGACAATGGCCAAAATAGCTGTGGAATCCACTCGGCGTCAATTTGATTTTTACAACAACATACAATGGTAAATGTAGGCGACTTTGGCTTTTTACAACAAACTTGGTTGCGCGCACCTCACGTCAGCATTATTGTCTTCGTATTGACGATAAAATTTAGCCAATCAGAGAGCTTGAAAATGAAAAGTTGTACAATAGAATATTTATTGCGTTGAGTGTTGCGTCTATGAGGTTTGTAATCCAAAATGCGAATGAATGTGATGTCAACCCAGGATTTTTTATTTTAATTTTATTTCTCATTGTGAAACTGTTCTCTGATTTAGACAAAATATTTGGTAGAATCACTGTTAGGAACAACAAATATAACACAGATGTTTATGTAATAGATAAAATATAAGCGGACGATCTTTATGGTCAATTTAACACTGAACAATAGAAACCTATATTTAATCGCAATTGTGAAATGCCATCGTACTTGTGAAATGAAACAAACAATGCAGTGAACATAATTGTGCTTTGATTTTCAACGGTTCAAAGATTGTCATGAACCAGTCGTATCAGACAGAGCGGAAAAACGGAGCGCATGCGCACTAGGCACTTTATTGAAAGTGAATGAAGATGGCCGCCGAGCGGGAGGGAATTGTAGCTCTTTTCCAGGAACCTCTCACAGCTCAAGAAATACCACAATTACTTTATTACTTCACACCATGTCTACTGAGAAATGGAGACTCTTCAAGCACCATATATAACTTCTCTTGATCTTCATTTTATTCTCCCCAGTCATGCAAGCACAAGCAAAGTGAGACAAATATACATGTGTAGGATAATTGAAAGATATAAATAGCCTCCTTAGGAAACTACATGTACCTGTATGAGAACAAAGATACATTTTTTTCATGTATACATTATTTGAGACAATAAACTGTTAAAATTGTAAACCTGTTTTTAATTGTTACACGGTACAACATTGAAGGACTAAAAAGATTTTTAAAAAGTATTTGCTTTAATGTTTTTTTAAATGCAGCAGAATCCCGTTTATATCCAACCAATAGGTGACATAACAGTTGGGGTGCAATATAATTTTCCACAAAAGTGAAATCTATATTAGAACAGTTGAAACTGTTTACATGTATCTCTCTTTTTTTCATTTGCCTAATGGTTACAAATCTACATAATTTGTACAGGAATCCCCATAAGCATATAATTACATATAATAAAATTAATTGTTAATTTGTTTGAAAAATCTGGGGGCTTCCTTTTTTCATGAGCCTCTTCTTGGAGTTAGACAGAAACTACATTATTAGCATAATGCAGAGATTTCATTAATTTTCAGTGTACCTGGCTTGGACTTTGAAAGTAGATGTGGATTTGCCTTTAGCAATAAATGTATTTTGAAATACAAATATTATAGTATGTATAGAGCTATTTCAGGCTAAGTGCAATGTAGATGCATGCTAGTGCTGGAGCTCTGGTTGTAGCCAGGTTATTTTGAAACCCCTGATAGTGGTCATTTTCTGTATGGCCCCATTTTCTGTGCATCTGTAGTATACTTATTTTATGACTTGTGTCAATAATTTTTAAGTGAAGATTATTTTCTAGAATTATGTAAAGGGTTAATCTAAGAAACATATCAACATGGTTTCTCAACTTGATTTTTTAAATGAAATTTGTATGAATTATTGGAAATAATTTTAAAGGTACTGTGAATTGTGTGTATGTCGTGTTTGTGTTTTATATTATTTTATGTGAACTTATTTCAGAAGTGAATCGTGTGTATGTTTGAATTGCTAATGCCCTTAATGGCATCATTTCAAGGCAGGAAGAGGGTCAGCTTTTTATTGGATAATTTTGAGGGAGGGGAAAGGGTTAGGTGCCCAGTGAATGAATGTGATAGTTAGTCCAGTCTATATAAGCATAATATTAATTAATTTGGGAAAAGAAAGCAACGAGGGGGAAGTATGTTGGAATGAAGCACGTTTCCAATGGCTTCCATTTTATAATAATATTAACAATCAGACTGTGTAAGTAAAGAAATAATTAATTAATAATTATAGTAATGATATCTGCTAAGAATCTCTGCTTATGATCATGCATGTTCATTAATTTAAAATTAAAGGGATACCCGAGTGAAAAACACATTGGGGCTCAAAAGAATCTTCAACATGTTCTTTGTTCAGAAAATGTATTAAAATTTGATCAAACGTTTTTAGTATTAAGAACGAGCACCTCAAAGTTGGCCCCGCGAAGACATGGGCGCCGCCAGCTTTGTTTGCATTTACAGAAGTGACGTCACTTCGTCCCACCAGCATTCTCACTCTCTCACTCGAGCTTCAAATATCGGGGTCCTTCTTTTTTGAATGACTCTGGCAGCCAAATGCTACACAGTGAGGCATCGTGACCTTTAGAACTAGAACATTTGAAGCTCGAGTGAGAATGCTGGTGGGACGAAGTGACGTCACTTCCGTAAATGCAAACAAAGATGGCGGCGCCCATGTCTTCGCGGGGCCAACTTTGAGGTGCTCGTTCTTAATACTAAAAACGTTTGATCAAATTTTAATACATTTTCTGAACAAAGAACATGTTGAAGATTCTTTTGAGCCCCAATGTGTTTTTCACTCGGGTATCCCTTTAAGGTTTAAAAAAAAGTTTTTGAAAGTGTGCATTCTGTATTACAAACAGACCCCTTTTTAAATGGCTAAGAAGTCTGCTATTACCTAAAACTCAGGGATGCTAAACTTTTTTCTGAATTTAAGGTTCAGATGCAAACATGTAATTGATTATAATCATATTTAGTATTATTGAAAGTATTATTATTTTATCAGTCTAAAATTTAACCCTTATGATTTGAATTAACATGAACATGCAATGTAAGTGTGAGCAGAGATTCTTAGTATTGATATCATTATTATATTACAACTGTTTTTAATTTTAATATTTTTATAATTAAAATTATATCATTAGTCAATTAGTTATTTTGTCATGTCTTGCATTTAAACAAATATGTTCACCAACACATGTGTATCTGATTGTTAATGTTAGTATTATGAATGAAACCTCATTGGAATTAATCTCCCTAGCCATCACAAGTTTCCTTTCCCAAATGCATTATCAAACCCATATAAACTGAATCAAATATTACATTCTTTCAATCAACACCTACATGTTACCCTTCTAAACTCAAAATGTGAGCTACAATATCAACACATACTGATGATTTACCTCTTGATTAAATTTTATAGAATATATTTGCATATATTAAGAAAATTATGTAAACTTATTTTTAATACTCACGTTTCATAGATTTAAAGTACATACTACATACGTCTTCTTGTTTTTGGTAGAGAATAAATATCAAGATAAGTGATGGTGCTTAATTAAGAGTATACATTTTTCAAGTCTTCCATATACTCATTTGTGCATGTGTCCAACTAATTATTTCATTCTTTTCTACAGTAAAAATAAACATTTTAAAAACACTTATAGTCTCAAATAATGATAAAGTATAGATGAAAACTATATAGTTAACATTTGTATTTATATGCTCATAGTTTGCTATATTTGCCTGACTTTGCCTTTGCTTGGAGAGAATAGAGATCAAGAGAAATTATTGTGTTTGCATGAAGTCTGCATTTCTCGACAAGTAATGCGGGTATCAGCGGCCATCCCGAGGGGGTGGCCCCCGGGCACCCAGGGGCATTTGTCACAGCATTTGTCACAGCATTTGTCACAAATACATGCTAAAACCCCTCGGGTGGGGCAGAAAATTGTGACAAAAACCCCCACCCCTGGGGCAACATATTATAAGTATTAGAAGCTAAACGTTTTAGAAGTGTCAAAAATCTTAATAGTTTTATACAAATATTATCCTTTATTTCTTTGTTCTGTCTTCCGACAGTGGATGGCTTAATTTAATCTCTTAATTTGAATGATAATGATATGACTTACCTCAAGGTCAAAGAAATCGAAGAACGTCGACCGATCGAGCGAGTCCTGTGGCAAAAACCTCTGAACGTTGAGACAGCAGACTACGTGCAAACCCCGTAGGTATGTCCCCGGGATAAAAGCGCTCTAATGCCCCGCATGTGGGGCATGTTTTTGCTACAAATCCCTTGCTAAGCCCCTGGGTTGCCCGGGGGCCGCCCCCTCGGGATGGGCGCTGATACCCGCATAATCTGTATAACCAATTTCGGTCCAGATATTCAAAAACAGTAAACAGACACTGAGTCAATTGGGAAGAGAATCAAGTTTACTATTTTACAGGAAAATCAACAAGACCAGAGGTACTGCTTCTTTGTTTGATCTGCATAAAATGTGCAAAGGAAACACAAAGCTTGGGTGAGAAAGTCCACATGCAGGCTCTTCATTTCATACACCAACCATCTCTCTTACAGAACTGCACAGAAGTCCCACACAATATCATTAGTGTCACTCCTGGGCTCTCCTCTTCTAACATGAACAAAATTAAATGAACGCAAACCTGCTCTGCCAAAGGCATTCGATTACAACTAGGTTTTATTGTTGGCTTTCTGAAAACAGAACAATTATAACATCTTGCTTATAACATGTAACACTTCATTTTCCAACAAATTAAAAATCGTTTTCTTTACATTGGTAAAACAATAAACTATTTCGTTAAAATACCGATGTGATACCATAATAACCAAATCAAGTGAAATGATAAACATGTTCCAGATAATAGCTCTGTACATTTACTTACAGTCTTTGGTAATGCGGATTGTTGTTCCAGGATTTCTACTGCTGTACTGTAGAGTGTAGTGTAGACAGTCTAGACACTACTGTAACTTCAAATGTGTCATTTGAAAAATGGTATGAAAATCTCGAATATGGTATTTTATATGTTGAAAACCATTACCTTCTTAGTTCTGTACCGAAGTATAAACCTTATATATTCACAAGTTTTCTTATTTTTGGCGTTTTTCCAGTCGCATATGAACATTTCGAAATGGTTCGTTTTGCTTGAAGACAGAGTTGAACGAGCAATTGTAGCGTTCTTTCTGTGAACTGTATTATGCGTTATTTGGGCTCAGAGAAGTCACTGAAGAATATAAGTCCATGGTGTGAAGTAATAAAGTAATCGTGGTATTTCTTGAGCTGTGAGAGGTCCCTGGAAAAGAGCTACAATTCCCTCCCGCTCGGCGGCCATCTTCATTCACTTTTAATAAAGTGCCTAGTGCGCATGCGCTCCGTTTTTCAGCTCTGTCGTCGTGTCCCATAGGAGTTGCAACAAGCTCCAAATTGAATTTTAATTACTTTCAGTTGAAAGTTGATTCGGTGTAAGTATGTCCGGTCGATTTCGCTCTCCAAAAAGTGAGGCTCAAGAGAGGTCTTTAGTGTCGGGGGTTATTCCAAAAAGTACCCAATACAACACCAAATGGGGTCTAAAACTCTTTGAGGAGTGGCAACAAAAACTGGAATCAGTTGGCGTGGACGGGCTTGATTTTGACAACGTCGAAGACCGGACGGTCAGAATACAACACATGTCGGCATACAGTCTCAACTTTTGGTTATGCAAGTTCATTTGCGAAGCGAGCGATATCCCTCTAAGACGTTGTATTTATTGTTGTGTGCGATTAATCGACATTTGAGTGAAATGGGTGGAGAAGAAGCGTTTAACAGTCTCAACAAAGCTGACAGGAGGTAAGTGAACGTGTTTTTTATTGCAATGTTTGCCGTACATTACGAAATAAAGAGTTTCGGGATGATTTAGGTCTGCTTTGCTGTAATTAATTCAGTTAAGAATTTTTTGTCAAAGCTTACGTATTAGGCTGCTAATTAATAATTAATAATTCATCACCCCCAGCCTTTCCCTGCTGCCTTTTCAAACCCTCCCCGTAATTTTAGCTACTTGATCTTTATTGGGATTTATAGTGGTATCCATGTGACCTGAATACTGAGTTTGAATTGGTTTTCACCCTCATGAATAAGTAATGATTTTGTTTTAAAGTCCTTGATCTCTACCAGCATGTTTTTGTATAATAAATGATACATGATAAATGATACCGGGTTTGACGTGATATTCATTAGCATTTTAGAAATGTAAACCTTTATAACTCATAGACGCACCACTAAATCAAGAACTATTCTACTATTAAACTCACTTGATGCAGAACCGATTTTAATGATAACAAAAAGTTGGAGGCACTTTCACAGGCTGTCAAGTGAGTTTATATAAACCTGTTTACAACGAACCTTTGAGCTTTCTTTAGAAATTACTTAATTTGACGCCAATTTGAATGAATGAATTAACTAACGTTTCAAATTTGCAAGTTGCATTAAGATTATTAAAACAAGGATCCCCATTATGAAATGGTCTCAACCAGGATAAAGACACCTTCAGTTATCAATCAGTGAAGTGAAAATCTCTGTTGAAATTTCTGCAACATGTTTCGCTCTACTGGACTGATACGAACAGTTGAAGGTTTAATGCAACTAACTTCCTACTTTCCTTTGGCTTATTTTTATTTTCGTTTCAGCAATTTATTATTCTATCAGGAGAGCACTGATAACCTGCTTACTTTCTCTACCTTTCTGAATTTTAATTTCAAATTGAGAATCCCAAAGGGCGAGAAAAGGGGAGGAGCAATGCCTTTATAGTACGGGTCCTTATTATTGAAAATACTACTCGAAACAGCATTAAACGATCACAGTGAAAGGCGTTATTTTCAGCGATTTTCATGCGAATTAACGAATCTCGCGCACATGAGGAGAGGGGAGCTGGGTGATTTTACGCGCTGCGCCACTGTGGCCCGATATCGATTCCCGAACACGGCGTCATGTGTGTCGAGTTTAACAAATTTATGATCGTTTACCGTGGTATGCCCTTTTATTTACCACGTTTTGTGTCATCACATGGTCAAAATTGTTGTGGATTTCACGAGGCGCTTGCCGAGTGAATCCACGACATATATTGACCATGAGATGATGAGAAACGTAGTAAATAAGAATACATACCACAGTAAACGATCGTAAATTTGTTTTTTTACAACAACAACCTAAAAATAGTGAAGCGAGCAGGGCCAGCAAGACAAGGAAAATTGTTGGGAAAGAGTTTCTAGCGCGCTATCACGCAATCAATCTTGCGCGAGCGCAATATATGGTATGTCCTCTTATTTCCAATGGCATTCAGTGGATCAGAACACGATAAACTGGGCAGTTGCATGTCTGCCATGCTCCGTGGGTTTTTCTCCGGGTTCTCCGGAGTGCAGAGAATATATGAATGTAGTAAGGAGTGTGTGTGGAATGAGTCTCGCACATTAGCATATCAGCCTCATTCATCCGACTGAGGATAAACGAAATATTAGATTTTTTTTTAAATGTCAAATTCAAAGCAAATATGCAAAAATGACTTACAATATAGTCTTCAATCAAGCATTCAGGGAGGGGACTGTTTGTAGCCAATTAACAGCCACCAATCGAACATTGAATCCATACCTGCGCAACACTACGCCATAGCGCCTTTAAAGCAACTACGTTGAGTTGGTATCTTTAGTCTTTAGTAGTATCGGTAAATTAATTACCTTTTTATGCCACCACCAACCTAAAAATAATACAACACATCGCACATCCATCCATGCTGTTCTAGGAATGTCTTTGTTTCTCAAGGTTGTTCTTGTACTTTTCTTATAGGGGTATACTACATTCCAGTTGACAAATTTATCACGAATGCAATGTTTGCTATTTTTGGTGAAGATGGTATACTGATGAAAGGAGGGTTTTATCTCGACGGATATATCCACAAAGGTGGCACGGCGGCTTTAACGTTGGCGAGAGGTTTTGGAAATAGGACACACTTTATAAACGAGGTTAGTTTAGGATTTCTACTTTCAAACCTCACTGACTAATAGTCAATTAGGCAGCCATGGTACCACGTGTGATCACTGCATACTCCAGAACAGAACTGATTAGATATTCAGTCCATCAGAACTGATTAATAAAACATCAACGTCTGTATCACTGATACTGAGACACTTGTATCACTGATACAGACACTGATGTTTTAATAACCAGTTATGTATCAAACAAACACTATCCTAATATCCATATGAGGGAGCTAGGTCTCACAACTGATCACTGGTCTCCCATATCACGGGATGGAATGACACTTTAAAACTCCTCTATTGATACGAGGCCGTCTCACAATTATGGGACCTGTTTTGAACACTACGCATGTTCGTGATGCAAACGAGGCGGCACCGAACTCAAATTGTACGCTTTTCATTAAAAAAAACCAGAATGTTATTGTTAAATTTTAGATAGTTTAGAAGTAAGGGTTTAGAAGTAATTTCTAAAAATCATTAATATTCAATTAGTGCGAGAGCCAATCTGGTGCGATAGATTATACCACGCGAATAGACGACAATAGAGAACTCTTGGTTATTGAACTGGAACACTTACATAACTCTTTGTTATTGAACTGGAACACATACAGAACTGGATTATATGTAGTGAGTAGTTAGTTACGAAACCCAAGTTTTAGTGGCCGGGTGTAGCGATACTTCGTGATAAACATGATTTCAAAAGGCCGTTTTGTGTCAGGAACCAATGGATCTCTGGTTGGTACATTAATGACAATGAATGACGTGCAGTAAGTATCGCTATTCTAAAGTTGCGCCATCATTCGAGTAGATTGCCATCCCTGGAACGCCGTGGAATATTTTTACACCCGATTAAAGTACTGGCTGGAATACTAGATTCAGGCAACTCCTGTTTCTCCTTTGATGTTTCTGGCTTTCGAAATCCCGCCATTTCAGGTTAGAAGAACACGCAACTGACTGAACTAGTGAAATCTGAAATGCAAATTAGTTTTGAGCTAGAAATCATTATTTATTACAGTTTTCTCCATAAATGAAATAACAAACAAATAATATATACACTAAAAGAGTGGAGAGGGAAACACCCAAAAAGCGCCCTTGACACCATACAAGGGATGCTCCCCAGTAACTACAATATAATATGAGAAAAATCCATAAAATAAATAATATATAATATAAAACTAGCTAAAATTCTAAAATATATCAAAAAGTTGACTTTATATACTAAATATAAAACTAAGTATTACTAAGAAATGACTTTGTGCTTAAAGCTAGAAATACTAATAGCTTCTTTTATATCATTTGGTAGACTGTTCCATTCATTGATAATGCGGATAAAATAGCTGTATTTAAAACTATTAGTTCTACTATACATACTGACAAGGTCAAGAGTCATTTTTTCTTAAATTATAACCTACGTTACGATCTTTACAGAATAAAAGCTTATCAGAAATATCTATGTTATAATGCCCATTAATTAAATTATATAAAAATACTACATCCCTTGTAAATCTCCTATTAGATAGACTTTGTAAACTTAATTGACTTAATCTAGTATTATAATCTTCACCAGACTTTAGGATAAACTTAGTTGCCCTCCTCTGAATTGCCTCTAATCTATTAATATTACGTTGTGTATGTGGATTCCAAGTCTCACATGAATATTCGAGTAATGGTCTAATGAGACTACAATATAGTGTTCTTAATGTAGTAACGTCCTTAATATCCATACAAGTTCTTTTCACCAGTCCAAGAATCTTATTAGCCTTGGCAGTTATAGAATCTATGTGTGAATTCCATGATTAATTAGAGCTAGTAAACAAACCTAAGTCCTTATATATATGTACACTTTCCAGACTTTGACCATTTATGTGATAATCCCTAATGAGAGGACTCTTTTTCCTAGTGATTCTCATGATCTTACATTTCTTAGTGTTAACTTTCATTTTATTCTCCTTACACCAATCAGAAATCTTATCCAGGTCACCCTGAAAAGATGACATATCCTCTGGAGTATTAATAATCCTATACAATTTGCTATCATCTGCATATAAAGCAATTGAACTATCCTTACTAATTACCCCCGGTAAATCATTAATATAAACTATAAAAAATAGTGGTCCCAACATAGATAGAATATAGTTGTTTTAAAGTACAAAGGAATTATTCCGGATTATTATTCAGTGAAATAAATACTACATTCAAGTAGAACACAAGAAGCCTCAATACATTTATAGAAATAGTTTCTAAAGTAAATCCTAACTTATTTTGGTTATATTGCGTTTCAATAGTTATGTTTGTGTTTTAGAAGTAATTTACAAAATTCGCAACCGCGTTGTATCGGTGATAAACGCTCATTGTGTAAGTAGTAATACATAATTCGCTTTCCATACTCTAGCAGATATAGATTCTCGCCTGTGACTCGGATCTGTGTCTACCGATACAACACTGCCGCTCATTCTGTAAATATTCCTTCAAGCAGTTACAGTAAAAACAACAAAAATAAATGTGTGAATATCTCTGCAAACTCTATCCAATAGGCATTTATCATTATAATTGCTTCATGTTAAATTTTGTTATATAAAACGGCAATCGATGTACATAAGAACGAAATAAACGTGAGACCGTATTACACCAGTAAAAATAAAATGGCTTCGTAGTTGCCCGTTTTTGCTCGCCAAGTACATATGACTCGTAAACATATATACAGCCGTATTAGGTAGTTAACCGACTAATAACCTCTATGAAAGTGTGCTTTACCAGGTCTGATGAATAAGTTACACAGAGATTTCTTCTAAAATACAGTTATTGACAACTTCATTGATAAACGTTATTTCTAAAGTTCTGACGTCAGACCTTGAGCTGGTGAACGTAATCATAAAACCATTCAACCAATCAGAACTGAACGAGATTGGGACTTAAATTAAGCAATATAATTCGTTTTCTATGTCTTTAATCTCACAAGTGTTTGTAACAGAGAATAACGACATGGAAAACGAATTATATTGCTTTTATAAAATAACGAACCGGAAAAACACGAGAAATAACTATTACGCACGCACGATCAGAATATCAATTCTCCTAAAAATAATCAGAAATCAACCAACAGTATTTTGTAAGTTTGCACAGCGTGGGAAATCCCCCAAGGCCAAGGCATAACTGAGAAAAACTAATGTACTTTTCTGTGTGGCTCTATTTTGAAAATATCTCCATACTATATATATACCTCGAAAAGAAATTTAAACCAAGGCAAAAAATATTCAAGGAAATAGAGAACTTGAAATTGGTATTTTAGTCGCCGAATGTGCACGAGGAAACATGATTTCTGCAGAACGAAGATTCTTCAGCTTTTAGTAAATGTTTCGCCTAAATCAATGGAAAGATATAGTTGTTTGGACCTTCCTTCCAAAGAGATGAGGCTTAGAGTGCAAAGTAAGAGGGAAAAGGTCGCTTTGACATTTTGTTGTTCTGAGAAAACTCAACGGCAAGTTTGATTTGGTTGCACAAGTTTACCACTGTCACACGTGAGTTTCTTTATATGTCGTTGTTCATAAATGTTGACTGGAGAAAGCTAAAAATCCTCTCTGAATTATCAAAGACCAATCAGGCAGAATGATTGGCCTTATTATTTCGTGACTTAATTTACTGTCGAACTCTCGGAGATCGAATGTTACTTATCAAGTTTGATTTAGTTTGAGGTAAAAAGACGCCGTAAAAATTTAAAGACTTTTTAATACTTTCTCCTCTCTAGCCCGATTCCTCATTCTAGTCGGGCGTCTGTCAGGAGCAAATTTGATAAGCTTGATGTTGCAGTCGTGAAGACGTTGTATTCTTGTCAAACTCTCTCTGACAGTCATTGCTGATTACAATCACATTCAAAGTTTGGTCATTCTGACAGACATTCTTACTTGTCGTTTTCCATTTTTATTTCATTACAATCGCTTGCCCATAAATCCCCCCCCCCCCCAAAAAAAAAGGGCTGGAGCTCGAAACATCAGCTGCGTCTAATTTTCCACTGCAGTCAACATACCCATAGCACAATCTTTTAGTTTGTAAAACTTGTGTTTTCTAATTTCTATTTAATGTTGGTACTTGAAAGGAGGGCAGGCTATTTTACTGGGGAACACTTCTTCAGGAATAGGTGGATTTCAAATGACGTCATAGTTTACAGTTTCCTGCATTAGCATTAATTAGACTTTGATACAAACATATATCCAAGGTGGTGATTTTGTTGAATAATGTTGAATAATACCGGATTTTACATCCCTGTCCAGGGATGCGGCCGGGATTCGAACCCAGGATCTCCCGCATTTAGTGCCATTTAAAGGGAACCTACACTGAAAAACAATGTTTGTTATGGATATCTAAATCTAATGCTGTGTTTGTTTTCTGTAAATTGTGCATCAGATGTCCGTTATGGACCGATTTTCCTGTCCATAAAATTCGTTTGAATTTTCCATGCACTGCCATCTTCAATCAATCAATACCTTTATTTATACACGATAATATTTAAAGCTAATGCTTGTGGGGTCGTGTATAATTACATTAAAACTATTCGATATTGGATCTTATGACGTCGTACGGTTACCCGGCCTATACTGTCAGAAAACGATGGCTCTTCTTGACAGGAAAATCGGTCCATAATGGATATCTAGTGTACAATTTACAGGAAACAAACATCGCATTAAATTTAGATATCCATAACAAACATTTGAGAGCAAACAGTTTTTCAGTGGAGGAAGCCTGGACACTAACGCCACTGATTTCAAATGTGTGTAGATATAATTTTGCAAATTTTACTATTGGGCATGGCAAACAAATAATTACCTACTACCTAAAAAAAATATTCCTTGTGATTGCAGATAGAGAACGCTCGAAGCCATTCTTCAGCGACTATGACACCGATGTCTGTCATAACTCATTTACTGCTGACTGATGAAGACCTTAATAATCTAATAACGTGGCAGAAGGCACAGATACAAAGAGGCAATTTGAAGCAGGACGACCCATGTTCTCCTAAGTTGGTCATAATGTACTATTGCTGTACGAAGACGGCGAACCCTTACCTTGGGCCACTTTACGGGACATTAAAAGCAGGATCTGACTAGAATAGACCTTTATCAACATGCGGCTAAATACAGGAATGCTCCGACTAAATGAACCAACTAAAACCCTAACCTGAACCATAAAAAAATCCTAACCGGTCAGTAAATAGGATCTCACCCACCTGGAGCTAGGATTCTCAAAAAATGTTCAAGAAAATGGTGAGGGAAAAATAATTTGTAGATTTTCTTCTATTTTTGGCCAATCAGAGGTCGGGTCATTCCTGTATTTAGTCACGTGATCAACATCGCCGCGGCCATGTTGGTTACAAACAATAGCTTTTGCATTCGCGTCGTCTCTGCCTCGAGTAGTGCATGAACAAAGGTTTTGATTCTCATGCGACGCAACATAGCCGCTGCACCATAAAGGTCTATAGACCGAAACTGCTCAGTGCGAGGCCATGCATGCGAAATCTATTGTTTCAAGCCAGAACAGTTTCTGCGTGATAACATCTAGTTGCGCAAGCATCAGAATGAATTGTACCGGTAGAGCTTTTCTACCATATAATTCAAAGGGACTTTGCAACACAAGAGCACAACATTAGGACGAAGACTAACCACCTCTGGAAGAATTATCGCTTCTTCTTGCTTATCCATCGTAGCAGTTCCCTTCCTTTTTAAGATTCTAGGGATTAAGTGGGTTTTTGCTTGCAAATTAGAATTTAGTATGGATTATTGATTCGTGAGAGGAAATAATAATGAGTACAAGGAGAACAACCTTCAGAGCTGCTAGATAGCAACCAACTAAACTAAAAGGTTATTCCGTGTTCAGAAATCGAAACCGCATGGATCACAGCTAGGTGAAGTGATTGATGCATGCGTAATCCTATTGTTGCAATAAGACTGCATTATGTTTCACTGGTCATCAAGGGTTGGGATTTGGGTGAAGGGTTGTGAGATTTACAAGGCTTAATTTTGGATCACATACGAACGGTCGTACTCTCAATGGTTCACTGATCGAGCACGAGTTTGAACCTAGATTGACACATAGAAACTGATATTATAAAATGGGAATCGAAATAAACGGGAAGGAACGAAAATAGTTGAATGTAACGTAAATTATAATGACAACGTGACGAATGTAATAACATGAATTGATATATCATGATTACTTAAAAAATAAAGTTATTTTATTCCATCATAGTATACCCTGTTAATCATATGTTAATTAGATAATTAGATAAATGTTTTGGTACATATTTTTAATAAATTACTGCCTATCTTATTTTCCTAATGAGCTGGACTGTTTACAAACATGGAACAAACTTTATACGTTTCAGACTGTCGAAAGAAATCCCTACAAAATAAATTATATTGCTTCTGGTTTCTAAAACACTGGTTTTTCTCAGCATCATTATTTTCCAAATCTCAATTTTGTGTTATTAAATCATGCACCTTATCATATCCCATGCCCCTCGGGAAGAAGTCTGATAACAACCTAAGATCGCGAGATTGGAGCCGGTCAGAAATGTCTTATACCACATTCACACCAGCTAAACCTGTTTAATTAAACTGAGTTTATCTAGCCCCTATCTTGAATGTATTTAGTTACACAGGATTAAAACTACCTCGAACAGATTGAGAAAGGTTTGGAAACTAGTTTAGCACCAGAGAACGTACGATGTAAAAATATATTATTTTAAAGTAGTTTAATTCAACAGCTTGTAAACATGTTTAAAGTGCCTATACGACCAAAAACGATATTGATAATATCGATTCTACACATAGTGAATGGTACAATATTTCTGGGTTTGAATGACGTGCTGATGAGTTGTAGAGGTTTTAAACAATGATTCGCGTAAAACAGGAACACTCAATGGCCAGGAATGCACAAATACGTTAATTTTTCTATTGTTGAAACTTGATTGGTACAACTACGCATGAACCGTAAACTGTTCTATTAAAATATGTTCTAATAAACCAATAACCCTTTAAATGACCAGGAATTCTACAAAAATGTTAAAACTTATTAGTTGATGAGTTACATAATGTATAAGACTAAGTTTCATGCTCAGTGGATCTTATATTGTTCTACTAAATTGAAAACGTATACTCCGTGCATTTAAGCAATGATTCGCGTAACAACAGGAGCACTCAACGGCCAGGAATGCACAAATATGTTAATTTTTCTATTGTTGAAACTTGATATCTCATTGGTTAAACAGAAATAAACCTCCTAAAAATAGGAAAGAACTCTGATTTCACAATATTTGTTAAAAGAAAATGATTGAAGCGGACAATATGTAACTATGTAAAAAGAGAGAAAGAAATCCTATGTGGAGAACATTGAAATATTTTATAATATCTCCGCTTTTGTTTTAGTGTCTTTCTATTGGTTCAATTTGTTTTGGAATCAAAAACATATACACAACGAGCGATTTCATGCATTTTAATTTGAGAACATTAATGTGCCTATGAACATTTTTTATTTTTTATGAAGTGAATAGTAGAATAGTAAAATATATTTTGCTTTGAATGCTGTGCCGCTGAGTTAACGAGGTTTTAATATCCAAAATGCTAATTACATGACATCAGGGGAGGTATCTGTTATCACTTCTTAGTGGTTGTGAATGGGCGTTTCTACTGATATAGGAAAACAAATTTCTAACATCATTTTATTTCATCCATGGGTATAACACTGATAATTTGAAAAAAATGTTTAATTATAACAAATATTTTTTTATAATAATTGATGTCTCCCCTTACGTCTTGCAATTAGCATTTTGGATATTAAAACCTCCTTAACTCAGCGGCACAGCATTCAAAGCAAGATATATTGTACCATTCTACTATTCACTTGATGTAGAATTGATATCTAAAATAAAAAAAATTAAACCATTTTCTGTGGGATTAGTGAAATCACATTCATTGCTCCAGTTCGTATACGAACCCTTTACTTAATCTACAAAATGCTAATTACATGACGTCAGGGTAGGTATTTGCCATTATTTCCTAATGCTCGTGAAAGAACGTATTTGCTGATATAGAAACATAAATTTGTAAAATCATTTATTTAAATATTGAAATAGAACAACATATTTAAAGAAGATAGTTTATTTGTAACAGCAAGTTTTGTATAATAAATTATGCCTATCCTGACGTCATATAATTAGCATTTTAGAGATTAAAACCTCTAACTCATCGGCACGGCATTCAAACCCAGAAATATTGTAACATTCACTGTGTCGAATCGATATTATTAATATCGGTTTTGGTCGTATAGGTACTTTAAAGTGCCTAGAACTCCCATCGATTCTGTATAGCGCCCTGACTAAGAATTCGAAAAAAATAAAAGTGAAAAAAAACTAAACTTCGACGATTTGGCGTGAAAGTTAGGGAAAACATCCGTTTTGGGCTCCCTGTTTCCAGTTGGAGGTCAGCGAGAGTCTTGGTGAGGGCCTGGAATTATGACGTCAATCGGGCGTCATTTTACTACAACTACCAGAATCCTTTGCACGGTTTCCTTTGTTCCTCTAATTGAGACCATTGTTTTGGTATCCTTAAAGGAGTTGGAAAATCTGAATAAGAGAAAGAATTCAAAAAGGAAAAATGTCCTATTATAGTCTAATCAGTAAGAAATAAACTCGATCACAAGGAAGAGCACATCGAAATTAGTAAATTTACCAAGTTTGGTGATATTTCATTGGATATTTACCATGTGGTGAGCTTTCAAGTGTCGCAGAAATAAGAAGTTTGTATGGAATTGGAAGGACGCCTTACTACGTACACGTCAGATGTCACTAGTCTCCAGGCCCCCAAAGGGAATTGAAAACTGACGGCCACATGTTCTGGTTCTCAACTTTGAAAGGCCGTAAAAAAATTACAGTCCATTTTTGCTTTAAGTTCTAAAGAATAGTTTAAAGTTTCAATCAAAAAAATAATATTTTTTGGGGTTATAGGCACTTCAAGCTTTGGGGTGAACGGGGTATTAGTCTTATCAATTAACATTATTTTCTGCCATTGACTGTATATTTTTGTCTTCATGTGACCAGGTGGGACAACTAGCCTCGCTTTCATGCCTTTATGAATAACAAGACAAAATGAAAGGCTGATTGTACGGTACTGGGAATATATATAATTATTACCGATATTTCGGTTGGCACGGCCAACCTTCCTCAGGGTACACAAGTATATGGCAAGAAACCGGTTCCTGCACTTCGTCCGATTTGGTCCTTGCATTCAGTACTTTACTTTATGAATAAGGTGAATTGTATCATGCATTGCATCACTCTTTGTTGCATACAAGTACATTTATTTATAGATTTTTAACGGAATTAATATCAAATGCATAACGTTCTATTAAATATGGACCACATAGATATCTGATTGGTGAAGTGAAATGCAACCACACCATACATCAGGTAATCTGTATACGTGTAACCCCGAAGCTAAGTTCTAGACCCAACCTTTCCCCAGTCAGTATTTCGTCAAGATCTCTAGCGTTTTCGCAGGTCGACATTTTACGGTCCAGTGTAAATTGCGAAGTATGTCGAACTCTTTCAGGTGGTTGTTACGCCTGTCTTCTTGCTACCATATTCAGCGGCCAACTGCAGTAGGAGATATTTCTTGTCACGTGATTCCTGTGATTAAAAAGAAATATCGTTTAGTAAGACCTGATGCAAAAATGTTGCCCTAATGTACACATTGCCAGAATCGTTGCCTCTTTCGTAGAGTGAAAACCTCCATGTACGAGTATATCGTCGTTATGTGGAATTTATTGTGAGAAATCTAATAACCCACTTTCGATATCTGCTTCACTTGTCACACAGGAAGGTTTCAATACGAGGCTCTGGGACAAATTAAATTAATTATATTCTTGGAGTGAAGAATAACTTTACTTTACTCAGAGCTTCATACTGAAACTTTGTACGTGACAAGTGAAGCGTATATCAAAGGGGGGTTTGCATTTACAGTGATTAGAGGTGATTTACAGGGCTGTTGTGGATGTTGAGAGCATAAAGAGGAATCATGGCTCTGTTCGGGAAAGTTCATTTAATATGACTGGGGGGATAAAGATATTGAGGGAGGGGGTCTCTGATTTTTATGGGCAATTAATGAGGAGGAGCTCTTGAAAAATACTGGGAGTTACAAGGGGCGCTTGAGTAAAAGATGGAAAGGGAGGCTATGAAAATTGTACGGTCCCAATTTCAATGTCTTCATCCCCCCTTATCATAACGAACTTTCTCCTACATGGATTAAATACAATAGGAAAAACACCCTACAGAAGACGATCTGATTCCCAGATAAATATTACACAACATCAGAACATTTAAACTATAATTCAGCTAGGATAACTCGCAGCTGACTGAAATTCGTTTGGATAATAATATCACCTATCAAAACGACGGCATAGTTCTGCTTCCTCACGTCTTACAGTTTACTCTGTGAAGAGCATTAGGCAGCTGGTCAAACCGTTTCAACATCGGGACATCTTTTGTTGAATCCGATTTTGAAATCGTTTGAAATGGTCTGAAAATATTGTTGAAAGTTAAGGATATTGAAAGAGAGTTTGACTCCATTTCAAACTTTTTCAACAAATGTTGAAGTAAAAAACGTTCTAAGCATTTTTTTTACAATATTTTTTCAATGTCAAAAATGATCTGTAGGACCTGTATAACCTGTTTACTTGTTTCTTACCAAAGACAGTTCTTCTTTCAAGCCTTGTATCATACGGAAATAGATCTTGGCTGTAGCGTAGAAGAAATACAACCCCAGACTATATGAAAGAGAAAACAAGAAAATAATTAAACATTTGAAAATCTCGACAGTTTCTTTTCATCATTTTATTTTATCGATTGTCTACTTGGACAACTGGCACTTATTGATTGTTTTAAATTGGTTTGCTTCTCTTAATCGTGACCTCAAGAAAGAAAAGCTGCTCGTAACTCGGAAATTATATGAAAACGTCTCTTATTATGAAACGTAGTTTCGTTAATGCATCTTTTTGTTACTTTGGCTCTGTTTCCTTTGTTCTGCTAACACCAGTATATTCCATAATACTCCCCTTGCATATTATCAATGCTTCAACACATATTCCCCTGCCATTTTAATGTATATTCCCCTCGACCTATACCCTTACGCATCTCCTAGAAACTACTGACGTACTTTATACCTACATGCAGAGAATGCATGAAGCGCCGCTCTCTCAGAAATGCTGAAATTCTATTATTACCCATGATTCCATCAAATCTGCACATTGTCAGATAGTGATGTTAATGTATGAAGCACTTCGGGAAGGGCTGAAATCGTTTACTTTATTATTTAACAAATAGTGGATGGTTCCCCAAGTTCTACAACAAATTAATACAATAATCCTGGTTGGCTGATTAACGAAATTGGTGACCAAAAGGGATAGACTATGTTTGTGTTTTATGTAGATGAAATCGCACGAACTGTTCGTGCGACACGGGATTTATAGCACTGAGTAATATTTTGAGCCATTAGGCGAGTGCAATTTGAGAACTTTCAAAATATCATTCAGTGCCTATAAATCAAGTATAGCTCGAGCAGTTCATGGGATTTTTTGGTTATAATATACTGAGCAAACATTTGCTGAGAGCATGCGACTGTGCACTCAATACCCTTTAGATGCACTCGTCATTGACCAATCAGAATCCAGATATTTTATTGAGTATGTTTTATAATATAAAAGTCGATCGTGTATTATAAGAAAACCAGCCAATGAAATCGCGCGTTCTTAGGATGCTCTCTTAATTTATATTATAATAGTGACTGGTCCTCATCCAACCTCACTGTTCTCTCTCTGCACTGTATCAGCGAACTTTAATTGTATTATTATTGCAGCTAGAACTTGTTGACCAGCTGCACTATTATTAAGTAATGTCCGCGCAAGAGGTAGGCAAGGCATTCGTAATCCGTGGAATGTAAAAGGTGCTAATTGTAGTATTGTTTCAATAGTCCACCTAACTCGCTTGAAATGAAATTTCTGACGCTTGAGTGACGAAGGAACGAATTAGTCGGAAATTGATATTTTGATGGCACGTTAGAGAGGTTGGGATATAGTCATTCTAATTTATGGACGTTTTCTTGCTGGCTCTTTGTTCATATACTATTTAACTCTTTGTCGTCCGATCGTGTGTGAGCTCAATTGGTGAAATCCTGAGTGCTAACTAAACCCTCCCCCCACAGTTCCAGTTTGGCTAGCCCGGGGTAATTAAATACTGCTGACTTGTTAAGCCAAGGGCTCAAACTTTCCCCACAATGCCATTCGGGAGAATTCTACGTACTGGCCGACGGTAGGTATGGCTGCTTCGGTAGGGTTTCCAATGAAATGTGCTCTAATTTTGGAGAAAAATGCCACTGTCAGAGAGCTTGAAGACATCATTAAGTCTGAGGATGGCTGAAAAGTACTTGGTTTGCTTTTAGTAGGCCTTGTGAGGGGATTTCACAGGGTTTTTCCGTTGTGTTTGTGCTTTCAGACACAGGAAAAAAATCTTCAATGAAATCCTTGAAATCCTGCAGGTTGGCATTCTTTTACCCCTGCTCAACCTATTAGGATGTGTTTTTGTCACTTTAAAGCAACGGCTTGAGTGCAAATCACCGCTCTTGGTTGTAGGGGTAAAAGACTTATAAAAAAAAACTACCGGAGTCCCAGAGGGGGGGACCCCTTGTGATTTTTTTGTCCATTACCCAGCATGCAATTGGAGGTGGGAGCAGGAAAATGTGGTCGAGTGAAATGCAGTGTAAAAATCGGCGTGGTTCACAGTCGTTTGGTGTGTTTTGTGAAAACAAACCTGCTGGTTGGAAAGACTAAACAAGGTACTGTAACGACTGAGTGGTTATTTTGTGTTTGCTGTTGATTTCAAGTGCAAATGGGAAGGTTTTTTTGAGCTGATTTTCAGCTCCTCGAAATTCGTGAAAATCGAAGAAACGAAACAATCGCCAAAACAAATGGGCTTTTCAACATGAGGGTATGGTTAAAAATTCAAACAAACAGGATCAGTGGTTGGCTTATTATACTGGGATACTACCCTGTTTATTTTAATTAATTCTGATGAAAACCGGAAGCGGGGTGAATTTTGACGTGCGGAGACTTTAAAGTCTCCTTTTTACAGGGCCGGACGACAAAGAGTTAAAGGGATACCCGAGTGAAAAACACATTGGGGCTCAAAAGAATCTTCAACATGTTCTTTGTTCAGAAAATGTATTAAAATTTGATCAAACGGTTTTAGTATTAAGAACGAGCACCTCAAAGTTGGCCCCGCGAAGACATGGGCGCCGCCATCTTTGTTTGCATTTACGGAAGTGACGTCACTTCGTCCCACCAGCGTATCGCGACTACTTGTCTTTGTATGATTTTCACACACTCGGAATTAAAGTGGATATATTTTCATCGAGATTGCAGAGGAATTCTTACAGAAACCGGAATTATGATGAAGACGACATTATGAGAAAAGTTCAGAAGACTGGGAGGAGGAAGAACTGAGGCATTGGGAAGGCGAGAAATTATCAGACGAACAACAAGGTCTCGTAACTGCCATTTAATAACAGCAAAACAACATGGCTGAAAAGAATCGAGTGACTTCTGAATAAGTATAAGAACTACAATGTATGTGAGGTACAGTTAAGGCGTTTATCATCCTAAAACCACCTAATAAGTGAGAGAGTAGAATGCTGGTGGGACGAAGTGACGTCACTTCCGTAAATGCAAACAAAGATGGCGGCGCCCATGTCTTCGTGGGGCCAACTTTGAGGTGCTCGTTCTTAATACTAAAAACCTTTGATCAAATTTTAATACATTTTCTGAACAAAGAACATGTTGAAGATTCTTTTGAGCCCCAATGTGTTTTTCACTCGGGTATCCCTTTAAGCAAAACAAATTTTAATCTATAAATGTCTGGTCTTTTCCTGCAGAATCAGCCTATTGGATATTCACTAAGTAACGAATTATTTGACCAAGTTTTGTGACATAATTGTTTTCCAGACAGGAGCTATGGGCAAAAATGTACTTCCCTTGCCTTCTCTTATAATGGAGACTAATTCAGAACCACAATAAGGTTGGAGTGGGTGGTTAAAAATTCAAGTTCATTACAAAGATTTGTATTAAGCACAACATATGTATCTTCAAGTTGCTGTGACTTCATTTTTGGGAGACATGTTGCTGATGAGTCCAATCATGTGATCAGCCACACCTTATTCTTGTCCATAATTAGGATATTTGCTCTCCAACCATAGATAACCTGTAAAAAATTATCCTATCCAAAATATAAGGTCATTTCACATGCAATTGACATTATTCAACTACAATGGATGCTAACATCCTGTAAAATAAGTTTGAGTGCAAACAGAAGAGGTTACATGATATGGGTACTCTTTGTCGTCCGATCGTGTGTGAGCTCAATTGGTGAAATCCTGAGTGCTAACTAAACCCTCCCCCCACAGTTCCAGTTTGGCTAGCCCGGGGTAATTAAATACTGCTGACTTGTTAAGCCAAGGGCTCAAACTTTCCCCACAATGCCATTCGGGAGAATTCTAAGTACTGGCCGACGGTAGGTATGGCTGCTTCGGTAGGGTTTCCAATGAAATGTGCTCTAATTTTGGAGAAAAATGCCACTGTCAGAGAGCTTGAAGACATCATTAAGTCTGAGGATGGCTGAAAAGTACTTGGTTTGCTTTTAGTAGGCCTTGTGAGGGGATTTCACAGGGTTTTTCCGTTGTGTTTGTGCTTTCAGACACAGGAAAAAAATCTTCAATGAAATCCTTGAAATCCTGCAGTTGGCATTCTTTTACCCCTGCTCAACCTATTAGGATGTGTTTTTGTCACTTTAAAGCAACGGCTTGAGTGCAAATCACCGCTCTTGGTTGTAGGGGTAAAAGACTTATAAAGTTTTTTTTGAGCCGATTTTCAGCCCCTCGAAATTCGTGAAAATCGAAGAAACGAAACAATCGCCAAAACAAATGGGCTTTTCAACATGAGGGTATGGTTGAAAATTCAAACAAACAGGATCAGTGGTTGGCTTATTATACTGGGATACTACCCTGTTTATTTTAATTAATTCTGATGAAAACCGAAAGCGGGGTGAATTTTGACGTGCGGAGACTTTAAAGTCTCATTTTTACAGGGCCGGACGACAAAGAGTTAAGTGCTTGGCGGGGAATATTATCATTCTACGTGCAGTTAGTCTTCAAGCCCGGTCGCGCTAAAATTTGGTGATTGTTCCAAATATTTATGTACTTTTTACTTTTCGTTTCGATATGATATATCGTTTTAAGGACTGTTTACCTCGTCCCCGGAGGTCTGTGCCACTGCATTAGTCGGGGAATACGTTTCCACATCTAAGGAGTGGTTTTTTAGTGGTTTTTTAGTGGTTTTTCGTATCTGGCGTGGCACATTTTTGAGTAAGGATAATATGCTGTATCATATTATACCACACATAGACATTGTCAGGAGCCCAGCATATATTATTCAGCAGTACGACTGACTGACACAATCCTAAATAAACTATTTCTATATACGAATGTCTCTTGGTAGTCAGAATCATCAAAATCTACCAAAACCTGAAGAAGAATATTTTTTTTTCTTTTTTTAAACAGATTTGAAAACTCTCATAATGTTAAATATGACGAAAATTCAACATGGGGAACATTTTAAAATTGAAAGCTTTCTTGGTTATTGTTTTGGACTCTTCTGATTGGACGAAATGGTTTCACACAAAAGGAAAGTGATTTTAAAACACAGTTCTAGTGGATTTGATTTCAGAAATTTATTATTGGTGAGTTTTCAGTATGAAAAACAGAAAATTCTAACATGGGGAAAGCAAATCGTATCTTCACCATAGAATAGCGCTGCGCGTGAGGTCTAAATAGATTGTCTGAAACGAGACCCCCCGCAAAACTCAGACAAACACACGCGGCTGTTTACAGTATTTCAGTGACTTTGAGAGTCGTGTTAGAACATGATTCATAGGTTTTTCGATCAAAAAAAGAAGAAATACCTGAAATAAGATTCCCAGTCATATCAGTAATGGTAACTACCAAGCACTGTTGCTGGGGAAGATGTAAGAGTGACTCTAGATGTATAAAAACCTTCATAAATCGCTCAAAGAGATATCCTCTCGGAGATGGAAGCATCGATTGGTACACCGCTAGCAGAGTTTCTCATCTTTTCTCAGTGCTTTTCCGTTCCAAAACTCAGTGAGAAATGTCAGCGTTGGATAAATGTTTTTACAGGAGACTTCAAAAGCACAGAATAATAACGAGACAAGTGCATTGAAATGCAAGGGGGAGTTTGTCTGAACTATACACTACCCGCCAGTAAACATAGCGAGAAGGAATTACAGTTCAACCATAGTTTACTTGAAGCGAACTGACTCATGCGAACTGACTCATGTACATCTACAATGCTTTGATTTATTTTACGAACACAAATGAAGTTTTCAGTAAAATCTCTTTCCGAAATGTCGCACGGAATGAGTGGGTATCTTGCAGGTAACTTTGAAAACTCGACAAATGCAAAACATAATATAATAGCTTGAAAGAGCACACCAAAATATAAAGCAAGACTGCTTAATTTTAGGGTAATATTTTTTTTACAAAGCTATAAATTTGCAAACAAAAATATCATTTGTACAGAGAAATATTACAGAGAAAATTCCGGGCATATTTGTCTGTGAAGATTTGTCTAACCATAAATGATTAGCTCGTACCTTTGTTAGTCTGTTCAAAATCTTGCACAGTTGGTATCTATTTTCCAGCCATTACATTAATTTTGGTCTCCGATGAATTTAATTTTAAAGAATTTCAAATATTAAGTTACCTGCTGGCTACAATATACAGTCAATATTTCCATTCGCCGATGAATCTCTTACGGAAAACCTGACTTTTCAAAGTTTAGGTGAAGTCTTAATAGGTTTGGGATTCAGCTAGAGATTGACTATATTAAACGTGGTTTGCGGCAACGAATACGCCAGTCCAAGATAATTTCCACCACTTTTTGTAGGAGCCGGGGAAACACGGCGCGAAATACAGTGTTTGTATGGGAATCAGATGCCAAATAATTTCCGTAAAATCGATTTTCTGAAATATTCACTGTCAGCAAACTTAAGATACCAGGTAAAAGATTAACTGATCAAAATTTGAGGGATGTAGCTGTGCTGGGAAGCGTACAATCGTGTTTTCAGTTTTCTATACCTTTGTCTGTAAATTTTCCTGCGGACTTTACTCGTTTTAAACAGCCGAAATGTATGGGAAACTGAAAACACGATTGCACGCTTCCCAGTACAACTATATCCCTCAAATTTTGATCAGTTAATCTCTTACCTGGTATCTAAAGTTTGCAGGCAGTGAATATTTCAGAAATTTGATTTTACGGAAATTATTTGACATCGGATTCCCATACAAACACTGTATCTTTGCACCCCCAGACGCGAAACTCGCTTGATAAGATCGCTGTTTGTCGCTTTGTTTCAATCCTCTGTATTTTAGCCAACGTTTAAGCTGTTCGACAGTACAATCATCAGGTTCTCTTTCGAAGTATAATGCAGGAATGCCATCATTTCTGGTAGAATAGTCAGACGACGAAATGAAGTGCTAGTCAATTCTTGTAAGTTCTAACGCGAAAAGTGGTAAATTTGTCTTAATTTTCGTGACGTCACTCACGCGCAGCGCTATTGGTGCCTACTTCTTTTGCGGACCATTACTTAAAGTGCCAATGAAATGAAAAAATGGATCCCGTTGTTATTTTATTTTATTAAATTCTAGGTTTCTGTTAGCCATTTTGTGCAATTAAAATCAATTTGGAGAGCACGAACATAATTTTATTTCGTATCGAAGTCAGGCGGAATTGCCAAAATCTGCCGAAATGTTTATGCCGTTAAAGTATGGTAATCGCATGTGTGACGTTACAAGGTGTACTCATTTATATTCGTCCCCATAAATACTACGAAATAAGTGCATTTTTGGCCAGTTTTCAATTTAAATATGTAATACTTTGAGAAACCTTGAAGATGGCCATATTTTTTTTATAGAATTCTTGCAGTCGGCTTTGTGAATATAAATGCGCAAACCTAGTGACGTCACGCATGTGATTAGCATACTTTAACGGCGTAAAAATTGTCGCCAGAGTTGGCAATTCCACCTGACTTCGATACGAAATAAAATTATGTTCGTGCTTTCCAAATTGATTTTTAATTGCACAAAATGGTGAAGGGAATTCTATAATTTAATAAAATAAAATAAAAACGGGATCGATTTTTTTCATTTCATAGGCACTTTAATATTAGTTTGCTACCAGAATTTATCTACCGGTAACTCAAAGGTATAGATGGATTGCAGTCAATCCGCAGAGATTCAAATGGCAAAGGGCATGGCGGCCATGTCGGTGTACCTAACAAAAGAAGCTAATATTGTTAATCTATTGTTAAAGGTACACCAACATGGCCGCTGTGACGTCATGTGCAACCATCTATATATTGACTTCACATTAAGAGAAGTTAAGAAAAAGATAAAAATTAAAAAAAACAGCGTACCGAGTCCGACTTGAACCATGAACCTTTAATATGAACACTCCCGACATGTAGTCCGCTCCTCTACTCACTACAGACACGTTTGTTGAAATATGGAAGAGACAATAACCATGGAAATCTTGGAATCAGTAACTGTTATTCAACAAAATTTCCACCTGAAATGATACACAATATGTACTAATTTCATTGTTGTGTATGCAAGAACAATATAGAAACGCGGGTTTATTCGTTGATATAGCGCAGAGAGAACAATGGGACTGCATAAGGCACAACTATAATAAAAAAAATTACTTCGACCAACAGCATTATTAATACTATTGCAGCCAGCTTCGGGCTGCGCCCCCAGCCAAGAGTGTCTGTCGTACGACTTCCTTATAAGGATGTACATGTAGAGGGTCACTGAAGTACACGGGTAGTGTTATGTATTAAAATTAGTCAAAACCGAGCACTGAAGGTCGCTTAGCTTAGTGGTTACCACACTTGGTCTACATTGGACTCGGGTTCGAACCCCAGAACGATTTTGTTTTCTCAATTTTTTAAATGTATATTTTGGTTTAAACTCGTTGTTTTCCTATAAGTCCTAACCGTAGGCCAGTGAGAACTCGTTGTTTACCTGTGAACCCTAGCTCTAGGTGGGCGAGACCTCGTCGTTTACCTGGGAACTTGTTTACTGACCGGTTAGGGTTAGGTTTATGGTACGGGTTAGGGTTTACTGTTAGTGCAGGTGAAGTTTCGGTAAAAGGGAATAAATCTCTACCTAATTTGTAAGGCTGAAAGTTTCAAAATGGCGGATTACACAAGTGGGACTCGAAAATATTACAATACAATACAATACAAAAACCTTTATCTAAACACGATTTGTTTAAACGCAGCGCAATATATTGCTGATGTGGTCGTTGCTGATGTGGCCGCTTTCCTCCGCCATTTTGGAAACTCACGGTCAATCGAAAGCTGGGTATATACTTCATGGTAGTGTCCCGTTCCATATAGTTTCCCTGCATAATACTGTAAAACAGTAGAGAAAATTATTATGCAGGGAGACTATATGGAACGGAATACTACCATGAAGTATATACCGAAAGCGGTGACGAGACTCCTGTGCGTAAATCAGCGACCTCTCTCGCGTACTTTAGTGACCCTCTACACGTACATATGGCGGCCTACTGTGCTTCCTTATAAGGAGGTCGTACGATAGACCCTTCTCCCCTCAGCTGGCTGTGATATTATTAATAATGCTGTCGGCCTCAGTAATTAACTAATAAATATTCAATAAGATACTGCAAATGGTACTTGTTTGGCAATTGTTCTAATTGTGAATTGGCCAGACGTTTAGGAAATGACTGGAAACGCACCAGATTATCAGAACAGCGACAACGAGGAACACATGCGAACTGACGACCAGGTAGCCATCTTGGAACTCTAACGGTAGGGTACGTATCGTGAGGGGGATGATATCGTACATCTTATTGAGTCCTCTGAAAAGACAAAGAGATAATGAGTCTGTGGCAGGTATTATGTAACAGTGAATCAGGTAAGTCTGGTTTTCACAGCGACATAAGCAATATACACTGGAAGAATCGAACCATTTACAGACTGAAGAACTGTGTATCAGTCTGTAAAATACCTGTAACATGCGAACATTTTACAAACAGTTTACATATGTTTTACATAGCTCTTCAAAGTCTGTAGATGATTTTCCAGTGATACGCAAACGCTGTGTCGTATTTATAATTAGCGCTACTCGTTCTATTCCCAAGTGTGAGATAAGAACAAGCAATATTATGCAGACGCTGTACCGTATTTATGTAGGCAACACATGAATTGCTATCAAAATACAATATAATTAACACAATACAAAACAATAGAACGAAATACACAATACACTACAACACAATACAATAGAACACAATACAAAATACAATTTGGTAGCAATTCATGTCTGCTTACATGAAGGGAGCACCAGCGGGTATACAAGTTCTGCTCCTAGATGTGAGATAAGAACAAGCGCCGCTAATGATCTATGCATCACTACGTCTGCGTTGATCATATAAGTTACAGGAACAATTTCATTGGCTGCTCAGCGTACTTGATTTCCTTACAATGCACGCTCAAGAATTTCTTTCCACGCAGATCGATTTGAAGCCGCAGTCTCAAGCGCTCACAGAACCATTGCCATTGATTTATCAAGATTATTCTAACAGGCATTTAACAGTAGTCCTTCACTTTATTCACTGGAGAAGGCTGGATATTTATTGTTTATAATTTTAATTTCTAAGTCTTACCTGAAAGGTCCATAAAGAAGTGAGGGATAGATCCTATAATAAGAAATATATATATTAAGTAACCAACGCGTAAATCATATTCATTTGTCCTCTCTGGTGTCGGGCTCCCTGTGGTAAAATCTATCTTTACTCACTCAGGAGCCTGAGCCTCCATATACCACAGGAAGCCCGTTTCTCTGACAATGGGCCTTTTGCAGGAATGCAATAACATGGTTGTACTGGAGGGCAGAAATATCCTAATTCATGATACTTGTACAAGATCGATAGTGTTATTAGCAAAACCTGTTTGTAAATGTAACTTTCCACCTCCAATCGATTGTTCATCTTTCTAAAACAGCGTTTTTGAAGATAGCTTGCCCTCCAGCACCCATCGTAACGCCTTTCCCATGGGGATAGCGAGCTCAATAGATCCTTCCAGCTTGCCTATTTGTTGCCCCATGACCACATGACCTTTCCCTTGAGTAATGCGTTTTGTTTTTCTATATCTAGAGGAAATGTACCACTTTCTATAATTGGAAAACAAAGCACTGAATCCTCTGGAGAACTATCACGTGGTCTGAAATGGAGCAACAAACAAGCAAGCTGAAAGGGTCTATTCATTCGTTAACGAAGTATTATTTCAGCACGTAACTGTTTCTTGCAAAAGGCCTATTCATAACTGAAACACATCCACGTGGTGGCGCTTCAGCAACTGCTTCAAATTGAGTTGGAAGTTAGCATTATTAGTGTCTGAGGAGTGAGGTAAATCGGAGCCTGAACTCGGAGAAAAATAACCCTCTGAGCAAGGGCGAGATACCAACAAACCCAACCAACATTTGTCCCGTTTCGGAATAGAACTTTAGCCGAAGCGGTGGAAAGCGAAACATTGACTACTACTCCACCCAAGCTCACCTAAAATGCGTATAGGTAACAAGCCAGATTATTTCAGATTTAGATAAAAACTAATCCAAAGACTTACTGTGTGACGCCATAAGCGACAGCTGCTACACACAAGAACAACGTCCCAAGAAGCAGGATCATGAAGAAGTAATTGGAGCGCCCAGCTCGATACGCCTTGTCCTCAGCTCGACAGTTGTACTTTAGGGTCACCTAAATACAGTTTAATAATAGGTGATTTGCATAATGTCATCATTTAACTACAATTACGAAGATCCTTAAGTTTACGAATTTTTATTATTATTTAGATTTACGTTTATGTATATGGTATGGTCTATGTTTTAGTAGTTTTGGTATATGCTGCTATCATACAAACCATGCCAGAAAATAACCCGTCACTTTTTGCCGGAATTCATCAATACAAAATTCAAAAACTCATGAATAGTTAATGACATTATGTCCAATCAGATGAAGCAATCAGTCACGTGCATGCTCCTTTATCCCTGATAAAATCTCATCATTCTAAAAAGCCCGCGGAGGGATTTGAATTCTGTCCCAGGGGGAAACGGGGTAAATGATTGAGACAATGGATAAGCAATTTCTATTGATGTTTCAGCTTTCTCATTGAATTGCTAATTAGGATGAACGTTTTATATAAAGAATACTAATGAACATGAAATTTTATACAAAGTTTCATCCTAATTAAGAATTCACTGATAAAGACCCAAAGATAGCAAAAAGTACACGGAACATAAGGTACCTAGAAAATGAATTTTGCACTAATATCAGCAGACTACCGAGATACAGATATTTTTAAAATGAAGTTATCCAACTACCATTACTTGTTTACCGAACCACTGTTTAGTTCCAATTATTAAACCAAAATCAAAGCCGTAAATTAATAAAAAACGTGCATTAAACTTACAAACATCCTCTTCATATTTTGTGCCGGAGTCAAAAATTTAGAGTCTGCCGTCATGTCAGTCACATCGCTTTCCAAGTCTTGAACTTTATCGATGTCAACCACGACACCAAATCCTTCAAGTGCAGGTTATTCTTGCCCTAGCTGATTATTTGCCACACAATGCTTTCAACATTGCGAAACGCCGCTTCAAACAACATAGTATGGTAATTTCTTCATGAATTCCCTTGAGATGTTCGTATTCTCAGGCGGTGATTACTCGAATATTTTGCACGGCGTTGTGAATACAAAGGTTCAATGGTTCATTAAGTAACCATTATAAGTTTTTGAAACCGTTTAATAAACTCGCAACGCGTGTTTTATGAGGTCTCTCGGGCTGCGCCCTCGAGTTTTAAACCTGATAAAACACTGCTGCTAGTTTATTAAAGTGCATATAAGCCCTGGCCGATTATGCTTTTTTGAAAGCTTAGACCTTAAAAGGTAGAGAAAAAAAACGAAATTTCTAAACCGCGCACCTTCGGGGACTGGAACGAGAATAAAACGTGACGTCATCAACAGAACTCGTCTCTTCGCGGCTTTAAAACGTTGGCTTATTTGCAAAATAATTGAATAGATAACCGAGAAAGATGATAATATCGCGCTAAACGATTCGGAGAGCTTTATTCCGCAAGGCCTTTCATGCAATAGCGCATCGAGCGTGTTCTGTTGATGACGTCAAACTAGACCCAGTGCCAATTTTGTAAAGCGCTCTAGCGCGCTTGATTTTCGTCGACAGGCAACCCAAAACACGATTTTGGGCAACTTTGAACGGCCAATGCACCATGACAAATAAATCAAATTAACTTTTTATTCCGGAATCCTTTGTCTATGGCCTCAAGTCTCTTCGTAAGAAATATAATTAGCCAGGGCTTATATGCACTTTAAACAGTACATAACACGGTTCAAACTCACAGGTATATCAGCTCGACAATCAGAACTATTGTCTAAATGGACGAGAAAACAGTTCGCACTGATTGAGCCTAGGGTATGATCTACAATCGGTACTATTAACTGAATAATGAAGATGTGAAAATGGCCATCTAGTGATAACGTAAAACTTTTACTTTAATTAAAAAGAACACTTATTCCGTTTCCCGTAATCCATGTGACCCGAATAGCGTTCGACGGGTATTAAAATACTTACGGTTAACTAAAGTAAAGGGTGCCGTCAAAGACATTTTTATTGAACTGCGGAACTTTATGACTGGAATAGAATTCCAAATGCTAGCTTGTGAAAATGTGTGAAAATGCGGGTAGTGTTATGTATTAAAATTAGTCTCAAATCGAGCACCGATGGTCGCTTAGCGTAATGGTTAACACACTTGGTCTACATTCTAAGGACTCGGGTTCGAACTCCAGAACGATTTTTTCTTCTCAATTTTGGATATTTCCCCCTCTATATTTTGGTTTAAACTAGTCATTTGCCTATAAATCCTAGGCCAGTGAGAACTCGTCGTTTACATGGGAACTGATTTACTGACGGTGAGGATTAGATTTATGTTACCGGTTAGGATTTAGTGTTTATTGTGCATGTGAAGTTTGTATTCGGTAAAATGGAATAAGTCTCTACTTAGTTTGTGAGGCTGAAAGTTTCAAAATGGCTGATTAAACGAGTGGGACTCGAAAAGATTTATGGCCGCTTGGCAAGTACTTCATGTAGCTGCACAAACTGTCCCAAACCCTTATAAAACCCTGACCCTACATTTAAAAAACACCCTAACCGTCAGCAACGGGTGCTCACTAATTCAGGGTATTTAGAGGTAGTCACTAATTTTGGGTGTTTTAGAGATAATCACTAATTAGGCTATTGTCAGAGCTACATGAAGTAGTAGCCGGCCGCTTTCCTACACCATTTTGGAAAATTCACGGTCAATCGAAAGCTGGGACGAGTCTCCTGTACGTACATCAGTGACCTCCCTCGAGTACTTTAGTGACCCTCTATACGTACATATGGCGGCCTACTGTGCTTCCTTATAAGGAAGTCGTACGATAGACACTTCTCGATTTTTCCGTCTTCCGATCTGATCAAATTTAACCGAGTGCATTCAGTGGGGTACTATTGTCTTTATGTAACATTCTCTATATTTGTAAGGTGTAATATTCAGATTGATTGGTAACTCACCTTTTTCGCGTAGAAAATAATGAAGAACTTCACGCATCCCATCAAGGGTAACAATGGACTGAACCACATCCCAATCCTTCAAGAAAGATTGAACACTCGTTTAGTTTTACCGAGGAGTTAAGAAAATGGATATGTAAGTATCGACGCGGTAACTAAATTGCGCGAGTACCTTTGAAGCTACCTGGAATACTTACCATATTAGGCACTGGCCGTACACTAGTTCCAGTACATTCTGTGGAATACTAAATATTGGACGGCCAATTTTCTGCCCCAGATTGATACGAAGACTCGCGTGCTCTGCGACGTACCTTCAAGAGAAAGAGGACCAAACATTGTTACGAAAAAAAACAATTTCATCGAAAGAATGGGGGTGATAAAACCAATGTTTCTAAAGCCTCCTTTAAGGCGCATTTCTGGGGACATATTCCGTGTATTCGGAAAAGGAAATACGTCAACACTCAACCCAACTTGTTCACATTATCAAATACACAAAATAAGGAACGTACTAAAAGTAGCACCTATACTTTCCATAGTCTGGAAGCGAGATATGTGCAGGACTTCGAGGTATTCTAATTTCAGAATAGCCATAATAGGTCTTAACTTGCCCTTAGTTTGTTCCCCATCCCCTATCGTGTCTAAAGTGGGCAATTGAGAGCGCGCGTACTGGTTACCGTGACCGTGGTCAGAGATAGGAAAACGTCGCCCGCTCCCGGAACCAATCAGATGGCAGGAAATCCGCCAGTTCGCGCACGAAGAAATAAGGAGTTAATTTTGAATATCTAGATTACCTTCTTGGCGTATGGTAGGCAACCACTACTACCACCACCACGATGAAGTCCATCCATATTAACTTGTACATCTCAGCTGCGATCGCGTTCTCCCAACACTGAAAACATATAGTCTCAATGTATGGACACACGCTGCAACATTACCGGCAACAGCGACATTGCAGCATGTGTGTTGATTGCCATATCGTTGTTTTACACGACAAGTATTTTGGGTACGGCATTCCTAATTATTTCGTACGCGTGGCAAACTTTTTGGCACAGCACACCTGGTTTTGTGGTGTAAATGGAAATGTTGTGAGTACGCATGCCCGAAAATCTAGGGCTGCTTAAACCCTGTGAATAGGTAGTCTAGACTCGCCTGTTTGAAGTGGCGTGCCCTGGTTAAGAGTGCCGTTCTCAAAATGATTGTCGTGTAAATGTTTATTAACATTTGCAGTTCAACTAAGTTCGCTCTTTTGTTGCACTGGAAGCTGATTTGAATAACAATGGTATTGACATTTGTTTGGTGTCAGAAACGCATCTTAAACCTATTGTTCCCGATGCTGTTGTTGGTCTTTCGAACTACTTCATATACAGAGGGGACAGGAATTGGCTTGACCGTGATCTGCGAAATAAAGGTGACGTAGCAGTTTAGGTTAGGAATAATATCACAATTGTCGACGTCTACCGATCTAATATATACGAACTCTCACCGCTCTATTGCCCACTGGACATCGAATGCTCGTCTGTGGAATTTATCACCCTCCTAAACAGTAAATATCTTGAAGGTGATTTGATGAACTGCTTAATTGACATTGTTGATAATGTTCTGGATAAATATCCTTATACCGTAGTAGTGTGCGGTGAAGATCTGAATCGCCTGGAATTGGATCGTTTGCAAACTTTGTCAGGATTGAAGGCACTAGTTGACTTTTCTACAAAAGGTGAATCAGGTTTGGATAATTGTATCACTAATTGTCCGGACCTCTTCGGCAAATGTTACCCGATCCAAGTGTTAATGAAAACAGACCACTGAGGTGTGATATTACCACAGGGAGTTCTAACTTATATTTAGTTTTTTGAGAGAAGACGCACTCTTTTCACAAGAATAGTGCGCGGGACTTGGGCTTAATCACCGCGCGGGACGAGGGAATCTCGAGGCACCACGGGAGGGAAAGCGAGGTGATGGTTTGATTATCACCGTACGATATATGGAACGGTAGTAAAATTACAGAAAATCGAAAATATGGAAATCAGAAACAGCGCTCCACGATTACAGAATTCAAACTTTTTTCGGTTCGGTTATGGTTAGAATATTGTTTATAGCGATATCTAAGTGTTTGTTTCGTTGAATCGGATTTTAATAGGTATATTTTTCAACAGTTGTCTTTGCCGTTTTATTAAAGACTATATACTATATATATATATATATCAAAGAATAAACTTCAGTTGTAATCGCCGAAAAGAAACCTGAAAGAAACTGTCGCAGCTGGAAATGAAGTTCCAGTTCTAAAAAGGATTCAAATTTGGTAGTGTGAGAGGCCCATATCTGTCTAATATTTTCCTTAATGACCTTGAAATAGGTCCAGAATCAGAAACCGCTCTAATGGGCTATTATCACAGTTCGGCCATCTTGGATAAAACAATAGTTTTGGCCCCGGTAGCCTCGCACTGGTGTGTTTCAGAACGAGTTTACCGGACGAAAACAAAGGTTTTATTCTCCTGGGACTCAACATGGCCGCCGCGTGCTAAAACGCCAACGATTCCACAACCATTGTACCTAATGGAAAGACGGCTGTGGTTACGCTGCAGAAACTGTTAACTATTTCATGAACTGGACGAAAAATAACTAAATGTTATGTAACCCTCAAAGTGTAAGAAAGGGCAATCGGATATTTGCACTAGAAATATTCCTCAGTGCAATGAGCTTCCTATTCTTACAGACTGTAAGTTTACCATTCAATTTATTTTATGAATAAGCTCCACGGAGCTCATAATTGTTTGTACATCCTACAAAGTTTGAGGAAAGAGGGACTTGATCAAAGCTGAAATTGATCATCTTGTTAATAGTATCGTAATTCCTGAGGTAACTTATGGACTACTCGTCTACGGATCGTCTGATGCTGACCTCACTATTATAAAGTACTTCCTTGATAGATTTGCATTCATAACACATCAGAGAAGTGTGATAAACGTATTTTTAAGAGGATCTGTAAACAGGAACTGCATCCGCTTAGGAAATTCATGCCTCGAATTAAGCCTTCCTCTATCAGACTTAGAAAAAGTAGTTATCAATGGTCCAAGGTTAACACTGAACGCTATAAAAATAGCTTTGTAAATAGAATAATATTTAAGTATAACCTTGCTGTGTGATCCACTTAGGTCGGTAGATTTATTATTCACGTAAATTTTAGAATAGCGATACTTACTGCCACGTAATCCATTGTCATTAATGTGTCAACCAGAGATCCATTGGTTCCTGACACAAAGCGGCCTTTTGAAATCATGGTTGGTACATTAGAATAATAATTGTAATGTTTATCAACACGAACGTCGATGAAGACCTATTTTACAACTATCACTTTGGGAGCGCAATATTTGTCTTAGTTTTTTATTGTAAATGTTTGTACCGCAACTCAAAATTAAACACTTTTGTATGAGGATAGGCAGTAATGGTGTTTGTCGCGTTCGTTATTCCATCTTCAAACAGTATCAACCATTTCCTTTTATGTAATGGTCCAGATAAGAACTGTAGTAGAATCCATTGTTCTGCGGCAATGAGCCTCCCCCACATACGATTTTGCTTGAATATGCCTGAAGTGCTTTAGGAGGTATCTACAGTCCAAACTACGTCTCTAAAATAAAGTATTTTTTCTGTGAAAACGCAGAGAAGCCACCATCCAGCCAATCGGATAGAGAAAACAAAGGATTTTTCAATCGAAAATTTGAGAACTTTCCCCAAACACGATATTCTTCGAAATTAAACCATAGTTAGTTTGATCAAAAATAAATTCAAACCACCAAAAAATATGGAATGAAAATGCATTATTTCGATGGGTTTCTATTGAATTTATAAGTATCAACCAATGAAATTACGAGAAAGAATAATAGAAAATTAACACCTTTTAACATTCCTTGCCGTAGACACTACAGTTCTTATCTGGACAATTACTTAAATGACAGTTTATTCTCCCGAAAATATCGAGCTTCAACATTATTCAAATTATCCGCTTCTATATATGAATGCCGTCAATGTTAGCTCTTTCGGGGTTAAGGAAGGGACTGGGAGCGAGTGTCAAAACTTAATCTGATTTAGAAATGAACCCCATCACAAGAAATATCACACTCAAATTAGTACGTTTACCGAGTTCAAAATACGAATCTCAATAGCAAGCTTTCAAAAATCGCAAAAATAAGAGACATTTTTATTATGAAACCAATCTTCCCAGAAATCGGTAAACTTACAAATTTTAGTGTGATCTTTCTTGTGATGGAGTTCATTGCTTAATCAGATTGATTTTTGATACTCGGTCTCAGTCCTTTGCTTAACTCCCAAATGGCTAATATGAAGGTGGTGAGAGTGTAAACAACGCAATGCATGATGGGTACCTACCAGCATACAGGTCGTGTTGATTTTCTTATACAAAGAAACCATAAGCACCGCAACAGACGCCAGCTTGAGCAAAACAGTCCTGGATATATATAACAATACATTTGACCGTGAGTTTAAAACTCTAGTAACAGAAATCGAGAAAGAAGATTCCCGTTACGTTTGGGCTTTCTGTGGTACGTGTTACCACAGGTATCCCATTCTCACCTTGCAAGATCTACGTTTACTCTGACCCGCGGGTTCCAGTCCTCCAGTTGTGACAGGAAGTAGAATAAAGCGGGTAGAACCGAGTTGAGTAAAGACAGAGTTAAAGACAACGCGTAACTCTTTAACAATGAATAAAATGGGGTCTTCTTTGATTGACTTGTCTGGGGTGTTCCTTGAGCAGTCTAGGAAGGAATGAAACAAGTGTACTATGGTTACGATCTTAGTAGAGTACATCTCGTATGAGTATCGTACCCGTACTGTACTTTACTGTATCGTAACTCTGTCATTTGATTGCATCAGAAGAACATAACAATGGGAAACCATGTCAATGTCACTATACATTCCGCTACGGTGACCGTGCCATAAGTCTTGCCGTAACCCACTGAATTTCTAACGGGACACATAAACAACCATAAGAGGCTGATCAAAGCCAAAACCCGGCTAATTCGCAGATCGAATCGGAATTTAGCGTGTTGGTTTTTGTGGAGGGAGGGAAATCGGACATATGGCACCACGTCCGGGGATCGAACCTGGGCCACAGAGGTGAGAGGCGAAGCACTTAATCACGGCGCCACCCCGGCTCCCCATCCACTCATACGAAATCCCTTGTAAATCAGGGTTTAAAGTAGCAAAGATGGGTACTTGACCAATACTTAAAATATATATAAAGTAAGGTAAAGTAACAAAATCAAATGAATAAAATGATTAACACGGGGAAAATCCTACCATTTACAATCTTTGAAGAAGTATGTAAAACGATTCTGAACTCTGTAAATTTGTACATTTATAGATATTTGTCTGTAAAATTTCAAAAGAGAAAATCTGTAAAAGCATATGTTGTAGGCATTTATAACAGTTTAAAATGCTCAGTTGTAAAATGTCTATAAACGTACAAATTTACAGAGTTCAGAATTTACAAGAGAAGTTTTACATTTTACAGATATTTTACCGAGACTTTTTACCTAGTTCTTCAAGTCTGCAAATGGTTGGTTTTTCCAGTGTAAATTAACTAAAGGTTAAATAAAATGAAATTAATAACTGGAATAAAACGCCGATAAAAAAGTAAAATATAAAAACAAAAGTAAAGAAATTAGCGTAACCTAAAGAATGCTTCCTCTCCCCCAGCCACCACACATGCTAAGTTTAAAGTATATATAAGGTCAAATATGTTTATCATTAATATCGATTCTATATCACGTGAATAGTTGACTAGTAAAATATTTCTCCATTTGAGTGCTGCATCCTTGAGTTGTAGAGGTTTCTATTTATAATATATTCAAGCCGGTGACGTAAATTCGGTCTTCATTTATTATACAAAAACATACTGGTAGAAATAGATTGACCTTTTGTAAACATCTATGTTATATTTGAAGGTCATATCAGTGATTCTACCAAATATGTTGTCAAAATCAGTAACCGGTTTCATTCACAAGGAAAAAGAAATGAAAGTAAATTCCCGAATTCACGTCAAATTTACGTCACATTATTAGCATATTGGAAATAGAAACCCCTATAACTCATAAACGCAACACTCAAATCAAGAAATATTTTAATATTCAACTATTTACTTGTTGTAGAATCGATATTAATGATAAAAAATTTTTGACCTTATATACACTTTAAACGTGAGATTGTCGGTGTTGAATAAAATCGAGTCAATAGGTTAGTAAGTTCTTGTTTCTGGACTTTCCTTCCAGTTTGTAGAAAAGATTGGTGACAGGTGAGTTGGTCTTTATTGAGCAATGTTAGACAACATTCAACTCTTATGATGCTCTTATGAGACAGCATAACTTAAAATATCCATGTTTTCCGTGATTGACCTCTTTTTAGAATATGCAATAACTGAGAATGAAGAACATGATTTTTTAATAGTTTAATGACAGCATCTTATTATACTAATTTCTATAATTAGGAACAAAGCACTGAATCGTCTGGAGAACTATCACGTGGTCTGAAATGGGCAACAAATAGGCAAGCTGAATGGGTCTATTCACTCTTTTCACCTGGTGGCCATCTTGGATTCAAAGCGAGGCAATCCTTTGTTTTTGCCAGGTGAACCTCACTTTGACTATCCCTCACTACGAGACTGACCTGGCAAAAACAAAGGATTGCCTCGCTTTGAATCCAAGATGGCCACCAGGCGAAAAGAGTGAATCAGTGGACTTTAGTTGAAAGCTTAAAATATGAAGGAAGTCCTGTGTTAAGAGTTTAGATTTCTTAATTTAACATCTTAGTGAAAGAAAGTTTCTTACATCTCTTAAAATTAAAGAATTACATCAATTTTCTTCTTTTTCCTGCCCGGAGAGTGACTTGAACTCGAGACCTAAGAATCGAGAGTCCGGCGCCTTATCAATTTGACCATGAATATTTTTTGTTAAAGAAGTGCTTCTTTTTTTAAATTTATAACTAAACTATCTGGGAACAGTCGGACTTTAAAAATGGAGGAAAATTACCGGGAACTGAGAAACTACGCGAATAGAGCCAATTTTACTGAGATAGGAACAAGTCCCGGCCGTACAAGGAAACCCACATGAAATTACATAACCTAGCATTCCGCGCCGTATCTAGAAAGCGTTTAGGCTCTGTTCTCTGTCACGGCTTATAGGAATTTTCATAGATATTTGTAATAAAGAATTCCCCGAAAGCACTTTTGTATTCTTAGACCTTAGCATTATTAAGACCACTGAGAAGACTTGAGCACTCTCAATCCTAGATAGGTCGACTTGAAAGTATTCAATTAGGTTGAAACTTCTAAACACTTAAATACCGGACTAATATAGCTATTTGTAATAACGAATTCCTCAAAGCACTTTTATATTCTTAGACCTTAGCATTAAGACCACAAAGAGGAATAAGCACTGAATCCTAGAATCGAATCCTAACTCAATCCTAGCGACTTAAACGTGCCACAGAGAAAAAAAAACCTTCAGCTTACTTTATACCTGACGGAAACGTAAATACAAGACTCACTCAAAGATTTGTCATCTAGACGTTCGACCGTTACCTTAAGAGAGAATTGTGCTGCCATGAAAATAGCCCATCCTGCGGCAATGGAGAGACCCAGCACGACTACGTTGATCGTGATGCGGATAGCATAGATCTTGATCGTCTCGTTGCGTGTTCGTTTAGCCAGATTGGCTAATCTCAGGTCCTCAGCTAGATCAGCCTGGAAAAAAAAGAGTTTAGAAGTTTTGTTTTAGTAATTTTTGATAATATTTATCGAAGCGTGACGATACTTGGTGGAGAATATCTTAGAACAAAATTGCAAAGGTTTTGTGTCACGGTGAGGGGCCTTTATATTAGCTGTCCAAGCTGGACATAGTTATTTTCAGCGATTTTCATATAAACTGACGAACCTCGTATACTTATGATATGGTTAAAATCAAAGGAAATATGCAAACCTAAAATGACTAACAACTGTGTATTGGGATAGGGCGCGTTGTTTTGTGACATAATCTCGATATCTGTTGGGACATATTCTGGATATCTGTTGGGACATATTCTGGATATTCCAGCTATAATTCCGGAAAAGGATTACACCAATAAAATAAAGAGGTTATTACACGGAAAGTTTTGTAATACGGCTGGATATTTTTACGAGTCAGTTTCATTTTTTTGGGCCTGAAAGGCGAGAAAAGATAAAATTGACGAGTAAAAATTCCCAGCCGTATTACACAACTCTTCGTGTAATAAATTGTTTATTATACGACAGCTAACACGAACAAAAAAAGGTTTGTTTTCGCTTACCTTACTGCTCTGTTTGACAAGAAATCTCGAGAGAAGAAATCTCTCATCCTCAGTTGAAGACTTGAAGTCCAATGTTGGGGGCGGGCGCGCATTAAAAAGTTTTTTCGCACGCTAACACTGATTGGCTGTTACTCAAACAGCCCCATTTCGATTGGCTTGCGCGCTTACAAAACCTTTTAAGTGTTGAATAAACCTGTGCAAACCTGTTCGCGACCCGTGTAATACTGTCTCATATTTGCACTCGTTTTAGCCCGTATTTGCACTCGAAAACGCCAAGCTTATATTATCAAACAAAAATAGTAATTCCTAAATGATGTATTAATAGTGACGACTGCTTTCTACATTTCTGGAGATGAATATCTGCACGATTTCGAGGTATTCTGATTTTGGAATACGGTAGCCGGAATACGTCCCAAAAGTACGTCTCCAAGGAAAATAGTGAAAAATCCTTTTAATCAAACATTGAAGCAGGGGGAGTTTAACTATTTGTAGCCAATAAACAGCCAGCAATCGAACACTTGACTCCATATAAGCGCAGTGCCATGATATAGTACCTTTGAGAGGGAGTTTCGAGGGTGAAACAGGGCAGAATACAGCACCGACTTTTAACTTACCAACATCTCGTTGTAAAAGCTCTTTTTCTTCAAGTCTGCCGCTAGTTCATCAGCAATACACATGTCCCAGCCACCAAACACTTTGTTGGCGTAGCTATTGTAGTGCTTTATACCTTCCTTCACGTAACTGTCCTCAACAATACTGGACGCACTGTTAGGAAAAGAAAAACATTGTCACGAAGCTGTTCACTGAAGTTTGTATGTTGTCACCAGAAGAGCCATGTGCGGTCTGAGTGTCTTCGATGCTCTCTCGTGAAATATTCTGGTAAAAGTATACCAACGCCCGCCAGTCATTATTAACACAATGGGTCGCCAAGGTGCTTAAGGACACTCAACCTCGAAGAAAGATTTGTATCCAAGGCAGTACGTAGCCAACAGGTGATCAGGTTTCGTAGCGTCCTCTAGATTGGAATCTGAGAAACACAATGTTATATCATGCAGCTCTACAATAAGCAGCATTTACTAAATTGATGTGAAATTGATGTATACCCGTGCCACTTATTCAGTGTCAATAGGTCAATCAGTATTAGAAATATCCGAAATAGTAGAAAATATTCCAAAATGGGCCGGTAAAATCCTGTCCGCCTTCTCAGTATTCAGCGGAAGTGATGTCATACACTTAACAGGACAACATCGCGGCGCAAAATAGTGTGCATAAAAAAGTAGCCAACCTCGCAAAGATAAGTATAAATTTCTTCTTATGTACGTGAAGACGTTTTTAGTAGAAATATGCCTCCAGGCGTTGTATTCTGCAGGCGAGTGTATGACATCTGACTTCCGCTGAATAAACCTTTGTTTGAAGCTGAACAAAGGGAACGGCCTCAAGCAATGGCGGACGCTTAGATTCAATATTCAGAGCTAAAAAAATAAGACTTCTTGTCGTTGTATCGAAAAACAATTTGAACTGGTAATATTATATCAACTCTTCTTTATGAATATGGAAAAACATTTATATGTCAAAATTTTATCATAGTGGCACTTTAACGGTGGGGCTTGAACTACGGTGTTTCAAATAAATAATTGCTTTACTCCTCAACTAGGCTCGAGTGTATACTTTTCTGGTGTTTCCGACAGATCCAGTTATCTTTCTTCCCAAAATTAAGAGAGAGAAAAATATGATACTTTACGTATTTAAAATAGAGTTTTTGAGCTTTCGAATAAATATTTCTTAAAGTGCTATAACCCCAAAAAATATATTTTTTAGATCGATTCTGTATAGCGCCCTGACTAAGAATTCGAAAAAATAGAAGCGAGAAAACTAAACTTCGACGATTTTAGTGGCGTCAAAGTTAGGGAAAACATCTATTTTGGGCTCCCTGTTTCCAGTTGAAAGTCAGCGCGAGTCTTGGTGAGGGCCTGGAGTTGTTACGTCAATCGGACATCATTTTACTACAACTACCAGAATCATTTGCACGGTTTCTTTTGTTCCTTTAATTTAGACCATTGGCTTGCTATTCTCAAAGGAGTTGGAAAATCTGAATAAGGAAAGATTCAAAAAGGAAAATGTTTTATTATAGTCTAATCAGTATGAAATAAACTCCATCGAGTGCACATCGAAATGAGTAAATTTACCAAGTTTGGTGATATTTCATTGGATATTTACCATGTGGTGAGTTTTCAAGAGTTGCAGAAATAAGAGATGTTTGTATAGAATAGGAAGGACGCCTTACTACGTGCACGTCACAGGTCACTAGTCTCCAGGCCCCCAAAGGGACTTGAAAACTGACGGCCTTATTAAATGACATGTCTTGTAATCCGACATGTAATTTTGGTCATATTCAGAAAAAGAAGTGTTAATGATGTGTACAGCGAGATACAGAATATTCCGCAATGCAATCAGTTAAAAATTATAGGAGTGACATTCCAATCAAACAACCGATTTGACGCCCATGTTAAAGAATTGCCAATAAATGCCTATACGTAATACGTAGCCTCAGAAAAGAGAACTATAGCGCGACAAAAGTTGACTATCTTTTTAGATCAATAGTTATGCCTGAAATATGTTACGCTTTATCTGTGTATGGTGCCTCTATACCAGAGCTCACAACTATTCAGTGCCTTTTGGACCGCTGCCATAAAAGGCGCTATTTGTGTGATCCTGTTAGTATTTTAGACACCGTTTAACGAAACTTGACCTCCGCATTTATAAAAAGACCAAATGCACTATTAAACACTCACTGCAGGGGTAGCAGCAGTAGTAGCAGCAGAAGCGGTAGCAGTAGCAGTAGCAGTATTAACGTTATTATTTACTTGCGTCAACTTCATCTGGTTGAGCTTGAGTCCGGGATGGACAAGTCTTAGAAAGTGATATGTGCTTGTACAATATTTGTGATGTGTGATGAAGTCAATAATACAGAGATAATCCTATCCTGACATAGAGATCAAATAAGAACATTGTGAGCACTCACCTCCAGAGAGTGATGAGGAGAACGAAGAGAAAACAAACACCACTGACGACGAAATAGGCGAAAGGCATGTTATAGAAGGTATTGTTAGGGATGATCAGGATCTTGTCTGAGTAGCTGCCATAGAACATCAACGTGTTGTTAATCCAGCCCTGAAAATGAAAAAGAACAAAACAGAATGGAAATATCAATAATTTCATATAAACTATATTCATAACTGAAAAGCCCTGTTGTTCTCCCAAGTTTTTGGATAAAGTTTTCATAGATTTGCTTATCGACTGGGCTTGTGCTTCTGTTAAATTTCATATCCTAGAACTCGTGTTACAATACTTTTAAGTATTAAAATCACTAGGGCTAAGACGAAATAATAAACCAGAGAAAGGTGAACAAAGGCAAGTTAGTTGCTCAGTAATAACTGTCAGCGTTATTTTTTTCTTGAAATATTTAGGAACTCTGTTACTTTATTTAACGCTTGCAAGACATTTTAAGAGCACTAAAGTATTAGTCTTAAGTTACTGAAATGTTTTTTCCAACAGGGTATTAAGTTAAGAACTGAAAGTGTCAAATCCCTGTCCTGATAGGCCCGGTGTCGCAGCGTTTATATCAGCAACCCCCACCCCTAACCAAAACCCAACCCCAAACGAATATTTCCAGGTAAACAACGAGTTCTCAGTTAGCTATTATAGTTATTAAGGGTTCACAGGTAAACGACGGGTTGTCGCTAATCTAGGCCGCTAGATTTCTCAGGCAAACACTAGCCGAAACGCTAACCTCTAAATCTAACCCGATAAACCCTAACCACATTCCAAAAACTAACCCTAAGCGGAAGCCTAGCGGAATTTACAATTATCTAGACGACCATATTCAAGTGCAGGAATACAATGATTTCAAGCACTTCTATTAAACCTTAGCCAGAATTTCAGCCGTCTCCTCTGGTTCGTTCCTCCCGAGAGAGACGTCTGAATCCAATAGCCGATAATGCCGTCCAGTGACGTCACTACCTGAAAACCTGGTAGTGATCTTTGATTGGTTCATATTCTATAATTTCGCATAATTATCATAATTAACTCATCAGAGAATTAGAAGACGGCAGGATTCACTTTGGACTCGTGATTGTTGTTCGTTGAGTTTCAGTTGAGTGATTGTCTTTGGCAAAGACCTTGAATTCGTAAGGAAAGCATCTGGAAATGGATTGAAAGTGTCCTGCACAATAACCGGCCGACTGTCCTGTAAACATGTACATTTTATTCTGTCGCGTCCGCGGGGTTGTTGATAATCGATAATTTGTTCACACTCGCAGTGGTAAAGAATGTCGCTACTCTCTTCAAGGAACTGTTCTTTCCTGTAAATGAGTCTTCGTATTTCTTCGAAAATACTCCATTATCCTTTCATGTGTTTCTACTTTTCTGTTGCATCATTTGCATAGGTAATATCTCGTACGTAGCTGTGTCGATTCTAACGGCAGATCGCGCGACAAAGATCAACGGAAAGACAAAGATCAACTGTACTTTGCCTCCAAATATAATATAACGATTTGGTGCTTCGAAAAGGTTTTCACAACGTAAGAGGCACTTGAGAAGCAAATAGGATGGAGATATATATATATATATAGCTAAGGCTTTTATTTTGGCCGGCATGATCTCAAATAATTTCTCAAGGCGAGCGATGGCTTTGTTTTGGTGACCCACGAACTCTTTCTACCGCCGTGACAGTGCTATTTGCATAAATGAAATTGTTCATCCGCCTTGACGTCACTGGACGGCATTATCGGCTATTGGATTCAGACGTCTCTCTCGGGAGGAACGAACCGGAGGAGACGGCTGAAATTCAGGCTAATTAAACCTATGAACTTCCTGTTACATATGTAAGAACTACGATGGTGCCTGATTCTATTTTTAATATCTTTTGAAAGTAAAGTGCTGTTTTCAGATACTTTCGATCACATGATGTGCAAACAATATTTTCTGAGGCCTACAATCAGCGAGGAAAACATTCTCGACCCCAGACCCTTCTCTTATTTCTTACTGCGCATGCTCGACGAAATCGTAAGGCTCTGGGGGTTGTAGCCAAAATCTGGCTACAGTCCTCACAGCGCATGCTAAAAAAATGGCGGACAACTAGATGTTTGAACTGGCGTTAGAGGTTGTTATTAGAAAGGCAGGGAAAGACTGTATTTTCAATAGTTAGTTTAGGTAATCAAATGGGGACGAGTGAAATTAGGGATAAATTTCACGCGTGTTTGTCAAAATCGAAGTAATGTCCGCTTCGGCGTCACTATTTGATTACCCATTAATATTATGGAGAGCAAATTACGATCCAGAAAAACATTATTTCAAGCGCGCGTAGGCAGCGTTAATTTGAAATTTCACATGTTGAAATTAGGGATTAATTTGTCCTCTATGGTATTAATATTGAAATTTTCCGGTTACTTGGCGAAATTATTTGGCCTAACTTCAGACACACTTGTGTTCGTCCGACATTTTGCTTTCTCCCTTCAAATGCAAATAAATTAATTACGCACGCACGAGTGCTATGTCGTCATCTGTATTCTTTTATAAAACACCAATCAGGGCTCTCTAAATTCTGGAGTTTCCCACAGCCTTACGATTTCGTCGAGCATGCGCATTAAGAAATAAGAGAAGCGTCTGGGGTCGAGAATGCGAGGAAAATTGAACTGGTAATTAATGACATACATAACTAATTAGGAGGCGTTTTTCAAAATCACAGGCCTTGCGGGTATGCAGGCGTTCCCCTCTCCTCCCCTCTCCTCCCCTCTCCTCCCCTCTCCTCCCCTCCCCTCTCCTCCCCCTACTTCTTTTTTGTCCTCGTCCGAGTATATTGCGATTTCCCAAATAAAACGCCTGCATTGGCTACTTTGTCTACTACATATCCCTGAGTTACGTTAAACACCGGGCATCAAACGCATCCCATATTTTAAAGCGTCGCTCAATGACAACGAATGATGAAACTGACAAACACAGGCGACACGGGGTGGGCGTGAGAAAACGCGGCGACCCCAGCACCAAGATATGTAAAAATGACGAGAACAAATAATGTTGCATACCACTCCTTGCATGAAGTCGCTCACAAGTGTCCCAACATTTTTATTGGAGTAATTCGGCACTACTCGTTTCATTGCGCAGCCTTTTTTCTGCTCTCTCGCTAATGTGTTCGCTCCGAAGAAGCCAGGGACGTCTCTCCGTGTGAGCGACAAACCAGTAACGGAGATAGAGCGAGGTGAGGTTTGATTCAATGCTGCTGAAGTATTAAGCGCACCTAGGAATTTAAGAGAACAGTTGCAAATGGTAAACACATGTACAATGATGATTAGAGACGTCTCGCGAGCTCCTTTTTCTTTTACAATTGATTACGTTGATTGAAACTCTGAGATAGAAAACACTGTTCACCATACCCCGTTTTATTGGTGTTTATACCTTTTTTTTTTTTACATTTTATTATAAACGCCTAGTTCAAAAAGGTTGTCCGATCGAACGCAGCAAGCACTTTCTGCTTGTAATCAATTTATTCATACGTGCATGTGGTCAGTGTATTTTACCGAAATTGAAGACTGCAGAATGAAGTTGTGTACTGATGTTTGCGGCTATGATCAGTAACAGTGCGTGTAAAAACTATGGAAAATTATATTGTTCAGTGGCAATAGAGGCTTTTGGCGGGGCAGAATTTCCTGGTTTCCGTACAGAACACACATCAACCTTAAGTCATTCTCAACCCCAGACCCTTCTCTTATTTCTTAATGCGCATGCTCGACGAAATCGTAAGACTCTGGGTAACTCCAGAATTTAGAGAGCCCTGATTGGTGTTTTATAAAACAATACAGATGACGACATAGCACGTGCGTGCGTAATTTATTTATTTGCATTTGAAGGGAGAAAGCAAAATGTCGGACGAACACAAGCGTGTCTGACGTGAGATCAAATAATTTCGCCAAGTAACCGGAAAATTTCAATATTAATACCATAGAGGACAAATTAATCCCTAATTTCACGCGTAATTTGTAATTTCACATGTGAAATTGCAAACGCCGCCTACGCGCGCTTAAAATAATGTTTTTCTGGATCGTAATTTGCTCTCCATAATATTAATGGTAATCAAATGGGGACGAGTGAAATTAGGGATAAATTTCATGCGTGTTAGTCAAAATCGAAGTAATTTCCCGAGCCGCTTCAGGTAGATTTTGACAAATGAACACAAGTGCAAGTTACCTATTCCAACTATTGAAAATACAGTATTTCCCTGCCTTTCTAATAACAAACTCTAACGCCAGTTCAAACATCGAGTTGTCTGCCATTTCGTTGCTGGAGTTTTGAGCATGCGCTGTGAGGACTGTAGCCAGATTTTGGCTACAACCCTCATTTACATATCTGGAGTTTCCCAGAACCTTACGATTTCGTCGAGCATGCGCAGTAAGAAATAAGAGTACGGTCTGGGGTCGAGAACGAACCTTAACTAAGACATAACCCATAACTTTGGCATTTATTGTCGGTTTCCAAAATCCATGCTCGGTTTTGTGGAGAACGTGGTCAACAACATTTTAACTGGAATAAGTTGGGTGTTTAGTGAAAGCGCGCTAAATGTTTAGGATTTTCAGAAACAGGAAGTGAAGAAATTAACGCATGCGCAAAAGTGCCTGTTTTGTAGTCGTGAAATAGTCGCAGAACTGTTGTTGCAGTAAAGTCTACAATAAATAGTCGAACAGGATGTGCATTTTCTCCTATTTCCTCCAACAATGGCCAGTTTTGGGACTTGGCTGAATACTCCAGTCTGCAATGAGCTAGCTTGATTGTCTGCTATGAGCTTCGGACTGTGTGGAGTACATGCCAGGAACCAGGAGCCCATTACCAGGAGCGTCCATATAGTCAGCGTATGACCGGTTTGAGCTATTTTTAGAACATGTTTCCCGGGTAACTGCCTTCTGACTCTGCTGCGATCGTGCATATGCTTGCCGAAATTATCGAGATTAAGAATGATCTATTGTTCTTTGAGGTCATTGTGCTGACTATGGTTTGATTGGATTTCCAAAGTGTGGGCGCGCACGTGAACTCCCGTCAGATCTGTTCTAAATATAGCTCAATCCGGTCATACGCTGACTCACAGACTTAGTATAGGAGATGGACGCTCCTGGTAATGGGCTCCTACAGGAACCCATTTCGCGGCAAACCGAAAAGCCAATAGAAATCAAGCTAAAATTAGACCGAGATTCGACAACTTTCACTTGAAGTTTAATCTCGTGGCGTTCACAACAGTTTGTTTTCCGACATCAAAAATACTTGTTTTAAGGATGAAAACTTACCTGTATTTTAATTAGTTGCACTGAGATTCAATCACAACTTTACCATGAACCTGAAAGCATTATCTGGAGACAAAAGTGTGCATGTTTGTGGAAGATTTGAGTGTGAAAACCTGCCTGTCGAAAATCACTTGACTTCTCAGTTGAGTGGCCGTACTTTTCTTCGTGTTTTTAGAAGCCATGTTCTCGCTGGAAGCAGTCATTTTAGCTTCTGTATCTGTGAGAACTTTAGATATTATTTACTAGATGTTCTTTCAATTTATCAACAGTGGAAAGAGCTCGGCTACATCGGAGAGTCCGATACAAGTTTGCTTTCCCATTCATCGGCTTTCACTCATCACTGTGTTGGCGCGGGTGCCGTACGCTTGCCGTTACTTTTTTACTCGATACAAATTATTAATTATTTCCCTTTCTCTAGGTTCAAGTACAGTTAGGCGCCTATCGAGTTCAAAATTATCGGATTGAGATTCTTGTCAAGTATTATTTTCTACCAAGCTTTTCATTTTCCAGCGACAAAAGCACCCAACTACTAGCTTGTTCCGACTTTTGAACACTTTACTTCATTCATTCATGAAAACCTTTCAGGTAAACCACGAACATAACTTACAAACGTGTAAATATTAAAACGATCGGGTGGCCGGTGGACACGCATAAAACAAACCTGAGAAAACAGCCGACTCATATCGTTTTCTCAGGCTAGCTTACTGACCGGAAGTTAAAATCGCATCTGCTCCTGCGAGCATAGAAATGGTGTTGCATAGCAACGGAATATGTCAACGGGCCCTTACGACTACTTCCCTTTTGTGCAAAACGATTTCGTCCAATCAGAAGAGCTCAAAATAATAACCAAGAAAGCTATGTTTCCCACATAGAATTTTGGTCATATTAAATTATGAGCGCTTCACTACTGACAATTCAAATCTGTAAAAAAAACTGGGAGAAAATAATATTCTTGTTAACGTTTTCGTGGATTTTGGTGTTTAAGCCAATGAGGTGGAGAAATGAAACAATACGCAGTTAGTACCTTAGTTTCTGCATTCCTTTGATGTTGGACTGCCGAGTTCTCAGCCGAACGTTAACCTTTACTTAATTTGAAAATAACTTTATTCATAAGAACCAGAGGATTAGCTTGTTGCTTTTAAACGAACACTGAAAAGTAAGTATTAAAGTGACGATGTATTTAGCTATGCAGCTAATCGGGGTCACTAGTCCTACGATTTTACGTCCTTATCCGAGAAGACGTAAGGTCTAACCGTTTACTGTATTTTGTAAAGGCAGCACCTTCTACTCAGTTATTTTAAGACCCTGAGTGTTGAAGCGTTTTTGAAATAGTTGTTATCCTACGGATATACGAGTTTGATTCTTTTCCTAGGATAAATACCTTCTCGATAAAATGCTAGACACACACCGCGGCAAAATCTTGTGCACCGCTGGCTGAAAGAACGAAGGCTTTGGTTTCAAATACAAGTTTCCGAGGGCTTAAACTGTTTTAGTAACTAATTTTATAACTTAGTAATACCATGATCCCCTCGGTTTTATTTGTTGGTTCAGGAACATTTAATCTCTAAATTCCCTCATCAGCATGCATACTTGTTCTAATTTTATCTCATTCACATGCAAGGGGAAATTAGAAGGGCATGCACGCTGATGAGGAAACATTGAACTGTTCCTTGGCACACCGGGTTATGGCGCAATGCCTGTTAACTCTCTACCCTACCTATTTTACGGCTCAAGAAAGCTCTTCTCTTCATGTCTCAAACCCGCTTCTTCCATGTGGGATACTTAAAACCATAAACGTGACGTAATTAAACTCCATGTACCTTTGAATATTTAGTCAACCACATAATTGCATTGTATTTTAGTGTTATTCTTCTCAAAAAACAACACGCATGACACCAGGTGAAGCCAGGATCATTCAATCAATGGCGCTCAATCAAGCATAATAACAAAACGTTTTCGAAAGCAACACAACTTCGACGACTTTAGTTTAGGCAGATAAAACTTAACTTCTCAGAGTTTCTCCGTTCCTCGGTGATAATATTAGAGAGCTTAAGCAACGACGACGGGGACGGCAGTGACGACGGGACGTAGAAAGGTGTTTTCTCCCGAAATATGATGTTTACTATTTCCTTCGTTCGCCTTTAATTACTTTTCACATCCATATCTTCGAAAAATATGATAAGCATAGAGTTCCGTTCACGCCAAACGAAAAACGGAGTGATTTACTTTCGACCGTTTGCGTTCTCTTGTTAACGTGGAATATGGAGTTTTCACGTTGTGTTTTTGCAGACAACGGTTGAAATGTAGTTGACTGCGTGCATTTTCACGTGAAGTTATTGTATTTTGTAATTAAGTCTATTGTGTTATGCCGTCGTCCTAGACGTTGCCGTCGTCGTTGCTAAAGCTCTCTAGTTACTATTACAAAGTGACAGCATGACATTTCGGGAATGCGGCGTCGGGACTTCCACAAAACCTCCCTCGGCTTTCAGGGAAATTTAATCGCTAATTTCCCTCATGTCATGCTATTACTTACAATAAACTCACAGTAAATTACATATTAAAACCTCCAACTTAAAGTTTTGGGCTTAGCTTTCGAGTAGTTTTCTTGTTTTTCGCGAAAAATTTCAAAAACGTACTTAAAATTAGAAACGGGGGTGATTCCCTTCGTTTTCTTTTAGTTTCGGCACAGGTAGCCCAAACTCTATAAGCGATTACAAGAGAATGTATGGAAATTTCACTATTTCACAAGATCACTATCGCTGTGATCCTCGTAAGTCTAATAAAAATAAATAAAAAACCTTCGCTTTCCCTTGTAGTTGATTACCTTTAAATTCTATGCGATTCCTGGGTAGTTTAGACTTGATTTAGGGTGGCTTTTGATTTCTTGATTTTCTCCCTCTTAGAAGAGATTCATCGAACTTATGCACCTCCACTGAATCGGCCATATATATCGAATAATGTATACAGTACAGCAAATTGTCCACTGAGTACCAATTTCTCAATAAATTCTCCACATTTTCAACCGGTAATTAACCCATTTACCTCAAAGTGATCAGCCACAAATCACCAATTCGTGTGCCCAAAGTCGGAAACTATGTCCAACGGTCACAAGATCCTGGGGACGAGGTTGTTACCGTTGGGCCACCGTTAATGACGCGGACATAGTTTTCGACTTTCGGAACACGAATTGGTGATGTATGGCTGATCACTTTGAGGTAAATAGGTTGTTTACGGGTTGAAAATGTGGGGAATTTATTGGGAAAATGGTACCCAGTGGACAATTTTCTGTACTTTAGAAATTATCCGTTTTATGTCCGTTTGAATCTCTTCTAAGAGGGAGAGGACATTTCCCAGGCAAAACGGTGACTCTAGCGCGCTATCACACAATCAATCTTGCGCAAGTGATCTACTGTAGGATTTGTATGAGCCACAAATCGTGAGCTTGGGCAGCCTGTGATTTTGGCGGGACGCGTGTTACAGCTGAGAACAGCACAGACAACATATCTCACAGAAGGACTTTGAGAAAGTCTCCCACCATGGTAAAGCACATTCATTGTCATTTGTTCTTTTATCCAATTATCTACTGGTGGGACTTAAAGTGCAACTAACCCCTTTTCCGATTTTTATACATATGAATATTTGAAAGGTTTTGAGTACTTCTGCGAAGAATTTTTTGGCTTACAGAGAATACTCTATGTTCTATGCTTGTTTGAAATGGTGAAAAGCTCACCTTTCCTGACCCATGACCGCGTAAGAAAAAGCCTGGGTCGATTCTTGATCTTACGTCACCTCATTAATGCATTATTCTCCATGTCGCCTTACTACCACAGCAACATCGATATATAGAGAATATACACAGTTTGTGATTTGTTAGTAAAGAAAACAGTTATTTTAGAGTAAATGCTAGATATTTATTCAAATTATTGCAAAGTCGAATGAGTTGGATGACGTAAGATCAAGAATCGACCCAGGCTTTTTCTTACGCGGTCATGGGTCAGGAAAGGTCAAAATTTCACCATTTCAAACAAGCATAGAACATAGAGTTTCGTCTGTAAGCCAAAAATTTATTCGCAGAAGTACTCAAACCTTTCAAAGATTCATATGTATAAAAATTGCAAAAGGGTTTAGTTACACTTTAACATAACAACAATGACGTCATGTACAGGGTCTATACCTCCTTGTGTGTGCAGTACGGGCATTGTAGTCATCGTCGGCGAAGACGTTTGGCGAACAGTTGCAGACCCGGCTGATGCATTGACGATAGGTTGAGGCGTGACGATAACAGCCACTACTTTGTATTTAAAGATTGCTTGAGGGATGACCAGGAACATAAGGGTCAGGATGAAAATGAATGTATTGATTTGAAGTAACCACTTCAGGAATGTGAAGTAGGACAATATACCATTACCAAACGTGCCTGGAATGTTAAATAATAATTTAAAAAAATGATTATTCGTTTGCTTCCAATCGTAAACAGTTAATTTATATTAGCTGAGTGTGATATCAAAATTATCGTAAGCCACATCCAAAAGCCAGTGTTACAATCAGGAAGCTTCGCGGCGAACCAGTTGATTTGATTTGTAAAAAAAGAAGAATTTGGAATGATGCATTTCTGATTTCCAAAATCAGGAAATCCAATTTTCTGAGTGTTCTTCTTTCACTTGATTTTAGAAATCAGGAATCGGATATCTGAAATGCGATTTCTGTTCTTTCAGATCTGGTACCGTGATTATCAGAGTTTCTGGTTTCAGAAAACAGGATTCATAAATGTTTCCCGTCCGGGTGTGGGGGTGGGTCTTGAAGTTAATGTACTTCAAGACACAACACTACCCTCCCTCGAAAATATTTACCAGGAGCCCATTACCAGGAGCGTCCATCTCCCATACTAGGTCTGTGAGTCAGTGTATGACCGGATTGAGCTATATTTAGAAAAGATCTCACGGGAGTTCACGTGCCCACACTTTGGGAATCCAATCAAACCATAGTCAGGACAATGCAGCGTTAGTAAAATCACCTCAAAGAACTATAGATCATTCTTAATCTCAATAATGTCGGCAAGCGTATGCACGATCGCAGCAGAGTCAGAAGGCAGTTACACGGAAAACATGTTCTAAAAATAGCTCAAACCGGTCATACCCTGACTCACGGGTATAGACCAGTTTACGGTTCATGCGCAGTTGTACAAATCATTTGTTTATTTGGCGGGCAGGCAGATGTTAGACAATGGTAGCCCGCCAGTTGGTCACGTGCTGTATAGTTCTGGTTGCTTTGAATGTGTGACTGAATCCAACAAAAATGGAAGAAACTATTTTAAAATGTGCATGGACCAACAGAAGAAGTAGAAGGACCAGATCTACTTGGATGGGATCTAATCAGCAAAACTGTATAAATAATTGTACTGTTTGGGGAATAATAATATTTAACCAATATTTCGGCAGGCATACCCTCGGTACCAGAGGTTCTACTGCCTCCCTTCGCGAAAGTTAGACGCGAAGATTTTCCGCAAATGGGAAGCGGCGCTGGATAGGGAGCGGTGCGCATACGCTTTTCACCCCATCTGAATGGGTAAATATTTTCGAGGGAGGGTAGTGACAAAACTATTCACCAAAAGTACGTGAACTTTAAGACACGCGGGATGTTGGGAGAACACAAGAAATGCCAAAAATGTGTTCTTCCAACCAAAATCCCAAGTGCTTTATTTCACCTGTAAACACATTGAAATGTGTGGTCTATTGCTTTTATGATACGACACAACGCAAGCAGGCGCGCCGATTTCTATGTATTTACCGGCACAATAGACCATAGATTTATAAGCCAATCAGAGCGCTCGTACTATCTGGGCAATGCAATCTCCCCGTTGAATTAACAATTTTCCTTAAATGGCAAACACGCTTGAAATAATGATAATCGTTAATTCTACGACAAATCCTAACCTGAATCACAAACCAAACCCTAACCATCGGACGAGTTCACGGGTAAACGACGGGTTCTCACCCACCCAGAGCTAGGGTTCACAGGTAAACAAGAAGAGAAGGTAAAGAGAGGAAAAATATTTTTTTGACTCGAACTCGTAACCCTTTGCGTGGACGACCTCGTACCGTCTGAAAATCAGGCTACGTGTACTGCAGTGCAGACGTGATCACTACTACATTAAGCCGATCTACCGCCGTACGGAATGTGGCAAACGTAAAGGCTTATCTTTATCCTTGACTGGTTTAAGAATGTCATTATTTCAAGCGTGTTTTCCATTTAAGGATAGTTGTTAATTCAACGGGGAGGATGTATTGATCTGGGTTATATTATAAGTGTTATAACCCACTGGTTATCGCAAACTTCAGCTCAACTATCTCAAATGTAATTATACATTTTGCGAGTCTTCTTTATATGCGTATATGCATAATATATATGGTAAATAAAATGATTGATTGATTGATGCGTCACGAGAGTTTTAGCCAATCAGCGAGCTCCATTAGAACAATGGTCTTGGTGTCGAGAATGCAAAAATGTTCGCAGCATTTTGTCAACTAAGTTTACTAAATTTCTACATATTTAAGGTCTTCCTTTTCCTTTTTTGATAAAAAGTGTTTTGGAAATTGAAAAGAGACAACTGTTTACTATTTCCGTTACCAAGGACATCTCAAATTAAGGTCCCTGCCATGTTCTCATATGAAGCCGCCATGTTGTCTTGTTTTGATCATGAAATTTCACACGAAATGAACTACTTCAAATTCGCTGTAATTATCGTCTTTGATCATTCTGTATCGATGTGTAATTAATTTAATCCTGCTTATTTTAAAATACCATGGTCTACTCGGGTCTATCCAAATGGTTTTCGTTGTAAACGCTGAAGAACAGTCCTAGCTCTAGCTTTACCTTGATTTTGTATATTCCTGCCGGACACTCTGTTCGAAAATGGCGTGATATTTGCGTCAACAGAACGCGCGAACAAAAATTTAAACTTTCACTAACTAATCACAGGAAAATTTACGTAGTTTCCCTCTTTCTTTGTGGCCTTCCTTATCAAATATTTGCAAGAAATAGGTTATTAGTCGCCTAAGGATCTTATACCGCTGTATATTTTTGCGAGTCATGCGTATTTTAGCGAGTCTTTAGGCGAGCCATAATACGGTGACGAGCAAAAATACAGCTGTATTAGATGCTTATCAGAAACATATAAGGGAGTTAAAACGTGTAACGCCCATACTTCGCTTCAGTGCCATGCTCTGGATTATTCAGCGAATACAAATGATCATATATGGAATAGAATTGCAACCGGTCTCTCTGTCTAGACTATGCAATCTCGTACCCAGCGACACATATGCGCACGCAGGTATTTACCGCCTCGCATGGTTTCTTCATTTTACCTAGTTGATTAGGAGTTCCTGTGGTGGGAGAGAGGGAGGAGAAAGAGAAAGGAGAGCCTGCAACAAGACCCTGCATGTGTTTTTGAAATTCGCCCCCATGCATGACGTCACATCACATTGCAAGTAACACTTTTCACAAAGTATTTTAAAATTAAGGTTTTCGCCGAGATTCTGTTGTAAATGTTGTTGTAAATGTACCCTAGCATTGAACCCCTTGTATTTCTACTGCATGTTTGATACTAAAAGTCTGAGAAAAAGAGAGAAAACAGCAGAAAGATGACTGCGATTGGAGTGATGTTTGCAATTTTAGCTCGCTCGCGCGCGCTGCTTACACCAAAGTGCGTGCGCCCCTTCCAGATTCAACCAATCAGATTGGAGAACTATTCCCGTTCGTGGACGAACGGGAATTTCAAAAACACAGGGTCTTGTCGCACGCTCTCCTTTCTCTTTCTCCCCCTTCCCCCTCTTCTCTACCACCAAAAGAACACCAAATCAACCAGAGCTCAAAATCAACCAGAGCCTGCAAGCAGGCTACCAAAATGGCCGCTCGTATGGTTTCTGTTTTGCTCGCGATCGGTAAGTTACTTGCCTTATTTTCCGACATTCCAATTCAATGATGTTTCAAAGGTTCGCAAGTACAATTGAGCAAAACCTGAGGAAAGTGTTTAGTACATCTGGAGGACTGACAAAGTCCAATATGTCTGTTTTGCACTTTGAGCATTACCCTGGGTTCCAGAGGCCCGAAGAAGTACTTAGAAAGGTCTGAAGAAGTAAAATACTTGAACATTCAACTTGGCCATAATTATTTATTTGTGTTGAACTATCCAGTAAAAACCGAGTGAATCTGCGAATAATTTGCTACGATTTATCGAAAGCTGAGGAAATTCGGAAAGTGTGTGCTATCTCTGGAGTATAAGACAAAGTCTGATGTCAAACATGGTCTGTTTTGTCGGCGCGGTCTGCAGTACAATCAAGTTGGCCATAATTTGTGCTGAACTATATCCACCGAGTGAATGTACGATCGAAAATTCTGTTGGCTTGCTCGCTGTATTGGATTCTGCTTTTCGCTGTACATACAGATACCAAAACTACAAACAGTACCTGGCCTGGGTTTTCTAAACACCCGTATCTTGTGTGAGTTGTGACACTACATATCAGTGACACTACACATCAGTGACACATGCATGTATGCATCTTGGTTATACACTACATTCAGGCAAAGAGTTAATCTATAATGACACTTTGATATGCCAAGGACTTAAATATCAACACAGTACAAGGTGAGGGAAATTCATGATCAAAGTACTGAGTTCATTGATTGAATTTCTAACGGGACCTGAAACAACCATAAGAGGCTGATAGAAGCCCGGACCCGGGTACCAACATTGATCATAAATTATTCTGCAACTAACAACGCCACTCAATATTCTGCAGCCAACCACCATGTTCTCACTTGAACAATAATTTCAATGCTCTGAAGGAACTGGGGTGTACTTTATACACATGCATATATAGTTGATGTTCTACACTGGAGTGTATTTAATATTGTGAATACTAGGAACTGGAAAGCAGTTATACACATCTGAATAGCCGTAGCTAACTATAGAGTTGATTGTGTTCTACACTAACTCCAATTATTGCTTTACACTGTATACCACACAGCAAAATGTGCTACAAATGCTCAAATAATGATAACCATATAAACCACATGTATAAGCACCACATGCATCCAATGATTTAATGTTACACAACATAAATATTTATACCCATATGCATCCCCTTGTATATAATTTTTTAATGTTCAAATTTCGTGCATTATACAAAATCCAAGCATGTGATTGGCTAATGAGCGTGCATTATTGGTGACCACAGCACTCGACCCAGACCCTCTCTTACCTAGGGAAAGGGAGACAGTGAATGAGTGAGCATTCGCTTAGTTACGTGTTTGGACGGCTTGCAAAACCTCATTACAATCGCCTATTTAACAGTGAAAATGTAGACAATTACTAGAAAGGTAACGGTAGGTTTGAACTCTGTATCCTGTGTGACAGAATATATATTTTTGAGTCGAACATTTGCATAATCGCTCGTTGAAAATGGCTGATTTGCGAGTTTCTACTACACTTAGCAGTCTTACTGAAGAAGTGGATTTTATTTCTGAAACCTTACTCTGTCAATAAGAGGAGAACATTAAGCGATAATTCAGTGGATGGTTCGAAAACCCAGGATCAGTTTTGATTTGGAAAATGTTTGCATCGGAGCCGAACACGCTGGTTTCAAGTCAAGATTTCACTTTTCTGCCCCACTGGAATCTGCAGGTTAGTTATTTACGAATGAAAGAAACTATTAAAGAAAGTAAACTATCTAGGAGTTAAGCCGGCTAAATAATTGATATTTGAATACATGGCTTCGTTAGAAATGGCTGATTTGCAAGCGCTGAAAGTACAACAAGTCAACATGTGTCTGAGAAAACGAAAGCTTCTACAACACACTCTAGTAGTTTTACTGAAGAAATAGATTCTATTTCCGAGACCTTACTCTGTCAATAAGAGGAGACAATGAAGCGACAATTCAGTGGATGGTTCTAAAACCTAGGTCGAATTTTTTTATTTGGAAAATGTTTGCATCAGACTCGGAACCGAGCACACGGAGGTGATTTCAATTCACTGGAATCTGCAGGTTAGTTATTTTCGAATGAAAGAAACTATTAAAGAAAGTAAACTATATAGGAGTTAAGCCGGCCAAATACTTGATATTTGAATACATGGCTCCAAGAGAAACGTTTTTAAATGTATAAATCATACTCGCAAGGCGTCAACCAAACTGACCGAACGCCAAAGTAAAATATTCTTTGCAAAGTTATCTACTTAGTTGGATATTAAAAGTCCTGTTTTTATTCATTGTCTATTGAAATGACATTTCTTTGTGGAGACATTTACCGTAAAATGATTTAATTAATGCGAAATATTTGACTTCTTTGTGAAATTGTTATTGACCTCTATGGTATTACAATTAAAATTCCGTCACTGCTGAGGGTGCACTGAATATTAAAAGGGTTAGATACTTTATGTTTGTGTTTTATCGGCCAAATACAGTCACTTGCTGACTGTACGATGCACTCAAAATGTCTTCATACTGCATTCGGCCTTCTGCCTCATGCAGTATTCATTATTTTTCGTTCCTCGTACAGTAAGCGCGTGCTTGTATTTGTCGATAAAGTACTCACAAGCAGTCTCGACAAGACATTCAAAATTTTCACATTAGTTAAAAACAAGCATATTTACATGTACACTCACATCGTACAAGTACATTAACAACACATACATGTATAATACCTTCACTCATATAATATAGACTTAGTTAACACCTTCACTCATAATAATCCTTCTAATATTCATAATAAAAACTATACTTTTTAACAATTTCACTGATACTAAATAAGTTAGAAAATAAGTAAGAATTTGGTGGTGCTTGCTTGTACAAGTACATTAACACATCTATGATTACTTCTAGTTTGGAGCGGATTTCAATTGAGTGTCGGTGTTTTGGTTTTGCGTTTATTGAGCTCTCCTATTGGCTGAGAAAGTAAACCAACCAATCAGAATCCAAAGTAAAACCAAACGCAAATTGGTTTTCGTTTTGTTTTGGTTTGTCATTGGCTCACAGGGAAGCCATTTATGAGTTACTTGTGATTACTCGCTCCTATGATTGGTGGGCTGTGGGTAATTTGCGTTTGGTTTTACTACACTCAACTGAAAACCGCTCTATTATATTAATTCTGCAATGAAACATTAATTTCCATAATAACCAAAACCCTTGCGCTCACGCTTGAGAAATGGATTTAACATATATAGTGACGGTTTACCATATATGGTGATGGTTTACCATATATGGTGATGGGAAGCCATTTTAATGTAACTACCTGAAATACGTTGTTGTGCATATTTCGTGCGTTCTTGGCAGAATTATACAATACATACGAGTATTCAATACTAAAGTACATTTACGTCAAAATCTTGACAAAAACATTGGTTCACTCGATCGCCTGTTATGCCAACAATGAGCTCTCCCACAAATTTACCCATGATGCTGTTGCAGCTCCTGACGCGCCTGTCTCAGGGTCGTGTTCTCAAGCTGAGTCACTAAGTTCAACGACTGGACATGAGAGTGTGATATGCGATTAATCATCGCTCGTAAAACTTAACGGCCATTAAGCATTACTCGCGATGATAAATCCCATATCACACTCGATTTTCCTTTGATATTGGAGAGGGAGAAGGTCACACAAAAACCATGTCATTTTATCCAAACAAAGTAAACAAACCTACCAGGTCTCCCCTCCATCCTGATGAAAAGTAAAAGTAAAAGAGTAACGAAATATATTCCTGAGATATAAGAAATTCAAAGTAAGAAGTATCCCAATTTACCTTCAATTTCCTTGAAGTGCCCCCTCCACAGTTCAGCATCCAGGAGATCCTTTACTCGTTTGTATCCTTGCTTCAGTTGCTACCACAGAAAAAAACAATCCTTATATCTTTTAGCAGGGTATAGTAAATACCTCTTACTAACCGAGTGCGAAGTTATGGACCGAGTTTTTCCCTTTTTTTACGGCCCAAGCACGAAACACGCGGCCTATGGTGACGAGGATCCATAACTTACGGTAAGGACCAAGCAACGAGGTTAATAAGATGTGTATTCTATGGCCTCCTCATTTTCTTTGACCCAGAAAGTGGGCGGAAGGTCCGTACGGGAGGTTAGAGGTTAGAGGTTAGAGGTTATGGACCGCAAATTGACCAATCATAGCTCGCGAAATTACTTACTAGCTATACAATAATAAACCATACCTTAAATTGTTTATTGATCCTATTGAATACAGCTTTGAGGTCACAAGTTTTGTTAATATAATTTAATACATCAGTTTTTTTGCTTCTTTTTCAGCACAAGAGACAAACCAGGCTAAGCAGTAAGATTAGCCTGCGTTGCGGCTCTGGAGTATCGGAGCGCAACGAGCGGAGATTAGGGGGATTGGGGCGATGAAAAAAAGAGAGGGGGGAGGGGGTGGGGAGGAGAGGAAGAGAGAGCCTGCCGGCAAACCCATGGTTATTATTTAGATCCACCCACTAATTAAAATGCATAAAATTAGTAAGTCATTCGATCGATTCATCCAATCATCATGCGGCGGAAGTGAAAACCAAAATATCTGTCAAACTCACGCGTGGAATATCAAGGAATCTCAACTCGAGCGTAAAATTCAAAACAAAAAATATACGAACTTGGAGAATGTCAGCTAAAACTCCGAAAAAACATGTGAAGACAGGGCCTAAACCCAAACCTGTAACTGTGAACGAATTTTGCAGGATATGTAATGTATGTTTTAAGCTAGAGTTTGGGAATTCAAATATTTCCACGGCGAGAATCTGTTCAAGCCTTCAGAAAGAAAAGAGAGCCGAAGCTTTAAATAATTCTAGCTGGTGCCTGCAAAAGTATTGGTCTTCATATTCCGAAATCTGCCGCTCTATCAGAGCGAGTCTGTCGTTCCAGAGGAAGGAAGATTCGAAATGCAGTAGAGAACTACACCTATGTTCGTGAAGGTTTGCAGGATAAAGATCACTAAGATAAAGAGAACTCGTTGCCGCTGAATATAAAGTCGCCAACAAATCAGTAAAGAAAATTACCGACACAATAACATCGGAACGAAGTTCTGCCAAAAGAAGCGCTAAAAAACATCCACGCAGCGGTACGAAATCATGAAAGCAGCTCGTATTTTCGGAAGCAGAAGCCTGTTCCCCGAACACACCGGCCATGTTTCAACCGTGTGCGTTTCGTCGAGCAAGACGCTTGTGGAGTTCCGATACAGGGTTCTTCAGCTCATCGCGAAATTCGATCTCATTACAAAAGATCTGTAATTCTTTCTTTAAATTCATCGCTGAAGGAATTCTCAGTATGTTTGTCGCCATACTAATTGGTTTCTGCTCTTATCGCATGCCAATGATTTTTGTCAATCACGCATTTTAGCCAATAGCAATACGCGGCCTTCTGAGGCCGAGTGTTATCAAAATAACCATGGGTTGCCGGCAGGCTCTCTTCCTCTCCTCCCCACCCCCTGCCCACTCTCTTTTTGACCTCGCCCCAATCCCCGTAATCTCTGCTCGCTGCGCTCCGATACTCCAGAGCCGCAACGCAAGCTACAGTAAGATACTCTGCTGATACAAACTTATATTTAAATGAAAACAATAGCTCTTTTGTTGTGTAACAATAGGGACAATACTGTGACGTCATGACATCCAAGATGGCGGCGCGTAGGAAATTCAAATGAGTTTTATAGACAGGAATATCGGTGCATAAATGACATCTAGTGTACAATTTACTGGAGACAAACACAACAGCATCCATAACAAACACTTGAGAACAAACTTTGTTTTACAGCCGCGGTTCCCTTTAAAAAGAGAAACCAGTACTCGCCCAGTGTTTTCTAATTCGTCGATAATATAAATTACGGGAGTAATCCTAGAATGCGCGATTTCATTGGCTGCTGATGATCAGCGTGCTTGATTTAACAAATAAAAGATGGTTCTCCTTGTTCTATTTAAGGGTTAGAGACTGACGTGCGTTATTTATCTTTTTTTTGCGTTCTTTATCGGCAAATACAGGCACGCGCTGACTGTACGATGAACGAAAAATAATGAATACTGCATGAGGCCGAAAGCCTAGTGCAGTATGAATACATTCTGAGTTCATCGTACAGTCAGCAAGTGACTGTATTTGTCAATAAAACACAATCATAAAGGCTCTAACCCATTTAATATTCAAACTGAGCGCACGCCAGTGCATTTCAACTGAAAGCAGTTGTCCATAACCAATTCAAAAAGAGTTTATAGGTTCCGGCTGAATAAATTAAAACCATTTTTATAAATATATCAGCAGAGAAATGTCATCTCAATAGACAATGAATAAAACGAGTCAAAGTCCGCGGAAACATTTACAGACAAAGGTATGACAAACTGAAAATACGATAGCAGACTTGCCAGAACAGCTACATCCTTCAAATTTTGATCAGTTAATCTTTCACCTGGTATCTTCTTAAGTTTGCAGACAGTTAATTTTTCAGAAATTCGATTTTAGGGAAATTATTTGGCATTGGATTATCATACAAACATTGTATTTGGCGCCATGTTTGCACCCCTTTTAAAATGTCGCAATTGAAATCTTGAATCAGGCTCCATGCATGCAGACATTTTTCAAATTGAAAAAATCCTGGGTTTTTAAGCCATCCACTAAATGAATTACCGCTGCATTTTCTTCTCTTAATGACAAAGTAAAATTCTCGGAAATAAAAGCCACTCTCTGCAGTAAGAGTACTAGAGTGTGTTAGAAGCTTTCCAAAGCCCATAAAAGTTTGTTCTCTGACTGTATACATGCTGTACTTGCAACACTCGCAAATCAGCCATTTGCAATTAGCGATTATGCAAATTTCCGTCTCAAAATTATATTCTGTCACACAGGAGAGGCAGAACTCAATCCTGGTGTTACCTATCTAGCAATTGCCGCCATTATCACTATTAAATATGCGGTGGAATGGAGGTTTCCAAGTCGTCCAAACACGAAGGGCTAGCTAAGGTCGAGTGCTTTGTTCACCAATAATGCACTGTCATTAGCCAATCACTTGCTCGAATTTTGTACTGCGCACGAAGTTCGAATATTAAAACAAAATAATGCACGTTCGTGGTCTTGGAAAGCTGCAATAAGCACTTGCATTCTGCTATTGCATGCGCAGTTTTTCAAGACCTCGAGCGTGCCTTATTTTGTAAATAGTACCTATAAAATGGAGAACCATCTGAACTTTATTGCTAAAATAGTATTTGTTTCCCACTCAAACGAAATATGCTCTTTTGTAGAGAATACTGATGTAAACAAACTCACAACTCACCATTGCAATTCGATAACGTGATGCAGTGAAACACGACAGCGAGTGAGAATGCCGTTCAGAAGATGAATTCCTGCAAAGAGAAACAGCCAGGTATCATCCATTAAAGAGACTACGTCATAATAGTAGTAATTATAATTTAATAGCTTATATTGCGCAGTTTTCATGTGAATATGATCGCATTACATTACCGATAAAATATAAAACTAGCTTAAAAACTAACATATTGTGCTCTACATTATTCGCACCTATACTTTATAAAAACTAACAAAATACTTTATAAAACTATACTAACGAACGTTAATACTAGCAATTTCAGAGCAGATGAGACTAAAATAATAAAATATGTGTCTAGTATAAAAATGCTTTCTTAAATAGATAAGTCTTAATTGAGCGCTTAAAATATTCAAGAGACTGCTTTTTGAGAATATGGCTAGGAAGAGCGTTCCACAGTCTAGGAGCCGCTGATGTAAAGGCTCTGTCACCAAGTGTAGTCTTCGTGAGAACATGGAGCAAATGTCAGATTGAAGAGCAAATGTCAGATTGGTGGCTGTCGTGTGCTTACTATCACTTCAATAACGAATGAATAGGCCTTATGTGATGACGTTATGCTTTTGTCATCACCACCAAACCTCACTTTTGTGTTGAGAAAATGTTGTTCCAAAGCGAGGCTTGGTGGTGATCACGTGACATGAGCTCGGTTTATTGAGGTTTATTGAGCTCGTGGTCTGTTTTACTGGATGGCAAACAAATTTCACAAACGCAACGGGCCCTTTACAGCTAACACATCACGTGGTTGTACTGGACAGAAAAAATATCTGACTTCATCTATTTAAAGGCCTTGTACATCTGTATCAGTGCTATTAGCAAAACCTGTTTGTAAATGCTGTTTTCCACCTCCAATCGATTGTCGATCTTTTTAAAACTGCCTTTTTGAAGATAGCTTGCTTTCCAGCATTCATGGCACCGCCTTTCCCATGGCGATCACGAGCTCGATTCATTCGTCAATGAAGTATTATATCAGTACGTGACTGTTAGTTGCAAAGGGCCTATTTTAGCAAGGTCCAACAATCGATTGGAGGTGGAAAACAGCATTTACAAACAGCACTACCGGTATCGGAGAGTTAGTGCGTTTAAATAAATGAAATCAGATATTATTTGCCCTCCAGTACAATGACGTGATATGTGGCTTTATGCCATATTTCCAAACTATACTAATCGACCTGTACCGCAATTGTGTCTAATGCCGCTGTTCAGAGTGCGGTTATAATAGCTGATATCACAGTTGCGTATACGAACAAAAGCAGTTTCAGCGGGATTGATCCGAACGCCCCGCTTCGATGTAATGAAGCGCCATTGAAACCATCATTACGACTGACTAATTTAGAGGTGTTTGGGTCAATACCGCTGAAACTGCTATTCGTAGACGCAACTGTAATATCAGCTATTCTCTGCGGCTGATTCTGTGACAATAATTTCAAAACACGTGGCTTTTCCTTTTAACTTTTTAAGTTATCATCGGCGGTAGAAATATTTTTATAGGCAATATTCCACCTGAGCTCACGTCGTTCCTGTACACGGTTCACCAGTGGTTTTGTCATGATGTATTTCCCTTCTTTTCCAGCAAGTTCTTTAGTGATGTCCACGAATACAGGCTCGTCTGTCCCGTCATCCTCTACGGGCATGTACACCTTTAGAAGTTACATTAGTCTGTTAGCAGCTTTTCTAGTTTCTGTTTTTTGTTGTTGTCTTCTTTCTTCAAGTTGTATATGTGGTTTTGGGTTACCTGTGTTCTCCTGTCAAATTCCCTTGACCACGCACACCACAGGTAGCCCAAAACACGTGTCGTATTTGTCCGAAAAAAAGAAAAAGAAATTAAAAAAATTACATCAAGGCGAGCAGATAAACATTAAAACTAATTCAATTTCTTCTTTCGTCGAAAGTTTTCAGTAATCTTGATTGGAAAAAGTCTAAGCTTCTAGAAATCACAAGAAAAAATAAAATAAAGTGAAGTGAAGAATAAATTAAGCGCGGCAAGCTCGTCTTAAACAGCCTTAGTATATGTGCAGCTTCCGAGTTTACGCGCGGAGGCTCTAGTCGGTCATAACATTTACAATTTTTACCGGGACTCTTGGTCAGAATCAATCCGTGTTTACCAATACCGTGAGGAAACGCACCGTTCCCTTGCCTCCTTGGCAGCAGGCCCCTTACCTTGCCATCATAGCTCTTCTGCTTCTTTACTGCGCCCCTTTTCTTAGCAGATTTCAGTCTCCATGTGGCTATCTGTCGACTTGGTAGGGCCTTGAGGATATTTTTTTCTTTCTCTTTCGAGTTAGACGCCTTGTCTGCTTCGCTGTCTGTTATTGAAACGAAGTGACAAAATATTTAGAATAATGCCTTAATATATGTAGAATGTTATTTCTCCAGCCTGTTCGGTCCGATAGGAGAATATAGACCGCGTATTCCCGTTTCAATAGTTTATCCACAGGTACAGAAACCAGGAACAAAAAAATATGAAAGCCGAGCATGTCAACATTGGTTATCTTGTGAAATTTCAATGCTGTAGCTTAAAAAACAATGAAGTTGATTAATACAGTCATTTCAAATTGGAGAGATTTGTATGAGAAAAACGGAAGCCTTCCTAGCCTCGCTTTCATGTATTTTCTGTTTTTGAAATACGTATATTACTCTAAAGCTGAACACAATTTCAGTTTAGATTTGATATTTTATGTGGTAGCATTAGTTTCCCTATTCTTGAGTTGCAATCAATCCCAAGAGATTCAAATGACAAAGACGCGGTGGTCATGTTGGAGGATATAACAAGAGAAGCTAACATGGCGGCCATGACGTCACATGCAACCCAGCAATACAGATTTAAAATATTCCAAATTATGCAAATTAGGAGGCGGCATTATGAATGAGGTCTATAGGTTGAGTGAATGATCTATAACATTCAGCAATAGGTGCGTGATTAAAAAACGTTACTATGTCAGTCCTTACCGAACAAGCTTGGCTCAATGTTGTCCCATTTCAGATCACGTGACCATCCCTTCTGTATTGTTTCTTTATTTCTGGTTATTAAACGCATGAGATACATTGATATGGAAATATTAGGACAAAGAATATTATCCCGCAAAGATTTGAAATGGAACAACATTGAGCCAAGCTAATGAGGACTATTAATATAATAATATAATATATTAAAGCTTATATAGCGCTTATAACAAATAGATCTAATCGCTTTACATTGGTCTAAAATTACATTGGACATTAAAAATGTACATATAAATCACAAAATCTAAAATCTTACATTGGTCTAATATTACATTGGCCATAACATTTACATATTAATCATAAAATCTAAAATCTACAACTTCATATAAATAAATAACAAAATATCACCACCCTACACGCTGTTTTAAACAAGTGTGTCTTCAGTTTGCTCTTAAATTTAGAAGCATTATCACATCCTCTATTAGAAGCAGGTAGCTTATTCCATAGCCTAGGGCTACCAACAGAAAAAGCTAAGCTCTACCACCATAGCTATTTACATTAAATCTAGGTTCCTTAAGTAGGTTAGCTTTTGACGATCTATTAATATAATGACGGTAACGGTAACAAGTAACGTTGAACAGATAAAATTATACGGTTTGTGTCTGGACTTCCAGTCACATTTCGACTTCTCAGGGAACCAATGTACATTTGCATCCAGGGTCGGTTGCCCTATGATTAAGAAATTTATACTGACAATTCCTCGAGGAGGCTGGATCGTAAAAATCTTGTAATTATTTTGTAACAGACCAGTTCCAAGGAAACATAAATAGAGATTACTTAATGGGAAGTGCTGGCGTATGGTATTTACGCACGAGTTTGTTTTCACAAAACGAACGAGCGAGGTACGAGCGAGAAAACAAACAAGTGGGGGAAATACCATACAAAAGCACTTTCCATCTTGTAATTTGTTTATTACATACATACTGAGATTGTTCTCCAATATCAAACAGGTTTTATTTAGGTCTTGTCATCGAAACGTACATTTGTAGCTTTCAATTTTTTGTTTTGCATTTCGTATCCGACTCAACGTAGACTAAAATTTATGCTCGATACAAACAAAATGGAAAGAAAATCTTACTTTCTAAACTGACATCAGCCTTGAAATAGTTTTCAATATCAATATGAAACTGTCTTTGATTCAACAAATAAAGTTTACAAGTTTACATCGTCAATATTTTTTTTTTTTAGTATACCTGTTTTTTCCAAGTTGTTTGCTACGAGTTTCCAGACATCTCCACGGCTTGTAGGTTTTCTCTGCTCACAGAATATTTACGATTTTTCAAATGTCGATGGTCTATGGAAGTTGAAATCACTCCACGAAGGATTGAAAGCTCGTAATCTTCGCCGTATTTTCTTGACACTAAGAATGATTTCACATAGATTACCTTAATATCTGTTGAGTTCTTTCGGTAGAATTTCGCTTCTTCTTTGTCCTCTAAGTAACTTTACGTCTGTTTCTCTAAGTTTTTGCTCTTGTGATTTTGTTTTCTTGGTCGATAATATACTCCTCAATTGACTTGGAAGTTTTAACATCGTTAGTTGGCTTTTTACAGATTGATATTACATTATTTAAAAAAAAATCAAAACCTCAAACTTTCGTAGTGAATGAAAGTGGCGCCTACGATCTCAAGTCCAGTTTGAAAATCCCGATATGTTTTGGCAGGTGTTTTCTGATTGGACGAAACGCTTTTCGCACGTGTGAAAAATTCGTTTCGCGATTCTGATTGGCTAAGGAAAATTGTGAAGTGGGTTTTCGCATGAATGATTCCATTCGTAAATCGCAGTATGTATGTGATAAAATTACTAGTCAAACATTGTGAGGAATAACTATTGTTTTGTGGACATCTATATTTCTGAATAATTTATTGTGCAGAAACAATAGGCTTTACTCGACCACGTGTTAATATGAGGCAGGAACAGGTCCTTAGAGACATTCGGTGCGTTCGAATTTCGCGGGAAATGCAGCGAAAACGACCCCCGAAGATTCAACCTGAAAAACACAACATAAACTGGTCGCATAGTTTTCAGAAAGGGAGGAAAATGTTTATTAGAAACATGTAACATTTGTAGCATGTAAGTTTTTGAGATTTTCTTTGAAAAATTAGTTTGATTTCGTTGTCGACTTGCAAAATACGCGGCCAAAAATGGTCTTTTTCAAAGGCAAAAATATACTTGTTGCCGTGAAAAAATCGTATTAAAAAATTGTGCATTGTAAAGGTTATTTCATCTTCAAAGTCCAGCATGTAAGTTTTTTGAAACTAATTTTAAGTCTTTGCACTAAACCACACGACACGGCACAACTATCTTCTCATTGAGCAGCTCAATCTGAAACGCTTCATCGATTTCGGTTCAAATCCGCCACGATTAACTTCTTATTAACCGAGAGCGAGGTCTTTACGGGAAAATATCAGACCGAGGTCTTGACAATACGGACCGAGCAGTAGCGAGGTTCGTACATAAAAGACCGAGGTCTGATATTATCCCGTAAAGACCGAGTTGGCGAGGTTAATAAGTAGTTTATTATATGGCACTTGTGATAAACAAAGAATGAGAAAATAAGTGACTCGCGTGACTCTCGCCCCGTAACACAACGTGATACCTAATTTGCATAAATTTACATACTATTCAGAATTTATTCCGGGCTCTATTTGACAGCTCTTCGTAAATCAATACGCAGAATGAATGGAAATACAATGTCAGATGACAAAATCAATTCAGAATTAGAAAACCTTGCTAATCCAAAGTGCATGAAAGGTGGAATTCGTAGAAAAAGTGATCAGAAAAGAATATATTTTCCACTAAATCAACTCGAAAAACAAACTTTTCGCTCAAGTGCCATGTGGTCGACGAAAAAATGCAAGATCTTTGTCGGATCACTTCGGCGATGACAGTTCTATACACGACTTTCATAATGGCCGCCTCTGGCCACCTCCTAATTTGCATAATTTGGAAGATAAATCTGTAGGGGGAAACCAATGCTACCACATGAAAGATCACATTAAAACTAGTGGATAAACATGTGGATAAACTACCGAAATGGGAAATCACATATGCAAATTAGGAGGCGGCCATTATGAAAGTCGTGTATGCTGTTTGTTTGTATCCTGGACAACTTTGACTGGGACATGGACAATCTGGAACTGACAATCCCCGACTAAATTCCTCCTGATCGGCAAAATTGGTTAGCTGTAGAATCAGAACTTCCCTGGTCTATAGTGAGGGATTGTAATTTGTAAACTGGACCGGTGCTGATTGACATTCAAGACAAATTTCTTAAAACTGATCATCGAAGAAAGAAAGCCGGCTGCAGAGGAATATTCTTGTTGAATATATGGACAGTCTATGACTTCTGGCTCTGGTGATAGTCGCTAGCAGACTTGTTGTCTTGTAGTTTTACAACTTCCACTGAACTGCACGGATTGAGGCTTCCCCCGCTCGACACTCGAAGCAGCTTTCAGGATCAGCGTTATATAGCAGGTCAGTTTATCTTTATTGAGTCGTATTGTTCAGTTATTTTGCTGCTGGGGTGTTTGATTCCTGCATTACCTGATACATTTATTTACTAAGCCATGTTCTAATTTCGCTTCTACTGAGTGGAGACATCATGTGATGTCGCTGTTTGAAACTTGCTTGTAGTGGACGGCCGGGAAAATGGTTCTTCCGTACATTGAACTCTGCTAGACGGTGACTTCTGAAACTTTGTAGAACCTGACAGGACATCTATCTTGTCTAAGATATTTTTTGGCAACCAATGGTCATGTGTGTTCGTTTTGGAGGTAAGCTTTGTAATTACATTCACACTCACATGCAGGTCACATTCGATGGTCCGGCTTTCTCTCTTTTAAAAACTGTACTATTACCACAGGAAGCCCAAGCTCTGTTTATGTAAATTTAACTTATAAGGGTTTGTATGGGAATTTTTAAATCTGGTTTTTCGATAAATATACTGTAATAAAGTGAATAAAACTTACCTGGTGTCTATGATCTGTGTCTTGGCTGTGTCTGTACGTAGTTTCAGCGAATTTGGGCGAATTTTGAATCCCTTTCTCTTCAATGAAAGGTAGGAAACGAACTTCAAATCTCGGGTTCAAAGCCACTCACGTTTGGGTCGATTTTTTCACGAAAATCGCATCGATTTTACATTTTATCCCCATCAGCATACGCAGTGATAAATTTCCAGTCTATCTGTGCCAACCAAACGAAGATATCTGTATTTGCCGAGCTACAATCCACTATTGAGTCCGCCAAAATCTCGCCATAAGCAGCCATCTATGCCCGTGACTCGCTAAAGTGGTGCCAAAACCGTTAACACAGGAAGCCCAAGCTGTGGAATGTTTAAATATAGCTTTCTTTAGTTGCAGAGTAAAGGATTTAAAATTCGCCTAAATTCGCTGCAACTGCATACAAACATAGTCAAGACACAGGCTATAAACACCAGGTAAGTTTTATTCATTTTATTGCAATATATTTATCGAAAAGCTTACCTTTCCAATCGCTCTCAGTTCGTATCAGTTAATGGAGCTTCATCTAAACGTTTCGATCTGCAATATGGTGTGCCCCAAGGTTCGTGCCTTGGTCCTCTGCTTTTTGTTATATATGCAAGTAAACTATTCAGTGTACTGGAAAGTCACCTTCCAGACGTACATGCCTATGCTGATGATACGCAACTATATATCTCTTTTAAACCTGATGCAAGTACCGAGCAATCTACAGCGATTACAGCTATGCAAAACTGTATAGATGACATCAAGAGCTGGATGCTTACTGATAAGCTCAAACTTAATGACGACAAAACAGAATTCATCTTCATTGGAACTAGACAGCAACTCGCAAAAATTAACTTAGACACACTACGTGTTGGTAACACTCACTTAACCTCCGTGAGCCAGTTTAAGAACCTAGGCTGCTGGTTTGACACTCAAATGAAACTTGACACCCATGTAACTAAATGTTGCAACGCAGCATTCTTTCACCTGTTTAACATTCGACGAATTAGGAAATTCCTGAATAATGATACTGCTCAAATATTAATTAATGCTTTTATAACTAGTCGTCTAGATTACTGTAATGCTCTTTTATATGGTCTGCCGGCCACTCAGCTTAGTAGGCTCCAACGTGTTCAGAATGCTGCGGCTCGGCTTATATGCAACATTTCTCGGTTTGAACATATTACTCCTATTCTTTATAAGTTGCACTGGCTTCCAATTAAGTTTAGAATAGATTTTAAAATAATGTTTATCACGATAAGGCACTAAATGGTTTAGCACCATCCTATATTACAGAGCTAATTACTATCAAACCTGCATCTCGCTATAATTTAAGATCTAACTCAGAACTTCTCCTGCATCGACCAAGGCTTAAGACTTTGGTAACCCTAGGTGACCGATCTTTCGCAATAGCAGCGCCTGCTCTATGGAATGACCTACCCGTAGAAATACGTAATGCTAAATCAGTTTCAGTTTTTAAGAAATTACTTAAGACGTTTTTATTTAAGAAAGCTTTTTACTAGTGTTTATCTTGATTGATCCTATATGATAGACAACTTATAGCTAGGAATAGCCGATCGTTACCAATAAGTTTATCAGTTAGTAACTATTAGTTAGTAAGGTTCTAGTATGTTCTTGTTATGCGCATGTGAGCATTTATGTATGGAACTTGCGCACTATAAATGTTATTTATTATTATTTATTAAAGCTAGATTTAAAAATTCCCAACAGCCATAAACAGAGCTTGGGTTTCCTGTGTTGGCACCACTTTGGCGAGTCACGGGCATAGATGGCTGCTTATGGCGAGATTTTGGTGGACTCAATAGTGGATTGTAGCTCGGCAAATACAGATATCTTCGTTTCGTTGGCACAGATAGACTGGAAATTTATCACTACGTATGCTGATGGGGATAGAATGTAAAATCGATGCGATTTTCGTGAAAAAATCGACCCAAACGTGAGTGGCTTTGAACCCGAGATTTGATGTTCGTTTCCTACCTTTCATTTCTTCTTTAGTATGAAGAGTAAGGATTCAAAATTCGCCCAAATTCGCTGAAACTACGTACAGACACAGCCAAGACACAGATCATAGACACCAGGTAAGTTTTATTCACTTTATTACAGTATATTTATCGAAAAACCAGATTTAATAATTCCCATACAAACCCTTATAAATTAAATTTACATAAACAGAGCTTGGGCTTCCTGTGTTATTACGATGTCTGTGCTCTTAAACTACATCACTAAGTGCCCGGCTAGTTATCTCTATTTTACCTGGCTCGATTTTAGTTTTCGATTTCCTGAGCTTAGTTAGACCAAAATACGCGAATTGTGACCGTTATCATGGTAACGGTCCGTACGGCAAAATCCCGACCGAGCATCAGCCAATCAAAACACTCGATTTGACATTAAGAGTGGCTTGCCATATAATAAATAGAGGTTATTGACCAAGCGTGAGGTCAAGATGGAGGGATATTGGCCAAGTTCATTTTTTGCGTGTTTATGGACCGAGACGAAGTCGATAAAAACGCAAAAAATTAACGAGGCCAATATTCCCCAATCTTGACCGAACAGGCTTGGTCAATAAGGTTTTTATTATATGGCGAAAATGAATAAAATCCCACTTTGACGCACGCGCCAGGAACCAATTGCGTGGTAAACTGAAGAGCAAATAGAAATCAATCTAAAATTATCCTCCGAGTCGACGACTTTCACTTGAAGTTCAACCTCGTGGCGTTCAGAACAGTTTGTTTTCCGACATCAAAAATGCATTCTTATGGATGAAAACTGACCTTTACTTTACTTCAGATGCACTAGGTTTCAATGACAACTTTAGCAGGAACCCGAACGCATTATCTAGAGACAAAAATGTGCATATTTGTGGAAGATTTGAAAGTTGAAAACCGGCAAAAAGAAATCACTTGAGTGGCGATAATAAGCACAATACAAAACTTGACAATAAGAGCTGTAGAATAATACAAACAAACTTGTAAGTATTATTTAGTAAATACTCATAATTTATAAGCCAATTACCAAATGTTTACTCGTTTCCAAAATATTGTTATTTCTTTGTTCCTCGATTGTAGTAACGTTGTAATGCACACAAACTTTTCTCTGTTTTTTGAAGTCACAGCCATTTCAGCTTCTGTGTATTTCAGTGACAGCTATGGTATATTTATTTATCTCCACTAATCCAGCTTCGTTCAATTTGAACAGTCGTTTTTGCTGCAGTTGTTTTCATCGAACTGGCGAGAGCCGGAAAAAACTGCATTAATCGCTCTAAATAGTTGAATTGTAGCTAAAATACGAAAAAGCAGAAATAGTTTTAAATTAGTATTTGCCTTCATGTAACAAATTGTTTAGTTTCTTTCAAAATGTACGGGTTTTATCGCTATTTCTTTACGAAGAGTTGTGAGCGAATTTGAAAAATCTTGAGCGGGCAAGATGAAAAAATCTTGCCCGCTGAGCAACCAATCAGATTGCGGCATTCAAGTCATCTTGCCCGCTCACTGAGCTGCCATATAGCTAGACTTGCTCCAAGTCGAACTCGCTGAGTCACTGGGTAAGCGATTACTGGGTCGAAAATCGAGCGCGAGAATCGAAGCGAGAGGCGAGTTCGTGCGGGGGACTAAGAAGGACTTTGAGAAAGTCTACCATATAACAAGAGCCCATCTGGGCTTTCACTCGGGCCACATGAGATTTGGACGCAAAATTTCGATTGGCTAAAGCGGTGTGGAATGACGTCTGATTGACACTTAATCAAAATAGCCGATATGGCGCGATGAAGAAGTGTTCAATTAAAAATAAACTGATAGAACGAGCATTTTCTTCACACAACAGAGAGGGTTTCCGCTCGATTTAGCTTGAACGGTGAACAGAGCCGAACTCTCAGGCACCTCTACGACACGAAGTACTTGATGGCCATTTGACCCACCAAATTTGGCAAAAGTATCTTTCAACTTTTTGTAGTTTTTAGAGCTATTAGTAGTACAACGCTAGCTTCAGCTGTAATTTTGGGGATAAGACCAAATTCAAGAAGCTACGCATGTCTATGGGACTTAAAGCTTTTAACCTGGCGGAACCTCTCGGTAAATTTGAAGCCGTCGACAAAATACAATGTTGTATAATTTGCCTCGGTGAAGGTTGTAATTTTAGAAGTGATCTCGACTTCACAAAGAAGAATCGACGTTCTGCCGCCTACTGTTGGCGTGTGTCGCCATGAACGATGTCCGGCAAACACATACGCAATAAGATATTTAGCGAGCGGCACATTTTCCTTCTCAATCTTGGTTTTAACTTTCCTTCCGCACGGATTCAGATTTGCTATCACTGAGAATCATTCGAAAATGAAAACTGTTATGCCGACGGACAATACTCAACCAAAGCTTTTCGAAACTCCTCTCTTTTCGAAGACTAAGACATTCAAACAACTTTGAAGGCGCCTTTGCCAAACCCGTAGTTAACCTTAAACTTTTCCTTCTGAAGTGCGCCTTTCTCCAACGTTAAGCTGCTTCAAGTATAATTTATCCAAGTTAGATAAGTTTTCATCGCGTAATTATCTTTATTGCATTGTCTTGGAGACCGTTGCCTTCAATTTGGCATACTCGTTTAAGATTAAGTAATAGTGCTTTAAATAACGACCTTTATACAAAAAAAATTGCATATAATCACTTGCATGTACTAGTTGTGGTGTTCCCATTGAAAACACTAAATATTATTTTCTTAAAGTCCCAATGAAATGAAAAAATGGATGCTGGTTTTCACTCAATCCTCAGAGATTCAAATGACAAAGGGCATGGCGGCCATTTTGGTGCCCCAACAAAAGAAGCTAACGAGGAATCTATTGTTTAAGGGCACCAAAATGACTGTTATGACGTCAAGTGAAAGCCAGCAATAAGTATTACTTTGAGAAACCTTGACGATCGCCATTATTTTTCTTATAGAATCCTTGCAGTCAGCCATATTTTTACTTTGGTGAATAGTAAATGTAGGACCCAGTGACTTCCCGCATGTGATTAGCATATCTTTAACGGCATAAAAATTGTCGCCTGATTTTGGCAATTAGGCCTGACTTCGATACGTAATAAAATGTTCGCGCAATCCAAATTGGTTCTTAATTGCACAAAATGGATAAGAGAAGCCTAGAATTTAATAAAATAAAATAAAAACGGGCTCGATTCTTTCATGTCATTGGCACTTTAAATGCGACACTTTTGCTGCCCTGCGCGACACTTTAGTTGCCTCCGCTGCACAAATAATTGGACCTAAATGGCCGCATCTGATTAAAAGAAAGTCGACTGGCTCCTTGACGGTGTCCCAGGGCTTGATTATAATACCAATGTAATTTATGCGTCCATTCATTCATTTATTGTCCAATCGAATCGCTTTTTATTATAATTGTTTGTAATTATTATTGTGTACTTAACTCCTACAACTTATTATTTTTCCCGTCTGACCTGTAACGCGGCTATATCATTGTAATTTATTTAACATAAGCTCTCTAGATGAGCTTCTATGCTCTTAAAGCAAATGTTAAGTCTTGATATTGTTTAAATAAAAAAAATAAAAAAAATCGTGGACGGCTTCGAGCGGATTATTTTCTTTCGTCCAGGCTAGACATTTGAGTTTATGGCGAACTACATTAATTGTTCCCGGCAAGGTCAAGTAACAGGCAGAAACAAAGAAGTTGATTGGTTGATATTAACCGATGAAAAATGTCAGACGACACTGAAAATGAATTTATAATTTGGGGTGTAAGGAAAAATACAGGGGCTTCGTTGCAAGTGCTCCCTTCCCCATTCCCCCTATGCTCCCCCTCCCCTGGCCACCCAGGCGAAGTTTTATGTGAAAAAATATATGAATAATTCCGGGTTGTTGACTGCGACTCATTATCATCTGGTAAATTATGGTTATTAATGAACGATCATGATACTTATTTTGGGCATAAAAACATAATAACTTGGACATCCTGGTTTTTGAGCTGCCTTGATCTCGTAAACAGGTCTGGTTCGGGACCAATGGCCGCACATATCTCCCCCGGGCTCTCTTAAATGTTGCGTCTAACAGTTTTCGCACTCAACTACGGGTTTGCTACGTACAAAAGAAAAAAGTGACTCGACGCATGGCTGGTTTCAAAAGTTGAAATCATAAAAATACATACTAAATACATAATCACAAAATCACTAAATACATAAACGTCGTTCTTTAAAATACCTTAGAGCTATATTTTTCCTGTTCTGGCTGAGATCTGATGACGTAATACTGCATGAAATGGCATGTATAATGAAGTATGCTGAGTCCGTATACACCTTGTGTACGGGCCGGTATACTGACGTATACTGATCTTGATGTATACGGACTGTATAATGATCAGTATATATCTGATTCATTATACGCTGTGTACGAGTTACCGTATACGGACCGGTATACTGACGTGTACTGATATTGATGTATACGGACTGTATAATGACCAGTATACATCTAATTCATTATACGCTGTGTACGAGTTACCGTATACGGACCGGTATACTGAAGTGTACTGACCTTGATGTATACGGACTGTATAATGATCAGTATATATCCGATTCATTATACGCTGTGTACGAGTTACCGTATACGGACCGGTATACTGAAGTGTATACTGATCTTGATGTATACGGACTGTATAATGACCAGTATACATCTAATTCATTATACGCTGTGTACGAGTTACCGTACACAAAGTGTGCTGTTCACACGAGTCATTCTTCACGTCTTCAACAATTTACAAACTGACAAGTACGTAAGGGTTAGAGACTGCTTGTGAGTGCTTTATCGACAAATACAGGCACGCGCTGACTGTACGATGAACGAAAAATAATGAATACTGCATGAGGCCGAAGGCCGAATGCAGTATGAAGAAATTTTGAGTTCATCGTAAAGTCAGCAAGTGACTGTATTTTGCCGATAAAGCACAAACATAAAGTCTCTAACCCTTTTAATATTCAAACTGAGTGCACTGTCAGCCGTGAATTTCAATTCAAATTAGTTGTCAATAACAATTTCATAAAGAAGTCAAATATTTTGCATGAATTAAATCATTTTACGGTAAATATCTCCACAAAGAAATGTCATTTCAATAGACAATGCATAAAAACAGAAGTAGATAACTTTGCAAAGAATAATTTACTTTGGCGTTCGGTCAGTTTAGCTGACGCCTTGCGAGTATGTTTGTACATTTAACTCGAAAACGTTTCTCTTGGAGCCATGTATTCAAATATCGAGTATTTCGCCGGGTTAACTCCTAGACAGTCTACTTTCTTTAATAGTTTCTTTCATTCGAAAATAACTAACCTGCAGCTGCTTCCAGTGAATTGAAATCTTGAAACCGGCCTCCATGTACTCGGCTCTGATGCAAACATTTTCCAAATAAAAAATCCTAGGTTTTCGAAACTTCCACTGAATTGTCGCTTCATTCAATCATTGTCTCCTCTTATTGACAGAGTAAGGTCTCGCCGGAAATAAAATCCATTTCTTCAGTAAGACTTCTAGAGTGTTGTAGAAACATTTGTTTACTCGGACACATGTTGACTTGTTAGTTGTTGTACTTCCAGCGCTTGCAAATCAGCCATTTCTAACGAACGATTATGCAAATGTGTGCCTCAAAACATAATGTGAAGCGAATAGTATGATTGTACATTTAACTCGAAAACGTTTCTCTTGGAGCCATGTATTCAAATATCAAGTATTTAGCCAGCTTAACTCCTAGATAGTCTGCTTTCTTTAATAGTTTCTTTCATTCGAAAATAACTAACCTGCAGATTCCAGTGGGGCAGTGAATTGAAATCTTGACTTGAAACCGGCCTCCGGCCATGTGCTCGGCTCCGATGCAAACATTTTCCAAATCAAAAATCCTGGGTTTTCGAACCATCCACTGAATTCTCGCTTAATTTTCTCCTCTTATTGACAGAGTAAGGTCTCGGAAATAAAATCGATTTCTTAAGTAAGTCTACTAGAGTGTTTTAGAAACTTTTTGTTCACTCGGACACATGTTGACTTGAAGTTGTAAAGTTGTACTTCCAGCACTCGCAAATCAGCCATTTCCAACGAGCTTTTATGCAAATGTTCGCCTCAAAATATATATCTTCTGTCACAGGCAACAGAGTTAAATCCTGCCGTTACCTTTCTAGTAATTGTCTGCATTTTCACTGTTAAATAGGCGATTGTAATTAGGTTTACCAAGCCGTCCACACGTGTACGTAACTAAGCGAAGGACCAGGTCTCCCTTTCCCTAGGTAAGAGAGGGTCTGGGTCGAGTGCTGTGGTCACCAATAATGCACGCTCATTAGCCAATCACATGCTTGGATTTTGTACAATGCACGAAATTTGAACATTAAAAGGGAATATATATAGCTCAATTATTTCTATAAATCACGGATAGACTTGTTTTATACGTTTCAAGTAAACTACACTCGTATTCAATATCGTTCAGATTGTCTTTATTATGCTTCAAATATTTTCTTGACGCTCAAATTGGGAAATGTGATGTGTTAACATTAAAATATATAAATATGCACGCAACATTGTTGTTTAATTTTCCGTTTATTTTATTAATGAAACACTTCTCTAATCGTCTTCAAATATTATGCATGGCCATGGGTCTTAACGATCCTTTCTGGGATTTTACACAGTCAGGCTGAGAAACTTTATACCGGCCCTGTGTTTACGCATCTTTATGCTTCCGTCAATCTATGTAAAGATAGCACATAACTCTACTTTTCGCTTCCAAGTAAATCTGCATAAAGATAGCAACTTAATTACTTTACGCATCTTTACGCTTACGTAAATCTACGTAAACATGGCAACTGACCAACTTTACGCAACTTTACGTATTCAATAAAGAAGCGTAAAGTTGTCATTTCATGCTATGATAGCTAGTATTCTTTGACTGTGTGGTCTTCATTTCCCTGTATATATAACGTTTGTGCCTCGAACTGAACCTCAGAATACCAGTAGCCTAGTTCCCCAATATTCATGAACAATCGGGTTTTACCAAGATTGGCCGCCGCGTTGGAAAGGTCTATTCACGATCAAACTTAAATAAGTTCAACTCCGGTTAGTAAAAGAACTCAAGCACGCCATTTTAAACCTCACAGTTTATTTAAAAAGTTGTTTCGCATCGCGAACATATATCATCGAAAGTATTCACCGGCTACTTTAAACAAGGTATCTTTTTCACTTCACTGTGCGAGCTCCGTAGAAAACGAGCTGATGTGATATGTAGAATACTATGATTTTTCTTCAATCGCCAGCTACCGTCAATTAACTTGTTGTTTGTGAAGGATATCTATACAAAAGTAACACCAAACTAAAGCTCCGGCTTAAAAATTCAACGGGTTTGTTTTAGTTCGAGATAGCGAGAGATTCGAAATAACCGAGTTCGAGATGGTGTGAAACTGCCTCCCACATGCGAGAGCAGTTTACGGGTTTGCCATATAAATAGTCAGTGATGCGCTAAATTGGTAGCTGTACTTGACAATAGTAATTAGGTAACTATCAATACACGGCGGTGTGTTCTGTGGATTTGGGTAGTTGGCCTCCCATGCATGCAGTCAAGTAAAGGCACCGAGAGTTTCCTTGGAATTCAAAGACCTTCGAGGGCCCCGACATTGAAGGGAAGGCCATGTTTGAAGATGAAAGCTTTGCAATGTTGGGGTCGCGTCTCACATTGTAGGTGGGAGTCGGATTCATGCGCTGTGGTCTAGGGGATTTTTTTTTATTAGTACGCTTCAGCTTTCAACCGTATACATATATTTCATATTTAAATAATACAAATACAACAGAATAACCTTTATTTAATCTCGAATTGAAAAGTAGCACATACATGCTAGCCACTAGCTAGCTAATGTCTTCGAGACCGGGAATGGCTCAACAACAACAACTGGCTACTCTGGCTACACCGGGTTTACTCCGATGTCTGAAGTTTTACTGGGAATAGGCTCACCTAAACGTACCCTGGTTCCAGAGGCTTTCTAGAGAGAACAGCCGCGGAAAAATAGCCGCGATCAGCGAGCTCGCTGATCGCCGCTTCGCAGCCTCTATCTCCGCGGCTCTCTCTGAAAACCTCTGGAACCAGTGTAGCCTAAACGCTGTCCAAAATTCAAATGACTCGTAAAATACACAGCCGTATTAGCTGCTTAGCCAACTAATAACCTCTCTTATTGCCAGTCGGAAAATATGGACGAATTCTAGCCGTTTTTACAATAAGTTTTCGCCCAACGGTATTCACGAAGTTGGGGAATAATTAGAGTCTGGGACGCCTGTGGTTTGTGTATGGACCACAATGCAATACGAAACATTCCACCATTTTGACATCTTGAAGAATTGCTGTTATCTTGTAGTAATTACAATATCTGTGCAGATGACTTCAAGGACAAAGCAAAAGACTCCAAACAACTCTGAACATTAGAAGAATATCCAGATAAGATTAAATACGAATTTGAAGGCCCAATTTGTGTGGTTTAGCCAATTTTTTTTACTCTAGTTAGAAATTATCACACCATACCTTCGGTTTCGAATTCGCCTCAGTCCTCATGCGGTCATGTTGTTCACTAAGAAGACTTAGTTTCAATACGGAATCTTTCATAGAAAACTAATGCTTCATCTGTTATTGTCAATGAGTCATTCGTGGATTCCCCCCCCCCCCCCCCGAGTTTATTTAGAGTGATTATTTTAGAATTAGTTTCTAGCGGCCCAAAATAAATTAGACCGACAAAGCACGTTTCATTTACGCCGGCAGAGCTTCTTTAAAACAAAACTACATAAATAACACCGTAAGATAGAAGAGAAATGCAATGTGAATGTCCTGGTATGCTTTTTAAACATTTTTGATAGAGGATGGCAACGATTAAAGTGCATTACAAAATTGATTTCGATTACAGTGAACCGATTTCAAGCTCAAAAGCAATAAGTTTCATCCATTCGAATCTTTGCCATCCTTCATCAAAATTGTCCCACATTTTCTCCAGTATACCTGGAAAGCATACTCTGCTAATCTGAGAAGTTATTTTTTGTCTTTCATCATGATAAAAGTTGGCAGTGGGGTCTCACTATATTCCAGGCAGAGGTGGGCCTGGGAAATGCACATATATTATGTCAACGCTGTATTGTTTCCTATTTGTTGTCAATTTCTCTATTAGACACCACAGCACGGTGAAATATACAATAAAAAAATTGCCAAGTGACTTAAAATTCATTTTTTGAGAATTGAGAACCATAATATGCATTTGCATTAGAGAGAAAAAGATCACAAGTTACTCGAGTTGAGAGCGCTCAAACTTTAACTAGCATGCTCCAATCTTTTCTGCAAGGGAAACTTCTAATAATATGTTTGCTCTCTAACTTGTCCTCCAAATATTTTCCTTATATCTTTGTTGTCTTTAAGTTCATTTCATTTTGGTACCCTTCCCTGCTTGCAGAACCTTCTATTCCTCCTTTCTGTAATCGAGATGGAAGGGGTAAGAAAGCTCTGCCCCAGTCACAACATTGGGTGTTGTGCATGCATTGTGTTACTAAGCGACACAAAAACACTTTTGCCAATGAGAAGAAAGTGATCCCACAGTAATTATTATGCAAACTAATGATTGACATTGGCAGGTGCACAGTATCATAGCAGGTTCAAATTTAAATCAAATTTTACAGAAGCATACATACTGTATGTTTTTATAATTTATTTGGCAAGAGTTGTGGATGGCAGTTAGATCAAACAATGTTGTGATGGGGGCAGAACCTTCTCTCCCCCACCAGTCCAATTACGGAAAGGGAGCAATGAAGGTTCTGCAAGCAGGAAATTTGGTACATGTACCCTTGAGTCTCGAACAATTATTTTTTTCTAACGTACAATGTACATACTCATATGCAGTACATGTATTCGAGATCTGCAAAATTTGAGAACCAAAATTAAAGCAATAACACTTCCAGAAAAAAAAATCCAGCAAATTTTACCAAATCAAATATTTATTGATCACAATACCACTTTGAAAAGAAATCACTTTAGTCCAACCAGTGAAAGAGCTTGCACTGAGACATACGTTCTACGTGTATATGTTTGGGAAGCAGAACTGATTTGAGATGAATGATGCAGCTCAGTCACTGGTAATGGATCCAAAATAACTTGGTGAAAAAACAACATTGCTAAACAACCCAATATTTACTGGAACAATGATATTGAATGAAAGGACATTCGAGTCAAAGCACTATACAATAACAAGCAAAGTTCACATCATTTTCCTGCATTTCTTTGGTTAAATTATTAAATTATCCGGACAAAATATTTGTATGGAATTTTTTTTAAAGAACTGTTGTGATGTTTATGTGAACAAACACTTTTTCCCTATCAACTCCTTCAATGTTTATTTTTTTTAAAGGGGAAATGAAACTGAACCCTAAAGTTAACCCAACGATTATACAAAGATGTATTTTAAAGAAAATTTCTGCTATTTTGTTTATCTGTGTTGCACATCTATGAAGAGAAAATTTGTTTTCGAGTTCGATTCTCTGCTGATAACTGTAGATTGTGTGGTGGCTCAATTCAGTGCAAATTTCCCAGTATCAAACGTCAACATACCAAGGAAAACCAATCACACCTACAGCACAAAGAAAACACAAAGGTCCGCAGTTAGTAGCTGTTATTCCATATTTTCAATGTTGTGGACAGTATGGCAAAACTAATTTATTCCATGTACCTGACTTCACAAATTACAGGGCTTGTGTCATCTGTACACAAAAAAATAATATAGCAGAACTTATTTATTTCGAATACTACATCTACACTACTACTTTGAAGGGTAACTGAACCCTAAAATCAACCATTTTTGAATACAATCCTTAAGTGTATTAAAACAATATTTCAAGGGTAGTTTTTCCAGTGGGTAAATTTCCCAGAAAGAATAGTTTAAAATGCAGCATTTTCAACTTTGACTGGTGGCTCAGAAATGCAGTGTTAGCAGAGTTTATGAGAATGTATGCAATACAATAATTTATTTACTTTCAGAATGCCAGAAGAAAGTAATTTGGTTTATCTTACATGTGTATAGCTTTCGGCTGCTCTAATGACTCAAGATACTACACATATCAGTAATCATTGACTTCCAAGTGAGAAGAAGCAGAGACAAATGTTGCTAGCAAAGATTTCAACAGAAAATCCAAAGATTTCCAATAATTTGTTCCTGTGCTCCGAGCCGATTTTGAACCACGAAATACAGTGTTCGTATGGAATCTGATGCCAAATACTTTCCGTAAAAATCAAATTTTTGAACTATTCACTGTCTGCAAGCTTAAGGTACCAGGTAAAAGATTAACTGATCAAAATTTGAGTGCTGTGGCTGTGCTGGGAAGCATGCAATCTTGTTTTCAGTTTACCATACATTTATCTATATAAACAACAAGTCAAAGTCTGCGGGAAAATTTACAGACAAATGTATAGTAAACTGAAAACATGATTGCATGCTCAAATTTTGATCAGTTAAGGCTAGTTTTCACTAGCGACAGAAGCGGAAGCATAAGGAGCCTTACGTTCTAGTGCAATTCAAGAAACAGAGATGGAAGTGGAAGCTCAACGGAAGCAGAAGTGGAAGGAACAGAAGGTTTCCTAATTCTTACGTCTCCACTTCTGCTTCTATCGCTTACGTTCCAGTAAAAACTAATCAAACGTGAGCAGAAGCAGAATAATTTAGCCAATCAGAATGCTCATTCTCAGGCCCCTGGCTATGTAAATATAGCATTCAAGCAAGGTTTTCTCTTCTGGACGAGGCTTGTGCTTCCGTCATGTTGATTTTCACAAGAACATAAATCTCTTATGCTTACACTTCCGTTTCGGCTTCCATCACTAGTGAAAACCAGGCTTTAATAATTTACACTTGCCAGCAGTGAATAGTTTAAAAAAAAAAATTTACGAAAATTATTTCGCATCAGATTACCATATGAACACTGTATTACATGGTTCAAGATCGACTTGGAGCACAGGAACAAATTCTTGGAAATCCTTGGATTTTCTGTCGAAATCTTCGCAGCAACATTTGTCTCTGCTTCTTCAAACCTGGAAGTCGATGATAACTGTCATTAGAGTAGCTGAAAGCCATATGATAAACCAAATTACTTTCTTCTGTCATTCTGAAAGTAAACTTTCTTCCCGTATGTGACGTCATACCTTCTCATATACTTCACAGACAACACATCTGAGCCACCAGTCAAAGCTAAAAATTCCGTGTTTAAACTATTTGTTTTGGGGAAAATTTACACACTGTGCAAAAACTACCCATGAAATATTGTTTTAATATACTTAAGGATTTTATTCAAAAACAGTTGATTTTAGGGTCCAGTTCCCCTTTAAATGATTTCAGTGATTCAATTTGCCTACAGGAAGCCTGATTACTTTTTCTCAACTGTGCTTGTGGTGGCTTGTGACGTTACTGAACCAGAACACTATTTATCTCTCAACATGGCAGATGTGAATTTCGATACTGAAAGTGAAGTGCAGTTAAGCGACTTTTCCTTGACATTTAGTGTACAAGTCTCTAGTTTAGGATTTGATGGTTAAAATCCAATTCAATATTACCCTTTTGTACCATATTTCGAAGCTTCAGAGGCCAAAGGAGGCGAGAAAATGCATATGGAAATCGTACAGGCATGTTTTTTTATACCAAAACTAAGTTTAGTATTAGTATCTAGTTAAGCAAATGTTTTCAGTGTATACCAAATGTGCTCGTTTTCTGGTTGAAGAAATATACTAAAGAGGACCTCTTTAAAGAACTATATATTGACTCGTTATAATTAATTAGATTGTGTTGTTGATACTGAATTGAGCCACCAAACTGCACAGAACAAACAGGAGCTTTATATACTGCGTCAGCTACATGTAAGTTTTCCCTTATCCGAGTATGTAAGCTAAACATGATATAGTTAGATGACAAGTCTAACACCACATCTCGTACTCAGATAAGGGAAAACTTAGCTGATGCAGTGTATAAAGGTCCTGTTTGGTTCAGCACTGTTTGGCAGCTCAGTTTGGTTCAATTCAGTATCAACAACATACTGTAATTAATTATTACACGCCAATATACTTCTTTAAAGAGGTCCCCTTTAGTTTATTTATTCAACCAGAAAATGAGCCCAACATTTGGAAATATCTGCTTAACCAGATTCTAATATTAAACTTAGTTTTGGTAAAAAAACATGCACCTACCATTCTAAAATAGATTGTCTCTTCTGCTGTCAGGGGCATAGCTGCCTTTAAGCCATAAAGACCGGGCTTAACAGGAATTTTGGTGATTTTTATGCTGTGGCAGTGATTTTGTTCTGTTTTGTATAACTTTGATTAGAAACTCAACTCTAACCCTTGAGTGAGCATGGTGAATATGCTATTTACTGCATTCTATTCAACTGACCCCCAACCTTACTAAAACATTGCATCGAAAATGCTGGAAATACGTTTCAGGTAATAGTACGTGTAGCTCAAAAATCCATGGAGAATTTAGTTTTGTTTTTATTTTGATGATGTCATTGTGACATCACTTGATGACGTCATCAGACTACAAGACTTTACCCTTGGAGTCACCTTGAGAATAATTATTGCCCATGCACTCTTTAATTTTCTTGGTTTTGTGAGGCTGCAAACTTTCGTTAGCAATGGTAGATTTAATTATGTCCTCGAGCCCTTAATAACTTAATATTTATCATAACGAAATTGTGCTAAATGAGAACGCATCGCCATATATAGCATACTTTACTTTAAACGTCTATTTAAAGCTGAGGAATTTCACCAAAAAAGGAACTAACTCTTTTGACATCACAATAATGTCATTATCTAAAACTAATTTAACCAAAACCTTAAATTTTACTTCCATAGTAAACTGAGAATATTTTATTCAATTTCAGACAATAGTTATTTAGGAAATTGTGCCATTTAATCTAATTTTGGGAATGCTCAACCCAGGCAATTTCGGGGTCATTTATGCCAACCGTTCCAGGTGCTTTTCTTTCCCCTTTTCCTTCTCCCCTCCCCCTCATCCCCCCCCCCCCCCTCCTCCCCCCCCCCAAAAAAAATATCCCTTGTTTGCCCATTGCCTACTAACTGCCCTTGGGTATCTGAGGATGAAGTGAAACTATGAATTATTTCTTAAACAGTGAATTTCAAATAACTTTCAAACATTTTCATTGTACACTATTTTACCACGGTGTCTCCTTTATTTGATGTGCCTTTACAATAATTACTGCGGTGTCTACAAGACTTGACAGCAAATAGGAAACAACATACTGCTGACATAATATAAGTGCATTTCCCATCTCTGCCTGGGATATAGTGAGACCCTTGACAGTGCCTCTTTAATGGCAACAGAATCTAAGACTGTGTTGTCCAAAAATACAACAGTACTACCTTGGATAGTCTCCATATTAATAATATTGGATCATAAAGACATGTACCGTAGCATATGTTTTCGCGAGATGTTCAGTTTGTCGATGTGTTTTAAAAAAAAGTTGAATACTTACTAATTTAGTGACCAGATTTTTTAGCTTTCCCTGTTGTTTGCCTGTAATAAACTTAGCAGGTTTTTTCTGGCTATTCCGGTTTATTAAACTCCTTTTACTGACAACTAGGTTCATTTCGTTTTCAAATCGAAAGATATGCTAAAGAAAGCAAGTTGGCCTGACTGGAGAATACCCAACAAATTCTGTTAGGCCTCTAAAAAAATGGATCAAACATGGTTTCTGGGAAACCCCTCCCCCCACACTTCACCCTCTCCTTTAATGGTTAATCATTAATAGAACGATGCATATCCAAGGGAGGGGTGGGTGGGTAGTTTCCCAGAAACCGGGATTGAGCCAAAAAATATGATAACATGTATGTGGTATGGGTATGTGGTAGACTTTTATACTGATATGGGTACATGGATATATACATGTAGGTAGACTTGGTATGGACACATTGTACATGGATAGACTTTTATTCTGATATGCAGGGTTAGAAAAAAAAATCCACACCCACTTGGGCAAGTGATTCAAAATTGTATTTGCCCAAATCCTCTACTCGCTTGCCCTATGATTTTCTCCGGATTCAAAACTTAGTGTCCTATCAGTAAAAAAAATACGTATATTCCCATCCCTGAAAAGAATGATGCATAAGCGGAAGGTATGATTTCAACTATTTATAACTTTGCTAGAATACCATAAGGGCCACATGCCAAACTAGGATGCCTTTTTTTGGAAAAAAAGTTGAAGGGCCATAAGTGCTCCTACTTAAATTTGAAGCAAAACCTCTGCAGAAGAGATTGGTGTCATTCCAAATGACATTCCAGTTTCGTCATTCCAGTTTCGTATTCGAAAATTACCACTGAATGCAATGAGTACAGATGCATGTACGCAGGGTTAGCCTCATTCTGAAGTTAAACATTCATAAATACCAGCGAGAAGGTGGGCTATTCACAACGCTGTGTATTGTTGTAGTTTCACGCTTTGCACCTTCTCGCTGGTATTTAAGAATGTTTAACTTCAGAATGAGGCTAACCCTGCGTACAAATGTACATGCATCTGTAGTCATCGCATTCAGCAGTAATTTTCGAGTACAAAACTGGACTATTGATACCGCAACATCGAATATGGTTACAACTTTCATTGTCATTTCTTCTGTAAATCACTCCAAATTCTTCTACCAATTCTTCTCCAGAATTCATCTCCAATTAACTGACAACATTTTCAAGGAACCTCATTACATTATGTACATGCATGTACAAGAGAAAGCAAGGCTTTCTGGCAAAACCATATGCACACAAGTCCAAGGCCTGAAATTGCTTGTACCCGCGTATAAGCCACACCCCCAACTTTGGCCCTTGTTTTTCTCCAAAACAGTGCAGCATACCTGTACATGTCGGTATTTATGATAAGTTAAAGTTAATCCCCTATAAAGACAACATGAAATCAATGACAATTAAGTTAAAACCTTATTCCTGAGTGATATCAAGAAAACAATAAATAAATAAATGAGTGCTGGATATGAACAAAATGGGATTTCACTGTAAAAATAAATAAATAAGCTATTTGGTAAGAATTGGTCCAGTGAACAGAAAGAAAATCAAGTTGTCGTACAGTTGATTTAATATTTGTAAAGCACCGGTTGAATGAACTTCATGGATTCATGCTCATTGCAGCAATTTATAAATCTGTTCTTTGTCTTTGGGATTGACTATTGATTTCCAGGGCCTTGTTGTTTGAAGCAAGAGTAACGTTATCCCTAGGATAGTGCTAAATCTGTACAGTTTAACCTTGGGTTAGCAATTTAACCCTGGGGTAGCTCTTACACCTGCTTCAAACCAGGCCCAGAACAGGGATATTGAACATTGATTTAACAGAGGGACTTTATCATACTAGTCTTTGCCTCTTGTGATATGGCTGAACAAATTCTTTTTTCCCTTTCCATTTAATTTTAAGTAGCTTATTAATAACCTTTTAAATGAAAGAAGAAAAACAAATTCAACTGTGCAATTTTGCTGTCTCGGAGGCTTGAAAGGTTTTTGTAAGTTGTAAATGCCAGCCTTTATTTCATAATCCCTCAACATATTTTATGAATATAAATTTGTAAAACTGGTAATAATGTACAGTACTGTTGGAAAATATACAACAGGAGAAGTGAAACTTCACCTTTATAAGTGGAATTTCGCCTAAAAGACAATGGAAATTTCACTTGTTCAGGTGAAATTTTACTTCCCAGTTAAATAAGACAATTGAAAAAATAAAAGAAAGCTTTTTGTTCAAATCCAGCAATCATTTATTTCTCTTTTTTTGTTTTGTTGATATCACTCAGGAATAAAGGTTTTAACTTGTTATTGATTTCATATTGTTTTTATGGGGAATTAACTTCAACTTACCATAAATACCTATATGTATGCTGCACTGTTTCGGAGAAAAACAAGGACCAACGTTGAGAGTGTGGCTTATACGCGGGTACAAACAATTTCAGACCTCGCACTCGTATAGTTTTACCAGAAAACCTCGCTTTCTCTTGTACATAATGGAATGAGGTCCCTTGAAAATGTTTTGAGTTAACTGGAGAAGAATTCTTGAATAGAATTAGCAGAAGAATTCTGGAGAAGAATTGGCAATTTTTTTTTGAGTGATTTAAAGACAGTATACAGAATAAATGACAACGAAAGTTCTAAACATATTTGATGTTGCAATATCAATTAGCCACTTAGAGACGAGTAGGAGATTGGGGCAAGTCCAATCTTGCAAGCTTCATGATCACTTCTGGTAAAGTGTCTTCTTACAAGCTTATTTTGCTTACTCTGCTAGTATTCGATGAGTTATTCGCCATGTCAATTTGCCACTTAGAGACGAGTAGGGGATTGGAGCAAGTCCAATCTCGCAAGCTTCACTTCTGGTAAAGTGTCTTCTTTCAAGCTTATTTTGCTTACTCTGCTAGTATTCGATGAGTTATTCGCCATGTTTGTTTGTATTCTGTACGATGCATGTCCCCAGTAACGATCCCAAACGCCTTTGCGAGATTGAACTCGTCCTAATCCCTAGTCGTTTCTAAAGTGGCTAATTGGAATGGCTTGGAATGACACCAATCTCTTCTGAAGAGGTTTTGCTTCGAATTTAAGTAGGAACACTTATGAACCTTATAACTTTTTTTCCCAAAAAGGCATCGTAGTTTTGCATGCGGCTTTTATGGTACTCTTGCAAAGTTATATATGGTTGGAATCATACCTTTCGATTATGCATCATTCTTTTTAGGGAGGGGAATCTACATGTTTTTTTACTGATAGGACACTAAGTGAGAAGAGGATTTGGCAAGTAGTAGTAATAACAACAATAATATCTTCAGCCAAAGCTGTTATCAGTGGGTGCCCTGGGAAATCAGAATAATTAAATAACAAAGTATAAAAATATCAGACAATATTGCAGTAAAAGTATATGTACAAAGTTATACTATAACTAATGTCTACAATATTATTTAAAATACAGAAATCTAAAAAATATCTCATTTTGTTTTTAAAACTAACAATGATGATGCTTCTTTAAAGTCTGTTGGTAGATCATTAAAATATTTTGCCCCTGAGTAAAAAACAGCCTTTCTTTGTAGTTTCTATCTTAACTTTAGGAATTATGAGATCCAGGCCATTTGGGCATGAGAGGTCTTATCGTAATATTGACTAAAAAACTGGACCATTACAATTAAGACATTTAAATACAAAGATAATACGGTACATAGTGCAGCGTGCTTGTAGAGATTTCCATCCTAACCGGTGAAGCATATCTTCATGCGTCAGATCATGTTCACATCCCCATGAACGGGCCTTAACGGATATGTACTTGCATTCAAATATCGACAAATAGTATCATAACCAGGGGGTAATTAATTAATCACTGTAAAAATGTGCCTTGTAGGTTGTCAAAGAAACTAGCTGTGTTGTTATAGAAACTAGCTAGCTCTTGGTCATGATACTTTCAGTAATTTCGCGACCAGCAGCTTAATGCACGTGGATATTTAGGCTTGCCACGAGTCAACCTCTTTGTTTTCTTTATTTCTTGGAAAGAACTTTGATCGAGTAAGTATAGTGCATATTCCGCCATGGCCAGTCAGCTCTGGCCGCTCTCGATGTAAACAAAGCACTCTCCAAAAACTCGGCTCTGGTGTGGTTCTCTTTGAAAAATCATATCTCAAATTGTAGACATATTTCAGAGATAGGATTTGGTGTATTGTTGGTATAAAATTGTTTTTTTTGGGGGGGGGGGGGAAACCTCCGGTATAAATTCGCAAAGTGACTTTCGAGTTTCGAATGAGACGCATTTAGCTTTAAATTGCTGTCAACCACATGAGACCAATTTCAACTTTGCGGGGCATGTTTAGATTAGTAGTATTAGCGCAGTTGGATGCCACGAAGTGACAATTCAAACGTTTACCCAGAGGCTGATTTCGGAAAGGGCATAGAAATGTGTTTGTTACCAGCTTCGTGAATAATTAAACTAATATTTCTCTCATTTTATTTTTTGCAGTGATGGTGAAATTTATCTGGAATCGGCAATGGTAGTATCGGTCACAGTGAGCCAAGAAGCACCATTAATGATGAACTGGTGCATGAAACAAATGATGATAGCTTGGACTTTGATGATGATCAGTTTTGAATCTAGTTTAGATCGAGATGTATTAGAAGCAAATATGTTCTAAACTCATTATTTAATTAAGTTTTTTATCTACAAAATCCCTGAATAGAAACTGCTGTATACGCCACTATAATACACGTAAATTTGCTAGCTCCGCTGTTCTAGGCAATTTTCTTGATAAAATGGAGAGAGAGAAGGGGGGTCAGATAAAAAAGGTGAATTCGATTGAGATGAATGGGGTTCTATCGAACAAGTTCAAGTTCAAGTTCAAGTTTATTTCACACTATTTTTCTTTTTGAATTACAATAAGGGAAATATGATTAACTAAACGTCTATATATAATAGATAAGGTAAATTAGAGTACGAGATGGGAGTGACATTGCACAGTGGACAAAGTAGCCTGGAGGCTTTCGAGTTATTCACTGTTTTAATTAAATTTAGGCTTATATGTTATAGTATGGTGGATAGCTGATATTAGTGAGTAGAGATAATGTTGTACAATGGCGAGTTGAACTTAAGTTTGGTTAAAAAAGAAAAAAATCACACACAAGTAAAGAAAAAAACAAGAAAAACAAAAAAAAGAGAAAGAGAGGAAATACGATAAAGGAGAACAATATAGAACAATTACCGATGCATTGGGCTGCATGCATGAATACTGCATGTGAAATGATGTAAAAAAAGTAAAAATATTGTCCCTTTAAAGTTTAAATAAAGGAACTATACGGTTAAAATGAATTTACGTTATCATTTTTCTTCATAAAATCTGATTTAGTGGCTGAAATCTATCGATTAATAAACGCCATACTATCGCGTAATAATTTATACCGCAAATTAAAACTGATTTCAAATTAAACTTCCACGGAGCATTGTAGCTTCCTTTTATACCAAACAGTATGGTCATCATACAAACATCACCTGTAAGAATCCTTCTATTTTCCTTATATACAACCTTATATACCCTGTTACACACAGTACACAAAGAGTATACTAGTGCGTATACGGACATATCAGGAAACCTGTCACAAGTGTACCAGATCCTGCCATTTTCTAAGCATACCCTGAAAATATAAGGACCGTATCCACACATTACACATCCTGCCATCCTCGTATATCTGCCTTACACACGTGTGTATACGGACTGTATAAGATGTGAATAAGGGCTCTTATACAGGCCATTTCATGCAGTGATATAACAGACTAACCCCCGATTTAAGGCAAAGTTTATATCAGTTTTTGTAACAAAATTCATAACTAATAACTTTATGAATCAACAACCAGATGCGGTTTACTGCAATACTCTCTTACACTAATTACAATACTGGTAGAGTATTATTGCTAGTGAAGTGCTATAAGAATAATATTGAGGTATATAATGAGATCGACTGGTCTGTGAGGGAATAATGTCACCAAAGACGTTTTAAATAGATTAAAAACTCCATCTGGAAACAAAACCTTAGTTCAGCTAGAGCGGCTATAACGCTCTGGCCAGCATTTTAATATTTTCATTTTGAAAACACGAACCTACTGTTGAATGTTCATAGACAAACAGACTTTAATACAAAGGTTTCATTGCAGTTTGTAGCAGCCAATTTTATCAGTTTGCATGTCAGTTCAGTGCATTTTCTTGATAATTAGTCGGTTTTATCTGGGATTTGGGATGACGCCGGTTTCGGTTCAGGTTAAGTGAATAACCGTAGGTGCGAAGAAATATTATGCTAACAGTCTTTAAAAAGACTTTAAAAAGCCTCAGCCGTTAATAAAGTCGGATTTTTGTTAAGTTGTTATATTATGTCCACCATTAGACTGAGTTGACTGAGCACGTTTGGCATCCAACAAGGGCACCCAACGAGTACTTTTTGAAATTCGTTTGAAGCCAGTTGTCTGCAGCTTATCTAGCCATTTTAAGGCGCCTACTATGTCCTACGTATTCCAGAAGGCTATTAGCTGTTCGGATTTTCTAGGTGGAAATCGCGTCAACCGAAAATACTATGGCAAAATATTCCCGGCCTACGAATTTGTTAGTAGTCTAGAACATAAACAAGAATTTTCTAGCCCAAGTAACTTCATGTTGCAAAGTTTTGTGGAGGTAAGAATTTTTTACGGGTTCTTTTTTCCATTAGGCAATTCTTAGGGAATGAAAATGTGTTGTTAGTGACTCTAATCAGACGAATTGGGACGGCTTTTTAACCGAAAACTTCGTTGGGTGCCCTTGATCCAACCGCGTGGAAGGCAGTTAGAAATGCACGAAAATCAAACAACCGTCCTAAAATCACTCACCTTCCATGTTGTCCGGTTATGATATTGATACTGTATTTTAAACACCAATACTGCGTCTGATTCTCATCTTTTAATCCATGCGATGTTACCCTGCCTCTTGTGCAGTGAAACAGTCTATTATTAAGAGCCTTGGTCGGCCGTTAAGAGATGGACTCCTCTGCATGAGAGAGAACTGAACAAAAGTACCAAAACTTAACCAGGCACTGATGCATATGCGAAAGGATTTAAATTTGCCATTCAATTGTCTTTTACTGTAGCGCTGAATCAACACTAGGAAGTAATTTGCATGTTGAAATTGCGTTGGGAGGCAACGGTTCGCTAACTGGCAGAATTTTTAATGAATACACACTACTTGCAGAATAATAAAGCGACTGAAATGTAAACCAAAAGTTGTAAATACTTAAAAACAAAAATACTCTTCAGTTGTACAACTTTTTTTCAGCAGATTTAATAATAACGTGAGCGAAAATTCGAAAAATATGACGCTTAACCACATTTTTTGTAGTTGCCTAAAAAGATTACTCACAGCGTTTTTCTGAGGTAGATTTCAAAATGCCTAGCTACGGAACTTAGAACTTTGTGCTATATCGAAGCTGGGCAGAAAGCAAAACATTGGCAATAGAACAACAACAAGAATAACATATTGGGAAATCAAACATTGCATAAATAAATTAAAACAATTTGCTAAGAAATTGCCGCTTGGGCGTGACATCCTAAGATTGATTTTATTTGATACATTGACATATTTATGGATTGCTAAGATTGAATTTCGACATCTGCAAATTTACATTGAATTTGTGCAATAAAAATAGATGTTCTTATTATATCAGTTAACTCAGCATTTAATTTATTAATGACTACACAGTACAGGGACAAATCACTTATGAATAAAGGCTTATAGAACGTTACAGAGAAAGTTGTCAAGCCTAAAGGTGGAGTTCTAAGCAGACAATGCTTCACTTTCAATAAGTAATTATTGCTAGTTTCCAAGAACACTACTACTTTAGCAACAGGTGACAACTCCAAGGTATTTCACAAAGCTATGAAAGAAGGAAACCCGACGCGAGGGCACATTTGACATAATCTTCAATACACAAACTGTGTATTGATGTATTATTCAATGGCAATATTGCGTATCATTTCAATCAAGCATTGAGGGAGAGGAGTTTAACTCTTTGAAGCCAGTTCATTGTATAGCGAGGTGAATATTAGATCTGATGATTCTAGCTTAAGTTTAAAAATCACTGCCAGAAGATTTGCTTATTTAAAGACTCTGTGTCTGTGCTTTGCGCCAATGTTTTGGTTAGTTTGTTTATCAACGGCCGCATAAATCAAAGGCTAGCTTTTAGTCGAACTAAAAATGCTCTCGATTGTTTATTAGTTTCATAAAAGAAGTACACATATGCTTTGGTTAACGAATTTCATAATTTCTACCGTATTAAAAACCCAATCGAGTCCATGAAATTTAGTTTTAGCTAAATCTCTACTCATCACAATTAAGCACTACCTTAGCGCATTTGTCAGTAACACTCGCATATTCAGTATTTTTATTCAAAAGTAATGTTTTACTAAGTAAATTACTTGTATAGATTACATATTAGGATTTAATAATATATGTATATATATTTATATACAACACAGGACCTCAACACAAAATGAGAATTATAGTGTTTTTTAATTTTATTTCTTAAATAGAAGGCGTGACAAATGTATAACTTTTGTAAACTAAGCTTTTTTTAAGACAGTTGCTTTTTTACATTTTAATAATTTATGCAAGCATTTAACCGTGAAACACTGTGCTTTTGGGCACTGCATTTTGTTGAATTTCTAAAAATTTCCGCATTGAAAACAATCGCGAAACGTGAATATTTACGCCTCCCATTTAGTTTCAAAATTATCCCGAGTTTTGTAGGTGGCTATTGCTCATTATTCCGAGATAGCGAGCCAATCAAATTGCATGATCTATGTAGGTTCCGGTGTTGTATATACTAAATATTATTAGCTGGATTATTATGATTATTATTTTGTTTTTTTTCTGTTGTGGCAATACCTGTAAATTAGCTCTTTACAACTAAGTGTATCTGTTCACGAACAGCAGTGTTTTATCAAGTTTAAAAATTCGAGGGCGAAGTGTGAGAATTTTTAGAAATTTACGGATAAAGGCCCAAAATTAGCTGCGAGTTTATTAAACGACTTCAAAAACATTCACACGTAAAGAGGGTAAAGATACCTTTTTCAGTTATTTTGGCGATACGACTTATTTTGGCCGAGAAAATCCAAGCTAAATGTTTATGTAAATCAGGACGAAATCTGTATCAGATTTAAAGATCGCTTATCGGTCGGTGATTTCCTTTGTTTTTGCTTCATGAATTATTAATGAGTTTGATAATTTAGATTCGAATTCGGTCTTTTTAAAATCCACAAGCAAACAAATACTCTTGGTAGCTTGTTTTCATGTCTCCAGCATTGGTTAGCTGTATTTGAAGATCTCTACTTTCCTTGTGAGTGATATATTTTAGTGCAAAAATCGTACTCGCACTTGAGTCGGCGGATCGCATCCTCGGTTACCCAGGGGCGCAGTTAGTGAACGACGGGCAAAAAGGGGACGGAGGGGAAGGGGGGAGGGGAAGGGGGGAGGGGAAGAAGGAAAAGAGGAAGGAGAAAGAAGTGCCCTTCTCCTTCTCACATTCCCCTCCGTCAGTTTATTGTCCGTCGCTCACTAACCGCCCCTGGGTCTCCGAGGATGGGCGGATCGGAGTTTGATTCCGCCGTCGTAGTTTTGATAGCAGGACATTCTGGATGTACTGGAGGAGGAAACACAAAGGTTAAGAGTATTGCTTTCTTTGCTAATAAAAATGCAAATCTGACGTTTCACATATAAGTGGTATAAACACCTCAGTGGAGCTAAGTCGTGCGAAATTATTACATGTAATTAACCCTTCGCAGCGCATTGGTTGCTTTGTCTTTCCAACGAAGCCCGCCAGTCCTCAGTGCAGCAAATCCCTGGGAAACTCACTCAAGAACCGCCAGCACCAGCAGACACTGATGCGGAGGCTGAGGAAGAAGGAATGCCAGCACCAGCACACACCGAGGTCAGCCAGCATACATCAGAAACCCAACGACGGTATCCACTCCGGATTCGTGCACAAAGAGACCGAACCGATTTTGTCTGCTGGGATGACCGATTCCCAATGACCACTGAACTGTGTGAACACTTGCTACATAAGCACTGTATAATAGGCATTGGAGGAATGGTGTATTGCTATATTTAGTCATGTTGTTCAACTGGTGTCATATGTCAAATGACGTCATACTCACCTTGTATTACACAGAGCCAGATGATTATGACGTCATTTGACACCGGTTGAACAACATGACTAAATATAGCAATGTAACACTATCTGTCTTTCTTCCTCAGCCTCCACAATAGTGTCTGCTGGCCATTTAGACCAGCAGTTGAGCGGGTGGACTTGCTACCCATTTTCACCTTCCCATATCACATTGTATATTCCTGTTTATAATATAGATACACTAGTACGCGCGCTCTGTTGTTTTGGCTATGTCGCAATGGCGGCCGCCACGAATTTCAAGTCTTCTAGTATATTATCGTAGTTTCTAACATTATGGCAACAATACAAGATATTCAGAAGCTACGAAAGCAAGAACTTGCCCCAATTAACTCTACACTGGAAAATATTTGCCAAGACGTCAACGAGCTATCGAAAACTGTGAGTTTTCTTTCAGCCAAGTAAGAGGAGGTATTTAGTCAACTCAAGGTTACCAATGAAAAAATATCTCACCAGACCATCGCACTGAAGAACACGAAGGAAAGAGTTGGAAACACGGAAACTATTGCTAATACGGCAAAAATGCAAGCGGAGAACCTAGCTCAATACCTTAGAAGAGATTGCCTAGAAATTAGTGGAATTCAACCGTCGCCTCATATCTCTTGCGAAGCTATTGTGAAATCTATCGGTGAGTGCATGGACATTATTATAACTGATAATGACATCTCAACGGCGCACCCGCTGCCAACATTTAACAAGGAGGCTCCTCCAAAAATAATCGTAAAGTTCACGAGGAGAAATGTATGTGATAAACTTTAAAACAATCGTAAGAAGCTCGCAGACAAAAAGGTCATAGATCTCCCGCATTTAGGTCTTCATGGAGCAGACAGCCGTGTCTATATCTCCGAGTCTCTGACGCCAGAAAGGAAAAAAATATTTGGGGACGTTAACAAACTGAGGAAAAGACTAAAATGGAAGCTCATTTGGACCAATAATGGGAAGATATACATCAGAGAAATTGAAGGCGCCCAGGTAGTTAGGATCGAAAAATAAGATGACTACTAAGAGCTCGCTCACCGTTAATAATACCATCCAAAAACAATTCTCGGAGCAAAGATCACTATGAAAAGCAGTTGTCTTTTGCATGTAATCACCACGAAGGTCAAAGAGGAGAGAGTTGACAGGATAAGTAAACCTATAACTAATATCTTATTCTCTCTACTGTACCTTGATTATTTGCTTTATTACCATAATGGCTCTTGAGACATTGCTTTCAGAACTACCTTTTCACGGTCTCGACTCTAACGATTTCCTCGAGGCAACTGGGGCATGGGTACATTATTCCTCTAACTCTTTAATAAATGATAAAAAATTGTTTAAAGATATCATTGAAAATCCAGAAAGAGAAGATTTTATAGACGAAATTGCCCAAGGGAATTACATTGAATCAAAATACTATAGCATTAAGCAAACGGGAATGTGTTTTGAAAAGTCTAAGCAAAATGGGTTTTCTATTCTGCACTGCAATATGCGTAGCCTCTCGAAAACGTAACACTGCTGCAAGGTATACTATTAACATTTAAGGAAATGCCCGATATCATAGCTATCTCCGAAACAAAACTTCAGGACGATTACTTGACTAATGTTGATTTACCAGATTACATTTTTTTTAAATGTTAACTCGAAAACTGCAGCAGGAGGTGTTGCGCTCTATATTGCAAGGAATTTAGATTACAATAGAAGAAGTGATTTAGATATAATCCCAGAAGGTATTGGGTCATGCTGGATTGAGATAAATAGGATGAAACAAAAGAATGTTGTAGTAGGTTGTATATATAGACACCCTTCCAGTGATCGCGATCAATTCCAAGAAGCGCTAAAAGAGCAGTTAGAAAGTAACTTAAATAATAAGGATAAAGAGATAGGAGATATAAACATAAATTTCTTTAACTATAACTCAGATAACCAAACATCTGAATTTCTTGATACGATTTTGAATCTAGGTTTTATGCCAATTATAACAAAGGCGACTAGAATAACTGATCACACAGCGACGTTAATTGACCACATCTATACCAATTCACCGGAGAAAGTCCTAAAAGCAGGAATTTGTCTCGCCGACATTACGGCCGGACCACAATAGAAAGCAGACTTTCTACGTTAAACGAATCACAATATTACAGGGATTTTTCCTCCTTTAATAATGATTTATAATAATAATAACAACTTTATTTACGTGTCAATCTACATAGCAGTATAATAACCACTAAATGGGGACACCCTAACTTAAATTTGTAAAATAATACAATGTTAAGAATTATAAAAGAACTAGTTATGAATAATATTTACAATCGTATTAAGATAATATATAATAATTTAGTATTACAATATAATATTTTATAATTAAATAATAATATATTGAGGGCTGTGTTGTCCGCCCCTAAACTGCATCAACCGCACGCACCAGATAACGTGTGCACCTAAGCTCAAGTACTACATAATGGGCAGTTGGTGCAGCTGTCATCGGCCAACACAACAATCAAGTCCAGCTTACGAATATTCTTCTTAAAAGATGACAGTGATGGTGATTGTCTAATGTTCTCCGGTATTGTTAGCCATAACTTGGGTCCCATATATCTAATGGCATGCTTACCGAATGTTACGGTTTGAAATCTAGGAATTACAATTTTTTTATTACGTAAGTTATACTTACTGCCTGAGATTTGAAATAAGTTACTGATATAGTTTGGGCATAGTTTGTTCTTGGCCTTATACATAAGAGTTGCCATGTCATGGAGTCTTCTGTTCTGTAGGGTGCAGACAGTAACTTTGTCTAGTAGTTCATAATAACTGGACACTCTGTCGCAATAGATAGCTCTAAGGGCCCTTTCCTGGATACGTTCGAGCTTTCTGCTATCACTAGCTCGACAGAAATGCCAAACTAGATGAGAATAAGTGAAGTATGGGAGAATTGCCGCTTTGAATAATTGTAATTTTGTGCTAGTAGGTATAAGATTCCTTAGTCTCATTAGCACTCCTACTCGTTTACTGCTTCTCTTACAAGTAATACTAATATGTTCAGTAAATTTCAGTTTATTATCCATTGTTGTTCCCAATAGTTTGAGGCAATCTGTTGATTCCATCTCTTTATCTTCGATATTAACACTCACGGTTTCCTGCTTATTACCAAGTGTCATTGTATTGTACTTAGTATAATTACCTTTAAGAAAATTAGAACTATACAATTTAGTTGCTACTTTAGCACTTTCAGTAAGCTTATTCTGCACTTCCTCAAAATTCTTACTCATTTCATAAAACTGGTAGTCATCACCCCTAATGTGGTTCACTGCCTATTTAGCCAACCGACAACAGTATGTTGCCTTGGGGAACACTTAATAATCTAAACAGACAATGATCTGTGGTATCCCACATGGTAGCTGCCTTGGTGCTCTCCTTTTCTTGATTTATATAAATGACTTGTCAGATTGTTCCGACGCGCTGTCTTTTAGAATATTCGCAGACGATACCAACGTATTTGCCTCTTCTAAAAACATTAAAGCACTTGAATCTACTATGAACAACGAATTAAAGAAACTGAAAGAATGGTGTGATATCAACAAAGTATCTGTTAACTTCAAGAAAACAAACTTTATGATTATAAAGTCACCAAGGAAAAAGGAGGTGAATATTGATATCAAACTGACAAACATAGATGGTACCAGTCATTCACTAGAAAGGAAAGATCACATTAAATATTTAGGTGTCTTTATATCTGCTCACGGATCTCAAGAAATACTGGTATCATCTGCAAACTCAGACATTACTTATCTATACAGCAACTGAAGCAGATATATTACACTTTAATATATCCTTACATTTCATATTCAATATTAGCATGGGGCAGCGCATATGAAACGCATATACAAAAAATACAAGTGAAACAAAATCACGTTCTAAGATTAATATTCTTTGCCATAACGCACGGGAAATACACAGAAAGTGCTCTGCCCCTGCTTAACCTCTTAGATATTCTAACTGTGAATAATGTATACCGTCTCCATACCCTAACATTCGCTCATCTTTGGCAAAACAAACAGCTACCAAAGGTCTTTGATACTTTCTTCCAACTCGCCAGTAATGTACATAATTATAATACAAGATACGCCTCAAACCTGAATTTTTACAAACCACGCATCAGAACAAATACAGGTCTCCAGATGATTTCCTCCCAAGCAACTGATCTCTGGCAAAAGCTCCCAAACGAATATAAAGAACTCAGTAGATTCTCCTTTTCAAAAAAGATTAAACCTTACTTGTCGGCGGAACAACATTAATCCAACTACCCCCAAAAGGATCAACAAATTAATTAGCACCTGTACTTGTAGTGAAAATATGTATTAATTCAGTCTTGCTTTAGTTGTAACTAGAATATCGATTTAATTTCATTTGGCTAGAGGCTAACTCGATAACCTAGTCTCCGGTTTACCTAGCCTCTAGACTCTAAACTTCAATTAACTTTTTTCCCGAACTTAAAATATTTAACTAACCTTGTCAAGTAACCTTGTCCTATTGTATTTTTAGTGTCATAGAGTGAATAAAAGTAATTTATTTTATCAGAGTACATGTATATAACATGGTTTGCCGTGTTTTATTGTTTTCAACTGGCGATTTTCTTTCATCGCGCATGTAAACTTATATTATAAAACAGATAAAGAAGCCTTAAATCCATGTTTTATACTATAATAAAACACTCTGTTCATTTGAGAACACTCGAGAAATGTTGAAAGCACGCGCCTTCGGCTTGTGCTTTAACATTTCTCTCGTGTTCTCAAATGCCCATCGTGTTTTATGATAGTATAAAACATGGCTAAGGCTTCTTTATTTGTTAAATATTGTAGGTAATAAAATATATTACTATTCTAAGTACCGGAAATAAAGCATGAATATTAACATGACACTAGATATCCCATAATGCTCTGCGATGTATATATTACCGCCCCCCTCCTTCCTTTGTGCACACTTCTCCTACGATGTTCGAGCATATGGCTCGCGATCCACTCTTTTACATGACGCGGTGCCGCATCCATGCACAAGAATATACTGCTGTCCACTCTCGTGGCCAGCTACCCATTTTCACCTTCCCATATCTCATTGTATATTCCTGTGTATTGTAGGTACTAGAATATATTACTATTTTAGAGCGCCTGAGATGCTAACTGCCATGGAAAGCAAATTGCAGCCATGTAACAGTAGCTAAGGCCTTTGTTAGAGTGATGTTATGCACCACATATGTCTGAGGCAATATACCAACACAAGACTAGTGATAATATAGCGAACACGAACGGTTAATTCCGTTCTGCCCTGCTGTTATCATTTCACATGATTCAAGGCATGGTTTTCAAGGAAAAACACAAGAGGCCTGATACCAAGTAAAGTCATTAAAGTAATACAATGTTCCTTTGAACGTCCTCCCAGTGATACAGCATTCAGCTTTGCACTGTAGCAGTAGCTTGCATATTTACTAGCAACTAGTACAACACAGTGTTATGCATGTTCAGCAGCTTCCCCCAGGGGTCAACCCCCAGGGACCCGGAGAGAATTGTCCAAATACCCAATCAAATCCCCCTGGGTATGGGGCACGGCAATTAGTAAAATTTCAGAGCTTTTACCCCTCACCGACGGGCAACAAAGATCTGACAAACGCCCCTGAGTTTTCATGAGTTTCCCAGGGATCGACCCTTAGGGGAAGTCGCTGATACATACATGCATTATTGCCCACGAGTCAACGTTATTTGACGAGGCGGCAGAGTATAGTCTTGTACACCAGTAACAGTCCCGTTTCGTCCAGAAAATGGGCGAACAAAACGAAAACCTGTTCAAGACAACAACATGTATTTTCCACCATTTTCTTTACATTTTAGAAGAATTTGGGTCCTTGGATGCCTTCGAACATTTTGGCACATTAATGATAATAGATGACGACACACGAAACATTGCTATAACAATTTGTATGAAACTTTGTCGCTAGTACCTATTATATAGCTGATGGAAAATGATAATAAACATCCATTAAAGTTTACATGCCACATCAAATGTTGTCCATCTGTTGTTTCTTGACTGTCTTGGAGCCCTCAAGCCACATTTCGGCGAGTTAGTTCACCTCTACCTAAAACATCGCAAGGGTGCACACTCGTACACTCGACAGGCCGACGAAAAAACGCCATATATCAGCTTTAACGGATCCCAGTCGCTCCAAAACCTCACTCGAGTGTAGATCGAAGATTGCTTTTCCCATGTAGCGTGCTGTCCCTCTCCAGCTTTTCTCCATTCCTACAAGAAGACGGAAAATATTATCAAAACGTTTTAACTTTTCGTTTCCAGGTCTGCTTGAATGCTCAAGTCGAGGCACACAACCGCCATCATGGCATGTAACCGAGCCTTTCATGAACAGCGCACGCTGATAGTTGTCATGGAAATTATATTCAATTCTCCCGTCGGGGAAGGTAACGAACGCAACAGTCGTTAAAAATCTCGACTCGCCTGGGTGCCCAGAGAACGCTTTGTAAAACTCCCGCCTGTCAGAAACAGCCGACAATCGATCTGTTTACAAAATTTCAAACGGCGCGGAGGAAAAACTGTTCGCGAAGGGTCCAACTTTTTCTTTTCTGCTCGTGTCTTGTTTGACGAATCCTTTCGTAGTTTAATAACAGTATTGTTTCTGCCGGACCAGAGACTGTCGGACTTGACTGCAGCCTCTTCGTTAATACAGTTTTGCGATGTGAGGTAAGCACGTAAATCACATTCGTGACCCTAGTGCTGCGCTTAACCTACCTAAGTGTTTTGCATGTAAGACCAGTATGGGATTGACCTACTTGATAAGTGTTAAGTGTCGATCGAATTTGGTGCAACCGCTAAGGGTAAGGTCTCGTAAGGTTTGTAGTGCCATGACGTCGAGAGCAAGAGAAATTATTTTGGTGTTATATTTTATTGACGTGAGCTAACGTTAGCATTTTATTGATCGTTTTTGTTGCTTACTTGAGATACTCATAATAACAAATATGCTAAACCCTTTGAACATATATAAACCTAAACGTGGAACCTAGGGTAAAACGGAAATATAAATATTATTTATCAGGTTGAAATTGAATGCCGACCAGTCAGAGATTGTACACTTCGCTCAAGAAGGGCATAATAGGGCCATTTATACGAGAGAAATAAGACGCGGCTTACATAAGACGCGGCTTACGTAAGACGCGAATTGGACCATTTATACGTTCGTGTCTTACATAAGACGCGAAGGATACGTATAAATGGGTTCGCGCCTTGGTTCGCGCCCAGCGAGGAATGTGCCTCGTTTTCGGCTACGGTTGTCATGGTTAAATGTCGTGTCAAAATGTATCAAAATGGCGCGGGTTAGCAAGAAGGCAAAACGTTTGGCGTTGTCAAAGAAAAAACGACGTAAATATCAGTGTCTGTGCTGTTTCAAATTATATTTCCCGTTGAGGATTTGTCTGGCGAGAAGGATTGTTGAATTATCAACATGTTTTGAGAGCTACGAAAGAAACCCGCGTCGTTCGTTTCGAGTACGATCGACCGAGTGGTGCGAGAGAGATGTGACGGAGATGGATGACGCCGAGTTTCGAAAGAATTTCCGGCTATCACGTCCAGCATTTGTGAAACTTGTGGAAAGGTTAGAGCTACTCATAAAGAAAGAAGAAACCTTTGCGCGAAATACGCCTTTTAAACTTGATAACCTGTCCATGCTTCCGTGTTACGACTCCCGGGATTCCTTTCAAACCGTTTGTGAAGACAAGTTCGGTTATCACCATATCCAGTCGGCAGTTCTTCGGGTTTCGGTGGGATGAATATTTATCTGTCAATAACGCTCTTCCTTTTGGATGGAAATCGTCAGCATATATATATATATTATATATAGGCAATAGGTATAATTTCATCAGTCTCCGAAAATGCTCAATAGCGAACTAGAGCGAAATAAAATAAAACGATAGTGAAGGTTACTTTTCACAGAACATTTATTGCTACTCGGAGTTTCATGTCCTCGTTAGAGGACAATCTTCAGGCAACTGCCGTTACATACTAGATTCACTGAGGTTAGGCAGAGCTACTCAAATTACATAGTACTTAGGGTTACACGCGTAGATTTACATAATAGGATTGCTCAACAGAAATCTCTTTGAATGTCTACAGCTCGACATTAATTCACTTCTCTTATTTAAGGTAGCCGTTCCGTCTCTAACCCATGCCTACTTTACATTGACGATCGCCACATAGAGGAAATTCTCGTGGATGATGGCGCCCCGGCGGATGCTGTTCTCGGGCAAGAGCTGTCTCTGCTATGTATGTTGTATTTCCACCCTTATATCTCTGGGTTACTTTATTGGGCTTAGCAAATCCACTTTGGTTCCTGCTCAGTGTGTACCGTATCTGGGCTTTGAGGGTATATTGTTCTCCAGGCGAACAGACGAAAAACCTTACAGCGCTTCGTGAGAAAGGCAGTCGCTTTCTCTCTGGCCGTCCCTGGTGCTAGTTTGTTTATTAATGAGGCCAATTTGGCAATTTCAAACGGCAATCACTCCTCGCGCCCTATTTATGTCGCGGGTCCTTTGAAGGATAAATTTCTCCACTGGACCTTTCTTAAGGATTGGTAGGGTCATCTCCCATGACTTCCTGAGGCTCTCGTTGAGTTTAAGCTCGCCTCGGATTCTTCATCCTTCGCATGGGGTGATCAACCCGGACACGAAACCGGTAATCATCCGAGACAATTGTCCTTCGCCGGTCCTCGGGCAGCATATAAATGTCAAGGAGACCCTCGCTTTGGTGAATGTCTTGGAGGCCTTCTCTCCAATGGTGCAGAACCGGTGCGTTAACATTCACACTGACAGTCAGGTGCTCGTTAAGGTCTGGGCCCGACAGGGATCTAAGTCCCATCAGCTGGGCTCCCCCTCGCTGACGTAATGTCCCAGCAGATATGGGCTCCAGCAGATATGCTTAACGCGTCTTCGCCTGCGATTGCAGAATCATCTCAACTTTATGAGGACTATAGCCATCTCAAGTATTTTGTATTGGTGTTTCCTGTTTCAGAACGTGTATGGCTAAAGCATCCCCTTTATCATATTAAAGGTTATATAGCGCTTATAACAAATAGATCTAAGCGCTTTACATTGGTCTAAAATTACATTGATCATACATCAATCATAAAATCGGAAATCAACAACTTCATATATAAATAACTAACAAAATATCACTACCCTACAAGTTATAGGCTGTTTTAAACAGGTGTGTCTTCAATTTGCTCTTCAATTTAGAAGCATTATCACATCCTCTAATAGAAGCAGGTAGCTTATTCCATAGCCTAGGGCTACAAACAGAAAAAAATATCTACCACCATAGCTATTTACATTAAATCTAGGTTCCTTAAGTAGGTTAGCTTTTGAAGATCTAAGGTTTCTACCAGGCACATAATGACTGATCATGCCCATGACATATTGCGTAGCAAGTACAGTTAGTGCTTTAAATGTCAATAAAATGATCTTGTAAATAATACGTTGCCCTCCTGGGACCCAGTATAACTGTATTAAAATAGGGGTGATATGATCATACTTGTGAGCTCCTAATATCAAGCGTGCCGCTGAATTAAGAACTGACGCTGTAACTTTCTAATCTGATCCTGTGGAAGTCCATACAACAGTGCATGAACAAGCGTTTCAGTTGTCTGAAACAACAGATATCTTCTACCACGAGCAATGGTTCTAAGGTGGTAATATGCTGACTTACAAATGTTGTTAATATGTATAGACATAGTAAGAAATTTATCTAATGTGACACCAATATTTCGAGCATGAGGCACTGGAGTGATTATATCTGAGCCAACAGTCACTGAGGAGAAAAAAAAGGTTCAGACCGAAATTTAGAACTCAGAATCAGAAGTTCCGTCTTATCCGTATTAAGCTTCAACTTGTTCATTGCCATCCAGTCAATAATGTCTACTAAACATGGTTCCACACAAGATCAGACTTGACGTGCTCGAGATCATCCTGGTCCTTGTGGTTGGGAGAAGCGTGGGTCTGAGTCCGTCTGGCGCTGCAGCGCTACCTCCTCGGTAGGCCTTTCGTTCTGCTCCCCTCCCCTTCGGGTCGGGGTTTCCTTTTTCCTTTCTTGAGTCTGGGGTTTTTCCCCAGATTGGTTTTGAGTACGGGTGTTTCGGGTTAGGGTTTGGTCCGTTCTCGTACCTTGCATATCCTCGGCGTAGAGGCAGAACGCCCATAGCTCAACAGGTGAAGGGAGACCGGTGACTATAGTATACTATGCTCAGAGGTCACACCCAAGCGCCTATAAAAGCCGAGTGAGTAGATTAGCATTGTGCCACTTCGAACCAGATTTCGCGATAGTGCATATATAGCATTGAGCCTCCATTCCACACTATGCTTACCGGCCTTCCTCCGATCATACGCGGTCGCTTTGGGGCATAATATATATTTCTTTGGTTTTCCCTCCCTCTTTCTCCCTAAAGTTCGCTACATTTTCGCATATCATAGCCTCAAGGCGACCGGCAGAACGCCCATAGCTCAACAGGTGAAGGGAGACCGGTGAGTATAGTATACTATTCTAAGTACCGGAAATAAAGCATGAATATTAACATGACACTAGATATCCCATAATGCTCTGCGCTGTATATATTACCGCCCCTCCTTCCTTTGTGCACACTTCTCCTACGATTTTCGAGCATATGGCTCGCGATCCACTCTCTTCCATGACGCGGTGCCGCATCCATGCAAAAGAATATACTGCTGTCCACTCTCGTATGGGGCACGGCAATTAGTAAAATTTTAGAGCTTTTACCCCTCACCGACGCGCAACAAACATCTGACAAACGCCCCTGAGTTTTCATGAGTTTCCCAGGGATCGACCCTTAGGGGAAGTCGCTGATACATACATGCATTATTGCCCACGAGTCAACGTTTTTTGACGAGGCGGCAGAGTATAGTCTTGTACACCAGTAACAGTCCCGTTTCGTCCAGAAAATGGGCGAACAAAACGAAAACCTGTTCAAGACAACAACTTGTATTTTCCACCATTTTCTTTACATTTTAGAAGAATTTGGGTCCTTGGATGCCTTCGAACATTTTGTCACATTAATGATAATAGATGATGACGACACACGAAACATTGCTATAACAATTTGTATGAAACTTTATCGCTAGTATATATAGCTGATGGAAAATGATAATAAACAGCCATTAAAGTTTACATATCACATCAAATGTTGTCCATCTGTTGTTTCTTGACTGTCTTGGAGCCCTCAAGCCACATTTCGGCGAGTTAGTTCACCTCTACCTAAAACATCGTACACTCGACAGGCCGACGAAAAAACGTCATATATCAGCTTTAACGGATCCCAGTCGCTCCAAAACCTCACTCGAGTGTAGATCGAAGATTGCTTTTCCCATGTAGCGTGCTTTCCCTCCCCAGCTTTTCTCCATTGCTTCAAGAAGACGGAAAATATTATCAAAACGTTTTAACTTTTCGCTTCCAAGTCTGATTGAAAGCTCAAGTCGAGGCACACAACCGCCATCATGGCATGTAACCGAGCCTTTCATGAACAGCGCACGCTGATAGTTGTCATGGAAATTATATTCAATTCTCCCGTCGGGGAAGGTAACGAACGCAACAGTCGTTAAAAATCTCGACTCGCCTGGGTGCCCAGAGAACGCTTTGTAAAACTCCCGCCTGTCAGAAACAGCCGACAATCGATATGTTTACAAAATTTCAAACGGCGCGGAGGAAAAACTGTTCGCGAAGGGTCCAACTTTTCCTTTCTGCTCCTGTCTTGTTTGACGAAACCTTTCGTGGTTTAATAACAGTATTGTTTCTGCCGGACCAGAGACTGTCGGACTTTACTGCAGCCTCTTCGTTAATACAGTTTTGCGATATGAGGTAAGCACGTAAATCACAGGTGGCAGTAAAATTTTCAAGTCACACTATAAGACTAAGCCAAAAGTGTGGCACGAAAATTTGAAGTCGCAATTAACAAGACCAATTTCAGCCGTTGCTTTGGCAATTTTTAAAGTGAAGAAATTTTAGCCTTTGCCCATGTTGAATTTCTCTGCTAGCAGTGGTCATTCCGGCTCATATATGCCTTACATAGACGCAGAGACCTCTGTTAGCAGGGAACTTTTTGCTTAATCTGGTGGCTGTTTTGGGCTACACTTCGTCATTGTGAGTAGATTGTCTTGGTTGAGTCTAAATTTGTGGATTAGCCGGGTCCTGGCTTTGATCATCCATCCCCTATGGTTGTTTCAGGTCCGGTTAGAAATCCAATTTAGTCGGCTGTTCACGTCTTCGAACTCGACACAACAGTTGCCTGAAACTTCGCAATATCCATCTGATGAATGTTTTGCCGACATAATTTCTAGTACAAACATCTGGTCCAAACCATACCAGTGTTAGCTAAAGGCCAGCGGCATATTATAAAGATTCTCAGTACATTACGTAGTCGACAATTTCGGGGCTGCAGGGAGTCACGATTAATACAACTGAAACATCACTCGCCAGAAATCGGACTTCTTCTTGTTCTTGTTCTTTTGTCACCCGATGACTTGGAAAGGTCGAAAGGCGAAGTGATAAGAATATGGGTGCTTTCTTGAATAAATTTTGAATTCATAGCTTGTTCGATTGTTCGCCGGTCGGCTAACACGTAGATGTGAATGGAATTGAATGTCCCGCTATCTGCGAAGTGTCAAGTTTAACCAATCGGATCACGGTTACTGTTATTTAATATGCGCTCAAAATTTAAATATTGGCACAAACCGCACTCTGCTTTTACAACTTCGTAAGCCGGCCTTGTTCTTCATAGAAATTTACATAATTACACGCACTTTGAAGGTAAGTATGCGTAGCTTTTCAGGATGTTGCATGAAGGTTGTCCTATGAAGGTGAGAAACACAGATTGCGAATTACTTAAAAGAAAGCATTTCAGATTACTTTCACTGTATAAAATATCTGTAGCGTGTGAGTTGTTCGTTATTTGTAACTCGACCGGTAACTTAAATGTCTCTCAACAGCAAACTAACAAAACCAAACTGAGTCACATAATGCCGGTTTCGAAGCCCGGTTCTGCTGATATATTTTGGTTCTGAAAGTTATTACCAGCCATCAATCGAAATAATTAAGAACTCAATGCGAAAATTGCCTGCTTGTAAACCCAATGACTGCAATGAACTGGCTTTATTCGTGAAAAAGTTAAGTACATGAATCATGAGTTGAAATGCTAGGTAGAATCTGAGTAATTTCTAACCCTAGCGGCTAAGGTTATAACACTAAACGAAAGCTACATGTGGTAATTGTCGCTCTTAATTGAAAAGAAAATCAAAACAGAACCTTCGGACTCTTGTGTTTAAGTCTATGAGTGTAGTCCACAGTTTATGCCGTCTGTCTAAATATTATTCTCTTTCAGAAATCGTTGCTGTAGAGTAGAGAAGAAAAAGGAAAATAGAATCAAGCAGAGATGAAAAGCGTCGGATTGGTCTTGTCGTGTGACTTGGAAATTTTCGTGCCACTCTTTCGGATAACCTGGAAATTTCAGTGCCACACGTTCGGATTGGTCTTGTGGTGTGATTTGGAAATTTCCGTGCCACATTTTGGAATTGGTTTTGTGACGAGTGTGACTTGGAAATTTCCAAGCCATACTTTGTGATTGGTCTTGTTGTGTGACTTGGAAAGTTCCGTGCCACATTTTGGATTTGGTTTTGTGACGAGTGTGACTTGGCAATTTCCAAGCCATACTTTGTGATAGGTATTGTGGTGTGACTTGGAAATTTCCGTGCCACATTTTGGAATTCAGTGGTTTTGTGACCGACTGTGACTTGGAAATTTCCAAGGCATACTTTGCGATCGGTCCTGTGGTGTGACTTGGAAATTTCCAAGGCATACTTTGCGATCGGTCCTGTGGTGTGACTTGGCAATTTCCAAGCCATACTTTGCGATCGGTCCTGTGATGTGACTTGGAAATTTCCAAGGCATACTTTGCGATCGGTCCTGTGTTGTGACTTGGAAATTTCCAAGGCATACTTTGCGATCGGTGTTGTGCTATGACTTGGAAATTTCCGTGCCATACTTTGCGATCGATCTTGTGGTATGACTTGGAAATTTCCATGCCACATTTGGGGATTCGCCTTGTCGTGTGACTTGGAAATTTCAAAGGAAATTAGGACTTTGTGGCAATTTCCAACGGCTGGACAATTTTTGGTACACATTGCTGAAGTGAGGCGAGTTCTTGCTCGAAACACTGGTCTTTGCAGATTTTACGCAAATGTTGGTATTTCTGACAGAGAAATTCGTAATTTACTTGAACAAATTAATTCATTATTTAGTTTTTTTTCAACTGCGAGTAATATGTGCATTTTTAGAAATTATGTGCTGATTTATTATTATATTAGAAACCCATCATTTGGGAATATTTTCTATTTATCCAATATTTTTCTATACTCATTTAAGAAATAGTTAGACAAATGGTCATATCAGAACATTTTACCATTTTTAGGAAGGCTAAGGGTAATATTTAACAGTTTTTATTAAATATTTCCAGAATGAGCAACTTTGGAATATCCAGCGTTGCACTGGAACGCGTTTGTTCCACCATACACACTTGTGTACATGATACGGGTCTCTCTTGTTGTAGGAAGAAAGTACTCAAGGGCGATTTATGGAGTCTCTGAGAGATACTCTGAGCAGCATGAAGGAGACGAGAATTTTGCATTCCCAGTAGAGATGTTTGACGGACCGACACAAGCTTCTTTTGAGGGAGACGACTTCATTCCTTTGGCGATGAATAACCTACTCCACAAGTTTCTCCAATAATGGAAGTTGTTGCATCCCTTAAAGTTCGTAAAACAACGCCATTTGCCACCGATGAAAATGGAGCCATTGACAGTCTCCTGGCCCCCGGTGAGCAAGGACAGACTGGAAAACATGAGGCTTATTGGAAACTGATTTGGTTCCATGTGTTTATAAAAAAAAAACATATCTGAGAATGCTGGAGAGTCCGATGACATTGTGATAGACATCAGTCGGCAAAGCTTCAAAGAGGTCTCAGAATGTTTGAACATGTTTTGGTGCAGCCAAGATTTTGCCAAATATGTATCTATACTCTTCGAGACTGAACAGTTCAGCACTTTCTATAAGGCGGTGGCCGTTACAATTAGCATGCAAATCTACCTCCAGATTTTAAAGCACTTTGCATGCTTGATTCGTAAAGATCAACAAAACGACAATTTGCAATTCAGTGAAGAAGAACTGCCACACCAGCCACACCCTCGAGAAAGTGCATACACGGCACCTTCTGTGCAAAATGCTTGAAGAGAGCGTTATTGTGCCATATTCCAACCTAGAAGAAACCAGCAATATTTAAGAAACATTGGAAATTACTGAAGAACGGCATTTCAGAAATAAAGGTCTCATCCACATTTCCGACGACACCTATCACTTCTTTATGAAACCTGAGGGAACCAGGTCAATTCAGTCAAATTCAATGTCACGTATTTCTGGGATTCTGACGCATATCTACCCTGGGTCCAGAGGTTAAATGTTTCGCCTTTTGTTGGTAAATAGCGTTCGCGAACGCAAAAGGTGCGAGGATCGTCGAGTGCGCGGACAGCAAAAATTTAACCTCTGGGCCAGGTCTGTTTGAACTTAATTTATTCATCCAGACCGGTACCCATTGCCTAACGCTCACAACAATCTGTGATTGGATAATACCCATCACGTGTCCAAAACCGCCCACGTTGAGCGCGCGCTCGATGTTCGAAATGGCGTGCAGTGATGATTGCGTCATCACAAACCAAAATTGCGTTTCACAAAAATCTTCTCCTTTCACTGCAGTTTCCTTTATCAACTACGTGCAAGAAATACGTGTCTACAAAGCTAGGTTACATCTAACACTTGCAAAGGTAGTGCAATTTTAATTGGTGTTTCAACTTTTTTCACTGGCCTTTCAATTTTCAAATATAACTTACACTGCTCTTAGCCAACCAAAATCTAGACTTTTTTGCTGACGCATTATTCTGCATGAAAACGAAATTCAAACAGACCTGGCCCAGAGGTTCAATGTTTGCCTTCCGCGCGGCTCTACGAATTTACCAACAAAAGGCAACACATTTAACCTCTGGAACCAGGGTGACGCATATCCGAAGCCATTTTGAAATAAGAAATTGTTAACTTGAGCTGCCCAAATTTTAGCGTCTTTAAGCATGTTTAATTACAAAATACAATAACTGCACGTGAAAATGCACGCAGTCACCTACATTTTCACCGTTCTCTGCAAAAACACAACGTGAAAACCCCAAATTGTACAACGCGAACGTAAGAAAGTAAATCAAATCATTTTTCGTTCGGCATGAGAACGAACTCTATAGTCATTATATTTTTCGAAAATCTGGTTGTGAAAACAAATTAAGGCGAACAAGGGAAATAGTAAACACAAAATATGGAACAAGATCAAGTGATTGGAGATATTTTCTGAAGTGATTTTAGACGCCTCTCTCATCCTCAACATAAGCCCTCCAGACTTTAGGCTGGAAGACGCTTAATCAACGGCGGCGAGCCCACAGATGTACATTAGTTTATGAACAGTCAAATTGACTTTGATTTTAATATTTCATTAAATGGAGATGTACAAATTATAACACTAGGCAGAGGAACAATGCCAATCCATCCCAAACAAGCAAGAACAAACTGGGGAAAGCATTGTTTTACATATCAGGCTTTGGACGAGTGGAATTCCCTCCCATCCGAAATACGAGATTCGAACTCATAAGCCAATTTTAAACCGCATTAACTTTTTAGATTTCTTATTGTATATACATTTTTATCAATTTTTACTTATCATTGTTATTAATTAGTTGTAACTGTCTTATTTAAACTTTATTTTACTTTATTAGTTATGTTACGCAGGGCCTCATTGAAAAACTCCTCGGATATATGGGCACCCTGTCTAAACATAGTTATTATTATTATTATAGGTTAATAACATACACTACGAAACTGACAGGGCGTTAGACGGACAACAGCGGTACTCAAGGCGCAACTGTTTGGAGATAATGGGTATTCCAATTCCACCTAACGACAACCCAAAAAACTAGTCCAGAAAGTAGAGGCTCTAGTCGGGGTTACAGTACGAGAAGATCAGATATCGACTGCCCACAGACTTCCAAGTTCCGAAAAAGCACGCCACCGAATAATGGTTAAAGTGCTAGTGACACGATTTTTCAAAATTTTAAACTGAATTGGCAGAACTGTTCATTAATATGTCCTGAATCTAATGCAATACTTCTTTTTTCCCAAAACGTCCATGTTCAGTGCGTAATTGGTAGGGTTTGTCTTACCACAGGAAGCCCGGTTAAAGTTTGCGACAATTTTTACTGTGACGTCACATCCAGAACACATGCTTCAAAAACACATGCTTCAAAACAACATGGCGTCCGCAAGTGTTAGTGTGTAGCTACTTTCTTCGGTACTCCACTTTTAAATGGCCCAGCTGGTCGAGTCTCGTACAGGTTAAATTACTAGTTTGATGAGGAGTATTCACGAGTAGTATTTTTCTACTTCAGTACTTGTAATACTAGTACTATTACTAGATTGTAGAAAGACACCTTTTACCAAGAGAACAAAAACCTCGGTTAGAATTTAATCCAGGAGTAGTACTAACCGGGCTTCGAATAACTGGGCCATGAATTTTCGAATAACATACATAAAGTGATTCTAAAATAAAGCTTATAGACCCTTAGCACTTGACGTCATAGCCGCCATGTTGGTGTACAGTTAACAATAGATTCTTCGTTAGCTTCTTTTGTTCTGTACACCAACATGGCCGCCATGCCCTTTGTCATTTGAATCTCTGGGGATTGAGTGCAAACCATCTATACATGTGCGAACCAATATGAATATTTTATTAATGATCATACTAATATTCATAGGTGTTCCTGTGAAAATTGCCAGCGCATGGAGGGAATGCATTTGCTGCCATGAGTGCGAACAATCTTTTGCCAAGCTTCATGACAACATCAACCTTTTTGGTCAAAACCTAATGTTCGATTGCATTACCAATCACCCAGGATTCCAGGCAATCTGTTTAAATCCTTTTGTACTTCAAGTAGCATGGCTGGCCGACAAGCAGCAGTACAATAATGTATATGAGGGGCAAAGCCACAAGAAGTACAGGCATATTGCCTATAGACAGTACATCAGGTGGGTCCATGGCTATGTTAGAAGACACTTTCGCATAGTCATCCCATCCTGTGCTGTGAGCTGCATTCAAGCCCATTTCCCACCCCCTGTGCCTGAAGAGGGACATACATTTACTGGATTCAAGCTACCAGAGTTATAGCTCAATAATATTGTGGAAGAGGTGCCCTCAATGTAAACAGTCCAGGGCTGAGAACATCGAGTTTTAAAAACCTGGAAACTGTGCATCTTGCTAATTTTACTGAAAACGTCGAAGTCAAATTTTGCAATTTAGTTTTACAGTAGATCTAAATAATATACATTGTATGATTGCATATCATTGATATGAGTACCACCATTTCATGTGTTTTGATATGTGATATGTCCATATTTTGGTGCATTTCTTTAATTGACCCTTTCAGCTTGCCTGTTTCAATGTTGCCCCATTTAAGACCAAGTGATCATTCTCCAGAGGATTCAGTGCTTTGTTTTCCAATTATACAAATTCATACATCTCCTCTTGGGATACAGAAAAAAATTTCAAGAGAAAAGTCATGTGGTCTGAAATAGGAGAAAAGCCTGCCTGGCTTGACTCTGGAAAAAATTAATGCCGCCTGGGTTGGCATGATGCCGCCATGCTTAATAATAATAATAATAATAATAACAACTTTATTTACCGAGGGTATAAACACTTGACAGTTAAAACTGATAAACTCGTGGCCCTCAAAAAAGAATACAAAATAAATAAATGTATATATATATATATAATTATATGTATCTATAAAAGCTACTAGCGAATAATTACTACTATGTGAGACTAATTTAAAAATAACCAGGCAATATGTATAAAATATGAATTTTAAAAATAAGCGACTATATATCTATTTATCTAAAAAGTACTTTCGCAGAGCATACTTAATGCTTGAAAAAAATGAATATTTTTCTTCATCTTCATAATATATAAGCTCATTTCGCTCATGCTCTTGTATCCTCCTAAAACACGAAACCTTACTGAGATAATGCTGTTCAGTGCACCGTGCACACATTCTAAAAACGCAAGCGTTGAGAGATTTGTTCGTAGTATAAAGCAAGGAGAAGATCGTCGTATTCCTCTCTTCGTTGACGCCATCTTGAAATTATCCCAGAATACAACAGGGTCGTTTTCAAACCTCGTTTCCAGGGCATCGAGGTCGAGAATTTCAAGATGACACAGACAACTGCTGCAAAACGTTCAACTGCCGTCAGCATCTCAACTACTTCCCCACTGGCCTTCACAAAATCCTGGGGAGAACACTGAACAGGCAAGCTGAAAGGGGGTCATAAGCTAGAGGGGGAATGGGGGAGTGGTCATAAAAACATAGCATGGCATTTTTCATTTGCACCAGCCCCCTCTAATTATTAATGACCAGTTCCTTGCAAAAGTTGTGTAGTGATTGCACACAAAAAATTGTCTGGTGTTAAATCTTATGATTTTCGCTACCATCAGATAATTACATAATTATTTACATTCTAGAAAATCTTGTGGTGTGTCCTGCTACAGCTTGTTCCTTGTTGGGCCTGTAATAAGTTGAACATAATGGTGGTGGGTTTTCAATTCTTTCTTCAATATTCCTAGAATTTTCAACTACATTGGTTAGACTTACAAATAAGTCATCAACATAAGTTATATGAACAATCAGTCAAGATTTTTCGAACAATGTAGCCACCTTTCTTGTACTTGGGATAGACTATGTTGTACTCTTCTTGATCCTGGCTGTTTTTCTTTTGTTGTCTGGAACTATTTTCATTATAATGCATGGCTGCTCGAAAAAGCCTGCTCTTCATTCCATCATAAGAGAAGTGGAATATCTTGGGAGCAAACTGATTAACCAAACTATGGAACCCTTCTACTGTAGATGTTTGCCAATACCTAGAACACTTTACTTTATCTTTGAACAATGATTTATTCAGGATATTTTTTTCAAGTCCATCACATGCGTCTGAATCCGGTTGTAACCACATTGTAGATCTCAATTCTGTTTCGGGTAGAGGATCGTGAGAGCAACTGGGAAACGGATTACCATGACCTTCATGCTTGTTTTGCACGCGATTTATAATAGACTTCCATTTTGCCTCAATCATTTCCTTGTCATCATGTCCTGATGAAGTTACAGACCAGTAAAAGTGATTTACAAGAGACTTCTTTTTGGCAATACTCCGTAACTTCTTTTTTATGCTTTTTGCCACATGCCAGCAATCAAAATTTGTTTTAACTGTTTCCCAGTGTTCTCTAATCCATTTCTGTATTTGTTTATGTCATTCTGTAATTATGATACCAATATTCAGATTAAATTGTCTGAAGAGTTCCACCATTCGCTGAAGCCCCAATAACTCCATGGCATTTGAAGACTTGGCCTCGTTACTCTGCACTAGCTCTATGTTCATTACTTTATTGCGTATTAAGTCTATGACTGTGTAAGAGCCATACTTAGCAGAGTGCCCCATTCTGTCACATCTACCATCACCTCCAACAATCAGTTCTGCACCTTGCAAGGTCTTAAAATATTCATTTGGTTTACCAATCCACATCCTACTCACAACAAGGTGAAGATATTTTCTTTGGTGTCCGAAATATGTTCTTTGAGAGATGCAAGCAACGTTGATAGACTTCAACAAGCGTAAAACTTTGTAGGATAATGTACCAGCAAACAAAATAGAAGCACTTAACAAAATGTTTCCATAATATTGGATCCCTCTTATTCCTGGCTGGCTTCTCCACTCTCTCACTTTCTTACAACACAAACGTTTAATGTATACCACTGATTATGGAAAACAATGTATTTGGGTTCCCTCTGGGGCTCGGAATCACCAGAGAATGTATGCATTGTGGCGGCTTCAACTTCCTCTTCGCTATCACTATCTTCTGCTCCATCATTTTTGGGGTCATAGGCCTCCACCTCATCTTCGTCGGAGGTTTCGTCATCTTCACTCTCCTCACTATCTTCACTCTCCGACTCATCATCAAAATCAGTTTCTTGTGCCGAAGTTCTCTTCTTTTTCCCACACCGGTCACAGCTTTCTACAAAATCTGAGAATGAACACTGCACTCCAATGGTTCTCGTCTTGACTTTTTTCTGTTTTAAAGGGCGTTGGTTTCCACTTCAGAGACTGGGTACCTTGTTCTTTAGAATCAGTGCCAGTGGTTTCATTGTTTGCTTCTCTTTCTTGTAAACACGCGGCAGATGATTCTGTACCATGCGAGCAGGCCTCTTCAGCAACCAGCTCTTGAAGGATTCGTCGTTTCTCCCATTTCTTAAAGGCAGGCCTCGATAATGAGGTGTCTGCGGGCTGGGATGACTCTTCCACTAACTGGCCATGGGCTATGGATAGTGGGAACTGAGGTTATTCTGTTAAGGACTAGCATGTGAAGAGGACGAAAATCGTACTGTACAAAGTCTGTAGTACTGGTAGCAATAACTAGTGTAGTACTGCAGACCTCGTGCGAGCTTGCTAAACTCACCAAAGTTATTATCTTACAGATACGTAACCGAACCCGAAATTTAAAGAAAACTAACCATCTCTGAGAATAGGACACAGGAAAACGACAACAACTCACTCGATCACTTTAAATAGTTAGGGCTTGAGTTCACAACTCACAAGTAACCGAGTTTCTTTGATCCTCGCCCGTGCGTCGCATTATGCAAGTAAGCTATCAAATAACTTGAAACGGTACAAGAATTGGAATGAATGAGATACTAACCGCTTCGCCAAACCTGATTTGAATTGTCCAAGATTTATGAAGCAATCTTTCGTGAAGTGCTTGCTACAAAGTACAGACCTTGAACTCGGCGACCATCTATCCCTCTTTAACTTCACAAATTTTGTCCAAACTCAAGCGCAAGAGGCCACTCATATAATTGGTCATCTGCATGGCCACATGCTGCGGCAACACAACGACTTGGTATACTTAGTAATACAGTACAGTTTGACTTTTCCGGCTTGTCACAAGACACAATGCATACAAGGTCTAATTTTGTATAAGATTCGAAGTGTTCTGAGTGTGACGTCACAGCCTCGCTCTCATGTTACCGGGAAAGTAAAAAATCCTTGCAGAATTGCTTCTTTCTCGGATTGATAAAACAAATTCTGTTCAAGAAAACAAAAAAGTTATGACGCCATCACTTTACACAAGTTTAGTACTTTCGATCGATATTTTTCTTAAATGACTTAAAAATCGTGTCACTAGCACTTTAAGTTCACGCAGTGAGACAAAAGGAACGAACTTTGCCAAAATCGGAGCCGTCCAAATGACAAGGCAGCAGCCAACGATACACTCCAGCGTAAGAGCTGCAAATCTGCCAAAAACGATCTTCATCAATGGAAGTTTAATTACTTATCGCAAGAAGCTTATTGGCTGAATAAGGAAATTTAAATCTGACAAAAAACTTTGTTATGTTGTGATGCGTGGAGCCTGGGGGCGACCAGGAACGTTTCCTGCACCAGCTCGAGGCTGAACATGTGCTCAACCGGGGAAGCCATCTTGGGTTTAGTTTTAGTTAAGTTCTCTAGTATATCGTTGAGTTAGGGTAATAGGTCATATTTGGAGACGAGGATCAAAGCAAAGGAGAATAAACAAGGAAGCAACCTTCGAAGACCTGAACCGTGTGATCCAGCAGACGACGAGTGGATCGAATATAAGGAGTGACTTGACGAATACTTCAAGGCGAACGACATAAAGGATGCAGGTAAGCAGAAATGTATACTGCTTGCTGTATGCGGTAAAACCACATATAAACTATTACGAAGTCTAGTAGCACCAACAAAACCTACGGAACTCAAGTACGAAGAACTGTGTAGGGTGTGGCCAAACACCACCACCCCAAACCGCCGAAATTGTGCAACGATTCAAGTTAAATTGCAGGGTGCGACAACCCGACGAATCGGCCGCCACATTTCTGTAAGAATTAAGAAGAATATCAGAGGTTTGTGGGTTTCAGCGGTCAGCGAAGAACATGGCGTCAAAAAACTTTGCTCCGAATTCTGGACACATTTATGTTTAATTGGTTTCTCTCTGTTATTTTTGTTTATTTCATTCTACCAGTATGGAGACAGATGAAGCAGTTATTACTCAATCCACAAAGCTTACTCAATCCACCTTAGAGTCGATCCTAGATAGCAAACTACAGCCGATAACATCAAAGCTCGACGAGTTGACATCAACCGTCGAAAAGATTAAGGAGTTTATCGATTTCATATCCAACAAATATGACGACCTTTCTAAGAGTATAAACGAACTTGAAGGAAAGCTCACAACAGTCAGTGTGGAAAAAAGCACCTTAAGGCTGAAGTCCTTAGGTTATCAGGCAAACAAGATGTGCTCCATGACCTCGATCAGTCCTCGAGACGAGAGTGCGTCGAAATCAGTGGAATACCTGAAACCAAAGATGAAGATACCAATGATCTGGCCATCAAAGTTTGCTCTCTTATTGGTGTTGAGATCGTGAGGAGCGACATATCTGTTAGTCACCGCCTTCCAAAGTCTAGTTACAGTTCAAGGGTTCGAGAACACGGCGCCTCAGATTCGACGAATTCAGCTACCAGAGAAAAGCTTAAGAGCGGCCGTCTGTAAATATCGCCTAAAGTGTTTAGTACGGTGGCCCATAGGTGTCACGGCACAAACCAAAACTCCACGGCACAAACCAAAACTCCACGGCACAAGCCAAAGCTCCACGGCACAAGCCAAAGCTCCACGGCACAAACCAAAACTCCACGGCACAAGCCAAAACTCCACGGCACAAGCCAAAACTCCACGGCACAAGCCAAAACTCCACGGCACAAGCCAAAACTCCACGGCACAAGCCAAAACTCCACGGCACAAGCCAAAACTCCACAGCACAAACCAAAACTCCACGGCACAAACCAGAACTCCACGGCGGAAGTGATTCTCACGGCGGAAGTGATTCTCACGGCGGAAGTGGTCGCTCCTAAACTCGTTCCCAGGGCTCTTTGCCCGCCTCATCCAAGATGGCGTCGAAATCGCAAAGACCCCTGGGAACGAGGTTCGGATTCCTCGTGAGTTGTGGCGCGTGAATCATGTTTTGTCCACAGTGCGGAGAATTTGTGAAGTTATCGTCTGCAAATTATTGCATCACGTGTGGAAAAGGTATGTCTTTCCTCTTTTCTTAAGCCTTTTCTTCGATATTTGTCTGGAGAGAATTTCACAGTCGACTTCACATAAATTTACATTCAATTATTCACACATTATTTTTTGTTTTATCACATACACCTCTGTTTTTATACTCGATATTTCGCTTGAGTTGTACATCACATGTTATGTCAGTTTAATTGTGTTATAACATATGTAGTGAGACGAAAATTGAGTGAAAATCAAAAGCATTTGATAATAGAAAGCATAATCGTGCAACCACGTGACTCATATTATTTTTGATTGCCAAATGAAATAAAATGTTTATGAACTTGAAGAGAAATAAAAGCTACGTCTCTCAGGGCCGAATTTTGAAGTAGAAGAGCATTTCGTTTCAGAGTTATGGGTGAACAAATATGAGAGGTTGTTAGTGTAAAATGTATGCTGCGGCCATGTGGGATGACAAAGGTTATCATCCAACATGGCTGCCAAAACACAAAGCGAACATTCCATCCATTTCAGTCGGTTTCACTGTGAGTGTGAGTCTTTTAAACATTTGTAAGGCCAAAAACCTTTAATTTGATGCAAATTTGTTGACTTTCGTGATTAATATAAACACGTGAAGGACCGTGTTGAGACATAATTCAAACCTCTATATCGTGAGCAAAACATCGTATTGAACTGAAATTTCGTCTGAGAACTTAAATCACTCTACAAAATGTTAAAGAAACGATTTTTTAGGATATATAGTTTAGAATTTAAATTTTTGAAGACACCGTGATGACGTCACGTGCACGCCAATAATTTTCAAAATGGCGGGAACAAATATTGGAATAAATTATTGTAGGCTTAAATATTAAGTTAAAGCCATGATTAACTTTTTAAAAAATCTCATTTTTTCCCCATTCAGAACTGGTAGAGAATAATAAAGACCCCCCTTCTGGAGCTTCATCTCGTTCTGATGATGTTTCTGGTGCAACTGCTTCAGTTTCTTCAAAACCCAAAGGTGTGTTTGGACGTGTCCACACTTATAAGGAGTACCATGATCTAAATAAGACCAAAAGATCCAGTTGTGTGAACCGAAATGGAAAGAGAGCTAAAAAAGAAGTTAAAGAAGAAGAAAAAGATGTAGTGATATATATTGGATTGATGAGTGGATTGCAGAAAGTGGAATGCTCAAATCAAAGAGAGGCAAACGTTTAGCACTAAGAGTTTCCAATAAAGCCCCATACAAAGTGCTCCTTGAAAAAGCCACTGAAAAATGGAAGGCTTATAATAGCAATTTGTATTTTGAAGATGAGGAGTATGTTCTTTTGCTGGAAAGTGGCATACAAGCCATCTTCATGCCCGGTTCTTCCAAATATTTTTTTGGCCTTGATCGCTATCAGCATGAAACTGGTAAAGATTATAAGAGAATTACATTATATCTTTGCACTACCAAGGACTTTCATCATAAAGAACAACTAGATGTTGACTCAAGTGATAATTCATCAGATGATCAAGTGGAGACTGAAGATAAGGACAAAGGTTTTGTTTCTCATATTGTGCCTACTGAATGCCTCAGAAATGATGACAGGGGTCTGGAGGGAAAGAGCTGTACATCAACTGTAACCTCAAATGAAATTGAAATGCAAATAAGATGTGATGAAGAAATGGCTTTACAGATGATGCATAAATCTCCCACTCATGGCAGCCAGGCAAATAGTGATAATGAAACTATTGACGATCCTGAGGCTGTAATGCAGGCCTTACCCAAGAAAAGCAGTTTTTCTTAACTGTAAGGAGAGGCACACCATTGTCTAGGATTCTTAGCATGTGGCGCCATGAGTCAAAGAAAACAGATCCTCATCATGTTTTAAGGGTCCATTTTCTAGGAGAAGCAGGGATTGACACAGGAGCACTTGCGAGAGAGTTTTTAACTGAAGTTGTTAATACAATAGGAAATACATTATTTCCTGATGGCACGCCCATTGACTCTACTTACCATGTACAAAATGGTAATTTCAGAACCAGCGGTGAAATTGTGGTTAAGAGCATGGCAGAAGAGGGACCACCACCCATTTTTTTGGATGAGTGTGCTTTTGAAACCCTAGTCAACTGTGATATTGATGTCTAAAACATAAATCATCAACAAGCTCTCACCTCCTGCGAGAAGCAGTTGCTTGACAAGATCAAAAACAACATCAGCGAACATACTGATACCATCCTAGAGCATGGGTACACTGGACCAATTGATGAGTCACACGCAGATGATATTTTGAGATCTGTTGTTGTTAGCCTGGTTAACGAAAGAATCTTGTACCTGAAAGAATTCAAAGAAGGCCTACGCTTGTATGGGTTTACAGAAATTCTTAGCAAGAACCCACAGGCCTGCAGACCTTTGTTTTTGAGAAATCAACAAGTAAAAGTTGATGCAGCCTATTTGTTCAGCCTGATGGCTCCAGAATTCTCCCCAGAGCAATCTTCAAGAATACACCTAGAGGAAACTCTGATGGATAATTTTCAAGATTTCCTTATGGCCTTAGAAGACAACATCATCACTGGGTATGCATCTGCATTGGCCTGGAATTATAGCGAGGATACTGAAGAGGAAGCCAAAGAAACTGACAAAGTAGACATGTCCCAGCTGCAGAGTGATGTATCAGCAGAGAAGTTTGAAACACCAGACCTTTCCCCAGCTGGAATTTTAGGATGGCTGACGGGTCAAAAGCACAGGCAGATTAATGGGAAAAACATTAAGATTGTGGTTAAATTTGACCATGATTGTCTAACACGCAACCCACACCACTCTCTTTGTTTTCCAGTTGTGGGAGCTTGTGGAAGACAAATAACATTCCCATTAAGTCACACGAATAGCTACGAGGAATTTAAACATGTTTTTCTCCTTGCATTTTGCAAGGGACAATCCTTTGCAAAGCCATAGACTGAAATTTCACCGTTTAATTTTCAAGTTTCATGTGTGATGTTAAGCAATAATTATTGTATTGGGCTAAGTATGCCGTCAAGAATTATGCAGACCAAGGTTTAAGCTTCAGCAGATAACACCACCTGAGGGCCTCATAATTTTTGATGACATACTTGATCTCATACAATAATAATCATGTTAGTACTCATTCAAAATACTACATGGAGGTGAAACCTGTTCTTACAGTGTTTTGCAAAATGTACTTTATTAAATATTCAAGTTGCCGTTTACGAGTTACATAAGGACTTGCACTAAGACCATCACATGAACTAGTCATTCAAAATAATGGTGCAAGCACAATATGGATGCTTGCCCTCCAGCCTCATGATGCCTTGATTACTAATTTTCACTCACTCTTTCCATTTCTGGCTTCATATTGTACTAGTACCATTATTTTGATTGACAAGGTGATGTGACTACTTAGTGCAAGTCTTCTTATATTCAAACATTTTTTGTTCATGCGATATCATACAATAATATTTTTGGGCTTGAACATTACCAAATATGGTCACATTTTCTTTGATATTTGGTTTGATGAGGTTTTCATCAATTGGAAACAAAGGTTTTGTATTAATACAAAAGATTAACTGTCATATCTTCATTTTATTGTTTAAAATTTGCTAGCAGTTTTATTCTTTAAGCATTTGTTAGTTCAAGTTTATGTGAACTATTTGAAGACCAGTGAATATGTTGCACTAAACAGATTCCAAAGTTGTGTTGTTGATAAATGACTTTCATATCAATCAATTATATGGTGGGTTTGATATAATAATGGCAGCCAAAATGACACAAGAAAACGTGTCAAAAGAAAACATACTTTACAACTGATTTCAGTGTTATGTGCATAGGTGATGTTCAAGTGGTTGAGACAATCAATCAACAATCATACTGATCAAACATTTCATGCAAATTTCCACCTTCTGATTATCACTTAACATGTAACTCTAACAGGGCTTGAATTTAACTTTGAGAAAAACTACCAATCTGGGTATTAGACAAGAGGTTTTACTAATGCACCTATCAATGTTACGCCTGAGGGGGGTGGGGTGGGGGGGGGGGGGGGGGGCAGATGTGGGACATTTGATTACTTTTGACATCCCCACCCTTGAGCATTTGATCAGGAGTCTCTGCCCCCAGACACAGTGCATTGAGGAAATGGGAAGACTTTCATAAATACATAAGCAGATGATGCACTTGAAGGGAATATAAATTGCCAGAGGTTGAGAGATTTCATTAAATTTGAACCATATTTTTAATATTGATTAGGTGCATAACCACTTAAAATTGAAAACTAGTTACCATTGGTTAATGGGATAAGCTGGGATACTGTTCAATGTGTGCCCTGTCTAAGCATACCCTAACTTTATAATTAGTGCAAGGGAAACAAAAGGAAGATTGAAAAATAAAAAAAGGTTTAGTTTCTCATATAGCATATCATGTATGTTAATTTCAATAGTCCAATTCGTAGTTCTTGAAAGGTAACCAAGCCTTAGCCTCGCATGGAGGCTGGAGTTGACCCTGCACTGATACACACCTCTGAATATAGATGATTTTGATTATCGTGCTAACTTTGTACAAGCATCTAACTAAGCTGTCTCGACTACAGCCTCAATGTCACCAAAGACTTGGTTACCATTCAGAATGGTGGTCAAGAACTACGAAATGGACTATTGACATACTACAAATGTATGTACTGTATCACATATTGGTGTTTAGTTTAAGGAATTTTGTTCTCCACTAGTAGTGATCAAGTGTTCTCTTCATGCACACGGATCTGAATAAATGTTAAGGAAATGCAACTTTTAAATAAAGGAAAACTATGTTGTGTTCTATACTTGTGTTCCAAATGAGTTTTTCAGGGAGTGCCAGACAATGCAATATGCAATAGCTTCTCATAAAGCAAGTTTGCTTCTCTCCAATGACTGGGCTTTTCAATGTTCAAGGTATCCTTGACATAACCAAAATATTGTTGGTAATCTGTTTGCCCATTTTCTTCCACAAGATGAGCATAAGCATAACTCAGCTCTGAATCACGTACTGGCACTAGTAGATTGTCATCACCACCATGAAGCTCTGGCAGGGAATACAAGTAATCAGACCTACAATATACTGTATCATGCCTAGACTTGCGAATGTAATGTGTGTTCCATAACAACTTGACGTCGTTCAATTCTTTTTGAAGCAGCTCGGAAAAACAAAACCACAGGCATTCTTTTTCAAGTGGATCAGCTGTGTTAAGGACCCCCTTTTCAGTCATATCTTTGAAAAAGTTTATCCACCAAGTTGACCAGTTTCTTTTAAGAAACGACCACCATCCTTCGATTCTCTGGTTCCTTGGGGAAGCGACATACCTGTGTGCTTCTGTGTCATCTCTGAAAAAACAGTGTATGCTACCAACTATGCCATTTTCTGTCCCAAGGTCTGTATTTACTTCAAGTGGGCAACCTCCAAACTCGCGTACGGCATTGAGACATTAATAGGCGGCAATGTTGTCAGGTAAGTTGTTTGAAGATGTAACGTATAGCCATATGATTTTTCTACTAAAGCCGTCTATACAGCCATGTATCGGGAACCCAAAAGGTTTCAGTTTGTCATAGCCGTCCATGTGCCACACACTATTAGGTCCTGCACACATGTATTCCCGTCTCTTAAGCCTATGAGCACGTCTGGATTCTACACCTTCTCGATCTAACTCCTGCACCAATTCCTGAACTACGATGCGTGGTATTTGTATACCTTTCATCTGGAGTGAATGCCAAATTGATCGATAACCAACAATAGATCCTGGACCATCTTGTAGTTCAATAATTGCATCGCGAATGGTACAGATATCGTAATTTGGATTGCGTCTGCATAGGTTATATCGTTTCAGTCGCCTTTTAAGAGTACTAAGACTCATATGAATGTCATAATTTCTGATTAAAAGTTGCAATATTTCTTCGTATTCGTATCCTCTGTAAAATAGAAATTCGATAATTTCTCGTTCATCTACATCTTGCTCTCCTCCATCCGCCATCTTGTTTTCTGAAGAGCATTATGGGATACATCTATACCACTTCCGCCGTGAGAATCACTTCCGCCGTGAGAATCACTTCCGCCGTGAGAATCACTTCCGCCGTGGAGTTTTGGTTTGTGCCGTGGAGTTTTGGTTTGTGCCGTGGAGTTTTGGTTTGTGCCGTGGAGTTTTGGTTTGTGCCGTGACACCTATGGGCTTTGTGCCGTGGAGTTTTGGTTTGTGCCGTGGAGTTTTGGCTTGTGCCGTGGAGTTTTGGTTTGTGCCGTGGAGTTTTGGTTTGTGCCGTGGAGTTTTGGTTTGTGCCGTGGAGATTTGGTTTGTGTCGTGGAGTTTTGGCTTGTGCCGTGGAGTTTTGGTTTGTGCCGTGGAGTTTTGGTTTGTGCCGTGACACCTATGGGCCACCGTAGTTTAGGATGAGAAAAAATGAAATTCCTTAAACTTTCTCAGAATAATGGCCTGGGTGAGTGATTCATATAAATATAATTTTTAGCTGAATCTGAATTTTATTTTAGCCAAACGGCGACAAAATCGGTTTTACAGCTCTCAGACCGGTTTTTAGGAGCTCGATACAACACATCGTTAACGGCTCGCCTAAAAATTAAAATAGAAATGTATAGCAATACTGTGCAGATAAGTACAAAGAAAAGATAATGATTTCTCTTTTCATGGGTTGTTTATTTGGTTACAAATTAAATATTGTAGCGATTTTTCATTATTTTGTTAATTTTAGACATTTTTGGTAGGCAAAATAATGACCAAATCGAGAAGCCAAAATCTCCAATGATACATGACCTGGCTATATTAGAGTATAACCTAGCGAAAGAGCAATGGTTCTTCTTCAAATACATGCAATATTATATTTGGGCAATTAAAACTAAGAATTTTCAGGGCATCAAACGCAAGTGACACTGACGTAAGAATACTCTCTTTTCTCACAGCGTTCGAATGCACAGAATCTGAGATGAACAGAGGAAAAAAATATTATATCAACTTCTCTCGGGTTAAATTTAATACTAAAGAAGCCTGGGTACTTTCAGATAGATTATATATCGGTTTCTACCAATTATGTACAAAATCAGTGGCTTTTAGAGGTATTTTTGCGATGACATATTGTTGAATCTTTACTCATGTCTTTACTCTTTACTTATGAGACTTCTAAGTCAATCCTAATGATCTACAGTTGAACTATTCACTGTTAGGAATGTTAAAACGTAATTATAATGGCTTAATATGTACCTTTCATGTGGTTTCGTAGAGAATTGGTAGCTTTATAAACGGGTCTGCCGTAGTTCAACTGTCAACAGCTGAGATTGCGTTACACACAGGAAGCCCGCTTTTTCGGAACAAATGAACAACGTGTTCACGCAGAACTCCATAACTGTGGATTTCTGATTTACATCAGTTCCGATCCGGGGAACTAGTTATATTCGATATAGGATCTCAGTGTAACTAGATTAGGCTTTTATTTTTGTCTATGAGTTTCAAACTGTATATTGGACGGCAATCGACATGTTACAATGGCTGGGAGATGGAGGGTACTTGAGCGGCGTCGGCCAGGTGTGCGGAAAATAGCTATAAAAGTGTCAGAACTCTTTTTCCAAAATGTCCAAGAAAAAGAGTGCCGGAAGTCACAAGTATCTACCTCTCATTATCTGAGTACGACGTCCGTACCATACGTTATGGAGAATGAAATGAAAACGTCTAAAATATACAACCCTACCCGGACAATAAGCATGAAATATTTTGCCCCTCCCCCTACAGCCAACCCTTTTTCAGTTGCCCACTTTTTACGACCCTCTATTTTGAGGGCTTTTAAAAAGTATGACACTCCCCATTCCCCATGCTAAATTATATCCCATATGCCCGTTTCCCCGATCGCAGCGACCGCTGAAAAAAAGTACTTGTCAATCGTAGCGATTATATATTGCTATCAAATGGAACTGAACCGAGCTATCGGGTACAACAATAAATTATATCCTGACGATCGTAATCGCTATGACCGCTTGAGAGTAGATTCCATGTTACCACTACGATCGCTATAAGGGACCGGACATTATTTAGCGGTGGGGGAGGGGGACTACTAGATTTGCAGTGGGGGGGGGGGGGGGGGGGTCACGATTTTTTATGCTCCCATTTAAGGGAGGGGGGAGGGGGGGTCAAATTCTTATATGCTCCTCTTTTATAGGTTAAATATATTTATAGGCTTATCTAAGAGGAGGGTCATTATTTTGTGAGACCAGAGAACTACCGCTAAATAATGTCCGGTCACTAAAGCCGACTCACCTTTACAGTGATCGCAGCGAACGACCAAATTAAAAGCAGCCTACATTCGCGATGAAAGCAAACAATACGTATGGCATTATATATAAAATCTAAAAATAAACGATAACGCTCCGGGTAATGTCTCCTGTTTATGTCTAAAGGATGATTTGTTTCGCTAAACACGCTGGAGAATGCAGGCACCGACTGGCGGAAAAGTGTATCATGTGCCAAGCAATACTAGTAGTAGTATAGAAGTATTTTTCTGGAAGTAGCTACTCGGCAGTCTTTATCAGCAGTGGATATATTACTTTGATGTTAAAGAGATGTTGATTTATGTTCAAGTTCTGCCCAAAAAGACCGCAAAAATGTATCCGCAGTATTCTGTTCTTCGTTCTATCTAGGCGCTTGTGGGATGGTACTGCGTTTTTCTTAGCCGATCTAGAGTCATCCACTACTGATGAAGAAGACAACTCATTCAGGGACGGATCCAGGATTTTATAAAAGGTGGGTTAAGCGAGTCATAGGGGGGAGGGGGGGGGGGGGGGGGGTGCAAAATAATAGTGTCATACTAGAGAACTATACTTACAATATGTAACAGGTTTCATATGATATTTCTATGATAATTTTTCATGTCTGAGTATACATACATTTAAATATGTATTTAGCTATTCATTTCTGAGTGATATCCAGTAGTAAGGGGGAACCCACTCCCTGGATCCGCCACTGTATGTCATCTCTCATTTACCAATCATAAATGCGACATGCATCTGTTTAAGTGTAGTTCTTTGGTATCTTACCTACAATGTATAAGTCAATATTCTTGCAAGTTTCCATCAATATTGAGTCTTTTGGGTTCGCGAGAGATTATCAAATCCAGCAAGTTTACTATCAATCAGCTGTTTTAATACCAGGCATGGAAATATCCCGGATGGGGGAAGGGTAGCACTTGCAAAATTAATTAAATGGTAGAGGTGTGTGAAAAACGTAGCTGTGTTGGCTAGATATAACTGACACCATAACTGTACGGTATACGCGTTGGTATAGAGCATGGGAGTCCGTTATGTGGCCATGGCTGTACCCTTTTTATTGAATTATGATTAAAATAATTTTAAGGGGACAACATAAGAATGAAGTTGACCACAATAGTAATCCGTGTAAGGCTCAGAAGACTGAGAATAATAGGCTCAGAAGAATGTCTGTAGACATCGGACGATTTAGCCTTTGCTGCTATCTATACCATTTTGGCAGAGTCTAAACATAAATAAGCGTCCCTTTTTAAAATAGCAAAGTAATGCATCTACTATTGATGAAGAATAACTAGTCGGGTACGAACTCAGGGGTTGTCACAACTTGATTCATTCAGTCTGTTTTATGCTCAGTTTAGTGCTCTCGAATCTATATATTGTTTTAGGATATTTAGTTCTTCCCATTTTCTATTTAATAGAAATTGAAGCATTCAGATGTAGTTTAATTTTAGAGACATTTTGTATGATGGCATCGACAACAACTAGACCTTCGATCTTCATGCATGCAATATGGTGGCTCAACTGGCCATGGTATAAAATTCGAAGCTAAACTGATAAATCAGTGATATGTGAACAAGATATTCGTCACAATATGGGTACGTACGTATGTGCCGCCATGGGATCCAGACCCGGTTTTCAGAGAAAGTATAGTTCCAAAACCCGATATTCCAAGTTATTGTGAAAACGAATCCGGATGTATGTTTTATTATTCCGAGTCGTCCATAACCTGTCTTTTTGTGAAAAACTCGTACACGGAAATCATAACCGCCACACAGTCCCCCTCCCACGGGCTCCATGGATTGTACAATCGGCAGGATAGAACTATAGATCGGTTTCCATATGTAGATGGTTACGATCGCTATCTATGATCGCTGCGGTCACTGCGATCGTAACGATCCTATGGTAAACCGGGCTTTATAAAGTATGACTCGTTATGTCTCTAGCAATTCCAAACCTGCCCACTCCACTCCCCCCCCCCACCCATTTTTGTACCTTGACTCTCTTTCACCAATACACCACTTTCAATATATGCTCCACTCGTCACACACAAAGGTTTCAGTATAATGATGCTCCAGGGTAATTAAATTAATTTTATTCTTTATTCAAATAATATAATATATTTAATTTACCCCGGAGACACATGTTGAAACCTTTGTGCGTGATAAGTGAAACATATATCGAACGTGGGCTATTCACCACCCCAACTATTATTTGCTGGTAAAATGCCCCACCCTGGGACAGACTGCGCGGCCAAATGCTACACGTATGCCGGGGGGCAGATTTGGAATTGATAGATACATTAACTTCTCTTGTTTGGTCAACCTACATGGCCATGGCTGCAACACCATCTAATCATAAAATTACGCTTGTGATAGGCAAGCGAAAACTAAACTCACGTAAACCGCACCATAAATAACGCGGTTGCATTCACTTTTTTTTTCACTCGGTGGCCATATTGCATCCGATGCGAGGTTTTGCTTCGCTAAACTCGTTCTAATATTCCTCAGTACGAGGTTATAGCGTTGCTAAAAACAAAACTGATTTTCTCGCTTTGAATACAAGATGGCCACTGGGTGAAAAGATTGAATATACGTAATTGCCGTTTTAGAACTCCCGAGAGATTATTATGCGGCCGGCGTCAGCTCCAGAACCTGACCAGGTGTGCGGAAAGTAGCTATAAAACACTTTTTTCAGAACCGTACTTGGGTTGCGAATTATAATAATAGGTCGGGCTCGCCAACTGGTCATACCAAAAGTACCCCCGTTTCCCCCTGAGGGAGATAAGGTTACGTGTAGCTTTGATTTCAATTGGCAACCAAACTCAAAGACAAAAAATTAAAAACGAATCCAGTGATACTGAGATCCTATATAAAATATAACTAGTTCCCCGGATCGGAACGTAAACCAGAAGTCCATGTATAGTTATATTACGCGTTCATATTTCCTGATAAAGCGGGCTTCCTGTGTGTAACGCAATCTCAGCTGTTGACAGTTGAACTACGGCAGTCCTCTGTTTATACTACCGATTCTCTACGAAACCACATGAAAGGTACATATTAACCCATTACAATTACTTTTTAACATTCCTAACAGTGAATAGTTCAACTGTAGATCATTCGGATTGACTTAGAAGTCTCATAAAGGTAGGCTATCAATTGAAAGTTGTCGGCGCTCCGGCATGAGTAAAGATTCAACACTATGTCATCGCAAAAATACCGCTAAAAGCCACTGATTTTGTACATAATTGGTAGAAACCGATATATAATCTATCTGAAAGTACTCAGGCTTCTTTAGTATTAAATTTAACCTGGTAGAAGTTGATATAATATTTGTTTAATATGTTCATCTTAGATTCTGTGCATTCGAACGCTGTGAGAAAAGAGAGTATTCTTACGTCGGTGCCACTTGCGTTTGGTGCCCTGAAAATTCGTAGTTTTAATTCCCAAAAAAATTATTGCATGTATTTGAAGAAGAAACATTGCTCTTTCGCTAGGTTATACTCTAATATATCTAGGTCATGTATCGTTGGAGATTTTGGCTTCTCGATTTGGTCATTATTTTGCGTACCAAAAATGTCTAAAATTAACAAAATAATGAAAAATCGCTAAAATATTTAATTTGTAACCAAATTAAATAAACAACCCATGAAAAGAGAAATCATTATCTTTTCTTTGTACTTATCTGCACAGTATTGCTATACATTTCTATTTTAATTTTTAGGCGAGCCGTTAACGATGTGTGGTATCGAGCTCCTAAAAACCGGTCTGAGAGCCGTAACACCGATTTTGTCGCCGTTTGGCTAAAATAAAAATCAGATTCAACTAAAAGTTATATTTATATGCCCAGGCCATTATTCTGAGAAAGTTTGAGGAATTTCATTTTTTCTCATCCTAAACACTTTAGGCGATATTTACAGACGGCCGCTCTTAATATTCCGAAGATCGTCGTGAAATTTGTCCGTAGGGATATCAAGGATCGATTCTACCAAGCTAGGAAATTCCTGAAAGGCAAATCCACCCGAGATATGGATCTGTCCAGAGTCTGCAAAGTTTCAGATAATAACGTCTTCATATCTGGAAGTTTGAGCCCTAAAAACGAGGAACTTTTCAATAAATGCCTGGGCTTCAAGGGAGACTTCAAATTTATCTGGACTCAGTCGGGTAGGACATATCTTCGTAAAGACTCGATGAGTCCATCGCACCTAATATCCTGTCTGAAGAATCTGGATCATCTTCGATCAAGATCACATGTTGTTGCAGCCTGCCCAAACTAAGTAACAAAATGAACCTTAATAATGCCTGATATTTGCTCATACTGCTGTAAAGCAGTACGTACTAACTCTAGAGCGATCCTATGTGATCATTGTAATCGATGGAAACATTTTAAATGTAGTTCCATCTCTTTGAAGCTCTACAAATATATTACAGCCACTAATGATCTCTGGTTTTGTAGCTTGTGTAGGAGCGACATTTTTCCTTTCATGTCAATTGAGAACTCTGAGTTGATTAAATTATCCTTCAATTCTAACACTGCATGTTTATGTTCTAGTAAGATTTGTAACAACCAACCAGATACTTTGCCCCGATTACAGCTAGTTTCAAATTTAAGTAACATCCCAAATCTCTCGAGCTGTGATGTTGAAAATAACATATTTCCTCAAGTTAATTTCGATTATTATTCAATTCATGATTTTCACAATAGTCAGGAAATTTCTCACTCTTTCTCAAAAGATTCATTCTCTGTCCTACATTGTACAATAGGAAGATTAGCTTCTAGTCACGATAATTTAATTACTTTCTTGTCTGATGTCTATCACTCATTTGATGTCATTGGTCTTTCTGAAACCAAGATAAAAATTGATAAGGACCAAATTAGTAATACCTCTATTCCCAATTATAATTTTATTTCTCAACCAAGCTTATATAATGCTGATGGAGTAGGTTTTTCCATAAAAGATGATATTCATTTTCACATAAGGGATGATTTGAGCTGCACCACAGATGATTATGAGTCCTTGTGATATACTAGCACCTCCGACCTCGCTAGTTCTCTGGGCTGGGACACTCTTGAGAATCAAAGACTTGCCCAGCAGGCCACTATGTTTTATAAAATTCGTAATGGCCTGGTGGACATAGACTTTCCTCACAATATTGTCCCTAACCCTAGACACAATAATCTGTACTACTGCCAACCTTCGTGTAATGTCTTGGCCTTTAGCTACTCTTTCTACGTCCGAACAATTCGTGTTTGGAATAAATTACCTGTTCATGTAGCTAACACACCGTCATTGGCATTATTTTCTAGCATTATTGGCCCTGCAATCAAGTCCATGAAGCCTCCTCCATATCTGAGGCAATTATAATTTGTTTATATATTTATTTATTTAAAATAGCTACATTTACATGACTATTTATTATACCTGTATTTAAATATTATTGTCCGCACTTGCACTATTTTATTGACTTTGTACTTCACCATTGTATTGTAACTAGCTTTAAGCTTTCTTATTATTTTATGCACCTTCCGGTATTAGTGTATCCTATCCAAGGAAGTAAAAATTTAAGATCTTGTGGATTGAGGTTGACTGCAAATCCCACAGCAACATTGTATGTTGTGTTACATATAGACATCCAAGCAGCAACCTTGAAAGACTCTCTGATTATCTGATAGCAGCTGCTGATAAGATTTCAAAAGAGAATAAATTATGTATACTTATGGGAGATTTCAATATCAATATACTGAACTTTGAATCCCACCCCTCAACTAATGAATTTATTAATGCTCTGGGATCTTACTGCTTTCAACATCATATCATTCAACCAACTAGATTATTGACCACTCAGCAACATTTATTTTAATTCAATTGAGCATTATACTATTAGTGGTAATTTGTTATCCGATATTTCTGATCATCGTCCCAACTTTCTCATTATCAACAAACTATCCAGTATTCCATCAAAATTAGACGTTTTTAGGCGAGACTATTCAAAGTTTAATGAACAAGATCTCATTAGGGACGTTCAGTCTATCAGCTGGGAGGATGTATTGCCTTCTGGTAATGATGTGAACCAAATATTTAATTATTTTCATTCATGTATTTCAGGTATTATCTAAAAAGGAAATTAAAGTGCTAGCAAAGCCCTGGATCACACAAGGCCTTCGTGCCTCTATTGCCACTAAAAATAAACTATATAAATCATATTTAAGGTCAAAGAATGAGTATTTCCACTCAAAGTTTAAATTCTACAGGAATAAATTAAAACATTTGCTGATTATAAGTAGGAAATCATATTATAATAATTATTTCCTGACCAATAGTAATAGCATCAAAGAAACTTGGAAAGGCATTAAACAACTGGTAACTCTTAAACAATCTAAATGTGCTATCCCTAGCACATTAGTTATAGGAAATTCCCAAATAACAAATTCTGAGAGTATTGCTCTTTTAATAATTATTTTGCAACCATTGGTTCAAATCTTGCCACCTATATTCCCATTGTTAATACCTCCATTCAGAACTATTTATGTAGACCCCAGGGCAATAGCTTTTACCTTCCTCCAACATCTCCTGATGAAATGATAACCTAAACTCATCTAAAGCAACCGGTCCCCACTAGTATTCCCACTAAATTACTGAAAACTCTCAAATTACTTCTTTCCAACCCATTGAATCACCTCATTAATTGCTCCTTTTCCACAGGTGTTGTACCAGACAAATTAAAGTTAATTAGAGTAATTCTTCAAAACAGGATTTTTTCTTGATCTCAGCAAGGCTTTCGACACCATTGATCACCAAATTCTAATTAAAAAGCTTGAACATTATGGAATAACAGGAACTGCAAATGAATGGTTCTCCTCATACTTAAATAATAGAAAACGATTTCTCTCAATTGGCAGTGCAACCTCTGACAAACAGACAATGACTTGTGGTGTTCCTCAGTTCAATTCTAGGCCCCTTATTATTCCTCATCTACATAAATGACTTCAGCAATTCGGCTAAAATATTGAATTTTCATCTCTTTGCAGATGATTCCAATCTCTTCCTTTCCCACAAAAATCTGCAAACTCTTGAATCAACTATTGCTATTGCAAGAACTTGCTTGGGAGAGCCTGAGCTCTAGAAGGTATCAACATAAATTAGTTTTATTTTACAAAATAGTAAATGGTTTAACTCATTCTTTTCTACATGGTCTTCTTCCCCCTTTAGTGTGTACACAATCTCGGTATCCTCTGAGGTCTGGTAATGATTTTTGTCTAATGCCCGTGAGAACAAATATATTTGCAAATTCTTTTTTCCCTTCTACTATGAAATGTTGGAACAATCTTGATACAGTCTTGAGAACCTTGGTGGCCTCCTTGACTTCAAACATAAACTTAAGAATGATCTTTTTAATCATTAATATAACAAAAAAGGCTGCTCGCCTTTTGGGTAATATTTCTGACTTTGAGCCATTCTCGTTCCCAGTGCATCTTCAACTAACTGAAATTTTCGAAGGCTCTAGTAAGACACGAAACCGGATGTCCTAGATTCTAGGAAATTTAAACTGCGCATGCTCTTAGCATTCTCAGTAATGGCGGACTTCATCGAAGCTATTCAGTTCGCACTTACAAAGCTAAATATAGTTTTCTTTAAAAAGTAAGCAATTGGAAGCTATTCGTGTAATTAGCTTAGACAAGGACTGATTCTGTGTCCTTCAGACCGGTTATGGTAAGTCGTTTATTTACCAAAGTTTACCGTTTGTGTTTGATGCACTTCAAGTTCAATGATCATCCAACTCAATCGTGGTCATTATATCTCCCCTGAACTCAATTATCGAGGAGCAAATTTCTAAACTTAGGGCGAAAGGACTTCAGTGTGGTGTGTTGAGGATCGCTGAGGACTTTGAAGTTACGGTAATTTGAAACACCCTGAGAATATGTGCCTTAATTGGCCTTGCCATTGATAACAGCAGTTTATAACATATATATGAGGCTGAAGTTGCCATAATTCAAGCTGACTGCAAAAGTGGATTTGTATTGTACTGGGATTGCTGTACCATTATTTTGTATAATAGCCATTGTCTTATTTTTCTACTTTGTACAACAAGTAAAGCCAGAGGTTTGTGCAGATAAAAATAGTTACTTGAAATGAGATAATTCCCTTGCCCCAGTGATGGGCAGGCTACATTGTATAAATTCGATCAAATGTTAAACGCAATTTGTGAACAAGATTTTGAATAACTACTTAAAGTATACGTGCTCCTGCTGGTCCTCAGTGGTTGAATGTTATCAAGACATTTGAAATATGGGTTCAGAAATCAAAGTAAGGGACCGGTCATTATTTATGAAGGAGGGTGGGGGGATTAGGGGTGGGTCATGTGCATTTTCTTTAGTACATAAGGGGTGTTAGCAATTCAACTCCTAGTTCCCTTTGCTTTTGCAATGGATCGTTTGCAATGGATCGTTTGCAAAGTGATTTGCTGTCTCGGGATAGTTCTTGATCAGCAAACGTTTTGCCATATGCATCAAAGGCAACGTACCTTGGCTCCACGAGTGTGTGTTATCAGTTTCGTTCGGCTAGTAGGCAAAGAAAAACATCATATCTTGACTTTTGAATAAAATCGATATTCTGTTCAGTCATATTTTTAAACACATAACTTCTACTACTACAAAATACTCGTTCTCATGCCGGAAAATCGATTTATACTGGAAGGGATTTTTTTCGTAAAACCGGAAGAAAGCGCTATGCGCAGCAACTGTTTTTCTTCATCGCGCAGCCGATTTGGCTAGCCAATCAAATTCGAGCCTGGTTTGTGTCTTACCAGAGCCTCCGAATTTTCAGTTAGTTGAGGAGGCACTGGGAACGAGAATGACTTTGAGCCGAATATCTGACTTTCAAATTTCTTTCAGAATTATCACAAATAAAAGGTTTTTCCATTGTAGCTGTTATAAACAAAGGAATCGAAGTTTTGCCGCGCTCGATAACTAAACTAAAGTGGTCAATATTTATTTTATTGCAATAACTATTTAAAAAAAATGTAATCCAAGTGCGGGTTTTTTTCAATTCTAAAAATCTGCAGACCATTTACGAACGTGAAGGAATTCGACAATCTTACCTCAAAACCCTCCAAACTCCTCGCAGCCGTTCATCGGGTTAGCACCTGGGAATATTTTACAAAAGATCGAAGCCAAAAGGACATGTTATTCTTGCGAGATTTTGTGGTTATTTTCCGGGGAATTAGTCCTCTGACATGAATGCGACCGTTACCATCCTTTTCAAACCCAGACACTGAGGCACGCGCCCGACTTTCTGCTCAGATAAACGTTTGTTTTCGACGATTTAACCTGCCATCTGGTCCGCCATGTTGAATTCATTCACACACACCCCCTGAGGAAAATCTATATAAGGTAGTGATATCTAAATTTGGGTTATCCAAGAGAATTTCCCAACTCGGGATCAGACGAGTAGTCCAGCGGGATGCTTCTGGATAGACAAAACCTAATCAATAACCATATATAGAGTGAGTTTCGCGCGAAAATACGAAAGTGACGGGTTTTCCAACGATGAATGAAACCAATGTATGACAGTTGACGCCAGTAAAAAAAAAAAGACATAAAAACTCCAAGAAAGTAATGCAAAAAGTATGTGCAAGCAACATACCGACATGTCGGAACCGGCGAAACGTTTAGATTACCGTGGCCAGTCAACCGGATCATCAGCTGCACTAGATTCAGATTTATTTCTAATTTTGCACTATTTTTCCTTTTTTTAAATAAAATTTACATATATTTAGGGAAAGGAATGATAATATAAGCTATTAAATGTAATGAGCTAGGTTAGATGTGCGTAGTGGTCAAAGTAGCCGCTAGGCTTTCGAGTTGATCACTACCATAGGTATAATAGTCAAGAATTATATAAATAGGAAAAAGTGCAGAGGAGAAATTGAGGAAAAAGATTCCAGAGGAATTATACAAAAGAAATAAGGAAAAGAGCATAGGAAAAGGGTGTTGCTAATACGAAAGGAAATATTGCTATAATTAGTTTACATATAAATAATTTCATGAATATAATAATCCTAATGCTAATGTTGATACTTATGTTAATTATTCTAATGCTAATATTAATTCTAATTCTAATACTAAGTACTGTAACAATACTAATACTGTAAATAATACGAGCAGAAGAAAGGGGTGCTAATAATACGAATGTAGTAGAGCAGAAATCAAAGTTAAACGACGTGATTTGTTGGCTTGAAATTCCTTATTCTGTTTACGTTTTTGGAGTACCTCTGGCCTGGGACTGAGTTTTGTAGAATATCGGAATGTTGGCATAAAAGGACACTGTCTGGCTGTTCGAAGCCCGTGTGAGAGGATCGAAGAGAGACTTCGAAAAAAACGTTCCTCCGTTAAAGCAGAATACGCCAAACATAACCGAAACAAATTCTCAGGAGATCGAAGTGAATTAAACGAAAAAGTTTATAAGCTTTCGATTTTAAGAGAAGACATCGTGGAAATTTCTAAACTTCAGTCCACAATTGAAAAAAAACCGGGCTCGAAAGTTGGAGTAACAACTATGGCAATCTCGAAGATGAATTGGAAAAGCTGTATGTTGTGGATGTCGTGACACTATGTCACGCTCGCGTTTAGTATACCCGCATTGCATTGTGGGTCCACGTTTTGTTGAACCGAAGTGATTGTATTAAATGGCGGCGTAAAGAGATTAGTTCATCGTGTCCTGGGAATTTGGAGCCTTTATCTTTAATCTTTTGGAGTATCAGCGGGAAATTAGGCGAGTAATAAGTGTACTTCAATTAATTACAAATACAGATATACAACATGGTCCTTCGAGCCGGATGAAGTAGGATTACGATAGAACTTGAGAGAGGATTTACGAGCGCCATTTTGGAATTGAATGAATGCAACGAATTTACGGGCACCTTAGAGGAGAGTTTTTCCTAAATATGCATGAGCGAAAGTCTAACTAGGAAGAGAAGAGAAGAGTCCGTGGCGGCCACAAGGCTTCGGGCAAAGCGAGGTCTTACGGTAATAGACGAGATTTTGGAGGATGTGGATTTGGCCCAACGTATTCGGGTGTCGAGGCTGACACAGCAGAAAATATCGCTTCAGGATAAATTAGAATCCCTTCGTTTATTGGACGAGGGTATTTTGTCCCTTGTGAAAGATGAAGAGATCGATAAGGAGATCGAGGAGGCGGATATGTTTCGAGAAAACATCCAACTGGGGATTGTGAAGATCGACGAAGCCCTGGTAGAATTGCAACCCCGCTTCAGAACCGGTAAGATCTGCATCTGTAAGCTATAATTACCCCCAATTTAATAGTCCAAGGGACATTGGAAATCCTAATTCCCCAAGAATAAGGGCACAAGACCCACGGGTACGGTTACTAAAATTGGACTTGAGGAAGTTTAATGGGGATCCGAGCAAGTGGCATCCATTTTGGGATACATTTAAGGCATCGATCCATGAGAATGAGGAGTTAGCAGCAGTAGATAAATTCAATTATCTCAGTTCATTAGTGGAAGGGGCGGCTGCAGATGCAATTGCCGGACTGTCTCTTACTTCTGCCAACTACGAGGAGGCAATTGCAGTTTTGAAGAAGAGGTTTGGCAACAAACAACAGATAATTAACAAGCATATGGAGATATTACTCAATATTGAAGGGGTTAAGTCTAGCCAGAATCTGAAGGGTTTAAGACAATTGTTTGACAATGTGGAATCACACATTAGAAGCCTTAAATCATTGGGTATACCCTCAAGTTCATATGGGAGTCTATTGGCATCAATTTTAATGAACCGGATTCCCCAAGATCTATGTGTACTTCTCACTAGAGAGATTGATGAAGATGAATGGGATTTAAGTTGTCTGTTAAAGAAGCTGGGGAGAGAGTTAGAAGTTAGAGAGAGAGCCACAGGGGGCCTGGGTGCTAGTCAATCCCAATCAGCCAAGATACAGCCACACAACAGAGGTTCTAACCCAGGGAGGGGACAGACAACCACTGCGGCACTAATGGCCAATGAGTCTGGACCAACTTGCACTTACTGTAAATCACCCCACTCTTCAAGTAATTGTGTGAATGTGACGAGTGTGCTAGCACGCAAGGATAGATTGAGGAAGGAAGGGAGATGCTATGTGTGTCTTAGAAAAAAAAACATAAGCAGAGATTGTCACTCAAAGGCACGGTGCCATAAGTGTAGCGGCCGGCACCACTCAAGCATCTGCAGAAATGATAGCAGTATAAATAGTTCAAGACCTTTGCCAGTCGAATCGGCCGGGTCTCGTAACAAAGGGCAACCACAAGGCAGTGGCCAGGCTCAGTCTAGCAATGAGCAAGCACCAAGAGTGAGTGGGAGTCGTACTGAGAGCTCTGCAGCACTGTACGTTAATGCATCCACAAAAATACTGCTTCAAATAGCTAAGGCCTCTGTGTACAGGAGTGGTAGCCCAAACTCTAGTATCCAAGCTCGGCTAATACTAGACAGTGGTAGTCAGAGGTCCTATGTTACCACAAAGTTAAGAAATGTTCTAGAGCTACCAACCGAGAGCAAGCAATCTATTATAATCAAGACCTTTGGATCAACGGTGGGAATCACTCAGACAGTAGATGTTGTGAACCTTTGTATCAAAACCAAGGATGGTGCTGATTTGAAACTGTCCACTTTTGTAGTACCCCTAATCTGTGAACCTTTGCATGGCCAATCCGTATCACAGGCCATCATCATGCATGGGCATCTTGCTGGACTAAATCTAGCAGATTATTCTAGTATTAAGGATATGGCAGTGGACATACTGGTGGGTTCTGACCAGTATTGGAATCTGGTCACTGGAAAGATTGTACAGGGGAAGGAGGGACCCACAGCTATGCACACTAGACTTGGATGGGTTCCATCAGGTACTATTTATGGGGAGTTCCAGGGTGGCCAAGCCAATAATTTAGTCACTACCCATGTCCTTAAGTGCTCTACCCAGCAATCTAGTGTACCGAGTGAAGGTCTTGAAGGAGAGCTTAAGAGGTTCTGGGAGTTTGAGTCCCTCGGTATTAATACAAAGTCAGTCTACGAGGAACTTGAAGAAACAATTGCCTTCAGGGATTATCGGTATGAGGTCCAGTTACCGTGGAAGAGACCGCACCCCCTTCTTCCAGACAATTATGATTTGAGTCGTAAGAGGCTACTTGAGGAGTATGATTCAGTAATAAGGGGGCAACTTAACAAGGGAATTGTAGGAGTAGTGGAGCAGTCAAACAGCGGAGAAGTAGGCAAAGTGCATTATATCCCACATCATGCAGTTGTCAGGAGAGACAAGTCAACCACAAAGCTTAGGATTGTCTATGATGCTTCTGCCAAGGGTGGTGGCCCTTCCCTGAATGACTGCCTATATGTAGGTCCTGCACTCACTCAGAGCATATTGGATATCATCTTGAGGTTTAGAGTCAACCAGGTAGCTCTAGCAGGAGACATTGAGAAGGCGTTCCTTAATGTGTCAATAGTGAAGGAAGACAGAGATGCACTGAGATTTCTGTGGGTGAATGACATAGCAAAGGACGTGCCTGAGATCATTGTCTTGCAATTCAACAGAGTGGTTTTTGGAGTATCCTCAGCCTTTTTCTTCTAAATGCAACAATCAAGCATCACATTGAGGGCTACAAGGAGGATCCAGAGTTTGTCAAGATGTTCTTGCGGTCAATCTATGTGGATGATGTGAGTCTTGGGGCCAAGGATTGTGATGTGGTATATGAATTGTATGTTAAGTCCAAATTTAGGCTGGCGGCAGGAGGGTTCAATTTAAGGAAATTCGTTACAAATTCTGGTGATCTGAGAGAAAGAATCCAACGCAATGAAGCTTCCCTTTCTTCTGAAGAGGATCCAATTGGACCCAAAGATGGTAACGAGGTGAGCCTAGTGCATGAAGAGGATGAGACTTATGCAAAGAGCACACTTGGGACCACAGAAGGAGCATCTGCATGTAGTGACGAGCAGAAGATTCTAGGTGTACGGTGGAACTTCAACAAGGATGAGCTGGTGTTTGACATGGAAGACATTGCACGCCTAGCAAGAGAGACTGTTCCTTTTAAGAGGAATGTGATCAGTGTAGCAGCGAAATTGTATGATCCACTAGGATTTGTGTCACCTGTTATTGTTAAATTCAAGTTACTTTTCAAGGAACTGTGCAAGATTAAGCTGGACTGGGATGATGTACTTGAGGGGGAATTGAAGGCTGTTTGGCAGAAACTAGTGACAGGCTTGCAGCAGATACGGTCAATCGCCCTTCCACGGTGCTACTTTAGTGAAGTCAGAGAACAAGTAGTCTCCTGTGAGCTGTATGGGTTCTGTGATGCATCCGCCAAGGCTTACGGTGCTGTAATTTATTTGCACATTACAACTACCATTGGAAGTTATGTTCGATTTCTGGTATCAAGGACCAGAGTTGCTCCTATAGCTGAGCAGACCATCTCAAGACTGGAGTTTCTGTCTGCTTTCATACTGGCAAGGTTGGTCACGAAAGTAGAAAGTGCCTTGGCACAAGAACTGACCATCAACAGGAGAACCTGCTGGACTGATTCAAAGGTGGTACTCTTTTGGATCAAGGGGTTAGGAAAGGATTGGAAGCAGTTTGTCCAGAACCGTGTGGACGAGATTAGGGACCTTGTCCCAGCGGGCCATTGGAGACATTGTCCTGGGAAGGAGAATCCAGCCGACATCCCGTCGAGGGGAATGAGCCTGTTGGAACTATCAGTCAGCACACTGTGGAAGCAAGGGCCCAAGTGGCTGAGTAACTATGAGGAGACCACAAGTGAAAATGATCAAGATAACGAACGACCCCTGATGATTGTTTGACAGAAATGAAGGTTGAGCACAGAGAGAAGTGCAAGAGGACCGATGCAGCACTACTAGTGGATTCCGAGCCTGCAAGCGTTGGGATAAGCAGCGTCATAAAGTGTGAGAACTACAGTGGATTCCAACGCCTCCTTAGAGTGACTGCCTATGTACTGAAGTTTATAAGGACCCTGAAGTCTAGACTTAGAAGGATCCAATAATGTGAGCTAAGTGAACTAACTGATCAAGGCATCGGTGAAGCTGAAACAATTTGGATAAAGGAGATACAGAAATCGTTGCGGCAAGAAAGGAAGTATGACATATGGAAGCAACAGCTTGACCTGTTTACCGATGATACCGGCCTTATCAGATGCAAGGGAAGACTAGGAAAGGCGGAGCTTCCTACTTCCACTAAATACCCGATCCTGCTGAAAATTGGTCATCACATTACAGCACTCATTGTGAGGGACAGCCACGAGCGAGTCATGCATAGCGGAGTGAAGGCGACACTAACAGAGCTGAGGTCAAGATTCTGGATCGTTAGGGGCAGACAGTTTGTGAGAAAGCTTCTGTACCGATGTGTTACATGTCGCAAGCTTGAGGGAATGCCATACGGGGCACCACCACCGCCACCCCTTCCGGAGTTCAGGGTCAGGGAGAGTCCACCCTTCACCTACGTTGGCCTGGACTACGCTGGACCACTTTATGTCAAGGGTACAGGTGCTGAGCTGCAGAAGGTGTGGATTTGCCTATATACTTGTTGTGTAACAAGAGCCGTTCATCTAGACGTTGTGCCTAATCTCACCGAGGCTGCATTCTTGAGAAGTTTCAGAAGATTCACTGCTAGACGAGGAAGGCCACTGGTCGTGGTGTCAGACAATGGAAAGACTTTCAAGCCTCCTTCGGCACAGATAGCGAAACTGATGAATGACCCAGAAGTTAATCAGTACTTCGCAGCAGGACAGATGAGGTGGACATTTAATTTAGAGAAGGCCCCATGGTGGGGAGGAGTGTTCGAGAGATTGGTGAAATCTGCCAAGAGGTGTCTGAAGAAGACCACTGGAGGAGCACGACTTACATATGAAGAATTGCTGACAGTTACAGTTGAAGTGGAGATGGTCTTAAACTCCAGGCCATTGTCCTATGTGTCCACAGAGGATTTGGAGGAGCCTCTCACGCCATCACATCTACTGTGTGGACGACGATTACTAAGCCTACCGGACAAGAATGCAAGTGATACTCCGGACTACAACACAGAAGTCCTACAGGGAGACCTGAACAGAAGGATGCGACATCTAAGCACAGTAATGAACCATTTCTGGAAAAGATGGAGAAATGAGTATCTGCTTGAGTTGAGATCATCCCACCGTAACTCGCAGGGTACTGGAAGTAATGTATCAGTTGGGGACGTGGTAGTAGTTCACGATGACAACCAGCCAAGAGGACTCTGGAGATTAGGAAAGGTTGAGGAGCTGGTCACGGGAGCAGATGGCTGTGCACGAGGTGCAGTTGTGAAGGTTCGTACAAAGAAGGGTAGATGCAGCACACTCAGACGTCCAGTGCAGAACCTGTACCCTTTGGAGGTTAGCTCAAACTCAGCTGAAGCAGAGACAGAAGAAGAGACGGTCGTGCAGGAGGCAGCTGACGAATCGAGACGTCCCAGGCGAGCAGCCGCAGTAGCCGCAGACCGACGCAGACAAGCCTGGATCGAGGCACTTGTCTAGAAACTTTCTAACATTGTTCCATGTATGAACTATGAACTTTAGTTGTTCCAGTTAGATTACCGGGATTTGTTGACCAGCTTAGGATTGTTTACACGTACATTCGCTAAGAAGGAAGCGCTGGTCAACGGGGGGAGTGTTATGGATGTCGTGACACTATGTCACGCTCGCGTTTAGTATACCCGCATTGCATTGTGGGTCCACGTTTTGTTGAACCGAAGTGATTGTATTAAATGGCGGCGTAAAGAGATTAGTTCATCGTGTCCTGTGGATTTGGACCCTTTATCTTTAATCTTTTGGAGTATCAGCGGGAAATTAGTCGAGTAATAAGTGTACTTCGATTAATTACAAATACAGATATACAACACTGTACAATGAAATGAAGGAAAAGATTTCAGAGGTTGAAAAGGAAAAGAACGATAAGGTTGAAGAGGTTAGCGGTGAAAATGAAAAGCTTCTTGAATACATAAAAAAAACATCGAGCAAGAGTCCAACTTTGCGTGCCTGGGGAAAACCATTTCAGAGCTGAAACGCACGCAAAAGAACCGGAAGTTTAATCAATTAAAGACGCGAGCTCAAAAAGCATTATTTTTTGTTAAGCATTTTTTATGGTTTATGTTCCCATTTAGGGAGGGTAATTTTTTTATAAGCTTTTCTTTTATAGGGGGGCCATATCTTTTTAATTAAGCACATTTACTACGGCTTCTTTATAGGCTTATCCAAGGGGTCATTAATTTTTTAGACCAGAGAACTGCAGCGTCACATTTTTTGGGCAAGTCACAATGCAGATCTAGTGAGCTGGTTGGCACCATGGTGCAAATATATCAAAACAATCAATTAACCAAATCCTGTTTTAAATACATGTAGATAATAAGTCCAAGGCCAAAATTTAGCTTTCGATTGAATTTTGAGATTTTGGAGGATAAACACATGTACAAGACACATAAAATGAAAAACAATGAAATGAGGGAACACTCTACTATGATTGGTCAATTGCAAATGTATTATCTGAATTCGTTTTAAATGTAACAGTCACTTTCCAAGATATGGATCTGATTGGTCCATAAAACAATGAGGTGTGCATATTGGAAACTGATTAAGCACTTGGGTTTTGGGTAAGCAGAAGTTACTTTTTTCTTCAATTTTATGAGTGAAAAATGTTTGCATAGCAGGCTAATGTTTTGACAACTTACTTATTAGTTGGTATTAGCATCTAATACGCTATGTATTTTTTTGAGCTCACCAAAATATCAATAGAATAAAAATACACTGTCAGCCATATTAGACGTTTAACCGACTAATATGCTGTTTATTATATAATTTCTGCCAAGAAACAACATTTTCTTTCCATAATAACCAAACATTTACATGCTTGCACAAGAAATGGAATTTATCATGATGGTGATGGGAAGCCATTAGACTATAACTACCCAAAATACGGTCTCATATTTGATGTCATTTCATGTGTGTTTGGCAAAATTATATAATAACTATTCATGTCTATGTACATCAATTTGCACTGTACTCTAGATTGGGAGTATATTTTGAGGAAATATATCATGAAGAGTGCTTGAAATATATTTTTTCTTACTTTTACTTGGAGCACTACATGTACATGTAGCTAGGTTATCTATTTACATTTACTTTGTAGAACAAAAAAATCTAAATGTTTATGAAAATGGAGTTGTACTCAGATTATGTAATGACTGCCACCAGCAATCACAATTTAAACAAAATTAAACGTAATGGTTTGTATCTCAGGAGTTGAGAAGAACAATGATGATGTGAGGAGGGTAGTTCTACACCACTCTAACAACTGGGATGCACCGACGGACATACTTAGAACTGAAGCAAGGCTAAACCTCCTACAAAAGCATTCTAGGCACACACGACCATACAAAAAGAAAAATACTGAATACTGGGAAGAAAACATAAAGGAGATCAGGGCCACGAGACAACGGATTTGTCAACAGGGAAAAGATCCTGCCACTGCACCAGAAGCTAAGGAAGATAAACTATCACAACTTTCTGTTTCTATCCTCAAAGAAAAACTTCGAGCCATTGGGGCTAAGAAATTTTCAAAGAAAAGAAAAGAAGACTTGGTCACTATGCTAAAAGAACTGATGGCAGCAGGCAATTAAAGTACATAATGTACTGTTTACAGGGTGTCATTCAAATACAATAATATAGCTGGTAATGTTTAAACATGTAACAAGTGTGCACTGCACCTATCATCTTTGCATACAGTTACAGTTAGGTCATCCCTGGTATACATCACGGTGTTTGTTGATTTCTTTTGCAAGATAATTACCTGAATAAACATTAAAATGTAAGAAACAGTATATGGCCTTACTTTATGGAAAGTGCTTAACTTCTCACCTCAGTGGCCAAGGATTGATTCCCAATTGCAGTGCCATATATGAGCTGAGTTTGCTGGTATCTTGCCCTTGCCCTCAGGGTTTTTTCCTGGGTTCTCCAGTTTTCCTCCATCTTCAACAAGCAACCTAAATTTCTAGAGATTACCAGCAATTTTGTTCCACTTAAAATATACTCTTTCTAGGTAGCATGTTAGAGCTTCTACTAGTGTTCCATTCTCTGCCTTCTGGAAAGTGTGCCATTATTCCATCCCCATGCTTATCAAGGCACTTGTACCAGCCATCAGGAAAATATACAGTTGGAAAATCTAAATCTAAATCCAAAAACATCCAGTTGAACTTGGTCATGCCCTTTCCTTTAAACTAAAAAATATAAACATCAGATGGGAAACAAAAGGTTACTGCCAGATCACTTTTGGAAGATAAAAAAGTCTCCACACCAACTCTAAATGTATCCACTGAATGGAGAATCCGCTCAGTTGAGGGCTTGGGTGATTTATGGTACCTAAAATTTGAAGAATTGTAAAACTTTTGTTACTACATTTACAATCTGTCAGGTTACAGAAGGCATTACTGAGACCTCACTTGAAACAGTCAAAAGTACAATTTACAGTTTCAGAGTCACAGAGCTAAAATGAAAGCAATTCTGTGATATTTGACTCTAGGTATATACATGTAGTAGCCATGCAATTGTACGCAGGTCACTGGAAGTCATCAGGAGCCAGATACCACCCAGCAGGCATTCGACGTCGTTTCAACATTGAGTTTTGGTTGAAAGTACGTCGCGACGTCAGACAGCGAAAAATCAACTTTGATACAACGTTGCAAAATTCAACCTCAAAATCGACGTTGGAGCAACCTCCAACCAACGTCAAACGGGACGTGTCATCTTCATAGGCATTTTAAAGGGATACCCGAGTGAAAAACACATTGGGGCTCAAAAGAATCTTCAACATGTTCTTTGTTCAGAAAATGTATTAAAATTTGATCAAACGTTTTTAGTATTAAGAACGAGCACCTCAAAGTTGGCCCCGCGAAGACATGGGCGCCGCCATCTTTGTTTGCATTTACGGAAGTGACGTCACTTCGTCCCACCAGCGTTCTACTCTCTACTTATTAGGTGTTTTTAGGATGATAAACGCCTTAACTGTACCTCACATACATTGTAGTTCTTATACTTATTCAGAAGTCACTCGAGTCTTTTAAGCCATGTTGTTTTGCTGTTATTAAATGGCAGTTACGAGACCTTGTTGTTCGTCTGATAATTTCTCGCCTTCCCAATTCTTTTCTTCCTCCTCCCAGTCTTCTGAACTTTTCTCATAATGTCGTCTTCATCATAATTCCGGTTTCTGTAAGAATTCCTCTGCAATCTCGATGAAAATATATCCACTTTAATTCCGAGCGTGTGAAAATCATACAAAGACAAGTAGCCGCGATACGCTGGTGGGACGAAGTGACGTCACTTCCGTAAATACAAACAAAGATGGCGGCGCCCATGTCTTAGCGGGGCCAACTTTGAGGTGCTCGTTCTTAATACTAAAAACGTTTGATCAAATTTTAATACATTTTCTGAACAAAGAACATGTTGAAGATTCTTTTGAGCCCCAATGTGTTTTTCACTCGGGTATCCCTTTAAGTTTTCAACTGATTTTGACGAAAATATCATGCTATCTGTTTCCGTTATGAATGATTGTTCTGTTCTTGATCTAACTGATTGTTATACTGGAAAGTCGAAATTTAACGTTGATTCAACGTCACGAACACAACCTTCGAATTAAAATGTATTCGTTTAAACCATTTCGTTGCCCAGGCCATACGCTAGTAATAATATTCGCTCAACATTTTCATTTCTAATCAACTTTTCGGAATGGGCTTCCTGTGTCGCGCTGTTATAACCTGGTTCGAGTGGCTTGACCATGCGCAGTAGCCAGATTATATAAATGTCCCAACAAGCTATGCGGGCGTTATAGTTCGGCTTTTGGTGGTGTTGTTGCGTTCTCCGTTTAACCAAGAAGTAATCTTCGTATTATTTGCAGGTAAGCATGTCATCCTTTTACAATCCTTGAATCCTTTTAGCGTTTAGTATATTAGGACTTAACGAGCTGTGTATTTTTTAGTTTGCGATGATTTGTCGCGTATTTTTAGGAACATTTTGAATGGTCATATCTGCTTCCTCACGTGTGCTAAGCGCTAAGAATCTCGTGGTCAGGTTATCTACGAGACATTAAAAGTTATTGTATATTTAGGTGAGCATTGAACATGTCAGTTTAGTATTAAACGGTATCGATCTTTAACAGTCAGAGTCATTAGGTTAACTCTGTACCGTAGTTGAAATACAGTCGTTGTAACTTGTTCTAAAGTCGATTCAACCCAACGGTGAATATTAAAATCAATTACGTACGGTGTACAGGATGAGCAGAACTGGGTTCGGTGCTGTGAATTGTAAATTTTAATTTACGTTTGGTGAAACTCGGGTTAAATAAACGAGCTGTTTGAGAGCAAATTGAAAACCAATACCTAAACTTGTGCAATAACCAGTGTTTTATCGAAGTATCCACCCAAGCCTGAAATTTGGGGGGCCAAACAGGAATTTCAGGAGCCATTCATCATTAATTATTCATTAGGTTTGAAAAACTCTTACCCATATTCTCACTAAAACCAAGTAGAGTTTGGAGAAACTTTTTCGCAGTTTCTGGATCTCAACTCCCCTCAGATGATCTCAAATTACTTGAGAAAGGGCCCCAAATACTTGCTAGATATTTAACCATGTCAAAGTTGCATTTAGTACTGAATTAACAAATATTTTTTGTCAATAATATTAAAGGGCTCGCCATGCCTCGTTTTCATTCCGAGCCCTTCAATTTATTGTACTTACGTGGTTTGTGATTCTCTAGTTGTTTATGTTATCGCCACCATATTTAATGAACAGACTCGGTTGGGGTCAAGACATGGAAAGTAAATTCATTTCTCAGGGGAGGGCACAACTCCCAGCATGCTGTCTGTCTTGAGGGAAGTTTATTTTGTGTTACTCTTAGAATTGTAAGTCGAATTTATATGTTGGCTAGCACTTACGTGTTAGCAATTCAACTCCTAGTTCCCTTTGCTTTTGCAATGGATCGTTTGCAAAGTGATTTGCTGTCTCGGGATAGTTCTTGATCAGCAAACGTTTTGCCATATGCATCAAAGGCAACGTACCTTGGCTCCACGAGTGTGTGTTATCAGTTTCGTTCGGCTAGTAGGCAAAGCAAAATATCATCTCTTGACTTTTGAATAAAATCGTTCTTCTGTTCTGTCATATTTTTAAACACCTAACTTCTACTACTACAAAATACTCGTTCTCATGCCGGAGAATCGGTTTGTACTGGAAGGGATTTTTTTCGTAAAACCGGAAGAAAGCTATGCGCAGCAACTGTTATATTTTTCTTCATCGCGCAGCTGATTTGGCTAGCCAATCAAATTAGACCCTGGTTTGTGTCTTACCAGAGACTCCGAATTTTCAGTTAGTTGAGGAGGCACTGGGAACGAGAATGACTTTGAGCCGAATATCTGACTTTCAAATTTCTTTCAGAATTATCACAAATAAAAGGTTTTTCCACTGTAGCTGTTATAAACAAAGGAATCGAAGTTTTGCCGCGCTCGATAACTAAACTTAAAGTAGTCAATATTTATTTGATTGTAATAACTATTCAAAAAAAAATTAATCCAAGTGCGGGGTTTTTTCAATTCTAAAAATCTGCAGACCATTTACGAACGTGCAGGAATTCGACAATCTTACCTCAAAACCCTCCAAACTCCTCACAGCCGTTCATCGGGTTAGCACTTGGAAATATTTTCCACGCTTGATTTGGAAAGTTTGGGTGATTCTTTCCAACATTACCAAAAATCGAAGCCAAAAGGACATGTTTTTCTTGCGGGATTTTTGGGTTATTTTCGGGGGAATTACTCCTCTGACATGAATGCGACCGTTACCATCCTTTTCAAACCCAGACACTGAGGCACGCGCCCGACTTTCTGCTCAGAAAAACGTTTGTTTTCGACGATTTAACCTGCCATCTGGTCCGCCAAGTTGAGTACATTCACACACACCCCCTGAGGAAAATCTATATAAGGTAGTGATGTCTAAATTTTGGTTATCCAAGGGAATTTCCCAACTCGGGATCAGACGAGTAACCATATATGGAGTGAGTTTCGCGCGAAAATACGAAAGTGACGGGTTTTCCAACGATGAATGAAACCGATGTATGACAGTTGAAGAAATTAATGCAAAAAGTATGTGTAGGCAACATACCGACATGTCGGAACCGGCGAAACGTTTAGATTACCGTGGCCAGTCAACCGGATCATCAGCTGCACTTTGTAGTAGAGCAGAAATCAAAGTTAAACGACGTGATTTGTTGGCTTGAAATTCCTTATTCTGTTTACGTTTTTGGAGCACCTCTGGCCTGGGACTGAGTTTTGTAGAATATCGGAATGTTGGCATAAAAGGACACTGTTGAAGAGAGACTTCGAAAAACATGTTCGTCTGTAAAAGCAGAATACGCCAAAGATAACCGAGACAAATTCTCAGGAGATCGAAGTGAATTAAACGAAAAAGTTTATAAGCTTTCGATTTTAAGAGAAGACATCGTGGACATTTCTAAACTTCAGTCCACAATTAATGAACATAAACCGGGCTCGAAAGTTGGAGTAACAACTATGGAAATCTCGAAGATGAATTGGAAAAGCTGTACAATGAAATGAAGGATCAGATTTCAGAGGTTGAAAAAGAAAAGAACGATAAGGTTGAAGAGGTTAGCGATGAAAATGAAAAGCTTCTTGAATACATAAAATAACATTGAGCAAGAGTCCAACTTTGCGTGCCAGGGGAAAACCATCCCAGATCTGAAACGCACGCAAAAGAACCGGAAGTTTAATCAATTAAAGACGCGAGCTCGAAAAGCATTATTTTTGTTAAACATTTTTTATGGTTTATGTTCCCGTTTAGGGAGGGTCATATTTTTATATGCTTTTCTTTTATAGGGGGGGCATATTATTTTAATTAAGCACATTTACTACGGCTTATTTATAGGCTTATCCAAGGGGTCATTATTTTTTTAGACCAGAGAACTGCAGCGTCACAATGTTTTGGGCAAGTCACAGTGCAGATCTAGTGAGCCGTGCTCACTAGTTGCGCTCACTCGTAAATAACATATGTCATCAACACGAGAAGATAAAATCCATATCTCTGCACGGCCATGTAATATCCTCTATTTTATTTTCAGTATCTTATAGATAACTAAGTATCATGCACATGTAATAACACATTATAGTTCTTGTCCACAGAACTTCAGTGACTTGTATTTCAAACAATTACCTGACGGTAGATTGCCTATCCACTGAAGATATCAGTGTTTTTACAAAGAAAGTAAGTACCATTAATTTTATAAACTTTTTATCTAAAGTTCTAGTAATTTTCAATTAAAACTGTTCACTGTCATACAGTAACTTCCTCATTTACAAGTCTGACATTAATTATTACATATAGCCAAAGGATTGGATAAACCTTTTTACATCACTACGACAGCTCAAAGGAGGATATAAAAGAAACGATGTCACCCCTTACATTCACATCATGCCATGCCACCTTCCTCTCTTCATGAAACTTTATCAAAACATCAATACATTCACAGGCCAAGGTAAATAGAGATACTAATCAGATTCACTATATATATGCATGCATGTATTTCATATAATGAAATTGGTCATTCGAAAACAAAAACATTTATATACCATAGGCCCTATGCATAAGTCCTGGTAACCTGCATGTCAACGAGGCTGGTAGGTCCTCTGGAATGTTGAAATTGAAGCACCCAGGGAGATGTGTGAAATGCACTGAACGAATGTTCAGTGAAACAATGCCGTTAATTTGCTATGCTATATAATTAACAGCATTGTTTCACTGAACATTCGTTCAATGAATTTCACACATCTCCCTGGGTGCTTCAATTTCAACATTCCAGAGGACCTACCAGCCTCATTGGCATGCAAGTCACCAGGACTTATACATAGGGTCTATGTTCATTGTGTTATCTGTGTTATCATCTACCTTAAAGGAGCCGTCTCAGCCTCCAATTTGTGATGCCATAGAAAATGAAGGCCAAGCCAAAATTCCATTTTTATAGTTTGAGCTCCTCAGCTCCAGTGAGAATGATTTGAGGAAATACGTACAGTAATCAACAGATCCTGAATACCTTAATTTGTTCAATTAAGAATTGGATTACAAGAAAGGAAACTGAAAGCTTGTGGTGTGTGCAAAGGGCATTGGTTGGTACAGCCTCTTTCATTTATACAGTATGACTGTATGATTAAGTATAGGAGTGACACCTGATGTTGCTTGCAGCCATATAAGAAAAAAATATAATCTGCTTAACCCGAGCGCTTAATTAGTTTTCAATATGCAAGCATGACATCAGCATTTTTGTTTTATTTTTCTGCCCAAAGCCATTGTATCATTTTTGAATTGGCATGCCATGCAACCATCATGAACTCTCAGCTGGTTGGCACAATGGTGCAAATATATCAAAACAATCAAGTAACCAAATCCCGTTTTAAATACATGTAGATTAAAAGTCCAAGGCCAAAATTTAGCTTTCGATTGAATTTTGAGATTTTGGAGGAAAAACACATGTACAAGACACATGAAATGAAAAACAATGAAATGAGGGAACACTCTACTATGATTGGTCAATTGCAAATGTATTGTCTGAATTCCTTTTAAATGTAACATTGTCACTTTCCAGGATATGGATCTGATTGGTCCATAAAACAATGAGGTGTGCATATTGGAAACTAATTAAGCACTTGGGCTTTGGGTAAGCAGAAGTTACTTTTTTCTTCAATTTTATGAGTAGGCTAATGTTTTGACTACTTATTACAAAAAAACATAAGCAGAGGTTATTAGTTGGTATTAGCATCTAATACGCTGTGTATTTTTTGAGTCATTAAAAGCTCACCAAAATATGAATGGTGTATAAAAATACACTGTCAGCCATATTAGACGTTTAACCGACTAATATGTTGTTTATTGTATAATTTCTGCCAAGAAACAACATTTTCTTTCCATAATAACCAAACACAGGAATTTATCATGATGGTGATGGGAAGCCATTAGACTATAATTACCCAAAATACGGTCTCATATTTGATGTCATTTCATGTGTGCTTGGCAAAATTATATAATAACTATTGTCTATTTGTACACAATTTGCACTGTACTCTAGATTGGGAGTATATTTTGAGGGAATATATAATGAAGAGTGCTTGAAATAGCATTTTTCTTACTTTTACTTGGAGCACTACATGTACATGTAGCTAGGTTATCTATTTACATTTACTTTGTAGAACAAAAAAATCTAAATGTTTATGAAAATGGAGTTGTACTCAGATTATGTAATGACTGCCACCAGCAATCACAATTTAAACAAAATTAAACGTAATGGTTTGTATCTCAGGAGTTGAGAAGAACAATGATGTTGTGAGCAGGGTAGTTCTACAACACTCTAACAACTGGGATGCACCGACGGACATACTTAGAACTGAAGCAAGGCTAAACCTCCTACAAAAGCATTCTAGGCACACACGACCATACAAAAAGAAAAATACTGAATACTGGGAAGAAAACATAAAGGAGATCAGGGCCAAGAGACAACGGATTTGTCAACAGGGAAAAGATCCTGCCACTGCACCAGAAGCTAAGGAAGATGAACTATTAGTCGAGTCATTCTACGAAAAAATAGGGGTCAACCCACCACTAATTGCAGCAGAAGGTATCTCAACGGTTTTGGGTCCAGAAATACTTCATGTAAAACATATCAAAAGTCCTACAAAATCCTAATAGGGGAAAACGCTCAAAATCGGGTTTGTTTATGAAGAGTTCGACAGTAATTTTTCACGGCATCAAAACGAGGCTCTGCTAAGTACCTCTCGAAGTTTGAAGGTATTTCGAGTTGAGTAAGTAGAAAACACTGGCTGCGTGTAATTATCTAGTACTTTTATTTATTCAGCGGAAATCAAGAGATATTTTTTATACTGAAGGGTACCTATAGTAATGTATAGTAAACTTTGTTTTTCCTTGTGATTACTTTGTGAGTTATATATATATATTTTAAAATCATGGCTGATTTATTAGAATATAAACTTTAGAAGTTAATCAGAACTGTACAGAAACAATATTTAGTAAAGAATTACAAATAAACCTAAAAGCATGCCGCGAGGGGTTTGTCGCGATTTCTGTATGTTCCGTTCCCGCGGTCTAGTAAAACACGAGTGAGATCTACAACAGCATTATCAACCCTGAAGAAAATTGTCATCGTTTTCCCGGCTTTAAACACATTCTTTGCAGGTAAGCATTGGATATCGCTTAGTCTATAAAATAATAATCACTTTGAGCAATAACATTTAAGCGGCAATCGAAATTCGGTGCGTTTTACCGGCAGACAAGTGCACGAGCCAAGCGTAGCTTACAGTAATTTAAAACTTGTTTGGATGAAAAAATTGATAAAATTATGAATTGTGCACAAATAATAATTGTATTTGTACATAATCAATTGGTTTCAGAAAATAATCTAACCACTGATCGCCTATTTCCATGCCAGTGACGTTCATCAGCTAATACTGTGTTTGTGTGTTGAATTTAGCTTGCAATGGTGCCTCCAGTTGAAATTGATAATTTCTAGTATACAATGTATATTTTCAAGAGATAAAACGAATTGATACTTAATGCTCAAAACGACAATATTGAGACCACATTTTTTCTCGAATACTTTTCATATTTATTTAGTCATGGACAGCAATTTCAATTACTCGCTATAAATACTTGAATTGGCGCCCCCTCGAATAAGCGCCCCGTGCCCCGCCCCATAGTTTTTTCTTCTTTTTTTTCTGGTCACAATATCAATACAAAAAAACAAAGTTAGAAGACCAGTGGAGGCTTAACAAGGGGTAGAGGAATGACAGAAGGTCAACGACTTACATGGCTACTCTCAATGCCCGCGCGCGCTGAAGTCAACCGCGTGATGCAAGAGCTGACAGGTGTCAACTATAACTCCGGCGAACAAAATAAAGACATGGCAAGGTCAAGAAAAGAGCGCGACGTCAAAGATACGCTAACTATCCTTCCCGCTCTTCAAGAAGACCCGCACTTGAGAAACATCACGAATGGAGTACACAGGGACAGTTCCGTCAATGTCGATAACGCTCGCGAAATTGGAGAGAAGATCATTGCATCCATGGCTGGACGGTCAGCTACAGAGTACTCGTTCAAGAGAAGTGAGCAGGCCATTATTCTCGCATCGAAGTCGGCTGTCAAGACTGGCAATGAACAAGTAGAGGTCGACCCCCAGCTCCTATTCCAGCGTTTGATCTTGGCGTCCAACAGCTGCGAAGACCTCCCTGCAATATTTCGCTACGAGTTGAGCAGTTATCCGACATCGCTATTCGATTCATCGCTGATGCTACGACAGGCTAATAAGCCCGCTTTGGCCGATGCTATTTGGTCCAAGCTCTCTCCAGACGTAATTACCGAGAAAGCGCCACGTGATACTGATGTGCAGTACGTGTTAGACGGTGGAGCACTTCTGCACAGAGTGGTTTGGCCTTCTCTGAGATCCGCGACTTACAAAGAAGTTTGTAGTCTTTACTGTGGCTATGTTACTAAGAAGTATAAAAGGCCAATCGTTGTCTTTGACGGGTATGACCAGAGCGTGTCAACGAAGCACATGATGCAACAGAGGAGATCAGCGGGCAAGGTTGGGACTACTGTAACGTTTGAGGAAGACATGAAGATCACTATGAAGAAGGACGTGTTCCTGTCCAATACCAAGAACAAGCAGGGGTTCTTAACCATGTTGAGCGACAGTCTATGCCACAGCCAGTGTGAGACGCGCCATAAAGCGATGCCGATCTCCTTATTGTCAAGCCAGCTGTAGAGTCCGCGCAAACAAGAACGACCATACTCGTTGGAGACGATACAGACCTCCTTATTCTTCTTTTGTTTTACGTCGATCCTGATGGCTATGACCTGAGCCCAAGACCAATTCCTTACGTCGTCGTGTATGGAACATTACTTAAGAGCATACAAGCCCAGCTAGGGAAAGAGGTTTGCCGTAACATCCTTTTCATCCACGCTGTTCTCGGCTGCGACTCATATTTTAATAGTATCACACCCGAAAAGAAATGTGGTACATTTTGCACGTATGCATATTCATGAAATTGTCATGAGTCTGATGTTTATTGATGCACCATGACCACAAGTTAATCATGAGAATAAAACAAACAATTCTTCTATTCCAATTATTGTCTTATTAATGTGACACTCGCATAAATGCATAATAATAATAATAAAGTCTTTATTTCATGAGGGTAGCACAAAATAGTTAAAAACTAACAAACCTGTGGCCTATGCATGGGCTTATACGCGAATCCGGCCGGTCACACGATTACACTTATCAGTGTTAACTGATTAAATGGCTTATTTGTACCATTCTTTACACAAATCCATTCGAATTCTGGAAATTTTAAGGTTATAACGAGCAAAATAACACTACTTCCGGTTTCAGCCTCGTTTTCATGTTGCAGCATAGCGCGAGTAGCAATTATGTCAATTTTGAGGGCTTTCCCGTACAGAACTTTAGTAGGACTTTTAGTATGTTAATCAAAGCAGTTGTCTGAGCTATATTTTGAAGAGAAACCTTCTGTTGCAATTAGTGGTGGGTTAAACCATAGAATGCCTGGACTATATCACAACCTCAAAGAAAAACTTCGAGCCATTGGGGCAAAGAAATTTTCAAAGAAAAGAAAAGAAGACTCTGTCACTGTGCTAAAAGAACTGATGGCAGCAGGCAATTAAAGTACATAATTTACTGCTTACAGGGTGTCATTCAAATGCAACAATATAGCTGGTAATGTTTAAACATGTAACAAGTGTGCACTGCACCTATCATCTTTGCATACAGTTACAGTTAGGTCATCCCTGGTATACATCGCGGTGTTTGTTGATTTCTTTTGCAAGATAATTACCTACATAAACATTACAATGTAAGAAATAGCATATGGCCGGGTCAGCTGTCTCGAGAAAGTGATCATTTAGCTACTGCGGTCAATACAGCATTGTACAGCGGTAATCAAATAAAACAAGATGGCGAGTTTCACCACGAGTCCAGTACTAGAGGAAGTTTGTTCGGTGACGGCTCGACAGACTCGAATGTGCCGAACCTTACATATAATTATTTAGATACACCAAAATATTGAAGACTTCCGTGCTATACAATTCATAAGGGACAGAATTTCCCGTCCGATCATATTTCGTTCAGCGGTTCAAATCATTAATTCATTCGCTTTAGAAAGCTAAAGCAGTTTCGAATAAAATAAGTTGTTAAAAAGAACGTTGTTTAAAATATGACTTACTCGTATCCGAAGAAAAAAATCAAATCGTTATAAAATAGCGAAAGAGCACAGTCACAAATAAGCTATCTACTTCTAGTTCTGGCATAACATATAATATCAACAACATTGCATCGCTTGTACATTACTGTTTGTTCGGATAGTAACAGTAATGACGGCTCGACAGTCGCGAATGTGCCGAACCTTACATATAATTATTTAGATACACCAAAATATAGAAGACTTCCAAGCTATACAATTAATAAGGTAGAGAAATGATGTTACAAATTTAGGGTTAAGCCGACGTGATCACTATCTAATTTCTCCTTTCTCGATTACAAAAAATATGCAAAACATAAAGAGAGAATTTCCTGTCCGATCATATTTCATTCAGCGACTCAAATAAATTCATTCGTTTAAAAAGATAAAGCAGTTTCGAACAAAATAAGTTGTTCAAAAGAGCCTTGTTTAAAATATGACTTGCTCGTATCCGAAGAAAACATCCAATCATTCTAAATAGCGAAAGAGCACAGCCACAAATAATTTTTCTAGTTCTGGCATAAAATATAATATCAACAACATAATACCGCTTGTACATTACTGTTGTGATCGTACCTTCAACTTCAATCGGCGGACACTTCGTTGTTGATTTTTTATTTATGTCCAGACTCTGGTTTTTTCCCCTTGGCTAGCTAGGCGAACTGCTGCTTATAAACTTTCCAACAGCGAAGCGGTTGTAATTTCTCTGAGGCATCGTAAAGTCGCGTATTTGCCGGCAAGTATCAAAATACAAGACTTAGTACGTATGGAAAATCGAAGATTTTCTATAAAATAAAAACGATTTCACACAAACAAAAAAGATACGATTCTTACCGAAGGATTGAAGAGTCCAGGAGTCATACTTTCAGGTCTGTATTCGCGAATCCGGAAAATCCTATTGAAGCTTAATCTAGCCATTTTTCGACAGAGTCAACAGTCTGCCATTATGCCAACAACACGATTTATTCTCTAAAATTTACATTTTTCTTTTCCCCCTTAAGATTGGTACCAAAACAAAGCTTGTTTTCTTCGCTTTCAAAGTAATCTCGTGTTCTTATTTCGTGGCCTATCCCAGAGTACATAGGGAGTCGTTTATATACCATGGTAGACTAGTTCCCAGTCCTTGAAAAATATTGCTCCGTCGAGCCCCCATTTTTGGCTTCAGTCTAATGTCGGGAAATGCGAGACAGCTGACCCGGCGTGGTGGGCAAGGATTGATTCCCAATTGCAGTGCCATATATGAGCTGAGTTTGCTGGTATCTTGCCGTTGCCCTCAGGGTTTTTTCCTGGGTTCTCCTGTTTTCCTCTATCTTCAACAAGCAACCTAAATTTCTAGAGATTATCAGCAATTTTGTTGCACGTAAAATATACTCTTTCTAGGTAGCAACTTAGGGCTTCTACTAGTGTTCCATTCTCTGCCTTCTTAAACTATTCGGTTGACCAGGAAATAAAAAAAGAACGAACCTGTACTGGAAAGTGTGCCATTATTCCATCCCCATGCTTATCGAGGCACTTGTACCAGCCATCAGGAGAATATACAGTTGGCAAATTATCTAAATCCAAACACATCCAGTTGAACTTGGTCATGCCCTTTCCTTTAAACAAAAAATTAAAAACATCAGATGGAAAACAAAAGGTTACTGCCAGATCACTTTTGGAAGACAAAAGTATCCACTGAATGGAGAATCCGTTCAGTTGAGGGCTTGGGTGATTTGAAGTACCTAAAATTTGAAGAATTGTAAAGCTTTTGTTGCTACATTTACAATCTGTCAGGTTAAAGAAGGCATTACTGAGACCTCACTTGAAACAGTCAAAAGTACAATTTACAGTTTCAGAGTTACAGAGCTAAAATGAAAGCAATTCTGTGATATTTGACTCTAGGTATATAGATGTAGTAGCCATGCAATTGTACGCAGGTCACTGGAAGTCATCAGGAGCCAGATACCAGTAATTATCGCCAGTAAAACTTAAAGCCAGAGTTGATTAGATTAATATGGCACAATAAGACAGGCTATTTTTCACAGTTGTCCTGCAACTGATGACAGGCCTGACAAGTCAATACATGTATAGATTTAAAAACTTATCATCGTATTTCAATTGTCTTAGTATTTCATAGAGTACTTTCAGATCGAAGCTTCCTACACGTACCTAAACTAAATGTATCTGTACTAGCATTTATTACTTACTCGATACACGGCTGAGTTATTCTGTCTGCAACTTCCCAGCTGCAGTGATATGCCGAATATTCCTTCCACTGTACTAAATACTGTACTACCTGTCCAGAATACATAATACATTTTTTTATTTGCAACATAGCTACATGGTCTACATGGTATTAATGAGCTAACCACCTAATATGGAAGCCAAAATGGGAATGACAAGTAAAAATACACAGCCATGTTATTTAGCCGTCTAGATGATTAATAAGTTGTTTATTACAATGTATATAAATTTGCAAAACAAAAAAATGCACAAAGTAGGCAACTGGGAAGACATTTTTCTTTTTACTATAATTATTTATGTGTGCATTCTTTGTAAATTTTTGTAATACTTCAGAGAAAATACAGTTTCAATGATTTTCATAACTCCTCATAAATTAACCAGACATTTTCCAAAGGTAATCCATAGAAAATAAAGAAAATATTTGGAAGTTTTTGTTCCAAAATGTTTGATTTTATATGATTTCTATAGTATTGGGATAACTTAGTTTGAGCTTTTTATTTCGACTGATTAATCTTCTCTCTTTGTGGATTTGGTGTTTTGTTGGTATCATGTCCTGTTGCATCTGGAAATAAATAAATAAATACAAATGACATTAATTAAGTTTTTCAAACGCACGTACCTGCACGATACCAATTTCACTAATATTTTTAGAACTATGCCACAGCGCAAACAAATTTAAGCTTAACTTAAAACGAGTAATTTTTCATTATCGATTTTTGGTAATCTGCTTATTTATAAACAATCAAGAATGCAACCGAAATTAAACTTTAAAGTACTTCAAGTTAAAGTCGACGTTATGAGCACGTGCTTTGTACATGTACTTACCTCTCCTTGTCTCCTTTCTATGATAAGTCTCTCCACCTCATAAACATTTTGGAGATCGCCTTTTCCTCGAGCTCATAGGAATGGCTAAAACGTCTTTTAACAGATCGACCGTAGAAGTGTTATACAACTTTCGGTACATTTTCAAACTAGTACTGAACGCAAAACCAAAACACTTCCAACAGCAAGACTGAGATCGAAGCGCGAGGCTCTCGGAGATACCGCTGACCGCATGCGCGTAAAGGGTCATGGGATTGAAAGTGAGCGTCATTTCTGGCAATGTACTTATGGGCCTAGTGATACTTCAGTGAATTTAAAAATAAATCTCTTTTTTTTTGTAGAGTTCAAAGTTTCATTATTGAAACTGGGAGACTCACTGCTTCAACCTATTTTTTTGTTACGTTTTCTATATTATAGGCCCAAACCATGTTATCGATGTGGGTCACTTCAACACCACAGCTCCAGCTGTCGTTTTAAACGAGCAGAATGTTACAAATGTAGGAAGCTAGGCCACCTGGCAAAGGTATGCAGAGGGGGAAACAAAGAAAAAGGAAAAAGGGCTCCCCAAACAACACTCCAAGTAAAAGAATAAGCTGACGATGATGAGCAAACATCATATAGTATGTTCTCAACTACATCGCAGACACCACAGAAGGTTAAACCAATCAAAGCGAACGATTGTGACATCCCCATGGAAATAGATACAGGGGCATCTGTGAGCATCATGTCAACCTACAAGACAGCGTGGAAGGAAAACGGGCCGCCTCTACAGAAATCACACACCGTGCTGGAGACCTATACAGGGGCAAAGATTGGCGTGGTTCGCTGCATCCAGATACAGGGGAGGGTAAACGAGAGAGAGGAAGCAGTAGTATTACCGTTAATAATTGTGGAAGGGGAAGGTCCCAGCCTCACGGCTGTTTCAACACGCTAAATTCGGGACATTAGGTTCCAGTCGATTGCGCGGTTAAGCCAGCAACGCCTGTAACATTGCCTCGCTGAGATAGCCGCCATTTTGTTTGTCGTGTTCCACGAGTAGATGAAGCCTCAAAAGAAAACCTCCAAAACATGCACATCTTTAATTTTGATTGACTAATTTTGCACGTCTAGTAGAAATATAGTAAGAAATGACCAGTTTATCAAAAAAAATAGCACTAATTGTGAATACGAGCATGAAACCTGTGGAGCTTTTGATCCGTAATGCGGGGCCGTAATGTCCACACCCGACTTTTTCCATATATGAAAATGGAAGTTTTTCAAAGAAACAGTGGGGATTATATGAGTAATTGATGGACAAAGGTAAGTTATTACTTTTTAGTTATGGTTCCATTTGACCACATCGTGACCTCAAAAAGTTGTTACCATTTTTTTTTCCAGGCTTGACTGCCACTAGTGCATGGTGTGCTTTCAGTTTATGCTATTTTATACAAATTATGTCCACTGGCCTGGCACAGCACCTAATCAATATCTGCTTCAACTGTCCTAAATGCAGCCACCTGAAAAGCGAAGTCAAAACAACGATCTGTGTGTTTAAGGTACGTTTTAGCCCCTGCCTTCTTTTATTCATAATCCTGCATTCGTAACCTTAATATTCCAACTTAGTCTTAGGCCTAATAATACATTTGTACGTGCATATATGTACATAATTATTGTTTCTGGCAGGTTTCAAGAAAATTATTATTATCCTGTTCCCAATTCGGATGGGACAATTTGCAGGTGTTTGTCCAGTGATAATGAAGCCGGCTAGAGAAACACTTAAGCTATGTTGGTAGTATTTCAGATACATGCAGTAAACATAAGTGACAATGCTCTTGAATCGGTTAGTATGATTTAATATGATCGGTACCAAAATTCCCATGTAAATTGTTTGCTATCCATAATTTGTATATAAAAATATTCTGCAGTTGTACAAAACTTGAAAGTAAATTACTTCCCCTGAATCTGCTGTCTGCCATTTTTGGAAGGCAAGTAAACTACCCTAGGGATCTACCATGGGTAGAAGTTGAGCAGAACCAGAAGCCTTTAGGCTTTACGGGGGTCCTTTCTATAAACTGCATGTAATGACCTTTTCCTGTGTTTGCCAAAATATATGTACAACAACATGCACTACTGTGACACTTAAATATTATCAGAGTTACACTTTAACTACTCTTCTTTTGGGAATCTCTTTTTCACAGGGGGAGTTCGACCAATGTTGGATGGATGGGATCTTCTGTGCTGTCTTTTACCATCAGCTGAATAGATCTCTCTTCAGCTGATTCATTCGAAAATGCAAAGACTTAGCAACTTGCTCTCCCATCATCCCAGTACCCATCCTGATACTCTCCACCCAATTCATCACATGTTTCTCCAGGATGTTTAGCTTTGGAGTTAAACTGGCTGTAGGGAAATGTTTTTTGTAATAGGCCATGAAGAAATTAATATATGTACAGATGTATACCACACAAGTGAATAGTATTTTCACGCGCCCTGATTGGCTACTCAAACTCTGAATATCCTGCACTATTCACTCCCGGCTTGGTGACAAAATGGCACTCGTGACGTATTTACTTGAGAATGGCCTTTTGAACTTTCTGACTATTTCACTTATGTGGTATATAATAAAACAATTATTCACTTCAGTGTCGGTGACTAGCAGTGGATATTTACCTCAAACAATTTAAAGGAAGTGCCTAGCCACATTTTTTTACGCAGGAATAATATGCTTTACTTACTCAGCATTTGCATACAAGTGGAAACAAACAGCGTCTGTCAGACTGTCTATTTGCACTGCTGTTGTTAGCCTTACCTCAGTTCCCTCTTTGATCTTAATAGAAAATGGCATTTCCTCGATTGGCATCGAACCAATTAAACTCCTGGTCCCGGTCAACTTCGCACTGTTGTTTTTCACTGGCCAGTTGAATATGAAAGCTGTGTAGCCAACTATACATAAAGATATTGGGTCGACTTTTTAAACAAACCCTTAAACGCCGTCTATTGTTTTGAACACACTAATACAATATACGGTGTTTGAGATTTAATTTAGACTAGTATTTTTATTTAAAAATCGGCTTAGAGCAGATTTTGTATGAGTGGGACAAACTACGACATGTCGGTCACCGTGCTGTACTGTAATTCTGTGATTTGATTGGATCAGTAGGACGTAAACAATGGGACACCATTTCAACGTCACGGCATGCCGTACGGTAATCGTGATGTAGTCAGTGCTGTAGTTTGTCCCACTCATACGAAATCTGCTTTATCGTTCTTTAAGAACAGGCGTATTTGGTTTACTTATTTGGAATGTTCATATAGCTCAATATGTTGGCAAAATACAATATGTGAACAATTTGCCGACTCAAGTATCGTATTGTTCCAAGGCAATCCGAGTGTTGCTTTCATAGCTAAACCTTCCATGGGCTTGATGTTCACTCCCAGTCCCGCTTCCTTCGCAATCGCCGTGCGTTCTTTTGCCCAAGTCTTATCATTTCTAAAGCGTGTACTTTCTGTACCTGTCCCTTTATTAAATTCCCTCCCGAGATGGTGATATCAGATCCTAGAACCAGAATTTTCGCCACCTACAGTCATCTGTAAATGCATTTAGACAGACGTTCGTTCTACGTCCTTGGGCGTTTCAAGCCCAAGCTCGTGCCTCCCTCTGAGTCACCTAACTTTATTATTTTTAATATTTGATTATTTATTTCTAATTTAATTTTCTGTCACTTGACAATTAACTTAATGAATTAACTAGTAGTTTTTAGAACTGGCCACCGGCACAGAACACTGTACCAGCCTGCCGGGATTAGCTTTAAGCTATATATGGCAGTTCATATATATATATTTAGATTTAGACAAGTGTAAATAGGTACAAAAAGGCCATACAAAAACCCGACTAATTCACGTGAAGCTTAAATTCATATACTTTACTTAGGGTTCCTGGTGTTTCAAGCTTGATTACCTTGAAATCACTGGAGACGCAAATATGCAGCGAGCTGCTTTAAGTTTATACTTTATCTAGGGGTTTAACAAGCGGCGCCTCGAGTACCTCCTCCACAGCATGTGCCAACGTTGCTTTCCCATGGGTTCGGTAGTTCGTACATGGTCGCTCGTGTCCATCTAAAAGCTCCAGTCTGACACCATTTTTACAAACTTTACATAACTATAATGCAGCCACCAGCATATTTTGCTGCAGTCGTGGGGCATCCGTTATTGATACAGCGGCGAGTTGGGACTTACAGACGGGCAAAGGCATACATTTCAGCAGGTAGGCGTGAACAAAACATTGTTCGAGGCATTTCCAGCAAGAGTAGTGTTCGCATGACCCTTGTATTGGTTGCTGCAGGATGTTCTTGGAAATTTGGCAATGCAACTCTTCTGACAGATCGAGAAAACATTATGCTTCTGGCATTGAACCTGGATGAGAAGTTTAGGCGCAGTTTCAGTTGGAATTATCTTTACGCTAACACGTGTTTGGTCGTGACAAGTTAATATTTTCGTTTTTCCGCCTTGGCAATGCAATGGCAGCATGGGATTTCACTCAAATGGTTTAGTGGCGAGCCATCGCGCGCTTTGTTCTCTTTTCTTTCCTTAGCATGTTGGACCAACATTCGAAACACAGCCTCTTGTGTACACCGGGCTTGTCAACAGAAACGTCTACTGAGAGAACCTTGAGAAATTATTGTAATGCCTCGGAGGTTTGACAGCGGTATACACTACCTGCCTGTAACGCTCACATAGCCACGGCAACACCGCTGGAGCTGGCTTTGCTGATCCTCTTGCATATTTTGTCTCAGTCATCGCTGAAATTGATACATTGTCAACATCGTTGTTGCACGTGTAAAGTTTTGCTCATGGTTATGAAGAAAAAAATGGTAACACCATTTCACAGCAAGAAAGCAGAAAAGAAGATAAAGCTGATTTTAGACGTCTGGTCAAATTATCTTTGCATTGCTCACGTAATGCACATTTACGTCTTGAAAATTGTATTGACAATCAAAAAGCTACGAGTGTATTCGATACGAGTTTTGAGGTTTACAGCAGATACAATGTTGTTTTCCAGAAATAATACAGATTTGACTCCACACTTAGCACGATATCCCTTTTGTCTCGTAGAATACTCAATCTGTCGGTCTTCATACAATGCTGAGACGAATAAAGTTCAAAATTCCCGCGGTGTAACACAGCCTCAATGAGGACGCCATATTGACCGAGCTGCGGCCTGGATCCTAATGTCGCGCGCGAAACAGCCGTGAGCCTACTTGGCCGTAATTCGCTGTTAAAGAAATCAGGCAAGTAGCTACTACAGACAAGATAGATGGCCTACTCAAAAAGTATGAGGATGTATTTCAAGAGGGTCTGGGATTAGTTAAGGGTCCCCCAGCAAAGATTCACTTGGACCCTGGGGCAAAACCCCAGTTCTGTAAGGCTAGGTCAGTGTCATATTCAGGTGCCGGAAGTCCTTACAGCTCCTCAAGTGCAGCAAGTGCCGCAGGTCCTTGCGGCTCCTCGGGAGCAGCGGGTCATTGCGGCTCCTCAGGTACCGCAAGTCCTTGCAGCTCAAGTGCAGCATGTGCCACAAGAAAGCCGAGTTCAGCTGAATCGCTCGGCTGACGTCTTTACGCCTTTATACCAAGAGTGCGTAACTCCTGCTCCTCCTCCAAACACCACAACGAAGTTATTGGAAATCCTCAAGTTGATGGCAGAGAGTCAAGGACAATCACGTCTCCCTCTTCCAGAACCGGGAGTTTTTGGCGGAGACTTGTTACAATATCCGACCTGGATTCAAGCTTTTGAAAGTTTAATCGAAAGTAGGACTGTCAAGCCATCCGAGAAGCTACACTGCTTAAGGAAATACGTCGACAAAGAAGCAAGGGAAGCTGTAGATGGCTTCATATTTATCAATGGAGAAGATTCTTACGAGAGGGCTAAAGAGATGCTGTCTAAGCGCTTTGGGGACCCGTTTGCTGTCGCCGCCGCATACCGTCAAAAAAGGTGATGCAAAGGGACTCCGAAAGTACGCAGACTTCCTCACACACTGCGAGAAGGCCATGGTAAAGATTGATGCCCTTAAGTCCCTTGATGACAATCAAGAAAACCGCAAGATGCTAACCAAACTTCCAAGATGGATTGCCAGTCGCTGAAGTCGAGCGGTATACCATTACAAGGAGGACAAAGAAGCTTTCCCACCCTTCACCGAGTTTGTGAAGTTTTTGGTAAAGGAGGCAGACATCGCCTGTGATCCCGTATTTTCGCTCCAAACTTCCAAGACTGAAGAATACAAGAAAACAGCGAAGGAGACTGCTGACAAGTCCATCAAGCAAAGACGGTTTCAAGGCGGAAGTTCCTTTGTGACAGCCTCAAACAATCCATCGAAAAAAGAAAACGATGATCAGAAGAGTAAAGGTCAGCCATGTTTGGTATGCAACAAGCCGCACGAATTAGATACTTGTGAGGAATTTGTAAAGAGGACTGTGCAAGAAAGGAAGGCGTTGGCCATGTCCGAAAGACTTTGCTTTGGCTGTTTGAAGCAAGGACATCGATCGAAGGACTGTACTGAAAGAATAACATGCGGGACGTGTAACAAGTCACATCCGACTTCCCTTCACGGCGATTTCAAGAAAAAGCCCAAGCCCATTGATACTAAGGAAAGTAATGCGGGCGAAGAAAAGGAAGCAACGACAAATTGTACAAACGCGAAAGGTGAATGCAAGAGTGTTTCTTATTCAATGATCGTTCCAGTCTGGCTGCATCATGAAGAAAATCCAAAAAAGGAGAAACTTGAAAGCTTGACGATCAATCCGATACAACCTTTGTGAAGGCAAGACCGTTGGAACAACTTGGTATTAAAGGACAAGAAACCCAGCTGCTGTTGACAACCATGCACGCCGAAAGCGAAAGAATAGACAGCAGCAAGATAAAACACTTGGTTGTTCAAGATTTCAAGCGTGAAGTAACCATTAAACTGCCCAAGCCGTACTCAAGAGAGTCTATTCCGGCCAAACGAAGCCAAATTCCGAAACCAGAGATAGCAAGACAGTGGCCTCATGTCGCACGGATATCTGACAAGCTTATGCCATATCGGGACGATATCGACATAGGGCTGCTGACTGGCTCAAACTGTTCTCGTGCAATTATCCCTCGTGAGGTGATTTCAAGTGATTACGACAAACCTTACGCTCTAAGAACGGATCTTGGCTGGGGTATAATCGGCAAGGTCAAAGAAGACTCTGATGATGATGATGATGATGATGATGACGACGACGATGACGACGATGATGATGATGATGAATATCCATCGGTGTAACCAATCGAATTGTGGCTCGAGGAATATGGCATGAAGCTACACCGTCGAAAACAACCTGCCATTTCTCTTACAAGAGCGACGTCAAAGAGATCATCAATCCCTTCCAACTGGTTACTAGGATGTTTGAACATGACTTTTCTGAAGTTATAACGGAGGAAAAAGCAGTCTCAAGAAGAGAGGACATTCCTGAAAACAATGGAGGACGGAATCAGCCAGAGAGATGACGGGCATTATCAGATGCCTCTCCCCTTCAGAGAAGAAGTTCCATACTTGCCAAACAACAAGGCCTTTGTTGAAAACTCGTATAGAGAAGAACGAGATATATCGCAACAAGTACATTGCAGCTATGGATGACGTCATCGAGAAAGGTTACACTGAGAAGGTACCAGAGAACCAACTTATTTGTGAAGATGGGAAAGTGTGGTATATCCCCCATCATGGAGTATTCCATCCAAAGAAACCCGAGAAACTCCGTGTTGTGTATGACTGTAGTGCCAGATACAGAGGTGAATCGCTGAATGAACATCTATTGTCTGGGCCTGATCTAACTAACACCCTAGTTGGCGTACTATGCCGCTTCAGACAAGAACAGTTTGCCCTCATGTGTGACATAGAGGGAATGTTCCACCAGTTCAAGGTAGACAGCGAAAATAGAGACTTCCTGAGATTCTATTGGTGGGAGAATGGTGACACTAAGAAGAATCCAGCAGAATACAGAATGACGGTCCACTTGTTTGGTGCAACGTCTTCCCCTGGATGTTCTAATTTTGGACTTAAGAAGATCGCCAATGATTATGAAGAAGAATTTGGCACGGAGGCAGCAAACTTTATAAGGAACGACTTTTACGTAGAATATGGGCTGAAGTCACTTCCTTCAGAAGACAAAGCCGCAATACTGATAAAAAAAAGCAAGCAGTTGTGTGCGAGAAGTGATTTGAGACTCTATAAGTTCATCTCCAACTCAAAGGAAGTGATTGAAACTATTCCACCTGAGGACCGCGCGAAAGGCCTAAAGACCTTGACCTGCGTCATAGTGCTTTGCCTTTGGAGAGAGCTCTTGGAATACAGCGGTGCGTAGAGTCTGATACATTTCAGTTCAGAATAGTTCTCCAAGACAAACCTCTCACGAGACGCGGAATTATTTCCACTGTGAGCTCTGTATATGACCCTTTAGGATTCGTAACACCGGTAATCCTGGTTGGTAAGCAGATCCTTCGAGAACTCTGCCGAGACAAGGCTGATTGGGACGATCTTGTATCGGAATCTATAAGACATCGTTGGGAAAGGTGGAGAACAAGCCTCATATTCCTAGAAGATCTGAACATTAAGAGATGTTACAAGCCGGACAACTCTGGGGAATTAAAGGCAGTAGAACTTTATCACTTTTCAGATGCAAGTAGTCAAGGTTATGGACAATGCTCTTACCTTCGACTAACCAACAATGAAGATCAAGTTCACTGTTCATTTGTTATGGGAAAGGCTCGTGTGACGCCACTGAAAACAATCACTGTTCCTCGTTTGGAACTGACCGCAGCAGTTGTCTCAACCAGAGTTAGTACGATGTTACAGCGCGAACTTGAATACGTCAAGATCACTGAGACATTTTGGACGGACAGCCAAGTCGTCCTAGGATACATTCGCAATGATTCACGGAGATTTCATGTCTTCGTTGCGAATCGAGTGCAGCAAATTAGAGATCACAGTTCCCCCGTCCAGTGGAGGTACGTCAGGTCGAACGACAATCCAGCTGACGAAGCCTCACGTGGCCTTAGTGCGCAAGACCTTAAAGATAGCCGCTGGCTAACAGGTCCAAATTTCCTATGGAAATCAGAGCTGCAGATAGAGGATGAAGAAAATTGCTATCGCCCTATCTCAACGGACAACCCAGAAGTCAAGAAAGTGCAAGTCTTCACTCTGAAAACTGCTGAAATAAAGATGGCATCAATACTTGAACGTGTATGCTATTTTTCTGATTGGTATCGTGCTAGAAAGGCCTTCGCTACGTGCCTCAAACTCAAGTTGAAACTCAAGACTTGCTCAGTGACGAAATCTAGCCAGTCTGTAACCGTAGAAGAACTTCGTCAAGCTGAAGAAGTAATAATTAAACTTATCTAAGAAGACGCCTTCGCGAAGGAAATAAAGATACTTCACACTTTAGACGGAGAAGACCCCTGCAAAACCCCATTCACGAGAGAACGTAACGCAACACGTCGATGAGAAGAATCAGCTCACTCTTTCGACTGGATCCATTCCTTGATGAGCATGGAATTCTGAGAGTCGGAGGACGTATCAGACGATCAAATATCCCCTACGATGTCAAACATCCAGCCATCCTACCTAGAAAGAGTTACTGGACTAGTGGTGAAACACTACCACTAGAAGACGAAACACCAAGGACGGGGAATGACTCTGAACGAACTACGTTCTAGTGGATATTGGATCATTGGTGGTAGCTCCGCAGTTTCCAGTTTCATCTCGAGTTGTGTAACTTGTCGAAAGATTCGTGGTACACTCCAAGAGCAAAAAATGGCAGACTTACCGATAGACAGACTCGAGCCAGCTCCCCCGTTTACATCGTGCGCAGTGGATTTCTTCGGACCTTGGTACATTAAAGAAGGACGGAAAGAATTGAAAAGATACGGAGTTCTTTTCACCTGCATGGCCTGTCGTGCTATTCACCTCGAAACAGCTAACTCTCTGGATACCTCCTCGTTCATTGATGCGCTACGCCGTTTTCTTGCCCGACGCGGGCCCATAAGACAGCTAAGATCAGACAGAGGTACGAACTTCGTAGGCGCACAGAGAGAACTGCAACAAGCCCTTGCAGAGATGGACCAGACGAAGATCCAAGACTTCTTGCTGAAAAGAAACTGCGATTGGTTCAAGTTTGAAATGAACGTTCCCTCGGCAAGCCATATGGGTGGAGTTTGGGAAAGGCAGATACGTACAGTACGCAGCGTCCTAGCTACTCTACTAGACGAAACAGGACAGCAGTTAGACGATGAATCCCTACGTACTCTTATGTGCGAGACAGAAGCGATTGTGAACAGTCGTCCACTTACTGTGCAGAACCTGTGTTTACCAGATTGCCCAGAAGCCTTAATCCCCAATCATCTTCTTACCATGAAGTCACAAGTCGTCTTGCCGCCGCCTGGAGAATTTCAGCATGCAGATCTCTATTCAAGGAAGAGATGGCGTCGAGTGCAGCACTTAGCCAATGAGTGTTGGTCACGTTGGAAGAAAGAGTTTTTACACACCTTGCAAGAACGTCAGAAGTGGACTCGTCCGCGTCGCGACGTATAAGTGGACGACATCGTCATTATCAAGGACGACAATCTACCTCGAAACAAGTGGCACTTAGCGAAAGTAGAGGATGCGCCGGTAGACGAAGACGGACACACCCGTAAAGTCAGATTAGTACTTGGCGACAGCTACTTAGATGCGAAGGGTCGATGACTCAACGCAACCTCGTATCTCGAAAGACCGGTCCAGAAGCTTGTACTCCTCGTCCCTCGTAAATGCAAGGTAGTCATTTAGATGTATGGAGAGCCACAGAGTTGCAGCAACGTCAGGCCAAGGAGAGCCACAGAGCTACAGCAACGTAAAGCCAAGGAGAGCCACGCGTTTCTACAACTGATCTCAAAGAACTGATCTCAAAGAACTGATCTCAAAGAACTGTTAATTAAATAGTCCATATAGTATTATAAATTTCAAGTAAATTTAGGAGAGCCATGTAAATGTATGCGTAATTAATTTGCGCATTCCCGAGTTCATTAGCCACCATGACATAGTTTTCTTTTTTCGTTGTCCGTTAAGTAAACATTACATCATTTAGTCACCCGTTAGTTACGTAACCTAGTCTATCGTGCAGTGTAACGTATTACGTAAGTTAGTTTTCTTCCTTTTGTTCGTTCTATTCCGCTTATTGTTTAATGATTACTTTAATTCATAGTTCGTGCATTTTACGTAATATCATAAACATCTAGCTACATATGCTAATCAGCGCCTAGCCTATTAATACACGTCATTAGTTGGCGAAGGAACTTAAGTTTTTACAGATGCGGGATGCGAGATGCGACTGACTAAATGCGAGATGCGAATGCGAAAACTATAGAGCTTCCTAGAGGACAATTGTTTTACGTTAACGGTAACGAAATAAACCAAGTGGTCAAACTGCATGCGTCGCCGCCGTTATTAGTTAAAACACCTGGGCCGAAGCTCTTAATTGCGACCAGGAATTACAATACTGTTGTGACGAAATCCCATAATTTAAATATACTATACCAGGAGATGGTCTCTTGACCATACTCAATTAAGAAAAACCTTGGATACCTGGCCGACCCTGACCAAGACTTTTTGCCATGCCCCTGAGTTTCACTTTCATAATTATGTGAGGGTGTAGATGGGGTTAACTGACAAACGCCTTAAATTTGAACTGACAACTGACAAATAACCGAAGAAATATTAGCTGATACATGTGAATTTACTGACAGCTGACAAATTAGAGATCCAGCTTTGAAATTCAACAAAATAATGCTAATTCTCGTAGATTACCCTTAAATTTGTATTCTTATGTGGGTTTTGTGGGTTTAAATTTGTCAGTGTTTAAAAGAATATACGAAAACCAAATTAGGAACAATTATTGGGAGACTAACTCGTGATTCGGGCTCGAGGTTCACTCGTGAAAGTGGATAACTCACGGTATGGCGCACCGTACTAGTTACTCATTAGGATTTTAGACCTCGTTTGTTCGCTTCTATCATATAACAACAAACATATAGATCAGCTTGCTACCTGGTCTTTTAAACCACATTACGGCATTGAATTTTATGAACGGCCCCCAAAATGGAAACTATGTTTAATTTTTTTGTGACCATTTTATAGCACCTCAGAACAACGAATGATTAAATAAATACCTAGAGTGCTCAATCGATTGTCTGATAGTACCGGGGAAGTATGGGACCACCCAACCCCCACCCCGGCAGCAAAGGAACAATATATTTAAACGACTAACAGGCTCCTTTTCTATTAGACATCCTAACTGGAACTGATACTTTTTTATATCTGAATTTTCTGATGATTTTCTTTTTAACTTAAGCCCCTCCTCCGCGTAAGCAAAACAACGTTAAGTAATTAGCATAATTGCTATTGTTTTAATATTGTGCAACTTGGGAAGAACCGCCAACACGTTGATCGTATTGTAGCAGTTTAAAGGTCTCAAAACTATAACGAGAGTGCAATCCAAATCGAAGAACATTTAGCAAATGATTTAACCTATGAATTGGATGTTGTGATGTTGAAATACGTCGAAAGTCAGACAAAGATTGTTGTTCAACCATTCAGTGACAGCTTGAAGTGTGATTGGAAGTTATAAATAGGCAGCTGAAGAGAACGACAAAAGAACTGACACAGAAACAGTCACCGGATCTGATTTCTACAACAAATATGGTTATAATTTTTAAAATGGCCTTTTTAGTGTATTTTCTGAACCTCTAATTTGTTAAGAAGCGTGAAATAGGCATAAATGTGCTGGACCCGTAGATAGACAGTTGACCTGTCAAGGTCAAATATGTACGTTTTTCAACAGACTTTGAACAGCTCTAGCGTCACACACAATTATTTGCCCAAAGAAATCTTTACAGTAGTCGAGAGATATTCTTTCGAAAATTTAAAAAACCTGAAGCTTGATCCATTCAAAGGTTTAGAACATGGTGAAAATTAATTTTATTTACGATATACTTTCATCAACGTAAAATGTATGCCTTCTGAATATAATTATTTTTCATGTAAATAATAATACAATATTTCTCAAATGTATAGTGCTAGATATTTAGATATCGTAGAACACGATTTGAGCATTTTTAAGACTCGACGCATGTTTGTTTTGGTGCGCGAGACCGTCAAACTCGTGTCAGAATGTGGCGTGTCAAACAGTCATTTCGACTGAATTTAGTTAATTGCATTTTTCTTCGAAATAAAAATATTTTCCCTAAAAAGTGTACAGTGCTTTTGGTTATACCTTAGGCTATCTGACTTTGAAATGTGAAAGAAATCGTATTTTCGACCCTTGCCGCGATATGTTTGATTTTTCCTGACATCCACTCTTAACCGTTATTGCATTGAAATATTGTTACAAGCAACACATCAAAAATGGTTGTTGAGTTTCAGATAATGTTGGGTTAGTGGTTATACATGTAGAGCACTTGACAATTTGTGTTAGTTAGAATAAGACAGTTACATAGCCTGATTTTCAGACGGTACAAGGTCATCTGGAAGGGGGAGGAAGTGAGCGGGCGACCTCGTACCATCTGAAAATCAGGCTAACAGTTACAAAGAACATTCTGATAATACTGTATTAGACATACACCTGTACAACTGTTTTATCTGATTGGTGTGTATGTCGTCCCAGCTAAAACTTGACATCATGACTTGTTTAAATTGCCAGTAGATGCACTGTTTTTAATTACTGTTGGAGTTAACTGAGAGACTATAGGTAAATTGCCATAGAGACATAATAACCTCACAATACCCTGTTATTAGAGTAATTATAAACTGCTCTTTATGTCTGCACCAGTATTCATTGGTTTCCAAGTGATGGGTGTGTAAAAAATAAACTTTGTTGGTCTATTGTGAAAATAACTCTTATTCACCTGGTTCACATTTGCATTACATAAGGTGGCTGGTAAGCACTCTTTCTTCTACACAGACAATGGAATTCACAGCCTGCCCCTATATATCAAAAGGGTGCAATCCATGGAACGTCTCACTTTAGCTGTTACAGTTCTAAGTTTCTCCCAGTGTTCTCCTGTTTGCTTATGTGATGCCATGAGCAGCATGCAAAATTCTTAAAAGAACTTAGCATTTGTCATTTCTGACCCTGCTAAACATTTTATGATTTGAAGGTATTGATTTTCTTTTCTTTTATGCTGTTTACAAGAAACACCCCTACACAAGGGTTTCATTAACATTTTTATGTTTTCTTCAGCTGGAGGTTTTAGAAAGTAATGGGGTTTGAGGTCTTTTGCAGTTGTGACAACCATGGAAAATTATTTGAAGGTTTTTGTATAATGAGACAAAATCCCTGTTTAAATACAGTTGAACTTCCACTATTGATCACCTCCCCACAATGACCACCTGTACGCAATGGCCACAAAATTTGAACCAACCATCAGCCCATACAGTTATAGGCGAATATTTGTTTGTTTTTTCTTCATTAGAATACATTGAACTTCAAGCGGCGTACATACAAACATACAGAGTCCATAAATTGAAAGAGTCACACTTGATAATCACTGAAAATTTGAGTGATATGATAAATATATTTTGAGGAATGAGCATAAAAAGTCTCAAATTTTCAGTGATTACTAAGTTTAAAATTCTTTTTCAACTGATGTAGTCTGTAGTTTAATTTATGCTAATGAGGAAAAACTGTAAACAATGATATCAGCAAGGATTGACCTATTGAAACCTCCCCTAATGGCCACCTGTACGTAATGGCAATGGCCAGTGTCAAGTTTTCCCAAATGCCAAAATGCTTCTCACAACAGCCACTCTAAGAGATAAAATTCTGCATGTACATTTTGCCTATTTCTTTTGTCAAAGTTTGATTATATTAGAGTCATTGGAATACAGTAGAAGTTCTTGGTGGTCACAGAGTAAGAGGAATTTGGATTGCAAGGAAGCTAGTGCATATTTCACAACCCCGCTAGCAGAGGTTCTTTTCTCTTTATACCCTCTCTCCAGCAAGAACCTCTGTTTAGCAGGGTTCATGGTCGCTTACACAGAGGAAAAATCCAGTTGGTAATCCCAATGTCACATTACACCCCAACCTCCCCTTAAAGGCACCTCACCGAACGGCAACTGATTTTTGTCCTGAGGGTGGCCCTTGCATGTGTAGAGGTTTGACCGTAGAACAACATAGATTTGACTAGTATATGTACCCACCAACGCCTTAAATAGTTCACAGACTGAGTTGATGTGATGCTATTCAAAACATCCATTATAGCCATTTCTGTAAATTCCTGTGAATAGGACTCGTTTTTGTCTCAGTCCCTGTTTCATCTGATGAAAACAGTACTCGCATGTATTTAGATGTGGTGATTTATGGAGGCTGGAAGAGTAATGTGATACCCCTTCTAGCAACCATTTCTCTCAATGCTGTTTCAGTAATTCTACCATGATGAAACCCACAATTGTCCATAATAACTGTATCTCCTTCGACAAAAACAGGAAGACCATTGTCCCTTGCACCAGTCAAGTGCTTAAATCAAAAAATGCCACTAGTTCCTCGCCATTTGAGGCACATAGAATGATATTGTAATAGTCCGCGCCAAAGACACTGTGCAGAAGGTTCACAGTGTAGGTTGCATTCGATGCATACCTTTGTACTTCCACCGCCTTGGTACCCCGATAACTGCTTCCATACAGACGGTTATAGTTAGAAGTTGTTTTGATGATTGAGGCTTCGTCGAAGAAGTGTAGTGTCGTTGGGCACAATCCATGGGTGATCTGAAGATAATCATCAACTTTCCAAATATTCACTACCTGTTCTATTGGTATTTGGCAAATCGTTTTGCGAGTCATGCCTAATTTCCCAAGTAGACTCTTATTTATCGCTGAACCGGACGGTAAAGTAAACCTGTCACAAATTCCTTCAAGAAGCAGCTTACTTTTTATCTCGCGAGCATATACAGTCTGTAAGATATCATCTGTTACTTTACATGGCTCGCTCCCTCCATGGGAGAAAGGAGTCAAGGTCCCATAGTGTTGAAAGTGGCTAATTATCTTTCTAACAGAACGCGTTGATACCTTTAAATCACGAGAGATCCGTGTTTTTGATAACCCACGATGGTAAAAGGTCCAGAATCTCCTCTCGGAATGAGTTGGATAGAGGTTTTCCGGGCTCGTAAACTCGGCCTTGCTCGTTCCTTGCCGCCATATTCTTGAACGCAAATCAACACGAGTTGGGCTTCCTGTGGACATTTTCTATATAAGGAACATCCTTTATTCGTATAATCCAATCGGAAAACGAATTTTGATTTGAATAATAATCTACTCATTTTCAAAACGAATGCATTCTTGAAACGACGACTGAACTCAATTTTCAAATAATAAACTCATTAATGGACTCTACGGGGTACGCTTGACGTGGTTTGATTGTAATGTTCTAAATGGTTTCTGGAATAATGATCTTGATTTAAATATTGATCTTTATAACCTACTTCCCAAACCGGACAAATTTTATGAAAATGACTCTATGCTAACCACTCAAATTTCTCAATATTACTCTATTGATAAATTGAAGAAGACTCTTGAATGATCTACATGTATAACACTTCTCCACTGCAACATAAGAAGTTTGCCAAACTTTTCGCTACTAACAGACTTGTTATATTCTCTCCCGGTTAAGCCAGACATATTAGCAATAACAGAAACAAAATTAAATGAAACATCAATTTTTGACATCAACCTTCCCCTTTATATTTTGTCACACTAACTCGAATACTGAAGCTTTTTATAATGGGTTTTATATACCCATTGTAAAATTCATGAATAATTAGGGTGAAAACCAATCCCAGCTCAGTATTCAGATCACAAGCACATTACTGTAAATCCAAATAAAATTATTAATGAGTAAATTAACTTTTGATAAAGATTTCGTACTCAGCTAATAAGTGTGAATAACTTTTGATAAAGATCTGTAACTCCTTTGGGACATACATGGTCATTTCAAGTTCCATAATTAGAATAACACAGAATCACATAACAATATTGTGCATTCCAATTATTGTTTCATTTCACAAGTACAATAAAATATACCATAAAGATCGTCCGCTCATATTTTATCTACCACTTCAAAACCATGAATAATTAATTAGTATTTTGTCCAATCAGATGAAGTAAATCAGGCATGTTCATGCTCCTTTATACCTGGAACGATTTGACTTCAGTCCCAGGGGAAAATGGGGTCAATGATAGAGACAATGGATAAGCACCTTGCCACTCTTGGAATTTCTATTGATGTTTCAGCTTTCACATTGAATTGCTAATTAGGATGAACGTTTTATATAAAGAAAACTAATGAACATGACATTTTATATAAAAGGTTCATCCTAATTAAGAATTCACTGATAAACACCCAAAAATAGCAAAAAGTACACGGATCATAAGGTGCCTAGATAATCAATATTGCACTAAATTTACTAATATCAGCAGACTACCGACATACACAGATAATAATATTAAAATGAAGTTATCCAACTACCATTACTTGTTTACCGAGCCACTGTTTAGTCCCAATTATTAAACCAAACTCAAAGTCGTAAAATAATAAAAACGTACATTAAACTTACAAACATCCTCTTCAGTCTTGCACTATATCGATGTCAACCACGACACCAAATCAGGTTCTTCTTGTCCTAGCTTGTTCTTTGCCACACAATGCATTCAGGAGTGCGAAACGTCCGCTTGAGGCCAGCCAAACAAACAACATAGTATGGTAATTTCTTCATGTCGGAAAAAATTCTCTCTTGAAGATTTGCATTTTTTTGTAACTGAGAAAGGAGAAATTAGATAGTGATCACGTCGGCTTAACCCTATATTTGTAACAGCATTTCTCTCCCTTATTAATTGTATAACATGGAAGTCTTCTATATTTTGGTATATCTAAATAATTATATGCAAGGTTCGGCACATTCGAGTCTATCGAACCGTCAACACTGTTAGTATCCGAATGGTGAAACTCGCCATCTTATTTTATTAGATTACCGCTGTACAATGCTGTACTGACTGCAGTAGCTAAATGACCACTTTCTTGAGAAAGCTGACCCGGCGTGATATATCATTTTCTTTTGTGTCAATTTGGTCATGGAATTTTTAAGGAAACCTGTGTTAATTGGGACCCTAGCTGTTTGTGATAGAAGTATGCAGCCCATGGTTACAAATATTTTGTGGTAATGGTCACTTATGAATCTGTTCTGTCAATGGTACAAGGTGCAGCCCTAGCAAGAACCTTGTCATTCATAATTTGTTGGCTTCAACCTTATGTTATCATTGAATAGATTGAATGGTTTACTTGCAGTACAGAATTACTTGTAAACACAAAAAGGATACATGTAAATTCAAATGTTTCACAGTATATGTATATGAAGTAAAACAAAAACATTGAGTGAAACAATGCAGTACTTGTATTTCCGGGGCCATGCAATAATACATGTATGTGCACCAAGTAACTTATGGCCGACTGTTATAACAATTAAGTCATTTTGGATAAAACAATGGTGTTGGCCCCGGTCGCCTCACACTGGTGGGTTTCACAACAAGTTTACCAAACAAAAATAAATATTTTTATTCTCCTGGGAGTTAATTAACATGGCCGAAGCACGATAAAAGCCCATGTATGAATAGACCCTTTCAGCTTGCCTGTTTGGTACCCCATTTCAGACCACGTACTCCTGTTACCCTCGGGTCTTCGTCCATTCCCGCTAGTTCAAGTGCTAGTACTAGCGTTTCGGCTAGCGCTCCGTCATTGCCGGTTCTAACGCGTAATTCAGTGACAATGGTCCCCTCCTTGCAACAGCCATTCGTAGTTGGTCCCGGCTACTCCTCTATTCCGTACAAAGTGGTTTCTCAGATCGTATCTGGAAAGTTTGTACATATGGAGGACCTCCTGGTGAAGAATATCTCTCTTAAAGACCCGGAGCTGCAGTTGTTGTTTGAAGGGAGACTGGTTTTTACAACGGGCGCAAAGAAGCCAAAACGGCAGATCTTCGATATTACCACCTGGCTTGAGGCTTTTTCAATTTTTTCGTTAATTTATGTTCCTATTTTCGACATCGGTGGGTGGATTTGTTGAAATACAAATCCTGCGTACCTTCCGTCAGTTTAGTGGTCAATGCTGGCTGAATTACGACATTGAGTTTCGGCAGCTCGCAGCAGCCGAGAAGTTGACTGACTGGTCAGTCATGAATGTGCAGTTATATAATTTCCGTACAGCTGGTTCTCAGGTTCGCTCCCGGGTTTTACTGTCCAGACCATCAAGTTCTGGCTCTGATCCTAGCGGCAGTCTAACCTCCAGGATCATCTACACATCGTGGAACACTGACCGTTGTGTGGCCCCATCATCACAGTGGCGCCTCCGCCATTCCTGTAGTAAATGTGGTGGAGATCATCGGGCAGCTAGCTGTTTTCGCTCGTCCTCCAAGTCGGCCAGCACGAGAGTGGGTGAAGTGGAGGATTCAGACCCTAAGCGCAAGAAGCGGCGCTGAAAAAAAATAAAACTGCTGTTTCCGCAATGACAGTCGCCTAAATTTGGAATTCAAGAAATACCTGCATTGGTGGCGTGATATCTTCTGTCAGTGGAACGGAGTCAGTTTTTTCTTGTTACCTGGTCAAGAACCAGTGCCTCAGTTCTTTGTTGCCTCTGATGCTGCAGGGGCAATTGGATATGGTGCATTTATGGATACAGAGTGGTTTAATAGTCTGTGGTTTACTCAACAGAGTGGATTGCCCCCGGTGGCATCGAAAAAGGGTGTTATTACGGGTCGATAACGAAGCAGTTGTATATATATTGGATTCCAGGACTTCTCGTGATCGCAACATATGCATTTGATGAGACATTTGCTCTTGCTTGCGGATCGTCAAAACTTCACTTTTGCAGCAGCTCATGTACCTGGTGTGGATAAATTTATAAGACAAACTTATATTTTTTTGCTACATGAGCGGTCGTCTTAACTCCAGTGGGTCTCCTCTTCCCTCTGACGAGTGGACATTGTGTTTATTTGCTACATTCCTGGCCGAGTCTTTACGCCATTCATCAATTATCAATTGGGTTATTAGGGGTATTAAACATATCCAAGGACCAACTACACGTAGCCAACGCCTACCAGTGACTGCAGATATTTTAAAAGTAATACTTTCTGGCTTGTACTTATCTACATATAATCATGTGATGTTTTGGGCTGCATGTACTTTGGCATATTTCGGTTTTTGAGGTCGGCATAATTTAGTGTCAAGCTTATCGGCTTTTAACACAACTATTCATTTGACAGTAGCTGATGTTGCAGTTGATTCTTGCATTAATCCTTCATGCCTCCAAGTTTGCATTAAAGCCTCAAAAACTGACCCTTTTCGTCAGGGATGCCCTATTTTCATTGGTCAAGGTATCCTTCCCATGTGTGCAGTCCAAGCTATGGTAAAATATTTAGCACTCAGAGGAGATCAACCTGGGTCACTGTTCCTGTTAGTGGATGGTCAACCCTCGACACGTGATTTGGTCAACTCATGGTTGCGGAACCTGGTCAGCTCAGCAGGAATTCCTGGCAGTTACTCAAGTCACAGTTTCAGGATTGGGGCAGCCACCATGGCAGCGAGGGCAGGCATCCCAGATCACCTCATCCAAGTGCTGGGCCGTTGGAAGAGTGATTGCTACAAGAGGTACATCCAAACACCAACAGAAGTTATAGCAAGTGCTGCTAAAAATATGCTTAACTGGTAAGACCATTACTTAGCCAAGATTAGATGGTGGTTGTCTCTTTAGTGCTTGGAGTCCAGTTTGGAGGGTCGCCCCCATGTCCTCCCTGCCACGGGTCCTCCATCTCCAAGCACAACTTCGCAGTTTGTGTGGTGATGGGTGTGTTGGGGTCTTGGTTGCCATGGTTCCCTCCTTAGTTGTGCATTGATTGCCTGTTGCTAGTACTTGCATTGCAAATGGCACCTACCCTCCATCCTTTCCTATATTGACAAGTTAACTATTGTATCTTTTTATAGCTAACTGCACTTCTCTTCTCAAAAGTTAGTGGTCAACCTGAAAGCTATGCTCCTTTGACCACTACATATCAATCTAATAATCAATTCAACTGTCACTTTCTAAAAGTATCCTTATAGACCCTATGCATAAGTCCTGGTAACTAGCATGTCAACGAGGCTGGTAGGTCCTCTGGAATGTTGAAATTGAAGCGCCCGGGGAGATTGTGAAATGCACTGAACGAATGTTCAGTGAAACAATGCCGTTAATTTGCTATGTGCCTGGTTGGTTGTACTATAAAGAAAAATAAAGGATAAATGAGGACAGATTAGCAACATTTTTCAACTAAACAATCATGTTCAACACGTTTCACACGTCCTGCTAGCATTTCAATTTCAACATACCAGAGGATCTACCGGCCTCTTTTTCGTGTTGTGACCGTACAATTAATTCTTATATTTGTATGTAAAATAGATCAGTGTGTAAATAAACAAAATTGAAAAACTGTATCATAATCAAGCTACCGTTCTATCAACTTAGCGATCGAGGAAACTGTGAAAAAAAAAGTCGCAACAACATTTTCTAAGTGATTTTTCTCTGCAGCGCATGTATCGACTACTTAACAATTAGACCCGCAGCCCGAATGGGCTACGAGTCAATAGCCCATGAGGCGCAGCCGAAGGGCTATTCACACCAGTCCCTTACTAAGCAAGTATAAATACCAGTGAGCAATCCACCCGTGACGCAGTTCACACAAGAAGCTTTGCAAGCCACTGGTGTTCTGCTACATCATGGCCGAACAGTTCCCTCGTCAGAACGTAGTCGCGGCTCAATAACTTATTCAGCCGCATGTAGTTCCACTGGCTCCTCAAGCCCCATAGCCACCAATTCCTGTTTTACCTGCAGTACAAGCTCTTGTAGTTGTTAACCCTGAACCTGAGGTTCGTTGACTTTATAACTTAGCTTTACCGGCTTCATATTTAGGTTTTCATGTCTCACTTTTCTTCCCCAACTTGGTGCTGGTTCGTGTAGAGTTATACTCCATTTAGTGCTTATAGCGCTCTAGTTTCATGTCTCGTTTAGTTTAGACCGGTTAATTATTTTTATTTCTATTATTTTACTTTAGTTTTTCGCACATTACTCTAGTTGCTCTAAGTTAGGACGTTTATTGTGTTTTTCCCCTAGCGTCCGGTTTGCTTCTCAGCCTTTGTATCGCTTGTTTTCCTTTTTGTTGTCTCTGCTCTTACTAAGCTCTTACTAGGCAGTTTTATCTTATTTATTGGTTATTTCCTGCATCTTCTTCGGTTTTGCTTTTATCTATCTCGTGTTCTGCATTTCGAGTTTTATCACGCTATTAGCATTCCTCGGATATTTCTTACGCCCTAGTTCTCGCGCTCCCTCATTTGACTAGCTTTTGTCTTACCTCTTTTGTTTTCTCGTGATTTCCCGCGTTCGCCATGTCAGTTTTAATTTAGTTATATCTAGCATTTTATTTATCCTCGTGTTCTTATTGTTTATGTTTCGTCTTTCTATATTTCGCGCTCGGCGGCTTATGTATTGTTAGTTATTGCGTGGTTATTGGTTCGCTTACAATTAACCTTGTCACTAGTTTTCTTTGCAGTCACTTCATTTCGTTAACATCGCGTCACCACACAATCGCTACATTCTGGACCTGCTGTTATGTATTACTATATATTTTTAATTGCACTGTTCCCTTAGATTTCATTCTGGTTGTTGTACCATTTCTATCTAGTTCGGTCGGCGTGATTGTTATGTCGGGTTGTATGGGATGTTGCCTCTCGGGCATCGGATCTGCTAGAGATTTTGTTTTCCCCACAAACATCGGGATTGATAGGATGTCGTTGTCTCGCGGGCATAGGGTCTACTAGGAGATGTTGTTTCCTCACAAACATCGGGTTTGATGGGGTGTTGTCTCGCGGGCATCGGGTCTGCTGGAGATGTTTATTATCCTGGATATTTGAGGTGATACTTTCTGAATACATTGTTCAGTGCAGAGCTAACATTGTGCCAAGCAAATTGCATATGTAGTAATTGGCTGTTTATTTCGTCGCCTAGCATAGGTAGGCTAGTCACGGTTTCGTATCTCGTTTACCGTGTTATTGTTATTGTGATTCGTGGTAGTTCTATTTTTACATTTGTTGCCCCGATTCTGCGCTTCCCATATTGCCTGTTCTCTTTGTTTTCTTGATTTATCCTAGTTTAGGTGGCTGCACTGTCATGGTGTGTGCAGATTGAGTCAATTCAGTATACCGGACCTGCGTCTTATTTCTATTTCATGTATGACCTCTTAGGCAACCCTGATCCAGGCACTTTCCAACCGAATTAAGTCTTTGGATGATGCAGAATCAAAGCTGGATCAACCTTCCCTCCTAAAACACATAACGCAGCACGATTCCGTCGGATCGAAAACTTCGATAAACGTGATGCGTTGAGGCTAGTTGAGCAAGTGGTGGGTGGTGGCTGCAAGCGCTGCTTGGACCCTCAGGCCTCTAATTATGACACCATAGCGACGACTCTACGGGTAAAACTACCCTTCCCCGCACGGCAGTTTAATGCCTATTTTACAGCTCTTTTAGCGGATAATGAAAACGCCCGCTTTCTGGACGCGGTGGCTAAGGTTGATAATACCGTTCCCCAAGCACCCCTCCTCGGATTCCTCAAAGGCAAGATGTCATTTGCTTCCGTTGTAGGCTGCCAGGGCACATAGAATCTCGTTGTTTTCGTATACCTCAGCGATGTTTCAATTCCCCCCCCCCCCCTCTCTCTCTCCCGTACTCCACTGGATACCGTCAGTGGTCTGCTAACTACAACAGCACGCCATCACAGTAAATGGTGGATTTTCACTGCTTTTCTGTTGTCATGCGTTCCACCCTATTTATATATATTTACATTTATATTTCCCGATGGCAGTCTTAAAGGGCGTCTTATTCCCTCTCGGATTACCGAGGCTAAGACTGTCATCCCCTGGGTTCCCCGTATTGTCTATTTTTGTAAGTAGCTCCCTTTTCGTTTCTCGTTTTTCAGTGTTTTCTGTTCAGTTATTTGATTTTTGTTTAGGCTATTTTTTCCCTTTTCCCTCTGCTTTGAGCATCACAAGCATTATTTCTCTTTTCCCTAATGGGAGCTCACACAAAACTTCAACCCATCCTCTATTACTACCGCTTAATCGGGGTTGGGTTACGCACGTAGGATCTATGGACACCCAGGGGATGGCAGCTCATAACTAAAGAATTGTGTTCCTGCCTTCCCATTGTTACCATCCACTTAGGTCTGGGTAGTACTCCTTTTGAGATATTTGTGTGCGCTTACGCATCTTTGAAAGTGGGCACAAGTTTGAGAGTGGGTGCATATTTCGGCGTGGACGGGTTTTGGGCTAGGGTTCCGTTTAAGTATGGGAGTTTTGCTAGGGGCCTTTCGAGCATCGTCCGCGTTTGTATGTTTGTAGACTCTCAGCAGGACGCTTTGTCCGTCACGGTCGCCATATTTCCCACACTTATGTTACGAGCGTGAAAGGGACTGATGTGAATAGAATACTATTCGCACCAGTCCCTTACTAAGCGAGTATAAATACTAGTGAGCAATCCACCCGTGACGCAGTTCACGCAAGAAGCTTTGTCGCCTCTCAGGGGGATTGCTACCTTAATTTCTCGTTTATAGTCTCTTTCACTCTCCCCAACTTTCGCGACTGTGTCCTAGTTACCCCACCCTACCCTACCATGCATCTCTCTTCCTCCTGTTGTACCGGGACACGGTCGCCATATTTCCCACACTTATGTTACGAGCGTGAAAGGGACTGATGTGAATAGAGTACCATTTATCTCGTAGCCCATGAGGGCGAGAGGTCTAATTGTTTTAGTATAAACTAATTAGTCGAATAGTAGAAAATAATAGAAAGAAACAAATTGAAGTAGAAAAACTGTTATTATTTCCAGAAAGTGCGTGCGGTTTTTCTCTACCATGGGCTATAACAAATATACATATATTTGTTACACATCATGTACATCATGTACTTCATCTGCTGATTTGTTTACCCAATGCCACGTCCCGACTTGAAATGTTCCGTAATACACAGAATGCATGATGTGTAATAGTCCACTAGTTGGTTTATACTAATGATCGATAAGACGGCACAACAGCCTGGTATTCTGAGGTACTAACAATCGCTCATGATTGTAAACTGAATTTGAATATATTCATATAGAATTTCCGCTATATAAATGAATACCTATTAAGCCAATCAGATGGCGCATTTGTGATTAAAATCCACCGATAAATTTTCGCGTACTCTCATTGGCCAAAATGGGTCACGTGGTACACTTTCACAGGGCGGATGTCAGGTAGAATCCCATAGCACGACTCAAACTCGCGTGCTGCTTGGCTAAAGAGGCGTTCAATATTTTGTGGAATTCAACGGTTTCAACAAAGCCCGCGCGTTGTTGTTGTTTATTTTTATTATCGCAAACAGAGCCAAACCAGGATATTCGCAAAGTTAAAGAACAGTAGTTAAAGAACAGTAGCAAGTGTTTCAACAGGCCGCCGGTTTTCTAAGTCTTTCACAAACATTCACAATTTTGTCTCCAGTTAATGCATTTTGCTTCCTTGGTAAATATTAAATTGAAATTAAGTGTACCTAAATACAATGCAGGTATTTCCATGCACAAAAATGAAGTTTTGATGTCGGAAAAGCAAATGTTGTGAGTTGAAGTTGAACCTCGTGTGAGTTTGAGTATAATTTTAGCTTGATTCCCAATCGCTCTGCAGTTTACCGCGCAATGGGGTCCTGGCCCGTCGCGGGAATTTCAGCAAGACACAAACTGATTTATATAGTTTTACTATTTCCGTAAAATAATGCTAAGGGATTCAAAGAAACTTCATTGCTTCGCGATTCGTGCGATATCGGTTTTTCGCGTGAAATTTAACGTGGAATTCCCTCGTCAGGCAATGAATTTACCTATAATATTGCCCAGTTTCGAAGTGATATCCCATAGCTTTAAGGTGATATCCGCCCAATAGCAGATATCGTAGTTGCGCGGGTTCTCCAGCGGTCTCTCAATGAAAGTGCATGGAATCGAGACATTTGGGCCGAGCGATTCAAGATGGCCGAAGAGTTTCACCGAGAATCTGTTCTCTAAAGCTGAATTTTGAATATTTCTTGATCAATCCCTGCTTCAAAGAACTTTAAAAGGATCAAGAACGATGGTTAGGCATTGTGTGGCCTTTGGGTGCACTAATCGAAGCGATAAACCGGCATGCAAAGGTCTATCGTGGCATTCATTGCCACTAACAAACAAGGAGCTGCTGTCGAAATGGCTTGTCAAAATCAGACGAGAAAATACGCCATTAAGCAAGAACTCTTTCCTCTGCAGTAAACATTTTGAAAAATACTGCTTCTCAAGATGATTTGCTGGAAGGAAAGTAAGTCTGAAACCCGGATCGGTACCGACGTTATTCAGCTTCACCGATCACAAATCGAAAAGAAAACCACCCAAAGAACGGTGTAATGGCCCCGAATGTGTCAAGCCGAAAGCAGCAAATACGCTGAATATGTCTTCTGTTCAAGGTGAGACAGTCGTAAGTGAAAGTGATGAACGGTCAATCGATGAGAATGCCTGTCAAGACACGATCAATGAAGTTAATGAGGATGTAAATGTTTTGACGGAGGAACAAAGGGAAATCAACAAATTGAAACAACAACTTATAAACACTGAGCAGGATTTGCGAAAGCAAATAGAGGAACTTAAACTTAAACTTCAAGAAGAAAGAGAAGCGAGGAATGGGTTGGAGATGCTATTAAAGAAAAACGTTTTCAGAATAGATAACATTAAGAACAACAACAAACTTTTACGATTTTACACTGGCTTTGACAGCTATGCAACCTTTACCATGGTTCTTAATTTTCTTGGACGTAATGTAGCATCTAACTTGAATTACCAGAACAAGGACAGGTCAGAGAGTGATGCAACCCGAAATGCAGGACCTAGCAGAACTTTGACTGTGGAAAATGAATTTTTCATGGTTCTTTGTCGCCTGAAAGTTGGCTTACTTGAAGAAGATCTTTCGTCCAGATTTTCTTTGTGTCAAAGCATAGTGAGTCAGATAGTGAACACCTGGATAAAGTTTATGTTTTTTTAGATTCAAAGAACTTGAAATTTTTCCAAGTAAAGACATTGCAGATCTTCACAGACCAGAGTGTTTCAATAAGAAATACAAGAGCACAACTATTATTATTGATGCAACAGAGATTTACATAGAGAAACCTAGCAATCCTGCTGCTCAGCAAATAACCTTCTCATCGTACAAGAACACAAACACTCTCAAGTCTTTAGTCGGCATCATTCCAAAAGGATCAATTTCATTTGTTTCTGAACTGTATGGTGGATCTATTTCAGACAGGGACATTACACAACAGTCAGGACTTATAGATAAATTGCAGCGAGGTGATGCGGTTATGGCAGACAGAGGATTTAACATTGGGGCTGACCTAGCTCACAAGGGAGTTCCAGTAAATCTTCCACCTTTCATGGACCCATCTGGTCAGTTTGATGAGGTGGATATGCTCAAGACAAGGAGAATAGCATCCCTTCGCATGCATGTGGAGAGAGCAATAGAGAGAATTAAAAACTATCATATACTTGACTTTATCCCCATTAGTATGTGCAAAAATGGCATCATAGACATGATATTTTTTGTGTGTGCAATGTTAACTAATTTTCTTCCCCCTCTTGTAGATGGATGATTTTTGCTTGATATTAGTAGATACATGATGTAAAGTGCAAACACTATAACCATGAAATAGCACAAAAACTAAATAGTAGTAGGAGTGAGGACACTAAAACTGTGAAATAGATATTAGTCTAATACATCTTAATAGTCTCTAATTCCATTGTTTTCTTTTGTGTCTATTTAACTATGACACTTTGACTATTAGATTCTGTTTCACAGGTTGAGTGTCTTCACTGTACAATTAAATAAATAAATAAATTGGCACTAAATCCTTTGTTTTCTATCGTAAAATTAGCATTATTTAGCACAGATTAGTCAGTACTGTTTCATGGTTATATTATTTGAACTTTAGCTTAACTGCCTATTTAGGTTTAAGAGGTATGTTTTATGTATAATCTTTCCCTTTTAATTCATTGAAACTGAACTAAGAAAGTTCAAGCAAGTGAAAAAGAAAACAACCAAAAGAATATATTAAATCCATTTAATCATTCTTAGAAAATGAACTTTACTGGATTACTCAAATTGAAAATACAACTTACAACATTGACCATAATTTTAATATAGGGTGATTAAAGACATTAAATACTGTCTTTACAATTAGAAAGTGATATAGTTTTTGGCCCAGCTAAAACAACAAACTGTGATTAGATGGTTTTGCATAGTACATAACTATGGAAATCACTAGAGTGGTAAAATGTCCGTTCAAACTTCTGTCTAGTTTTTGTACCATGTGATCATTTCTGGCCAATCATTTCGCTGAAAAGTGGTCATGTGGTACAAAAAACCGCTCCCTCAAGGCAGAATTTTGAACGGATGTTTTACCACTCTAGTGATTTCCATAGTAAGGAGTTTGACTTTTAAACTGGGTCTCAAACAACCAAAAACATTATTTATTATATTATAAACTAGAACTATTCAAAACTTTTCATTCGTTTAGTACAAGCACTCTATGGCAATGATTGTTTATGTACCAGTATGTAGAATGATGCTTTTTGCATTTACAAAAGTATAATAAAAAGTGTTCATGAATTTAGCTGTCTTATATTATAATAGGTTTGTACAGATGATACCATAAATACCATGTCTCGTCAGTTTTTATATTACTATAACATTCACACTTCCCTTTGAAAGCTGATGTGTTTACTAACTCTGCTAAGTCCAAACTTAATCCTTGGATAGGCAAGCTCTAACAATATGTGAGAGTTATAAAAATGCTCTAGTTTGGGAATAATATCCCTCAAAAACTTATTACTCCTGCGCACATTAATTATTATCATGTCTTTCATGTCTGAAATGACCAGGTCTGTCCAACAAGTGTCTGTACAAAACATTTGTTGTTGTACTTGGTAGTAATATTTGTGATTGCTGTTAACCAGAAGTCCATTCGCACTGCTCTTACAAATGTTTCTTGACAAAACTGCACTCTTCAAAGATTGACCTTCATTAGGGAAAACTCTTTTTATCTCAACTAGTCCACCATCTACTTCACCATCTGGTGAGGCTCCAAGAAATGGATGAGTCTTAGAGATACTAAATCCAGCCTTGTCTACTTGACATCCAATTTTATTCTTGTACATTTCTAGGATAGAGTGTTCATCTTTAAGTCCCTGAGTCATTTGTGAACTCTGAAAGTTGTTGTTAATTCCTAGTAGCTCACCTATTGCTTTAGTTGGACTGGTATCAGGCTTCAATAATGCTCTTTTACATTTAGATGCTGTGATTCTTACTTTTCTGTGATAAAACCATTTATCACTCTCACTTTGACTTTTTGTTGTTTCTTTGGTTTTTTCTCTTGTATCATTATCCACTTGCAACCTTTTCTTTATCACTGATGCTCGGTTTAAGATTTCTTGCCTAGACAAAGGTTGTTGCTGTGGAGAGGGAATGGTATACATTGAACTTGTAGCACAAGGAGTCTGTCCAGACTGTTCTTTACTACATGCATTCACTGTTTGTTGCACTAGTTTTTCTTCGGATAACAAGAAAAAGAAACCACAGTTTGGATTTGACTCTTTAACTGCATGAAGTAGTTTCTTGTTAGCATCTTCAGAATTTTCTTGTTTATAACATGGCAACCTGGGGTCATGCAAACAGGTTTTTGCTTCTTTAACTTCTCTTACATAAATCTTTCTTGTAAAATCAATATCATAGACTCTTTCAGAATCTAGCCTTCGCTTTCTGGGTTGATTCCAAGTTTGTAATCGTTCAGTGCAGCTTTCAAATTCTCTCAGTGAGTTGAGCCGATGAAATTCTTCAAGAGCATAACAAAGGGCAGCCATATGTTTGCATGATGCAAATGGACCTTTACCTGCTGGACAAGGACAGCAGCTGGCATACAATACATCTCCTGTTTTTTCCAGTGACATTTTAAGTTTATACTTTAAATTCTTCTTCATTTCAGGTAAGCACTCAGCACGAATATGAACGTACTTTTCATCAGAAGCAAGTTCTACCTTTTGAATATGTCCATGTTTGAATAGTCCATAGGCCTTTGAACAAACATTCTTGTAATCATTGTTGGATTCCTTATCTTGTGCCTTTCTTTCGATAAAGTATCCAACAATATTCTGCATAGAAAAAGGAGGGCAATCTTTTCTTGCTCTTACGAGTGGTACCCACTCAGCTGCACCAGGAAATATATCTTTGTTGTTCTGTGTCCCTTGTTGTGTTGGAACAGCAGACTCAGACGATTGTCCAATTTGTTCTTAATGTAACTTACAACCCTACAAAAACAGATCGAAAAATCTCAGATAAAATGGTTTCAAGTTAAAAGTGAGTATATCACTACAGTAGAACTAACCTTCGAAACAACTCGGGTTTGTTGTCGTTCGATGCCGCACTCCCGTCTCTCGATGTGCCAATACGGTAGCTGAGCCATTGTTTTAGGCAATCTTTAGTAATCTTCTTTGGGCAAACCCCGCTTAGCATCTGTACGTGGTACTCTTCGCTAAAAAAGGCATTTGGGGGAGCAGAATTCGTAGGATCATTCCCTCTCGAAGCACAGTCAGAGTCATTGCCTTCGGCCATCTTGAATCGCTCGGCCCAAATGTCTCGATTCCATGCATTGTCATTGAGAGACCGCTGGAGAGCCCGCGCAACTACGATATCTGCTATTGGAAAATAAATTGCAGAACTTCATTCCTTTTTTCAGTAGAATCTCATGATTAGAAAATATAAATAACTGGTGCAAAATGCACTCCCAATAAAACCAAACATTCTACAAAATATGATGTCACTGAAAACAAAACAATTATTATTTGACATGCCATGATTCGGTTTATGTTTAATTAAAATGGAGGAAAATTCTCACCACTCCCCACTTAATTCTAACCTTGTTAAACTATATCTGTCGAACGTTCAGCTTGAAGAAAAGGAGACAAACATCGTTACTCCTCCGCCGCCGATTCGTACAACCCTCAAATTCAACAACAGCTTGAGTCGTTTGCCTTCGTCTGTCGCTGTGTTAAATGCAATTCTACTCTCTCAGTTCAATTACCACTTGTCCATTCTTAATTTAAAAATTCTACTGCGATTCCACGCAATGGCAAATCCAAGAATTCTACTTTTCAATGCCAAAGTAGTAGGATCAATTCACGGCAATCTTCCGGCTTCGTGTTCACCAAACACAGGTAATGATGTAGATACGCATATTTCACTCTCACGCTCGCAGTTCCTAGCAGTTTGTACTAGTTTACAGAAGTTAATAGCACTTTAGATGTTAGTGCTGGATACATTACAGAAGTTCATTTTTTTTCTGAAGAAAATCTTATTCCGAGCCTTTCGCAGAGATGTGGTTTTCTAGAAGCTATCCCTATTAGCCTAATGCGACTCGGTGTAAAGAAAATTCTCAATTGCCTCAATCAATTCATTAACCAATATTAATTGTAACGAGGTGGCCCAACCCTCACAAGCCTTTATGGTTTCTCTTGGGCTACCCCACCACTTATTTTATTATTTGTAAGTTTACTATTTATATTTGTGGCAAATAAATTAAACTGAAACTGAACTGAAAATCAACAAGCAGTCAAAACGTCCTCAAGAAGTTGGCGAAAATGTCAAAGAGCTCATTCACGAAAGTCAAGAGCTGTTAACGTTGGCGGATAACTAAAGGATAAGTACGACTATCGAGTGCGGAAAACTACAAGTCCGACAAGTTGGCGTCGAAGTCAGAGGATGAGAAACAAATCAAGAAGGTCAAGAAAGCTTCAAGCACCAATCGAAGATGACAACACTTAACAGCCAAAAGGTGGCGAGAAGAAAGCCAAGATCAACATGGATGCTGCTTATAAGTTTTCCGTGGTAAGAGTAAATAAAAGTTATTTGTGTTTAAGCGCCGAGTAACAACAGCATGTACTTTGTCAATTCTCATAGTTGGATCCGCAAACCGTGAATCCAACCATCATAACCTGTTGTATCTTGTTCGTGTTACAAGGAATTTAATGTATAATAATTTACATTCGTTTGAATATAGTGAATTAGAATGTAAATGTATTTTCCGCTGGTATGACAAGTAATGAGATACACCCATTGAGGCGTTATCGTTATCAAGAGGTATAAGTAATGATATGTATACGCATATTTCACTCTCACGCTCGCGGTTCCTAGCAGTTTGTACAAGTTTACAGAGCCCTCCCCATTCAGTGTCATAGTTTCATAAGTAGTCATCAGTACTGTAGCATGTATTGTCCGCTTATATTAGCAATTAGTGTCTATTGTGCTAGTTTACAAGATCTGCTACGCCCTTTAGCAGCGTTCTATGCATAATGGCTACAGACATATGCAGTTGCTACATTGTTGCAGACAACGCCATTCTCACTCGCTTGGACATCTAATCGTGTAGTTCATACTATTAACAGAACTACGCTACCCTCCCCATACTTAACAATTATTCACTGAAGTCGAAGTGACTATTGGTGAATATTTACCGAGACGAAATTATTGTTTTAGTATAATTTCATCAGTGAATATCAGAGAAATTAAAACTAGACAATAATAGGCTGACTTCCGACCCTTTTATAAGTTTTACAAGCGCGCTAGCCTGGGAAACCAGCCGACTCTTATCGCTCCCTACTCGCGAAAGAGACGTCTGGGCAAGGAGGCAGAAAATTCCATACTGATGACGTAGCAGATAGCCGTTTCTCGATGCATAAATTAGTTGCAATTCTCAGAAGCCGAATGCGAACAACAGAGTTCAATTTCAAGGAATATAACTACCGAGGCTGCTCGTTTGCTTGGCAGTGGATCACCGTCATGAACAACCATGAAATTTAAGCCTATTTAGCTAGTGTCGGTAGCTCGTTTGCTTCGTTCTTTCAGCGGCTCGGCCCGGTCAAGAGAATTTGTCCTACGACTGTCAAAACATAATAGTTGTTTATAATTTCAAAACCTACACACAGTACAGCAGGCCACTTTTCAAGCCAGCTCTTTAGCCAGGTCAGTAGCCGAAGGTGTTAGCTACAGAATGCAGCGGTTATTTTCAAGGTATACTACCGAGGCTGCCCGTTTGCTTCGGTGAACGGCTATCACGTTCGTGATTCATAGCGCACTTACATGTAGTATTTATTCATAGCCTAGATTCACTGTCTAGCAAAAGATCCGGCTTTAAAAGTGGCCCTGAACGATTTATCCGGCAACAACAACTCATCCAGTGTTCTGTGATAGCTCAGTGTGTGTAGGTTTACTGATACGAAATTATAAACAACTATTAAAGTACCTTTTTGATCACTTACTTGTAAATGTTTTGACAGTACGACATTTCGCTTTACTAGCCGCTGAAAGAACTATGCGAAGGAGCCGACACACGCTAAATAGGCTTGAATTTCATGGTTGTTCATGACAGTGATCCACTGCCAAGTTAACGAGCAGCCTCGGTAGTTATATTCCTTGAAAAGAACTCGGTTGTTCGCATTCGGCTTCTGAGAATTGCAACTAATTTATGCATCGTGAAACGGCTACGTCATCAGTATGGAATTTTCTGCCTCGTTGCCCAGACGTCTCTTTCGCGAGTGGGGAACGATAAGAGTCGGCTGGTTTCCCAGGCTACAAACGCGCATGACAGGATAGTTTTGTGACAAACATTTGCATAATCACGTACCCGCTACGGTTCATTGCACAAACCGACTCGACACGAGACTTGCAGGGACTACAAGAATGGATTTTCTAAAAGTTTAGAAATACCGAAAAAAACAGACCAAATGCACACTAGAATTCAAGTTGAAGCAGCAATCTTCACTTGTTAGGCCCCGTATCGTGTTACAAATAGAGGAAATGCAGCGAAAATTAGTGGATATGGGCAAAACTGAAAATCTGCCACGGCGAGTGAAAATTTATCGAAAGAAACCGCTTTCATGAGTTCACTTCAAAGGGGAAATTTCCTGGAAACTACGAACTAGTTTTGTGGATTATAGCCATCACAGAATCAAAGACAATGGTAAATCACGAGACAAATGATTACGGTATGAGATAAAGCTTGAAAATACACGGAGAGCGGCGAGCGAAGAGCATGACAGAATGAAACTAGAACTTGTTGTTTTTCTATCAAGAACCACGAGAAAAATAACTGTAAGTACACTCTTTTTCAGTCGAACCGTTCCCAAATTTGTAGGACAAGGTATCGTTGTGTTATTTATTGCTCTAAGTAGATGTTATTTCCTTGTGAAAGTTTGTGATTCATGTCTCATGAGGACCGAATAAACTAAACCCGAAACTCGTAAGTAAACTTTGTTTGTGAAGGCTTATGGATTTTAAAAAAGCTTCAAGTTTAGCCATACTTATTTAGTTGCTTCTTTGGTGGGTTTTGAAAAAAGCTTTTTCTTTCATATTATTTATTTCTTCTTGAGAAACAGCGGTAAATACGTGGGCGACCATTTTGAGTATTTTGTAAATGCCTTGTGTGTTATATTCACCTCCAGGCGCTCTGCAGGTGAATATAGCGAATTATGACGTAATTCTCAGAGCGCGGAGATCAGAGCACGGGGATCTCTATATTCACTGATGGAATTATACTAAAGTGTTATAGTCTTATAAGTAGTTGCATACTGCAGATCGTTCTTTTATTTTCAGGCTCTGGAGGTAGTAATGGTGAATACAAGCAACGTTTTAGACGTAATAAACCGGGAGTTAGGCAAGTGATCGCAGAGCCACATGGTTACGAAATATGCTGTACACAAGCTACACCGTCAACCGGGGCACTTTACAACAGCGCTATAGAAAGCAAAGGGCATTCAGCACCAATCAGAGAAGTTCTAGCACAGGTAGAAGAATAGGTCGGTAGAAAAACAACGAATTTGGAAACAGGCAGTTTCAGTCCCTGTATAAAGAATTTAACTTGTGAAACTTAATGGCATATTAAACTATTTCAGATACTAACTTTTTATTAACAGAGAACGAGGTCTTTACGGGAAAATATCAGACCGAGGTTTGATATTCTCCAGTAAAGACCGAGTGGACGAGGTTAATACGATTTTTATTATATGGCCTTTTTCAAAAAGTCGACGTCTCCTTTTCATTCGAAAAACAGAAATATATAACCATTTTAGTTCTTGCATCATGACCTTTGCTTTCACGGTGAAAGGTTCTGGGAATCCTAAAGGGTCAAACAATTTTGACGCTAAGCTGAGTACTGATCTTTTGGTAGTCACCTCGATATTTTCTGCTTCTTCGATTAGTTTTTAAAGCGAGCGATACTGTGTCAGCTTTGGAATTCCAAGTCAGTCCAAGTACTTTAAAGCTTTGTGCTGCACTAGTTCCATCTTCTTGTATCTTCTGATTTAGTTGGACTCAGTTTGTTGTCCACTGACGGAGATTCATACCGGTTTCTTGTAAATAGCTCCGTGAAGACATATAGTATTCTAGGGCTTTAGATTCTTTATCCGTTCTTATTACTACGTTGTCCATATACATTGTTGTTTTCAGGTCTTCTTCCAGTCGTTCATTTTGTTGGCCGGGGATGGTGTTGTATTGTTGCATTCAGCGAGAAAGGTGTCGGTTCGGCTCCAAATAAAACGCCACAGAATATGTAAGCTTCTAAGTTGTCTGTGTTTTGGTTTATTTATCAGACAACCTGCCTGCGATGAGGCGTACTGATCTCGAATCGGCCTCGGTAGAGAGTATCTGGCTTGAACTTTTGTTCCCTAAATCAAGAGGTGTTCTAGTAGGAACTACGTATCGACCACCGGTTGGATCTCAATACTTGAGCCCGGATTTTAATGTTGAGTTCGAAGAGCGCATTAATAATGCATCTGCAGAGGAGAAATAAATTATTCTGTTGGGAGATCTGAAAGCAAATTTCATGCCGCACCAGAGGTATCACGGAGTTACTAAGTACCTAAAGGATATTCTTAGAAGTATGAACATGTCACAGCTGATTAAAGACCCGACAAGAACAACAAAGAATAGCAATACCTTGATTGATGTTAATCTCTCGACTCATCCACATAACATTCCATTAGTGATCATAACATGGTTGGATGTGTTCGTAAATTGAACTCTTTGAAATTTCGTCCACGTGTCATCACATGCCGTAATTACAGTAAATATTGTGCGACAGCTCTTAATGATGATCTGAAATCCGCCTCTTGGGATTGCATAATACGCGATGATGTTAACAATGCGTGGGCCAACTTTAAAAACATCTTCCTTGAAATATGTGACCGTCATGCCCCATTGATAACTAAAAAACTGCGCAGCTCAAGCAGTCCATGGTTAAATGCTAACATATCCAAGCTTATACGTTCTAGAGATTTCCAACTGAGAAAAGCTAAGAGATCTGGTTTAGACGAGGACTGGTCAATTTACCGCAGACATCGAAACAAGGTTACAGCCGCTGTAAGATCTGCGAAATCTGCTTACAACCGTAACCTGATTCAAGAGAACTTGGACAATCCGCGCAATTTTTGGAGAACTATCAGGAAAGTCTTGCCAAACAAGACTATGATAACGGAGTCAGTTAACCAAATCAAATCGGAGGGGCAGGTACTTACGGATAAGAGCGGAATTACTAATGCATTCTGTAGATATTTTTCAAGTGTGAAGTCACGGATTTCTGAGACACTTACATGCCGTCCAACTGATCTCCTACAAAACCGTACAAAATATACTTACCAAGTGTTTCAGTTATCAACGGTTTTATTTGTAAACAATTAACGCAGCTGTAGGCCACTAAAGCGACAGGGCTTGATGGCGTACCCGCCAGGCTACTGAAGGACGGCGCTCTCAACATCAGCGCTCCTTTAACACACATTGTTAATCTATCTATACCCAACCCAGTGTGTACCACAAGAATGGAAGCATGCCAAAGTCGTTCCACTGTATAAGGAGGGCGCGCGGGATGATATGGATAACTACCGCCGGATTTCAATCTTGCCGATCATGTCAAAGATATTAGAGAAAGCAGTACAACTTCAACTGACTGATTATCTTGAGATTCATAATCTATGCTCTAGTTATCAATGCGGCTTTCGTCGTCGGCACTCGACACAGTCAGCTATTACGTTTTTAACGGACTCGATACGAAGAAATATGGATAATGGTCTCGTGACAGGTGCTATTTTTGTAGATTTTCGAAAGGCATTTGACACGATTGATCATAGCAAGCTCCTGGACAAATTGAGGCTCTTTGGTATTTGTAACAAAGAGCATCAATGGATGAGTGATTATTTTTCTCATCGTAGTCAATCTGTCTACCTGGGTGGGCTAATATCTACTGCTGAACCAGTGCTGTCAGGAGTGCCCCATGGTTCTATTCTAGGGCCTATAATGTTCTCTCTGTATGTTACAGATCTACCCTGCTGTTTACAAGCTGCCAAGATCTTAATTGTATGCTGATGACACTGTGATTTATTATGCAGCTCCTGCTATTGCACATCTGACGCCAGTTTTAAACACTGTGCTATCCCACTTACTCAGCTGGTCAACAAGTAACGAGTTATATATCCACCCCAAGAAAACTGAATATGTTATATTTGGAACTCCACAAAAACTCAACCAAAGTAACATGGATATGACTAGCTGTAGTGATATATTTATTGGCGACCAAGTGCTTAAACGCAAGCCGCACTATAAGTACTTAGGCGTTTACTTAGATCAATCATTGACTTTTAAAGAACACACCTCTAAATTATTCAGTAAGGTATCGAGTCAGTTAGGGTTACTTAGTAGAATTTGAAATAACCTTACAGTCCAGGCAGCGGAGAGAGTGTTTAAGTCAATGATATTGCCGAAATTAGATTACTGCGATATAGTATGGAATAACTTAGCTCCTACCAGATATGATGCACTAGAACGCTTGCAGACAAGAGCAGCAAGAATAATTTTAAAGGAACATGACCTTACACATGAAGATATGCTTCACCAGTTAGGATGGAAATCACTTCAAGCACGCTGCACTATGCACCGTGTTATCTTTGTATTTAAATGTCTTAATTGTAATGGTCCAGAGTTTTTTTAGTCAATATTATGATAAGACCTCTCATGCCCACAACACTAGGAGAAATGGCCTGGATCTCATAATTCCTAAAGTTAAGACAGAAATTGCAAAGAAAGACTGTTTTTACTCGGGGCAAAAGATTTTAATGATCTACCAACAGAAGTTAAAGAAACATCATCATTGTTAGTTTTTCAAACAAAATTAGGAGATATTTTTTAGATTTTTTATTTTTTTTAATGTAGTTATTTTTAAATTAATTGTAGGATAACTTTGTACATATACTTTTACTGTATTATTGTCTGATATTTTTATACTTTGTTATTTATATTATTTTGTTCTCCCAGGGCACCCACCGATAACAGCATTGGCTGAAGGGTTTACCCTGGTTAAAGAATATATTATTATTATTATTATTATTATAGTTAACTGATTTGAATGTGTCTTCAAAAACTCATGAATAATTAATGAGCATTTTGTCCAATCAGGTGAAGCAAATCAGTCACGTGCATGCTCCTTTATACCTGATAAAATCTCATCATTCTAAAAGGCCCGCGGAGGGATTTGAATTCTGTCCCAGAGGAAACGGGGTTAATGATGGAGACAATGGAATTTCTATTGATGTTTCAGCTTTCTCACTGAATTGCTAACTAGGATGAACGTTTTATATAAAGAATATTAATGAACATGAAATTTTATATAAAGTTTCATCCTAATTAAGAATTCACTGATAAAGACCCAAAGATAGCAAAAAGTACACGGAACATAAGGTACCTAGATAATAAATTTTGCACTAAATTTACTAATATCAGCAGACTACCGAGATACACAGATAATATTTTTAAAATGAAGTTATCCAACTACCATTACTTGTTTACCGAGCCACTGTTTAGTTCCAATTATTAAACCAAACTCAAAGCCGTAAAATTATAAAAACGTGCATTAAACTTACACATTTTGTGCCGGAGTCAAAAATTTAGAGTCTGCCGTCATGTCAGTCACATCGCTTTCCAAGTCTTGAACTTTATCGAGGTAAACCATGACACCAAATCCTTCAAATGCAGATTCTTCTTGCATTGCGAAACACCGCTTCAAACAACATAGTATGGTAATTTCTTCATGTCCTTCCCTTGAGATCTTCGTAATTGCCGGCGGTGATTACTAGAATATTTTGCATGGCGTTGTGAATACAAAGGTTCAATGGTTCATTAAGTAACCATTCCCTTGAGATGTGCGTCTTTCTTTCATTGCATTCTTAAAGCGTTTTTGAAGCCGTTTAAAACACTCACAGCACGTGTTTTATCAAGTCTAAAAATTCTCGGGCTTCGCCCTCGAATTTTTAAACTTGATAAAACACTGCTGTTCGTGTTTTAAACAGTACTTGAAGCCACATGAATCTAGTGGCATCTCTGTCCTCTTGGTTAAGTTCAATCTGAAGAAACGCTTTAATTTTCTATATCTGCTGTGAAGGCTACGTTGTGTGTTCTAAACTTCAATAGTATGCCTGATAGGTCATACATTAGGTTGGGTCCCGTGTAAAGACGTAATGCCCTTGGTGATGTTCTAGCCGACGCGTCATACACTATCCTCAGTTTTGTGGTTGCGCTGTCTATTTTGAAGATGGGTGTTTAAGTCGTCCACTTTCTCTATAAATCCTAGATTAAGCTGATCCAGCTCATTGTATTTTGTTCTGGGTGCTTCTTGTTCAGACTGTTGTAGTCTATTCAATCGCATTTACTTAAACCAAAATTTGTTGGTAGCTTTACGTTGTATCTACCGATACTTTCGTTGAACTTGATTGTTTCTTGAAATTTTTCGAGAACAGTTTTGTCGTTTTTGTTTCCCTCGGGAATTGTGTTTATTTCCCAGAACTTGGTAAGAAGATGGTCAAGCTTCTCTTCTTCAATTGGCCGGACTTCTACTCTTTGACACCACAATGTATTTAGATCATTTCTGCTGTTTTCTTTAAGGACGTGTCCCGAAAGAAGCCATCCAAGTTTGCTTTCCATAGCGATTAATGTTTCGTTTTGCGACTTTATGATCTCTCCAGTGATCAGTTGACCGTAATGATCGTTACCAATGATGATATCTACTCTGAGGTCATCTGCCGCATGTAGAGGGTCAGCAAACTTCAGCCATTTTAACTTACGAGGTATTGGTAGTTGCTTCATAGTCCTAACAGCTAAGGGAGGGCAGATGATCGGAGTAACGAGTACTAAGACTTTGATGTCTTCACGATCCGTTGGTACGACTTCGTAAAATGTTCTTGTACTCTCTTTTACACTAAAGGTTGTTACGTCCAGTAGCTCTTTTCGAAGTGTTTTCAACTCCAATTTGTTTTGAGTTATTGAGTGATGAAGGCCCTTTGTGATCCTGTGTCAAACAGGATGGGACCTTGACATGTTCATTTTTCTCCATTTACTGTAACGAGTGCAGGTTGCATCAAGATGAGACGCATGTGTCGCGCCTATATGTGTTTTACTCTGTGCTGTGGTGCTTTTGGCTGAATTGCCATCCTTTGAATTTTCCCTTTATTTTCCTCTTTCCAATGTGCTCGCGGTTGAGTTTCATCACAAATCGACGTATGGTGTTTCTTCTGACAGTTCATGCACCGACCCGTTGAATAGCATTGGGTTTCCATGTGGTTAATGCCAAGGCAGTTAAAGCATTTCCGTTGGCGATAAAGCAGTGTTTTTATTTCTTCTTGTGTTTTAATGTTCTCGCACTTTTCTGGATGCGCTCCTTCGCAGTATGCGCAGACATTTCTTCGTGGCTTGTCGCTTTGGCTTTGAATTCTATGATATGCACCGGCCAACAAGGCGCCAGCAGTTGGAACCAAGATCTCATCTGTTGTTGACGGTGGGTCTGCTGAAGACGTGAACCTTCTCTCTGGTTTCTTTTTCTTCTTTTCGTAGGCGTTTATTATTCTGATGGTAGTGGCTAACTCGAAAGCTTCAATGCTACATTGGCTACTACACACAATTCCTGTAAACCATATATAGTACTTCTTGTTAATTTTCTTTTTTTCACAGTAATCCTATGTCAAACTTCATACCTACCTGTAAATAGTGTAAAATAAAGAACCTTGAATCTTGCGTCTCTTAATTCGTCCAGAGAGCTGTCTGCTAAAGGATTTCCTCTAAATATCAAGCAACGTATTTCTTCTGGTAATTTCTTTAACAAAACTACCATATGAATCTGTTTGTAGATCTAGAGCTTCCAAGCCACGGACGTTGCTTTCACAAGTATCATAAACGTCTCGCAGGCTTTTGTTTCTGTTGATGGTGCGTGATATTTGGACAGCGATTCCACGTAGGCGTTTATTAGAATTTGAGTTCGGCCAAAACGTTTTTTAAGAAGTTCGATTGCTTTGTTGTACATTTCTGCAGTTAATGGCAATCTTGAAATTGCGCGCGCTGCTTCTCCTTTTAGCATTCCACTTAAATAGCTCATTTTCTCGATATTACTCAAATCAGTGTTCTTGTGGATGGCCACGCTAAAATTGTCCCAAAATGTTAGCCACTCTATCGGGTCACCGCTAAATGATTTGATGTTTATCTTGGGTAAGTTAATATGCATTCTAGCTACTGGAGCTTCCTTTAAACTATTAGAATGGAATTGGCTCACCGGTGGTTTCTTGTCTTGGATGAATCGAGTGATTTGATATTTCCAGTCCAAAATATTGTCTTGGAAGGTTAATGCTTCTTTGCTTCTTTGGTATATGTTCGATGTCTTTTGATATTTCGAGTGTCATGACTATCTTTGAATCAATCATGGTTATTTGTTCCATGCGTCTCGAGAGCTTTTCGAGTAGTGCTGTCAATTCCGTCTCGTGTGGCGGTTCTTCCGCGGCCATCATTCGTTCTGCCCTTTCGATATCATGTATACAGTTTCTTTATTTCTTCCTTGAACATTTTGCAGAAAGGTCGGGTTTTGCCACCAGTTTTATGAACAAAGGATAATCAGAGGTGGCATACTCCATCTTTATTCCAGAGAGATTTTCTGAACTATAGTTTGTGCGCACTGTGACGCACTTCATTAACTTGAAGAACACGTTACATAATTTTTCCCCACGTGGGTTTTTCACATGGTTTTCGTGTCCGGCTCAGTATAAAGGTATAGTGTTTGTTTTGGACATCGTTTTGTATACAATATATTTATGTCATATATAGTCTAGCATACCAGTAGCTATTAACAGAGAATATATGAACCAAAGGATGTAATTTACATTAGTTAGCAAGTAGTGTTTGTGCGGATTTTATATAATTATATCAACAAGGTAACCTGTACATACCAATGGGATCGACTATGGCCCTTTTTCTACCATAAAGTTGGCCCTTTTTTCTACAACCAAGAAAGGAGCGATCTAATAACTCTTACATGCAGGAGTGTATTTAAGCAATAATTAAGACCAGTAGGTCATAGCACTATTGTATATGCCTCCCACAGTTTTAAGATCTGGGGTTGCATGGTTCGTTATACGAAACAGCAATAATATTTTAAAGATACCTGCCCGATTACTAAAATTATCCATTTTTTTTTATATGAAGATGAAAATCGATATCGCTGAGATGTGTGTGTGTAAGAAAATCACAAACAGATTAGGTCTTCTAGAAGCTATTTAAGCATATTTAGGCTGGACAGATACATTATAAAAAGATTGAACGGGATGTTATTGCCTCCAAACTTATTATTATTATATTCAATAATTTATCATCCGATCAAGGGTAATGCGCATTTGAAAACCTGAATGCATTTGTGCAATATAGATTAATTATCACTATTGAAGTATTTATAAGACTTGTTATCATAAGTCTACCAAAACCATTGTGATGAAAATGTGTTTAGTTATTAAACATGTAATGAGAATAAACTTCAGTGGATCCGCAAACCGTGAATCCATGCAACCATCTAAATTTGTTGTATCTTGTTGGTGTTACAAGGCATTCAAGGGGTAAATAATTTACATTTGTTTGAACGCAGTGAATTAGAATGTAATTATTATGTGACACGTCATGATTCGCTTTACGTTTATACAAAATGGAGGAAAATTGTCACAACTCAATGACCTAGTCAGCTTGCCTGTTTGTTGCCCCATTTCAAACCACGTGATACATAAAAACAAAAAAGCATTACTCAAGGGAAAAGTCAGGTGGCCTGAAATGGGACAACTAAGGTATATTAAGCTATACTTTCACTATTCCCTACTTAATTCTAACCTTGTTAAACTATATCTGTCGAACGTTCAGCTTGAAGAAAAGGAGACAAATATCGTTACTCCTCCGCCGCCGATTGGCACAACTCTCAAATTCAACAACAGCTTGAGTCATTTGCCTTCATCTGTCGCTGTGTTAAATGCAATTCTACTCTCTCAGTTCAATTACCACTTGTCCATTCTTTAAATTGTAATACGGTTCCCCACAATGGCAATTCCAATAATTCTACTTTTCAAGGCCCAAGGAGTAGGATCAATTCACGGCAATCCTCCGGCTTCGTGTTCACCAAACATTTCCAATGTTGTGCCAGTCGTTGTTTCATGGATGCAAATTGTACTTTAAAAAGCCGAAAAACGAATAAAACCCGATTTCCTTCACTCATCAATACTTGGACTCAGCGTCTTTAGATTTTGAAAACTTGATAGTTCATCGTTTGATAAATAAAACGTTTTGGTGAACCATTGTAAACGGTAAAAACAGCTCCAATACTGCATAAATGTTCTTTTCACGTCATCTTTTCAAACACATTTAAGTACTTTACTTTCATTTTCATTCAATTCTGCAAAGGTTATTATTTTTTGCGACCTTCTTCAACATTTAAGTACTTTACTGTCATTTTCAGTCAATGCTGCAAATGTTATTATATTCATGACGTCATTGTGACGTCATTAAGCAGCGATGGACTTCAAGCAAAATACACAAGATGTAGATTCCAACAATAAAAGAGCCTGCCACGTTTGGCTGGCATTCTCCTATGTTTTTTATATCCTACAGTCGATTTCATCAATGAAGGTTCTCAGACAATCGTGGTGAAAAGTTTGGGACACTTAGTATTTTTTCAGAGAATTTTTGACTTTTCAGAGTTTTTTATCCCCTCCCCCCAATTCAATGTCGATCTATAAAATGTAAAGTCGCCTGTTCAATGACCCAATATCCCAACATTGTCTGGGGGAGGGGGGGGGGGAGAAATTGTGCCAACGTACTACTCGAATATTGTAGGCAATTCGTCATCACTACGTTAGAAGTAGTGTGTCCCAAAGATATTTGACCAGGATTGTAGCTGGCTGGAAAGTAGCACTGCTGTTTGAGTGTTTAGTATGTTGTTTCTGAAAAGCAGTGGTGAGAAACGAGTGAATTAACGGAGATAGAGGCCCTCGAATTCGAATTGGCCACCCAAGAGCTTGTTAAAACTGATGAATAGTTTAGGGTTTCGGACTATTTGAGTGGAGGAGAAATCTGGAATTCTAAAGAAGAGGTACGGTTTCTTGAAGCAGTGAAAAGAATGGATATCGAAAACAGAGAAAGAGAGAAAGTCCCTAAGAAAACCCGCGAAAGCATCGAATGGGCGAAGAACATAATTGTATCTTGGGCAGAGTGCAGGAACAGACAGCTTGTCACTGTGGAGGAGTATCATCCACATGTTCCAACCGATTTAAAGGCTATCGAAGCTCAAGAGGTCAACTACTGGTTAACGAGATTCTGATCATTTTGGAAGTCATAAAAGTGGACGGATTACCCTATCCTGCTATTTCTTTGTACTTAATTGCGTGCAGGTTACTAGGGCACTTTCGGGACGATTTGAAACGTTTTGACTTCAATATTCTATCCAAAGATGCACCCACTTTCGAAATTTCGACGAGCAGACTATAACAACTGTCACGCACTGGACACCGTAGTAGGGCGGTGAGGAATTACAAAAGGCCGAGTAGTACTCCAACTAAAAATGTGTCTAACGCTCTTCAAGCACCGGCATCTAATGCAGACGAAGGTTCTGATCAAAAGAAGCCAGGAGTATCAGTGCTAGACGAGAAGTCGGTGGAGTCAAGTAATGCAGCCTTAACATCCGCAGATTCAACAACACTAGTCACTCAACATGGCAGTACCCCAACTATCGTTCAAGTTTCAGTGAGTGCTAAGAGGTTAGTGTGCTTTGTTCGAGCAACTTTGCTTCAGTGGAATTTTGTTTTTGGAGTCAAGGTTATTGTTAGTTTTCTCAAAACCTGAGTGAGACAAAAAATATTAACGTTATGTGATTGCTCATTATTTGTAGTATAAGGATTGAAAAAAACTATTGATTTGTTACTGTGTTTTGGTTTAGAAGTAATATTTAACAAAATTTGCGTTTTGCAATATTGTAATCAAAGCCATTAAACACCATGGTCTTGTATTTGATTAGTTTTAGTTTCACTCAATAAGGATGTCAAGTGGGGAGGGCTTTGAAGCACATGAAAAGAAGTGGGGTTAGTTCTTTGTAATTAGTATTCCCTAACAAACGCCTTTGAAACAAAGGAGAACAAAATATGTTACTTGGGAATACTAATTACCAGGATCCCATAACTAGGAGCGTCCATACGTCCTATGTAGGTGTCACGGCGTTTTTACAAGTTAAGCTATTTTTAGATTATTTTCCCCGCGAAACATTCTGTTTCCACAGGGTCCGCACAAAGATGGCGGCCGAAATACTGTTGTAACCACAGGAGGCCATAACTAACCAATATTCCGATAATCCTTCCTTCTTCAGCGTCCAGTTTAACTTTTAGCTTGTGTTATTCTCCCATAATCCCCTGCGCAATAAAACAATGAGCTTTTGTGTCGTTGACTTTCTATCTCGACTTGCGAACTGTGAAGTTGTGGATTTTATGAATATACTTAGCGAGAACTTTTCCCTCTTTGTATAGTTTGTATAGTCCCTTACAATGTAGATTTTGAAGAGCTAAAGGATGAAACGTTGTGCACAAGAAAAAGAAGGCAGGAAGGAACTCAAGAAAATCAACACAGAAGGGAACTAGTACATCGACAAGAAAGGAATAAAAGCAGGTGATTGTATAAGTGAAGTCTGGAGTAAGGAGAAAGAAACCTTCTTTAAAGATCAGCGTAAAAACGGCAAGCTAGTAAAATATATGAGCTTGATATACTGTGTTTTATATGGTAATTAAGACAAGTTTGGCACCTGATATTAACCTTGTCTCTATCAATTCCAAGCCCGTCCAGCCTCCCCCCGCATTTGTCGGAATTTTATCATTTCCTTCCAATTTGAAACATTCATCATTCAATTTGAAACATTAGTCTGCTTAGTGTCACTGTGTTAGTGGTGGGTGTTTAATTAGCTCACCACTATGTACATCAATGAATATATCTGCCCTCTGAAGCATCATGTAATTTGTTTGAGTCATGAAGTTATATGTAACCAACATATTAGGCAGCGAGAAATAAAACCTAATGTATATATTTTTTGCTACTCATTAATTATTCACGAGAACAACTACTACCAACTACTTGCTAGTCACCTATAAGTAATCAAAACAACACAAGGAAAACCTAGCAGAGAAAATGTACTTTGACAAATATGTGGAACTAGATGCAATAAAATATGTATGCCACTTCTCCATGAGGCACCAGGTAGATAATAATTAAGCAGTCAACACAGAATTAGAATTATAATAATTGTTTTAGTATATACCACACTCCAGGTGAATAGCCAGCACCAAATAGTTATTTTATTTTCTGTCAAATGGACAAAAACTCGCGCGAGATGATTGCTGCTTTGCTCGGAGGTGAATATGAAATCATATTCACTGTTTGAGTAGCCAATTAGGGCGCGCGAAAAGTGATATTCACTGGTGTGGTATATACTAATAATAATCATATTCAACACACAGCCAAGAATACTAATTATGGCATAACAATAGTGCTAGCTTATATTAGCCTACTGTTAGCTTACTGTTTCATACCTCCAGCCCTTGCAGTTTACACTCGCTGCCCTTCAGCATATGAAGACTTTAAGACCTAAACATTCTTCAGCTGCCGTGCTAAAAAAAAAAAAAGGTAATCAAGGATGGGTCTGAGAAGCCAGGAATAGATGACGACTATTTATGTAACCAGCATTTGATGTATGAGAAATTTCAACGTGAGAGAGAAGCTGTGGATTTCCCAAGACCATTAGGATTTTGTGTCATGTTGTGGGATGAGGTGAAGGTATGCTATACAGTGTATGTACATGCCATCTTTTTGGTTTTGCTTTATTTAATATTTATATCTTAGTTACATAATGTTTATATTTTCTGTACAGGTCCAGATGAAAGTTGCATGTAATCTGAAAGGTGCAGGGTTTGGGTTTAGCATGAATGAAGATGAGATTAATGTTCTTCATGTTTACGGTGCTGCAGTACAGACTGGTGCAGAGTAAGCAACCTATGAAGTCCAGTTTCTAAGGAGAGACCTCACGTCAGGCTACGACTCAGTAGATCCACATTTTCCTGTCCCAAAGACTATTGATTGCAATATTCTACAAGAACTGGTCATGCTTTGCCTGAAAGCATTTACAAGCTATGGCTTTAAAGTAGCTATTATACTGTGTGATGGTGCCTCCTCTGACCTTACCCTGTTGAAGATCCTTTTGGGATATCGTAGTGATGATGATGCTGACACACCCAGTGCCGAGTTCCATGTCAAGGCTCCCTTTGTCAACCCTGAATATCCCTATGGTTCTCCAGTTTTTGTAATGATCTGTCCAATCCATCAGGTTTTACACCATTGAATTTATTGATATTACCTTGTGTCTGGTTGTTCGAGGCATGGGTAAATGTACCCTAGGATATTGCAAAATCAGAATAAATATTGTTGTAATCTCACTCTACAGTTATCTAGAGTTAGTGATTTACTAGGTTAGCAAACTTTACCCTAAACCTTCTTCAAACAACCAGTCCCTGAGTGCCAGAGTACATTCATGTAAACAATAGAAAATGTTGTTAAACTTGTGTCAACTGCATTATTGTACATATTTTATTGTTATTGCTATGTGTTCTTTCCCTTATTCAGTTGAAAAATATGATTGCGGCCTTGTACAGTTCAAGACCTGAATGGGCAAAGGACATATAGATGCCATCCAATTTGGTTGGAGTACAGTACAGAAAGTCTTTTCAGAAGAAATGAATAGGGCTGAAAATGACCTAAACAGAAAAGTACTTCGGTTGAAGTAGACCGTGACGACTGGACTCGTTTGAACGTCAGGCCGGCGAAGACAATGCAGGTAATATCTTCTGTTTCTTTTGGTACTAATAAGTGGTATTAGTATTGGTACTAATTAAGTTAGAGTTAAATACCGAGAACTGAGGCTTTAATCACACTACAACCTACAACCTAGTTTGAGGTATTTAACCGACTTAGTTCTCATTTGGCAAGGTTTTCACGAAAGGATTATAAATGCATCGGCTTTATATGGATAATGTGCACAATATTCTGAAGGAACAGCCAAATGTGAAAACCCAGTTTTCCGGTCTGGTTTTACTTTAGAACAGATTCTTAGTGGTCATGTAGAACTGTCTACCATTTGTGCATGTATTTAGCTTTAAAAATATTTCCCCATTTCTATTATTAACAATTTATCAAGACAACTCAAATAAGGCAAGACAAAGAAAGTTCTGGCTTGGCAGGTATTTATCTGAACATAGATATAAATGCAAGCACCGATGCATCACCGATGATAGGGTTTTGTGATTAATATGCAAGACCGTGAAATTTAGAGAAACTAAAAGTCAATCTTAGTCTCTTAAAAATGTATCCTTGTAATTGGTATGAAAACGAAACGAAACCATTTTTGGGGTTTCATTTACACAGGTAATGTTTTATAAATGAAATTATATCAGGGTACATTTCAATAAGATATCTTGCATACTGACAAAGTAAGTTTTAAAAAGGAGTTGGAGTTTTTCTAGTAATAGTCGAAGTTGTTTCCCTGCTAGTAGAGTGTAGTTTTCCTTGCTTGCTTTTGAAATCACTTCGTTAACTGGAAAGGAAGACTTTGTCCATGTTGGCGGCATTGTCTGTTTTACATGCACAGGCCACAAGAAAACTTTAGAATGTGATCAAATGCCATGCTTGGATGGATGGATCAATGAGAATGAAGTGACAGTAATTGGTATGCAAACTAATGATCGATATCAGCAGTTAGATCAAACAATGTTGCGACTGGGGGCAGTCTGAGTCTTTTTTTTTTCCAGATGGTAGTGATTACAAAAGAGAGGGAGAAGAAGTAGACTCTGCTAGAGACTATGATTTACTTCTACTTTTAATTTTCAAATGACCTGAAAATCAATTTATATTAATATTAACCTTTGTTTCAGACTTGGGATCTGCTACGGATTGTAGTCCATGGTTTCCTGGCCTTCTGCAACTGGTTTTTCACTAGTATTTCGTCAGCCCTCTACGAATCAATGGCACTGCTTTGGAATACATTTTCAGTGTTCTCAAGTTTTCCAGTGGAGGAAATTTGTCTGCATTGTCCTATGGTCCTGCCCTTTGGAAGTTGATCAACAGGAAGGATCAATAATAATAATAATAATTTAAATATTTATACAGGAGGCAAACCTCACCCTAAGGTGATTTTGAGGAAGGTCCTGTATTAGAGCAAAAACATTAAAAATATAAAAAAATGTCTATGAATCTATAAAAGGTTAAAATCTAGTAATAAAAAATATTAATTAAAAAATAGCTATAAAGATAATAATAATAACAACAATAACGTACTACTCTATATAAGTAACTAGATAATGTTTCTCGTGCTCTCAGACAGCAAATTCCAGTCCTGAATGGCATGGAAACAAAGGCGATGTTGGCCAAACGAACTACGAGATTTAGGCTTATAAATGTCGTTCTTACTTCTAGTATTGTAGTCGTGCATGTCTCTCTTAAAAGTAAAAGTAAAATCCCAGTCAAAAACCATTTAAACATTTAAAAACAAATAAAATACGGTGCTTTCTGCGTCTCGCTGATAAGGAAGCCCAGCCAAGTTCTTCCAAGGCCTCTGAAGCAGAGGAGAGGAGACTTATATAGAATTAGCTTTGCTGCTCTGTTTTGCAGAAGTTGAAGGAATTTCATTAGAGTAGTATTGCTTTTGCAACAAGTACTCAGAGAAGGGCTACAGAGATGTAGTTGTGAATTTGGAAGGAGTGAGCTCACTTGGTAATGAATGTCAGGTGCAGTCTGCAAACCAATTATTTGGTTTTACAGATGAAATAATTTCAGTGATGCAAATAATTTCAGTGATGCAATAACCCACATAGGGGATACAGTACACTTTGTCAATACTGACCATTATGGTGTTATTATTGGTAGTGGTAGATCTGTAGGTATACTAGTAAAGATTAATGAGCATTGTGCACTCAATGATGGTATGATCTTAATGGCAACCAATCCCAAGAGAATAATAACAGAGTATTCTGATATTTTGAAAAAGCAAAATGTCACACTAAACCTAGGAACGTTAATGTTGTAGTTTAAAAAATACTTCAGGTAAAATTTGTCCAAACTAGTTCGTTTTTTTAACCTAGTTTATTTTTGTCCAAACTAGTTCATTTTTTCAACCTAGTTTATTTTTGTCCAAACTAGGTTATTTTGGTTCAACCTAGTTTATTTTTGTCCAAACTAGGTTATTTTTTCAACCTAGGTTATTTTGTGTGCAACCTAGATTATGGTTTCCAAACTGTAATTTTTAGGGTTTTTTTAAATGTAGGGTAGCATTATATTTATCTGTTGTTTAGTGACTTAGCCGTAAAAACAAAACAAAATTGGTGACTAGCTCTAAACACCCTAAATAAGTGAGCACCAGTTGTTGACGGTTAGGGTGTTTTTAAATGTAGGGTTTGTATTAGTTAACAGGACCATTAAATAAGTATTATTTATCTGTTGTTTAGTGACTTAGCCGTAACAAAATAGTGACTATATAGCTCTAAACACCCTAAATTAGTGAGCACCCATTGAAAAAAAAATAACTAGGTTGAATTTCCTCCCTTTGTGTCTGCTTGTCAGCTTAAAGGGATTAATTGCCACATACTGAGATTCGTTTGGCATTTGGTCCGCCCCTTGAGGGGATTAGGTTAGAAGGTCACGTATTTTAGTTTAGTGCCACTTTGTTCTTGTTCTCGTACTAGTTCGTGTCAATGTGACCTGGACTCGTGTTTAACTAGATTTTTAACTACAATTTAATAATCATGCCTCGTACTAAACGTTGCCCAGGCTGTAAACGTGACCGTGCCGACCACGACTTCGGAAATCCAAATAAAGATTGTGCTGGTCCTCCATCGACGACCTTACCGGGAACCAACACACCGGACCTGACCACTGTTCTTTCGGCCGTGGAAGCGCTGACCACAACAGTCGATGCTCTTCAGACAGAGCAGCAAGAACTGCGTCGAGCGGTGAATTCCTCTGATGTCCCGGCGCCAACGCAAGCAGAAGGTGGACCTGTTGCTCAGAACCCGGCTCCGATCGACACGTCGATTACCCTCAACGACCTTCGTGGCATGGAAGGTCTCTTACGCCAAGCCGACCGTCAAGTTGCTGCGCTAGACATCAGCTCAGACTCAAGCGATGACGAAAACGTAGAACCCAAGCGTCGTACAAAATCCACCAGCGGTAAGTTAAAGTCTGGCAAGGAGGCAAAGCTAACAAGCTCTGTTCGCTTCCCCCAACGTTGGCCCCACAGTCACTTAAGCTTCTCTCGTGATAAAGGGGAAACGTCGTATGACGACCTAACATTAGAAGAATTTGTTGCTGGATCTGGGCAAATCTTGTTGTCCTCTGACGTTTCTACCAGCGAATCGAAAGCCCGTATTCTGCATCTAGTCCATCTCATGTACTTGGCCCAACAATACGAATGGTCGGCAGTGCTTAAGTTTCATGAGGCGGTCCTCATCGAAATCGAAAGAGGGCTACTCAAATGGGGCGATTCTTTCATCCATCTCGAGAGTATAACTCTTTATGGTTCGCTTAAAACAACGTCGTCCGCTGCCACTAGCAATCCAGGATCCCGACCAACCGGTCAGGCAGTTTTGTTTTGTCGTGACTATCAAAGAGGGGTGTGTACCCAAAGTCGTGACCACTTCAGCGTTATTCGTGGAGCACAACGCTGGGTGCGCCACATCTGCGCCACATGTTGGGTCTCCAACCGAAAGCAAGAAAGGCACAAAGAGCAAACTTCTGCCTGCCCAGTTTATGCGGGCACATCGACAGCCAATGATGTTCGTGCACCCGGATCTTCTGGCCAAACGCAACCACAACCATGACTGCTAACTTCTTCAATTTCCGATTACGTACAAGCCACATTATTTCAAGACAGTTTATTTCATGACAATACGTTTCTAGACTTTCACGAACTAGACTATTTGCCCAGCCGAACCTTCCGTGATTCGGTTTCTAGACCTTCTGACAATTCGACGATTTCTGTGGATCCAGTTGGCTTGAGTTCCGACGTTTTGAATGTTCTGGATAGTTGTTTTTCCGCCCAACAACAAAGTTTGATTGACATTCATTGCCAAGTCCGAGCATCTGGTCAACCAAACTACTTAGGAACTCGGATTCCTGTTTCATCTCAACTTGACATTTCCGTCTGGCGTCGTTTGCTAAGAGATTATCATGACAATATTGTTTGCGAGTTTTTGGAATTTGGCTGGCCTATTGGATATGTCTCCAATGAGTTACCAGTGTTTGATATTCGTACCCATCGCGGTGCGTTGGATTTCCCGCTCGCCGTGACCACGTATTTACATAGTGAAATTCAGTTAGGTCGCATCGCCGGGCCGTTTACAGTTTCTCCATTCCCACATGGATTCGTTACTTCACCGTTAAACACCGTTGCCAAACGCGACTCATCAGAAAGACGGGTCATCGTTGATCTCAGCTATCCTTGTGGTAACTCTGTCAATGAGGGAATTCCCACTGACACCTATCTTGGCACGCCTATTACCGTATCTTATCCTACAGTGGACATGATCGCCGAGGCGGTTGTCACATTCGGCCGTGGTTGCCAGCTGTTCAAACGCGATCTTCAAAAAGCTTATCGACAACTTTGTATTTGTACGGGATCGTACAATCTGCTAGAATATTCCTGGAATGGCAACTTGTATTTTGATACCGTTTTAACCATGGGGCTTCGCTCCGCGGCTATGGTCTGCCAGCGTACAACGAATGCAGTCGCTTGGATCCTTCGAAAAAGGGGTTTCTGCATGTTTAACTACTTGGACGATTTCATTGGCATTGCTCCCGCTTCTGTCGCTGATAAGGAATATTCTGAGTTGGAGACTGTTATCTGCTCTCGGACTTTCCGAATCTCCCGGTAAAGCGTGCCCTCCGTCCACGAAAATGGTGTGTTTGGGAGTCGAGCTGGACACCGAGGCTCTTACGTTGTCAGTTTCACCCGATCGCTTGGACGAGCTGGAAGAACTGTTGCACCACTAGATTTCCAAAAAATCGGAACTGCAGTCCTTGGTGGGCAAACTTGTTTTTGTGTCCAAATGTGTTCGTCAGTCGAGTTTTTATTTCACGAATTTTAACTTTACTACGCTCCGTTCACCGTAATCATCATCGCATCAATTTGAACTCTTCCTTTCGGAAGGACATCCGTTGGTGGTTGCGTTTCCTTCGTACCTATAATGGTGTCTCTATGATTAACATGTCCCGTTGCTTGTTTATCTGGATGCGGTGGCCTTTGTGATTCTGAGTTTTTCCATCCCACCTTTCCCAAATTTATCACATCGCAGACCTTGGACATTAACGCATTAGAATTACTGACGATCGTGGTGGCGCTCAAACTGTGGGGTCATGGTTGGAGGGGTTTGCGGCTTACTGTTCGCTGTGATAATCTTGTCGCAGTTACAGTGTTAAATACGGGACGCTGTCGCCCACTCTTTCTAAATGCTTGTCTGCGTGAAATTTGCTATTTGGCCGCTATTCACCAATTCGAGCTTCGCGCAGTACATTTGCCCGGGGTTGACAACCGCGCAAGTGATTTGTTATCACGATGGTCCATGGATGCAGCCGCCGAGCGATAATTTCGTGCCCAGTTTTACCATTCAACGCTTCAAGAGATTGAACTCCCCTCTTCTTACTTCCACCTTGATGACATTTTTTGATTTGTTTTCATAGATTCTGCTTTGACACTCCTCAGACGCGACCTTCATCGGAGTCGACGTTCAGCTTACGCCACAGGAACATACAGTAACTTAAAAACACAGTTTCGTACATATTACTTGTTTTGTTTATATTTTAATTTCAAGCCAGTACCGGCTGATACCGACACTATTTGTTTGTATGCTCAATTCTTGAGCCGTAGTGTTACGCCTCCTACTATTAGTAATTATTTGTCAGGAGTCAAGCTTTTACACGTGTTTCTTAACGCTGATTATTCTTTTAGTAACGATTTTTTACCCAGTTTAACGCTTCGGGGCATTAAGCGATCGGCCTTGCATGTTCCGAACAGAGCTCCGCCAGTTACACCGGAACTCTTAGAGCTTGTTTCGCGCACTCTTAATTACGCCTCAGATCCTTTTGATTGTACACTTTATTGTTCCTTTTTATTTGCCTTTTTTCTCATGGCACGCCTCGCCAATATTGTGCCCGACTCTGTTCGTAGTTTTAATTATCGCCGTGACTTAACGCGCGCAGATGTTGTTTATAATTCCACCGGATTAATTGTAACTTTCAAATGTAGTAAAACCGCTCAGTTCGGGGAACGGGCTCTGCATCTCCCCCTGCTTTGTATCGCAGGTTCCCCTTTGTGTCCGGTCTCGGCGTTTACGCGCATGTTAGCTCTCGTTCCCGCTCCGGAGCGCAGTCCCGTGTTCGTTTCCCCTCGTGGCCAGGGCACTTTGGTTCCTTTAACTAAGCGTGTTTTAGTTTCCACCTTTCGCACGTGTTTACATTCTGCTGGCATTTCAGATGCCTTCTCATACCGTGGTCATTCTTTTCGTAGGGGTTCGGCCTCTTGGGCTTTTAAAATCGGTATCCCAGGAGAAATTATTCAGCTTTTTGGTGGTTGGTCTAGTGACGCCTATAAATGCTATATTAATTTTTCACTAGAATCTAAGCTTGCTTACGCCTCATCTATGCGCAATTCCATTGCATGAAATCCTGTTTGATAATTTTGTGTATCCACTTGCTTGTTTGTTTTGGCCCTTCGGTGTTTGGTGGCAGAGAAGCTTTATTTGCTTCAGTGGTTTTATCATGCTTTAGTAGTATGGATATTTTAGTACTCTTAGTCCTGGCAAATAAACTTCTCTCTGGTCCAAAACAATCAAGCTGTGTCTTTTAGTGTTTTAGGGTTCAGTAGTGGGGGAATTACCAAAATAAACTAGGTTTAAAATAATAAACTAGTTTAGTTTGGTTCAACCTAGCTTATTTTTTTCAACCTAGGGTATTTTTTTCAACCTAGTTTATTATTTTCAACCTAGGTTATTTCTTATTATGGGTTCAATCACAGTAGAATTTCTCTTTCCTTATTAATAATTATTGTTTACATGTGATGTCGTAAGTCACAAATTAGCGCTATAAACAGTACATAATTTACAAACTGTTTCTTTATTGTCAGGAGTTAGAAGTTCGTTATTTGGAATGCGAACTTCCATTTTGTTCTAGGCACAGCGTGTTATTCTTGTTGGAAAGCCGAGTCTAACGAGTACCAGGTTTAGTCCAATATCCTCTGAACTCGTTACTTTAAGATACTGTTTAGCACTTTCGTAGAAGTCTTCTTCCAGTCAATGTTAGCGTTGATTCGCTTTTATATTATTTAGCTCAGTGATTACTCTGTAAAAGTCGGTTCGGTTCACAGTTTGTTTTGAAGTACGAGTGGAGCCGTAAAGTAAACCTACATCTACTTTTATTCATCACAAAGCCTTACAGCATCTAGTGAAGGGAGCCATGGTCAGCATGATCAGCCGTTACAATAATGAATAAATAAATAAATAAATAAATTAATTAATTAATAGATCTATAAATCATAAGTCATTAAATTTAAGTAAATAAATACATATTAATATGTAAATTCCTTAATTGTTAGTTAAGGGCCAGAAACTCCGAATCTGACTGTTTAAACACTTTGACACTATTTGATGATAAAACATATTCAGGTAGTGAGTTCCAGTCTTTAACAGTTCTTGGAAAAAAGCTATACTTATAACAATCAACACGAGGTTGTAGAAAAATAAAAGTATGTTCGCGGAGGTTTCTAGATCTCTTAGTATATTTAACGAGTTCAGATGGCAATTCGATTGCAATCTGGTTATTGCTTATTTTATAGAAAATTGTAAGCCTGCTTATAGCTCTACGTGACTTGAGACTGTTCCATCCTAGATCTTAAAGGAGGGATTAACACTTGCATATCTGTCATAAGTTCTTGTGACAAAATCGGGCAGCTCTTCTTTGGATTCTTTCAATGTCATCAATGTTCTTCTTTGTATATGGGTCCCATGCTGCGGAGGCATACTCAAGGTGTCGTCTAACCAGTGTCTTATATGCTGTGTATTTCACTTCTTGTGAGCATTTCCCAAGATTGCGTCTTACAAAAGCGAGAGATGAATTAGCTTTCTTAGTAATTTCGGCCACATGGGTATTCCACCTCAGATCATCTGATAGATGAACACCTAAATAAGGATGATTTTTAGCAGGCACAAGTCCAATTCCTTCAATATTGTAATTATAGAGGGTGGGATGTTTCATTCTTGTTAATCTTCGGCAAAGAGTCTGATATTGGACTCGATGTTATCTCCAATATCATTAATATAAAGGAAGAACATCAGGGGACCTAATACTGTTCTTGAGGCACTGGGATGAATTGAGAATGCTCTCCATCAATGACGACTCTCTGCTGTCGTTGGGTCAGCCATACTCTGATCCATTGCAAGATGCAGCCTCTCACTCCATAATGATGTAGCTTGTGGAGCAGCCGCTCATGGGGCACAGTATCGAATGTCTTGGCAAAGTCGAGGATGAATAGATCTGTTTGGGTGTTGTTGTCCATGTTCTTCGTCAGGTCATTGATTGTAGTAATCAATTGTGATTCACATGAATGATATTTCCTGAATCCATGTTGGTAGTGGACCAGGATATCATTGCTGTCCAAATGGTTCATAATTTGACTAAACAATATATGTTCTAAGAGTTTACATGTGATGGATGTTAGGGAGATTGGTCTGTAATTTGCTGGATTTGAGCGTTTACCTTTTTTGTACACTGGGATTATGTTTGCTGTTAGACAGTCATGTGGTAGTATCCCAGAGTTAATTGATTGGCTGAAAATTATCTGAAGAACTGGCACGATTTCACTAGCAGCTGCTTTCAAAACATTTATTGGGAGTAGGTCAGGACCACAGGCCTTGTTAATATTTAGTCCCTGTAGTAGTCTAATAATAGAGTGGAGTGCCTATGCTGTCTCTTTTACGGCTCTTGATGTACGACCAGAAGCGCTTAGGACGTATCAAGAAGATCTTTGGCGTATTCATCATTTGCTGCTGATATGTTTTTCTTGATCTGTTTCCTCCATATTATAAATTTCTTCCAATGGTCCTCGTTGCCGGATCTTTTGGCTTTATTGTAGAGGCGTTGTTTCTTTTTGATTGCTCGTTTCAGGTTTGGGTTTAGCCATGGGGGTCATATCTTGCTTTCAGTGTTTTCGTAGGGATGTTTATGTTTACAGTATTCATCACTGCTGATTTGAAGCTTTGCCAGTTCACATCTGCTGATCTGCTTAGAGGATCAGATGACAGGAAATCATGCTGAAACATCAGTAGATAATTCTTTATCTTGTCCCAATTTGCTTTGTTATATTGGTACACAGTTCTAGGTCTCTTATTATTCACTTTAGTACACATATCAACCTGATCATCTATAAACAATATGTGTTTCTGAATTTAGCTTTCTTACTTCCCTTGAGTTTTCATAAAAGAACGCAGAGTCAACACAAACTTCGTCTGTAATTTCGTTAGCAGTGCACATGCGTGAATACATAATTTGCATAAGACCTGCCGTCGTAGTTATATTAGTGATTTAAATGACTACCACGTCATCGAATGTTCCTGTGGTAAAGTGTTAAAGTTCTGGTCTTCCAAGCCGATGGTTCAGGATTCGAGTCTCGTCGGGGATGAAAAAGTTTTTTTTACCTGCAACATTAACATGGGTACAACTGAAGTAGGTAATGATACAGTCAGTGGTCTATAAGGATATGATTTACAAACCATTTTATCAGCCTTTTTTCTGCTTTACTAAAACAAAATCACTCAGCATTACCAAGAATAATTACCTAGAATAATTACCTTGCCTCATTTTGCCCCACTGATATGAAATGTGCTCTAGGTTGTCAAGTTCTGGTAATTACCATAAACCAGAAGTCCTGCATACGTTGTAAATTAAAATTTATGACATAATGTACGTGGAAATTCATGAAATATATGAAACACCCATCTAAGTTTATTGCAGTGAGTGTATAATTGATCCTCGTATTGGCAATCTTCGACACAAGAGCCTTAAAAACTCCTTACTATTTTCACATTTGGTGCTTCTGTAGCTGGTGAAGCCATTATGTCTACAAAGCTATTCGCCAGGATCTCGCTATTCTTAACTGATGTCTGGCACATTTCTATAAACTTTGATTAGTATTTCGTTAGATTAGCGTCGTTTGCATACTCTCGGACCTCGTCGTCCACTGCTCTTAAAAACGGGACGAGTTCTGATCTTGGGAAGATCAAATTCCCCTCAACAAGCTGCTTCAGTGTTTGAAGATTAGAGGTTTTGTCTTTCATGACCAGCACCCCGAGTAGTTTGAGCTCTTGCTCCATTGTTTCTTTCATCTGCAACGTATGCTTGCCGCATCCTTTCTTCTCATTGAGGGTCTCTCTCCTTAGCTTCATCATGCGATGAAGGGCCGCTCCACAGTAGCGATATAGTGTATCACCAGGCTCGGCTGCAAGCGATTTAGGTTCTGATGCTTCCACCTTTTTTCTTTCTAACAAGATCGTGTATAATCCTGTAGTCCATTTCGTGTATCAAGCTTACTACAGCTTGTGAAAAGTCTTCGTCACTTAAAAATCTCTCGACTATCATACGCTCTTGTGTATTCTTTCCCTTTTGAAAATTCGAAAGAAACTTCATCCACGCCGAAGAGAACACCGCTTTGCGATATTTTTCCTCCGTATCTGAGAAGTGAGTATCGCAGAGAGTTGAGAATGTTCTACAAAACCCAACAACTAAGAGCTGAAAGTTGCGTCTTTGTGCATCGCTCGTTACGTGAGTGACGAATTTTTCTCGGTTCTAGAATGCCTTAATTCGAGGCGATTTCACAAGCTCTGATCTAATCTTCAGAGCAATCTCTTCTGCATTTTCCGTAGAATATATCCATGATGATAATTCTTCCATTTGTGTTTTCATATAATCTAAAAATAACGTAACTTCTCAAAATGTTGTGACATATATTAACAATAACCTATTTGTGGCGTCGAAATACGCTTTGATATTTCGTCCGCGCATATTATCTTCTCCGAGAAGAGAATAGTTCCCGAGAGTGAAGCTCGAGGGAAAGTGATCAGATAATGTCCAATCACAAATATCAGGGCATATTTCGACTACACAATGTAGGTTGTTATCATCCTTCAAATAGAGAGAGAAAATATCGGGTCACGTGACACATTCCACCACTAACGCGCGAGAGAAAATATTTGGTGGGTTATAGCGTCTGATAGTTTGCATCCACGGATGAAAACTATCACGTCACGTGACTGATTTTGTCGAACGAGAACGCGCGAAAATGTAGTGGTGAACTATAACGGCTGATAGCTTCCCTTGGAATGTTTTAAGAACATCATATTTCCGCGGACAACTGTCAGCCGATACTATCTCGACGGACACTTTCTTTCATGACTACTATTCAATGCCCAGTTTCGTTGTTATCTCTCTGCACTATTATATATCAGAGATTGCAGCCAGCGCATTGCAATTTTGCTACCCCGGCGCTGCTTAGGCGCTGCCCGAGTCTTAAAATGCAGTCTGTCTTTTTTTTTTTTTGGTCTACAGAAAAAAGATCATATACTGACCTTTACTGCTAACATTCCAAATAGAAAGAAAAAAGGAGAAATAGTTACAATAATACAATATTTGAGAAACTGAACTAAGATAAGATACAAAGAGTATCTTATAAATAATTGTTTATTTCTTAATTATGATTTGTTTCGCTTTAAAATTAGTAGTCATCCAAATTGTTCGTTCTGCCAAACGTATTACGAAACTATTGATCATCTTTTTGTTGAGTGTGTTGAGTCAAAAAACTTATATTTTGAAATTAGAACTTGGCTTGAAACTGTCAATATTAAGTTGCCAGAGTCCAATATAGTAAATATCATTTTAGGTGTAGATGATCAAGTTATAAATTATATAATTTTAGAATATAAAATGTGTCTTTATAAAGCTAGAGGAAAAAAAAATCCGTCTATCACTCTTTTTAAGAACTTATTAAGATACTCAGAAAAAATTGAATTAAAAATCGCCAAAAAAAGAAATAAACTCCTTTCACATTATAAGAAATGGAACACAATTCTAATGGCAATAAATAAGTAATTAGAAAAACGTAGCGTAAATTTGAGTATGTTTTTTATTTTTAGTTATTTTGTGTATAGTTTAGTGTTAGTAGATGTGTAATTTTGTAAAATTTATTAAAGAAAATATAAAGAGGTTGTTAAAGACAAAAAAAAGATACAAAGAGTACGGGACATCCTAATAGCCTAGAACTAATCGTGAGGATGCCCCCAAAAAATTTCAGTTGTCTTTTCGAAGCGTTAATATTCTTATTTAAGTTATATGTTTCTATTATTGAATTTCTCCCATTGAACTTTGAATAATCAGGTTGACTATCGAACAAAGAGAATGCATAGATAGAGCATTGGAAGGCCACAGTTTTCTAATCCAAGGTGAAGCCGGCACTGGCAAGTCACAAATGATTTGTGAAATCGTGAAAGCGTTGCACGGTAACGGCCGCAAAGTCCAACTTCTATGTTCTACCGGAATGGCTTGCGACGTTTTTAAAGGAAGGAATCTCCCTTGTATTTCTACGACAGTACATTCCTTTCTAGGGATTGGAACGGCTTCAGCACCATTTGAGGTCGTGCTGCAAAAGGTTCTCAATAACAACACCATTGTTAATAAATTAATATATCGTGACAGTGTTCTGTGGGATGAGTGTTCTATGGGTAGTGCTCGACTCCTGCGACTTTTTCATCCCATCGCCGCTCAAGCAAGAGATAATTCCTTCCCCTCTGGTGGAATTCAAATGATATGCGTAGGCGTCACCTTCGTTTCGATGAGGGAAAGCCTATGTACGAGTGGAGGTGGTATAAACAACTGATACCACACACGATTACACTGAAACAACTCCATCGTCAAAATGACACAGAAAACGAAGATTTTGTGGGAGCTCTCCCAGATCTCAGGAAAGGACAATGCGGCAACGAAACGTTGAGTTTCCTTAAAACCCTAAATCGACATGTGGTTTTACAGGATGCGGTGGACCTCTATTTTACTAATTTAGAGACTGATGCCCTCCTATGTTACAGAACTATTGAGTTATCGCAAATATTCACGATCGCTGCGTTCCAGCAATAAAGAACTTTTGAGTATCCCGACAAGCAAACTTAAGAGCGGATGTCAGGAAAAATCAAACATATCGCGGCAAGGTCGAAAATTTGATTTCTTTCATATTTCAAAGTCAGATAGGCTAAGGTATAACCAAAAGCACTGTACACTTTTTTAGGAAAAATATCTTTTTATTTCCAAGAAAAATGCAATTAACTAAATTCAGTCGAAATGACTGTTTGAGACGCCAAATTCTGACACGAGTTTGACGGTCTCGCGTACCAAAACAAACAGTCATCTAGTCTTAAAAACGCTCAAATCGTGTTCTACGATATCTAAATATCTAGTGTTATACATTTGAGAAATATTGTATTATTCTTTACATGAAAAATAATTTTATTCAGAAGGCATACATTTCACGTTGATAAAAGTATCTCGTAAATAAAATTAATTTTCACCATGTGCTAAACCTTTGAATGGATCAAGCTTCGGTTTTTTTTAATTATCGAAAGATTATCTCTCGATTACTGTAAAGATTTCTTTGGGCAAATAATTGTGCGTGACGCTAGAGCTGTTCAAAGTCTGTTGAAAAACGTACATATTTGACCTTGAGAGGTCAACTGTCTATCTACGGGTCCAGCGCATTTATGCCTATTTCGCGCTTCTTAGCAAATTAGAGGTTCAGAAAATACACTAAAAGGCCATTTTAAAAAGTTCTAACCTTAGTTGTTGTAGAAATCAGATCCGGAGACTGTTTCTGTGTGATTCTTTTGTCGTTCTCTTAAGTTGCCACAAGCTGTCAACGGTTGATTTGGAACAACAATCTTTGTCTGACGTTCGACGTATTTCAACATCACAACAACCAATTCACAGGCTAAGTCATTTGCTAAATGTTCTTCGATTTGGAGTGCACTCTCGTTATAGTTTTGAGACCTTTAAACTGCTACAATACGACCAACGTGTCGGCGTCTCTTCCCGATCCCAAGTAGCAATTATGCTAATTACTTAGTGTGTTCTGCTTTCGCGAAGGAGGGGTTTACGTCAATCATCAGAAAATTCATATATACAAAAAGTAAAAGTTCCAGTTAGGATTTCTAATAGAAAAGGAGCCTGTTAATCGTTTAAATATATTGTTGATGAAATTCTGGTTGCTTTGAATTCCGGGTAAATTTTGATTATATGCCGTAGAGACAAAGCATGCACCCGAGGGTGGGATTGTGTCACGATTTAGAGTATTTGGGTATTTTGGGTATACCCCCTCCCCCAACCTCCCTGGCCGACGCTGCTTGATCTATTGCGGACTTTCACATTAATTTGAAACATTCAAGCTACAATTTGACATTGAATTTTCAAGAGGTATACAGTCATATGACTTTCTAAGCGCTATCCTCAAAGTTTATTATAAATAACGTCTATAAGAGGGCATACCACTAAATTTTAACGAGACCCCCAAAACAACCACTAACAGCGGCTGATGAAAGTCAGGATCCAGCTAAAGCACAGATCAAACTGATTCGAATTTGGCGTATTGGCTTTTGTAGAGGGAGGAAAATCGGAGAACCCGGAGCAAAACCCTCGGAGCAAGGGCGAGATACCAACAAACTCAACATGTGACCGGGCCTCTAACCCTGGCCACAGTATTGAGAGGAAAGTCCGCTGATTGTTGTGGATGACGAAAAATATGGGCAATAAGAAGTCATACCACCGTAAACTATCGTAATCTCTTAAAAAAAACGTAAATTGTCAGGCGGTAGAGCCTTGAAAATGAGGGAGATTTTGGGTTGAAATAGTTCTTGCGCGAGCGATGACGCAATCCGTTGTATGTCCTGGTTATTTCCAATGGTAATAAGCCAATCAGAAAACGAGAAACCGAGCAGTTGTAAAATTAACAAATTTACGATAGTTTACCGTTGTTTTTCCCTCTTATTTACCACGTTCTACGTCATCGCATGCTCAATATTGTTGACTGAGACGAGGTTGAATGAGACAAGGAGACTTGCGGGAGAAAAGTGATCGCGCGAGCGATTAGCTAAAGTCCTCTTATTTCCAATGACAATCAGCCAATCTGAAAATTAAACGAGAAATTGCGCAGTTGTTGTAACATCATCTGATCCCCCGAAATTGATGTTACATTTTCATTCTCTCCTTCCCCGCTACCCTCCTCAATGTCGCAACTAAACATCCCCCTCCATTCTCAATACACAAATACGTATCTCTGCTCATTCACGGCGGGATGCCGGTATATTATTGAACTATAAAACATCACCAAAAGAAGACTTACAATGTTCAGTTAGGTTATATAAATCTTAAACAATGAGAAACCAACCAGCCGCTGTGGTAATAGTATTGGTGGGACAGAGAACTTGACGCGTTACCAGCAAGGGGCCCCAGAAAATTTTGTGTTAGGAGCGTCAGAAAAATTGGGATATCTACAATTCATCCAGAATCAATATATTACCTGCTTCATAAATTGTGCACCCCCCTCTAACGGAAACGATTGAAAAATAGTTTTAACTATACTCCTTTTTCGAGCTCTCTACGTATTAGTTACTTGCCTTTCTCGTGAAAATTGTCAATCCACAACTAGTAGAATAAAAAGTAGTCGATGAATACATGAACATTTTTACGCGAGTCTTCAAGCCGACTTGGTTCCACATCTCCCTAACGTTTTTTAATTTTATAATTTTTTTTAGCGACCTAACCCACCATCGCGTGCCGGAGGGCGATGGTAAACGAAACATTTTATTGAGATGGCCTAACAGGCTTCTATTTCTCTGTAAATATAATCCTAACTGGAACTGATATATCTGAATGTTCTGATTATTTTCTTTTTAACTTGATTTAGCCCTGCGCAACTCAGAACACACTAAGTAATTAGCATAATTGCCATTGTCTTAATATTGTGCAACTTGGAAGAACCGCCGGCACGTTGATCGTATTGTAGCAGTTTAAAGGTCTCAAAACTATAACGAGAGTGCACTCCAAATCGAAGAACATTTAGCAAATGACTTAACCTGTGAATTGGATATTCAGTGTGATGTTGAAAGTCAGACAAAGATTACTGTTGACAACCGTCTAACCGTTGACAGCTTGTAGTAATACGGCAACTTAAGAGAACGACAAAAGAATCACACAGAAACAGTCTCCGGATCTGATTTCTACAACAACTAAGGTTAGAACTTTATAAAATGGCCTTTTAGTGTATTTTCTGAACCTCTAATTTGTTAAGAAGCGTGAAATAGGCATAAATGCGCTGGACCCGTAGATAGACAGTTGACCTCTCAAGGTCAAATATGTACGTTTTTCAACAGACTTTGAACAGCTCTAGCGTCACGCACAATTATTTGCCCAAAGAAATCTTTACAGTAATCGAGAGATAATCTTTCGATAATTAAAAAAAACCGAAGCTTGATCCATTCAAAGGTTTAGCACATGGTGAAAATTAATTTTATTTACGAGATACTTTTATCAACGTGAAATGTATGCCTTCTGAATAAAATTATTTTTCATGTAAAGAATAATACAATATTTCTCAAATGTATAACACTAGATATTTAGATATCGTAGAACACGATTTGAGCGTTTTTAAGACTAGATGACTGTTTGTTTTGATACGCGAGACCGTCAAACTCGTTTCAGAATTTGGCGTCTCAAACAGTCATTTCGACTGAATTTAGTTAATTGCATTTTTCTTGGAAATAAGAAGATATTTTTCCTAAAAAAGTGTACAGTGCTTTTGGTTATACCTTAGCCTATCTGACTTTGAAATAGGAAAGAAATCGAATTTCCGACCCTTGCCGCGAAATTTTAAATTTGTCTGGTTTTTCCTGACAGCCGCTCTTAAATCATATGGTGATAGATCATTTTCTGAAGCTGCACCGAGACTGTGGAACGACTTACCACTGGAACTTAGGAAGTCGTCATCAATTTTACTTTTTTTAAAGAACCTCAAGACATACCTATTCAAAGCGGCATATAGTCTATAGTTTGTATATATATGTGTGTATATATATATATGATTTTATCATATCAAAATATTTTTCTTAGCTTTTTTAGAATTCCTTAGAATCTTATTCCGCGTATTACGTAATTCTTATATAGTCGTAATCGTATAGCCATAATGTATTTTTTAAAACTTACTCTTGTAAAGCGCTTAGGACAATTAATGGATTCAGCGCTTTATAAATAGTTATTATTATGTTATTATGCACACAACGCATACCAGCTGAACTTGAGTGACGGAGCTAGGGTGTCATTTCATTCAATAGATGTTGGTAACACAAATGGCATCGCATGCCCTGTCGGAAAAACGGTTATGATGAAAGGTGGAGCACCATGCCTTATCACATACAACATCAACGACAAAATCCACAATGGAACCCGGGCAAGATTTGTAAAGAAAGTAGGTGCAGATGCTGTTGTCGAGGTGGATGGCGCACCTATCAAAATAATCCCTGTGACGTGGTCAAATTGTAGACCACCAAGGAAACATTGTTGGCACAAGGTGCCAAATACCACTTAAAAGGTTCAGGGTCAGCAACTAGGTTCTGCAAAAGTGCATTGTTCGTACGAGTTTGTGAGAGGACTCCTTTACACTGCTCTCTCTAGAGAGAAACGCCAATGTGACGTTGAGGTTGTTGGTTTTGATCCTAAACATGTAAGAGACAGAGGCAATGAAGTAAATAGAGTTGATAATCTACCACAGGAACATTTTCAGTGCAATTTACAGTGCTGCAAAGATATCATTAATACAAATGAAGATGATGATATGAATGAAAACAGTATGCTTAATGAACTGGATCTTCTAGACCAACTTCCCGATGAGGAGTTGATTACAGCTATTAGTGGCATGTATGAAGAGCCTGAAAAGGAGTCAGAAGAAGAATTCAGTCTAGAAGAAATGTTGGAGAGCATGGAGAAATTTGAAACCGAGCTATCCAACCCTCCTCCTGATTTTAATTACAAAGAGTTCTTATACTCTTTCAAGGAATTGTCTCGTCTGGCTCAAAACCCTTTCCCACAGCAGAAAACCTTCTAATCGAGGAGATATCCTTCCAATCCAGATAGGATGAGTCAATTCAAGCTATTCATTACAATATTGTAGTTAAAACTGTCAAATCAAAGCACACATGTCAGTGAAACATGAATTGAGAAAGCTCAGTTAACAAAGATAACTGAGACTGTTTAGCAGTATACTTCAACCCCTGAATTTCAGAGCATGCTAAAGGCAGTGTGTATGGTGAAATATACAGCATATCTCACTGAAGCAATGGTCAGTTTTGGTGCAAACTTGTGTTATGGTACTTTTCAAAACATTTTGCATGTTTTAGCATGCATGGTCAAAGCTCGTGATACTGAGTGTGGCAGGCATTGATTGAACGATTCTGGCTCCCCCTGGCAACAAGCGTGTTGATTTTGAGAAGAATAACACTAAAATACAATTATGTGGTTGACTAAATATTCACAGCATATTTATGGTTTTAATTATCCCACACGAAATAAGCTGGTTTGAGAAATGAAGAAAATAACTTTCTTGAGCTATAAAATAGGTAGGGCACAGGGTTAAAAGACATCATGCCATAACCCTGTGTGCCAAGGGACTGAGTGCAATGTTCCCTTGTCAGCGTGCATGCCCTTCTAGTTTTCCCTTTTGCATGCCAATCAGAGAAAATTAAAAAAGTTTACATGGAAATGAGGGGAATTAGAGATTAAATGTCCCAGAACAAAAACAAAGAAAACCGAGGTGATCATGTTATTATATAATTATAGCTCTATGTGCATCCTTAAAACCCAGGCGAATATTCTACCTATTGCTATTATATTTATCAGTTATATTTACAGTATGTAAGTAAATATATATTACTTGACATTACCTTTTGGATTAAATGACAAAAGGTTGTACAATATCTCAGTGTCACATGGTCACTTTATTTTTGAGCCATTTTGCTGAAGCATGCAGACACGAATTATTTATATGGCTATTGCTAAACTCGTTAATATTTCATGAGATATTTATCCAACGGAGGGAGTGGATTTGCAGGGTTACATGCATGGGTCTTGATACCCGGTGAAACCCTAGTGTTCAAAGCTTCGTCAGGTGGATGCATCTTGACATTCAATGAAACACCAGTTCCAAATGCACTAAGTGTTTAATGCAATTTCCAAACATAGGACTAAATATTCCTATTCATGAACCAATAACTACTAACTTATATACTAATAAACTACAAGTAAAGAGTGAAAAAGTAAAGAAGGACATAGAAAGAAATAGTGTGCCACTGGTTTTCGAAACTCGACCCTTCCGACTGCTTGTACTAACTCTTAACTAATACACTACTGAGTATGTTAGTTGAAATCACTAACAGCAAAAACGAATAAGCCACCTACACTCTATGGAATAATTATATACAACAGTCAAATGGTAAACAATATTTGCTAATGATGTTTGAAACGAAGCATACATAAATGTTCGGTTTAGACATTTGCATGAGAAGACATTTCAAACTAATTATTGTTCGTTTTTCAACAGGGGATTCCATATACAACCTAGAGGCTCGAGGGTATGCCTCTCGGATTTCACGTTTTCTTGATATTTGGAATCCCTGATAAAAGACTCCAATTAATTCGAGTCTGAAATGGTTCATCAAACATCAAGTAGTTGCACAGTCACGTTTTCAGTTATATTGGCAATCCAACCTATTTTGGCTGAGAAAATCAAAGCAAACATTTATGCAAATCAGGACGAATCTGTGTAAGATTTGCAGATCACTTAATTTACCCAGTGCCGGATTTCCTTGTTTCTCTCCATCATGAATTATCAATGAGTTTGATAGCTACAGTTACAGTAGTAACATGTAAGTATGTTTTTTCATTTAAAACAAATCCATTTTATTTTACATGATTTTTACAATCAAAGAGATTGAACCATTCTAGCTTAAATTATTTACAATACTAAATTATTGCATTTTTTCCCAACAAATTCTGTATTAATACCTGAGAGTAATCTCATATCATTGCAGGTTCGTCCCAATGAAACACCACCAACAAGTTTCTTTTTTCCATTCTCTGTCACAAACTGTAAGTCTTCCTACAATATTGATAAGTACACGTATATAATATTAAATGCAGTTTAATACTGTACGTTATATTATAAAGCAGTTATTTAGACTGATGCATATTAAGTACATGATTGTGTTCATTGCATGGCAATTATAATTATGACATGTAAAATCAACATAACGATTTACATGTACAATGTAACATAACATAATACAATTAACATATGCAATTCCAACACTCACACAAACTTCAAGCACTCGAGTCCTTTATATAAATATGGCTTATTAAGATGTTATATATATGCAGTCATAGAATTGAGGTGTCATTATATATCGTATATAAATGTAATCACACATATGTACACTTTCTTAGGAATCATATAGGTTATTGTCTGGTTCCCAGAATATTGCCATCACCACACCCCTTGATTTTCCCTTCCATGGATATTTTCTGGAACTACATTTCTGAAAATACATGCAATCTGGACAGATAATCAATAAACACATTCAATTTAAATACAAGAAGAAAAAGTACCTGAATTGTCATTTCATCAAAAATTAATCCACCCCACATATCTTCTGGTTTCAGCTTAACGCGTTTTGCCTCATCTTGGTACCACAGCATCATTTCAGCATTCCATCCTGAAGTCTTTGCCATACTGTTCTTGTAGTACCTGTTCGATCATGCAAAGCTTGTTTCAGTTAGAATATTATTATTATCGGGGATGTAATTGAGTTGTATTTTAATTCGTATTTAGAATGGTTGGAAAGGCAATGGGCCTTTTGCAGGTCTGGAATGCAAATATTACATTGAATTAACTCCAGAAACGTGACTTCATATATGTGTAAAACCTAATTGAAAAATGAGAAATTTTCAGACTTATATCAAAACAGCATGACATGCACTTTCTGCAGTTCTCAAGCATCAGAAATGTACATGTGTAGAATGTGGCATTCTGTTGTCAACAAGGATACAATTCTATTGCCTACAACAATGCATTTTATTATGTATGTTTACTTTATAATATGTCTCTGCATGTACAATGACACATCAATTGTACAATGCAGAACACATTACTTTTTTCATCATGACGGTCATTTGAAAATAACAGTATTTTCCCCCTAGATTCATCCCACACACACCTTACAACATTCATATGTTCATTTTTACGGAGGGAAGAAGTTAAAAATGGAGAAAATACACTTGAAGAAGGAGTGAGAATCAACTCTGACCACAATAGTGAGGCCACAATAGTGAGGCAAGTGGACGTTTTGCAGCTCCTCAGTCATTATAATTGTTGTTGTACATGTAGTTGTGGTAAAATATTTCTAATTTACCAGACTAATATAAAGTTCTTGCTGGACAATATATATGTGTTGATTCACCTTAATTTTATCAGAATTAATATGCTTGTGGTGATGATGAATATATTGGGGTTACCACCTACAGGTATACCTAAGTCCCACAACCCAGAAAATATAAATACTATAACAAGTACTGTAACAGAGATAGTGCTAATTGTTACATTTGGCTTAATTATTATAGTTGCACAATAACACATATTGTAGACTCATCTGATAATATCGCATGGTACTTAATACTACCAAGCAAGCGATTGTTCAGGTATTCCTTTAACTTATCGAAGGCATGAGGTGAAGTGGAGTATATGTCAAGGCAAAGCCGTATGATCCTAATCAAAATAGAAATGATGCATTAGGGAGTATTCACTTCTATGTCCAGAGGTTTAAGAACCACTTATCTCCCCTCCCCATTATTCACCAACAGTACAAAATTCGATACAATTTGATCACCCCTTATATGACAACAAAAGAGAAAAATATGCAGTATTAACTACATGAATTTTTAATAATATGACGGCCTGCAATCACCTGGGGTGCCAACGATGGCCAAAAGAGGAAGGTGTATTCAGTGCAAACATTCGCTGATTCAAAAGAAGTATAATTACCTCTGTTAATTTGGAAGAATCAACCAATACATAATATTTAAAAAAATCATTAATAATTCATGAAGAAAAACAAAAGAAATGAATGTTTAATGAGTAGTTTTAAATCTGATATAGATACGGTCCATAAACCTGGTGAACCTGGTCCATACATGAATGTTTTTGATGTTTTATCATAATTATCTAAAACACTCGGGCTACACCCTGGTGTTTGTAAATCTGATAAAACACTTCTGCTCATTTATTAAAGAGTATGTAACAATCTTTATTAATTTCTACATTTATTTCACTTATTATCAAGTGATAATAGAGACAGAAATCAATGCAAATATTAGATTTAAGAGGATTCAACAAATAAAATAATATCATCGATTTCGATCTTCTTGTACGTACCACACTTTTGCCTTAAGATCGTAAGTCTGGCTATAGGCAGCTCTTTTTTTTGGAATATTCATTTTGAAACTTTTCAAAACAAAGTTGAACCGGAAGTATAACTGCATCCCATGAGCACTAGGGTCTGTCTATTTGTTCGTGGACTCATTTTTCTTCCCTGTAGGGTAGGTAAAGTGTTTGGTCTCGTGCCCAGGACTCGCCGTAACCACGCTGGTCGAACCTTAACTCGAGTCACATCCGCGAAGCCGTTCTGTACTTGAAAACTTCGTCCAAAACAATCGCTTCTTCTGATATTCGACTCAAAATTTACGCTACGAAGTTAGTTTGGTCATTGGTTTATCTTTGTGTGGTGTTGAAATTGTGTTTGACTTTTATTTAGTTTCCGATATTGACGATTTCGTCTTCTGTTTTGTAACCAGACTGGCTTGAAGTTTCCGACCTTGTTCTCCCTTACAGTTTGAATTTAAATTGAGCAGTCTTAAAAGTTAGAAAATCACAAAAAGTAGGTAAAACACGTTTTATTATTGTTTTCACTTCATTATTGTGGTTCGCCTATGGTTGAACTGTGGTTAGGTTATTGGCTCACTGTCACGAAATATACATGCGTCAAATGTTCCTATTTAATTAGATGCAAAACTGATGTAGTGAGAGAAGATATTTATTGAAAGGATAAACTCATCTGACTCGAGAAATAAGCGCATAAACTGGACTAAAATCCATTTTTAAAATCCATTTATAAACACTATAATCTGGCTCTTGGTAAACTTGTTTGTTAGATTGATTCTAGCGCGAAATATTATAATTTTCGCCGAATGTTTTTGTACCAGGTTCGTGTCGAATTCTTCACTGGATTTCTCAGTTTTGTGAATTTGACTAATAATTATTTCTGCATCTAGAGGACAAGTTCGAAATGTACTAACTCATTTCAGGATAATTTTATGAACTGAGAACAATACAACGGCTGTTTAGTCGCTCGATCGCTCAAAGTTGTGTGGCACAAGCCGTACCTCGGATCAGTATGGCCAAAGGGCTATTAATAAAAGGCAATTCTGTACTTGTCGTTATCATGTCGGCCTATTTAATGATATGCATAACTCACGAAAAATTGTAATGAGTTTCAACAACGACAGTTAAAATATACTACACAATGCTCTCTCTCGAAGGCATTGAATTAGACAAGCATCTAGGTATAACTATCGAATACCCCGCATCTTTTCCCTTCTTGGTGTAGCCAGTGGCTACGGCTACGCGTCAGAAATAAGAAATGGGTTACCTGTGCCTAAGTCACATTGTATAAAACAAAGTCTTAAGAACGAAGCACTGCTCATGGAAGTGGCTACGCGTCAGAAATAAGAAATGGGTTGCCTGTGTCTTAGTCGCATTGTATAAATCAAAGTCTTAAGAACGAAGCACTGCTCATGGAAGTGGCTACGCGTGGCTACGCGTCAGAAATAAGAAATGGGTTGCCTGTGCCTAAGTCACATTGTATAAATCAAAGTCTTAAGAACGAAGCACTGCTCATGGAAGTGGCTACGCGTCAGAATTAACTTACTACGTTCACTAACTATCGTAACTCCACACTTTATTTACTGATAAATATTCACTACACTATTTTTTTCAAACAATAGATAAAGCTTCTGTAATTTTAAATGGCACTTCATCAGAGTAGCAGCTATCACCTCGACAAAATATATTATATAGGTTTTACAGTGAGTAACCTCTTTTCATGTCCTTCAAAAACACCCAGAACAAGTCTTCTCCTCTGTTCATGTATCTCCATAAAAACTCAGCAAGATAAGAGTCATAGTGTGCTTTTCTTCTTCCATGGGTCGGCAAACTAGCCTTCATTTGTCGCCAATGTCCCTCAATTTTGTTCGTATGGAACCCTAATTCGTTTACAAATTCCTTGGAGTGATTTACAGTCGTGTGTTCGTAGCCGTGTTTTTGTAAGTTTATATAACCTTTCCAACAATCAGACACTATAAGAGTACCAGGCTTTATCCATTTCTTTATCAATGCTAACAATGTCTCCTCGGTTCTGTTTTCTACTGCAACGATGAAGCATTTTCTCGAATCTTCTTCGATTCCACCAAACACCCACTGCCCCTCTACCATATGTCCTCTATGGTACTTTCTCTTGCCAATTTTGCTTTCGTCGATTTGAACTGTCTTCCCTGGTCCACCAAGCACTTCGCTTCTCTCTGCCAGCGTAACTTCACATATCTCACGACAAAACATGTCCCAGTCAACTGCAGTGTTGGCACCAAGACCTAGTTGTTCTTTGATTTGATTTTGTTTCAAGCCTCTTGTCCACCAGTACGTAAACTTTATCGCCTCTTCAATGGTAAGATTTGCCTTTGCAAACCAACTTCGTTCTCGGATACTCTTCTCTACTCGGTGCCGCTTTCCATTCACAGTACTCCTGCATTCCCAACGAAATCCATCGCTTCTATCATCACAGGCCGTCCATTTCATCTCTTCTCCACAATGACTGCATAATTGACTAGAGCAAATTAATCCTTCTTCCTTTAACCAACTCAAGGTCAATTCCTTGTCCCGGCAAAGGTACTTATCTCGCAGCTCGTCATATGTCAATATTTTGCATTTCTCTTTTCTCAAGTAACTTCCTTTTGCTTCTCCACATTGTGTGCTAACATTCTTTAATGAAGAATTCCAATTTTTCGCTTCCGCACTACAGTATACATGTTCAACAATTTACGGTTTTCACTCGCTCTACGGATGATCAACTTTATATAAAACGCAAACGCCGACCTTTTGTTTTTCATCTTTTGTTCCCTTCTACCGCCCACGCCTCTCACTCTCTCTACTTATGACCAACTTTTAACATTCAAAAAACCGACCTTATCCTTTTGACCAAACTGTTTTTCAATAAATAATAATCAACATTTATACCGCCAAACGCCGGTCATTTTTTTTTGTTCATTCTTAATTACTATAATCTACGACGGGAAATTAACATTAACATTATTTTATTTCTCTACAAAGTGAAACATCTTATGAAAGTTTTAACAACTTCTAACTGTTCCATCAAGAAAAAAGTTATCATTAACATTATTTTATTAATTTCTCTACAAAGTGAAACATCTTATGAAAGTTTTAACAACTTCTAACTGTTCCATCAATAAAAAAGTATCGTTTGTGTATTAAATCGAAGTAAAACCATCTTCTTTCGTGCTTCTTCCAGTTTGTCAAGTCCATTGTAGTTGTCGGAAACGCTTATCAAGTCTGTATTTCTCAACCTCAAGTTTAACTGACGTCAAGATCCATTTACTTATTAACATGGTAAAATAATTGTATTGTGCGTAACTGGCTTTAAAATCCAAATCCAAATCAAAAGAATTAGGCCGCTCATTGTTTTCTATTGTCACACTTCACATCTTTTCAACCCCAATGATTATTATCCAATTAACTTAACAAGTTACATTGGTTCAAGTGTCTTACCCATGGACAAACAATCCATTTTCCAAGCTCCCACACACACAATTCATTAATTTAAAAAAATTCAGATGATATTGTCTCCCCAAGCATCAAATGCTCTCTTTATGAGCAGCCTACACCTTTATGACGCATTCACCTGTTCAATCAAAATAGCCCTCTTTATTTCAAAAGCGGCGTAGCATAAAGATATCAAAATAATAAGATTTATAATAAGATTTATTTTCTTTGTTCTCCATTCTCACACTTCACATCTTGTCAAACGAATAATTATCCAATTAACTAATACCGCACAACCTTGGTTTCCACGACAACAACAGAAATACTAAATGCCATCACAACTGATTCATTCATTCCTTCTTCGACAGCCATCAATATAGTTTTCATTAATATCAGCATCAATATGTCTAATTCTAAGTTGTCCAAGATATCAAGACAACATGAAAGAACATGGAGCCTACTCCATAAACGCCTCATTGCCATGAATTTTGAATTTAAAGATCTTTTCGAAGATAACGTATGGATTTTTTTACAGAAAAAATCCGCTTCCTTAAGCACGAGTGTTGGCTACCTAGTTCCTTGCATCCTCACCACTACAGCATTCATCACAAGTACAGAAAGTTTGATATCGCACAAGCAACACGACATTCCATTCAATCTATACTTCATACTTGTTGGACCACCCTGAACTGGAAAGTCACAAGCATTGAAAGAAGGCGCAAACCTTCCCATGTCTACACTTATTGACAGTGAAGATATACCAAACTTCCTACTGGATAAATGTACCTCTTCAGGCCTGGCAAAAACCATTGCAGACAATGGCAAGGGGTTCGTCGTGTCACCGGAACTGTTTGATTTACTCAACAAATTGCTTAAATCAGATGATGAAAACGCTACTGGAGACGCACAACTCCTCTGTGAGTTGTTTTCTGGGGAGCGCGTTTCGTACCGATACGCTTCAGAAAAAATAAGAGAAATCGGTACCAATGTGCCCTTTTCTATCCTTGGAGCGACGCAAGTTCCCTTTGCTGCTCGTCTCATTGCAAGGATGGACCAAGGTCATGGTCTTTTAGACTGCTTCTTGTTTATCTTTCCTTCATGCCTAAGACCCACAATTGAAGAAACAGAAGAAGCCCTTACATGGCTTGAAGCACAGCCACTCAAGTCTTTGACAGACATATTTATTGAAATGTACCAACACCACGGCGAGCGAAAAGTGAACTATAAATTCACTGAGGACGCTATGACTCTAATAAACAACTTGCAGAGACAAGAAATTCAGGAAATCAACGATGCCATTCAGGACGGCAACCCACCGCCTAAATGTAAGAAGATGGATATCATCAAAAGATTAGCTGCAGCTATTCACATTTTTAACCACATAGCTGGTAAACTCCTCGAAGGCGTTCAACCTGGTCCCCCAGCCATGAGAATAACCGAAAGATCAGTTCAAGGTGCTGAAAAACTATTTCTAGTTGCAGACTCACAAAAACAAGTAGCCACAGAGGTAATTAATGCATATTATGAATTATGATTTTTAAAGTTTATTTATACATTTTAGTTTCGTAGCTATCTGCTGTTCACTTTAGATCCAGTTACTTCCACCCGCATTGAATATATGTTCTACTTCAAATATTGGCTAATCATAAAGATCTTTCATTAATTCACATACAACATCCGGAAAACTCTCACGTGTATTTACTTGTTATTTTAATAAAGTTTCATTTACAAAATGAGATTTTTCAGTAGCGTCACGAATTAACGAAGCATGAATAGTTACTTCGAAACCGTTACTTCTACCCGAACTTCAACTCGTTAATAGTTCAATGCCTAAAATTAAGAATTATCCATTCAAGAAAAACATAAATCAACAACAGGTTTTTTTCAAGAAAAAAAAAATGAATGCTATTGGACAAATAAAACACTTTTGAAAATGTGTAAATATCATCGTACAAATCAAATGAATTATGAGTCCAATTCTCGCTGCAACAACTGTTGGAACACTATTATACATATTCTTTCTATGGCGTCTGTAAACACGCAGGATGTTGGGAAAACAAAACAAAAAGGTTTAAATTCATGAAGCATAGGCTATCATATCGTAGTTATTTTATGACTCAATCAAATATATATTTAATCAACATATATTTAATCTATAATTCATTTTTTTCTTTCTAATTTGTTACTTACACAGTTTATAAATGGCCTTCTCACTACCTCAATTGATAAAGAGACACGGCAGCCGACTTTGGAAGACATAAAAATAGCTTTAGTGAATTTCCCTGGCCCTATCGTCACCTACCGAGGCTTTAAACAAAGTGCCTCCAGGTCTGTCCGCAGCGCGTCCCAGCAAGAGTTTCAAACAGCCAGCTCGCACTTGGCTGCTTACGGAAAGGTTCTGCATCTCCGTGTAGGCAAGGCAGTCAAAGCAAACTGCCGTCTTCCTCAAGACCAAGCCCCAGAATATCGACTGGGAAGCATCCATTCAAATTTGCAAAAGGGAAGACTTCGAGGCAAAATACCATCTACCAGTCCATTCATCAGTAAGCAATGGCGTCAAAACAGCTTTGGTCAACGCGGGACATGTCACTGACGACTTCTTCAACAATGTCTAAGATAGCGCCAGTAATACATATTTCCACTTCATAAAAGGTTTTTTTATTTTTCAATAACATTTCAATTTCTTAATATTATAAATTGTAGTTTACATTTCAAATTGCAGAATTACAAAATAAATTGTGCTGTTAATAATTGTTATCTCTGAAAATCAATCATTTCTTTAAAACTGCTTAGATGCCTACAATACTGCTGTCTACCTTTCCACGCGTAGCCACTACCATGAATACTGCTTCGTTCTAAAACTTTGATTCATATAAAGCGACTAACACACAGGCAACCCACTTCTTATTTTTGACGCGTAGCCACTCGTAGCCGCGTAGCCACTACCATAAGTATTGCTTCGTTCTTTAAAACTTTGATTTATACGATGCGACTTAGACACAGGCAACCCACTTCTTATTTTTGACGTGTAGCCTGTATTTCCTCACACCAAGGATGCCGTTTTTTGCGGGGTATTCTGTAGTTACTCCAGCATCTATGTATTGTTGTCACTGCTGCAATGGAGATTCAGGCTGAAGTCTAACAAATTCTGGCGAGTTTCAATTCAGTGACCGGATATAGAATTTTTCGTGTTGTGCCGTAAACTACATTCTTGCTGTGCGAGTTGACGTGCTTTCTCGATGAGAATCTACAACAACCATTTATTTAATACCACACAAATTACAGGAATTTAATGATAAATAGACATTAAAACAATAATTGGGTAGAAGCTACCTAGAATAACCATAAAGCTAATCTAGCTGGGTAGCTACAACTATTTGGTTAGTGAATGGATAATAGTGTCACAACAGACGGAAACACATAATTACTAAGGCAAGACAAAAACATAGAGAAAGCAAAAAAGCTACCATATTTACTTATCTATTCTCTTTCGAGGGGCACAAAATTACTTGTATTAAAGGGAGCTAATGTAAGCGGGAACGAACAACCGAGGCGAACTTCACTGGCTGGAAATCTGGTACTGTAATTTGTAAACTAGCATATCCAGGGCGGTGTTTGAAAGTCGTTTCAGGCTTCAGAAATGTTCCAGACAAGGTATATACTCTTGTGGGGCTTCCTGACATTTCTACAATGTTCTTCGGGCTGTCTAAAACCTTTCTCCGGTCACATTTGTTTCCTTCATCCACCTTGGCCAGTTGGCAGTTGGGTCGCTGTTGAAGTTCGAAGGTTGCAATTGTTGATTTGTATGGCTTGAACAGGCAATGACACTGTGAACCTGGGCCCGGTTCCTGAAAGCCCGATTAGCGCTAATCCAGGGTTAATTACCATGACAACTAATATGTTTTGTTGCGAGTTAATCCAGGATTAGCGCTAATCGGGCTTTCAGGAACTGGGCCCTGACCTATAATTAGTTGCTTGATTAATATATATATTTAGGCAAGCCTAAATTATCTGAACTGAAATAACGATAAATTATATAAAGGAAACGAAGATAAAAACAGAAAAAAATACCTGGTAGAATAAAGGGAAATCAGCACAAAAGGTTCAGGAGAAGAAAAGAAGATAACGGAAAAATGAAATTGTTTTTGAAACTTTGAGCTCGCGCGCTTATTGTTCGAAATGACGTGCTAAGATTGCGTCAACAGTGCGCGCAAACTAAAATTGAAAACTTTTCACTCACATCACAGATGACTGTCTGCATTTTCTCATTTTTCTAAGGCTTTCAATATAAAATATTAGCCAGAAATACAGGGAGGTCAAAGCTAGCGCCAAAATCCCTAGAAAAACTTTGGTTTTCGCGCGTGTACAGGTACAGATACCTCTTGGGTTTTTTGTAATTGGCCAAGTTTCTTTACAAACTGAACAGTGTTGATGATAACGTTGTTGCTCTTTAAAATGCAAAGCTGTCGATTCATCTATGCACTACTGTTGTTGATGTAAATGTTGATCACGCTTTTCCCATTCCTTGCTCGTACAGAGCATTTATCCTATTTGTATTTACATCTACATTTCTATCATTATTATTATTTTGTAACAATGTAAATTAAGATGTTGAAAAATTTCCCCATCTTCAGCATTTACATTATTTGTATTTTGTTGGGTTTCTATTTCAGTGATTACTGAACTAGACTCAGTTTAATAATTTGTTGTTTGTGATTCATTTTGTTGGTAGTTGTGTGATACCGTAAAAAAATGTTTGCCTATTTTCTTCAGTTTCAGTTACCATCATAATTGGACTCGAAGTTTTGAGTCTAGTAGTGGAAACCAGGCGTTAACTATAACTCGAATCAAAATGGCGAAAATGCTGACGTTCGGCGACAGTCTTCGTTACATTCTGCGGAATTATTTATCGAGTTCCTATATCTTTCGCTGAATTATTTAATCTTTGCGAAGAACCCAAGTTTGTGTTTTTATCTCCTGATGAGCCTGCAGCGGGACATATGACAGCGGTAGTTTCCAGGGGGAACACTGATGACTTCTGATCTGGTTTGTCTGAAGTGGTTTTTAATTGACAGGTATGGAACTACGAATCCGGTATATTTGCGCGATGGCACGTGACTGGGACACATGGTCTACGTGTCGCTGAGCCAGTTTGGGCTTCGAAATTCTCCCTTCATTAACCATTGTCACGCCTAGCCGCAGAATTGTAAGTTGAGATGTTCATTTACCTCCAGAGTTTTGTTTGGGCACAATTTATTTTAGCCTCCTCCGCAGGTATCTCTAAATTTTGAATAAATTAGATTATGGGCTCCCTGTGGCAGGTGAAGAAAAGAGAGGGAGATTACAGGTAACCCAATTCACGATTTTTTAAATCTGATTTCTTCGAAAATTAGAGATGACTGCGGAGGAGGCTAAGCTCATTATATATGGTAATTAATCTCAACTTATTGACATAGTTGACAGCTTGTCATCTATTTTGATGTTTGAGGTAATTAAATCCTGGTTTGTGGTGTCCGAACTGTCAACACTCAAGGCTTCTATTTTAGCCATAGAAAAAAATCTTAAAAGTGCCTATGGTTTTTATTTTAGATATCAATTCTACATCAAGTGAATAGTAGATGGTACAATATATACTGGTTTGAATGCTGTGTCAATTTCCTAAATGCTAATTACATGACATCAAGGGAGGCATCAATTATTATACAAAACATTTTGTTACAACTAAACAATTTGTTTCAAATTATTAGTGTTATTCCCATGCTAGGAATAAAATGAAGTTAGAAATTTGGTTTCCTATATCAGCAGAAACGCCCATTCACAACGACTTCATGCAATTAGCATTTTGGATATTCAGCAGCACAGCATTCAAAGCAAGAAACATTTTACCATTCTACTGTTCACTTGATTTAGAATTGATATCTAAAAAACAAAAATGAGGTTCATGGGCACTTTAACCATAGTCTGGCTGGTTTACCATAGTTAATCTAGGCAGCGTTCACTCCATCTAATGTACCGATCAATTCGAAACATCAACATCGCCCCCACGGGCAACCCCGGGCATTTGAATTTTTGGAGTTTGGATTGTTCAAATTCCCGTCCCCATCGTCGTATTAGGCGATCAAATGCCCCTACCCCCGGGACTTCAAATACAGCTTTTAGAGTCCCTTTGTTTTTAAGCCAGTCGCTTACAAAATCAGAATTTTGTCCTTTTTGAAGTCGTCTGAAGTGACCTACGGAGCCCTGTAAGGGCCATCCACAAACACTAATGTTATGAAAGAATATCGCGCGATACTGCTTTACTATCGCGCGATAAAGTGTTACTATCGATTTATCGCGCGATACTGTTTTATTATCACGCGATAGTGTTTAATATCGCGCGATAATATGTTATTTTAAAATACTACATTACTTAGCATGGTGGCGAACACGCTACGTGATCATGATAATGCTTTTCTCCTTTATATGTTTATTTTACTTCCGACAACGAATTTGGCTTTACCCGAACACTTACCGGCGATTCAAAATGATATGAAAATAACAGGGATGCATTAGTCGAGAAATACTAGCCATCGAAATGCCATATGAAGTTAGGCCCTAGTGCAAAATAATGTCCGCGCTTTAATCTGTCTCGCTACCGTCTTTCAACTCCTTCATCAAAGCGTATCTAACAGTTTCCTTGCTAATTTAATACCAGCGAATGTTTGTTCCTTAACAAGTGGTGCATTGTGCACTTCCCTGGAGTTCCATTTCTATGGCGTCAATTATTTCATCTGGACTACTGTAGTCCTTTCTCGTTCGTAAATTATTGCTTCTCAGAACAAGTTTAAGCTGGCGAAGACTCATCTTGATGGCGTTATAAATTAAAAAAACAGCGAGGATTTACATATATTTCAAGCCTAGATTAAAGCACTTAGTCGACTAATGCTTCCCTGTTATTTTCAATAGCATTTTGAATCGCCGGTAAGTATTCAGGTAAAGCCAAATTCGTTGTCGGACGTAAGTGAAACATATAAAGGAGAAGAGCATTACCACGTAGCGTGTTCGCCGCCATGGTGTCTTGCTAAGTAATGTACGTATTTTAAAATAACACATTATCGCACGATATTAAAACACTATCGAGCGATATTAAAACTAAAACACTATCGCGCGATAATAAAACAGTATCGTGCGATAGTAAAATGGTATCGTGCGATAGTAACAGTTTATCGTGCCGTGCGATAAAACGGTAACGCGCGATAATAAAGCAGTATCACGCGATAGTCTTTCATAAAATGTGTTTGTTGATGGCCCTTACAGGGCTCCGTAGTGACCTCCCCGCTCCAATTCCGCTATGATTTCGATCGAGGAAACCACACAGCACATAACATGAAAAGCGAGATAACTTGTTCAAATCCCTCCCTCCCTACCCCCCCCCCCCCCCCCCCCCCCCCTCCCCCCACCCCTCCCTTCCGGTGTGAAATTCCCCACCCCAAGGATAGCTACCGATGTCAAATTCCCTACTCCCCGGGAAAATGAGTCAAATTGCCCGGGGGGGGGGATGTTGATGTTTCGAATTGATCGGTACATTTTCTCACCAATTGTGGATTTTACACTGACCTAAAAAGACAATTGACTAAAGATCTGAGAGAACATAACCTCCAATTTCAACACCTAACTGCTGACAAACAATTTAGGCTACTTATAAATCCACCAAGAAAATTAATGAAAACTATTTCGAAATATATTTATGATTGCTTCCAAAAGAGAAAAAAGGCACTTCCTTAGATAGCTAGCTTTCCGTTTTTTATCCAGTCTATTATTATTATTGGACTCCCACTTATGTAAAAGTATTTTTACAAAGTGCCAATAAACAACCGCTGTCTGTCTGTCTGTCTGTCTGTACATAAGTTAAGTATCTATTAGCAGCAGATTAATTTCTTTTCCTATATTTTGTTAGTTTCAGTATTCTTCTCTGTAAATGTATGAGTATAAGTAAAAGCTTGATGATGATGTTAACGTCCCAGTGTACCCTCAGCCATTTTCATGTAATAAAAATGCTTTTTTGATCTCGCGTTTTTCACAGATGCCACCCCTCCCACCAAACATAGACGTTTTAGTTTTTACCTAACATCAGGTAAAAACATTTTCTTAGACTGTGAAACAATGATTTGTTACGCATTATAGAGGTTGACCAATGAGAAAGGAGCATTCCCACGGTCATTAGTATGCAAATAGGCAATAGCCAAGCTATATTTTCGTGCGCATCTAGAATGAAATCCTTGTTTGAGGTTCATTGACACCGGACTTCAATATACAAATGTAGCGTATGTAAGCATATGGCCTAGAAAATCTCGTGAAAAATAGTTTCATTTCATGATCCAAAGCATAGTAAAACATTTTTTAATACAGTAACTTTTTTATAAGAATATACCGGGTACTCTTGAATGTTATTTTCCTTTCACATTCTCTTCTTCAGTTCAAATAACGTTGTGCTGAATTTTGCTACACTACCTACACTGATGAATGAATTGCACTACTTGCACTACGATGTACAATTTTAACACCAGCCCAAGTTTAGCCTGCCCAACAGGCTCTTGTTTAATTATGCATTGGACATTTATTCAATAGACCAGTTCGTGGTAAATTCCAACATTTTGAAAGGGGTGCAAACATGGCGCGAAATACAGTGTTTGTATGGGAATCGATGGGAATCCGATGCCAAATAAAATCCGTAAAATCGAATTTATGAAATATTCTTGAGATACAAACTTAAGATACCTGGTAAAAGATTAACATATCGAAATTTGAGGGATGTAGCTGTGCTGGGGAAGCGTGCAATCGTGTTTTCAGTTTTCCATACATTGTCTGTAAATTTTCACGTGGAATTTGACTCGTTTTTTGTCTGTCAACCTTATGACGTCACAGTCCATCTAATTTGCATATTCCTAAAACCGTAATATCTCTGGAACGAGATGACAGAAAACGTCATTCTTCCTCATTTCGAAAGGACTTTCAAATGAGAAAAACCAGGAGCCCATCTGTCATATATTCGTGATGCAGCGTTTTCCCAGACCAGGTTATTTTTAGATTTCATTTATTATTTCGCTTTCATTGCGGCGTGTTGTTAACAAAAGATGCCTCGTTAGTTTCTCTTGTTTGGTCAACCAACATGTCTGCAACAAATTAATAATTAAAATTAAAATTAAAATTACGCAAACGCTTGTCATTGGCTAGCGGAAACCGAACTCGCGGGAGACGCATTCTAAAAATAACCCGGTCTGTAAAACGCTGCATCATAAACGTAGCATGGGAGAGAACGCTACGGGTAAAAGGCTCCTGCCAAAATTTATTTTCATTATGCACTTTAATCACACAGAGAAATATTCATTTACATTTAATGATATACTGTGAGAGTTTCTTTCCTCCCTTTCCTGTTTGCCCCATAAAACAACTACTTTGTTCAGTACTTCTAACGAATACTAAAGAATCATCTTCCTTGAGAAAATTATGCAGTTCTTTCAGTTCGTTCAGTGTCATCGTCCAAGTAGGTCTTGTTCTGGCTGTGCTACACCTGTTCCATGTCATTGTATTTCTAACTCTTAATGTGTTTGCTTTCTCGCTCTTTTATCTAGTCAGCCTTCCTATCTGCACCATGGATAATATATATCACCTGCTTAGAATACACACAACTTAAAAAAAAATATATAACAAATAAATAAATACATAATTGAATAACAAACAAGTAAATGAGTAAATAACTAAGCTTGTGTAGTAAACACAGATGGAACGGTCAAGGAAGTCTCTGTAGAAATCTCTTCGGTAACAAGGTAATTTTCGGCAGTGATCCAGAAGAAAACGTCCTCGTCTGACAGCATATATAACGACACCAGTATTTTACGAGCCTTTCGTAGCGTCAGTCCCTTGATCAGGACTAAATTCCTCTCGCCCACCTCACAGATACCTCTTCGTCTATTCAACGAGTCGCGATGGCAGTATGCCGCGTTGATGTTGTCGGATTCCATCTTTTTCTGTCTGCATTTTCCCGCCGTGAAGCTGCAAAAAGATTGGAAAAATCTTGATAGTGCTGTCGGATTTGCTTTTACTGGTCCCTCTTTACTGTTCTCCTCCTTCGTGCAAGCAATCAGCGTGTATTTGGACTTGCTATCCCGTGGCAAAAGCTTGGACAGGATATTTCCGACCTTATATTTTAGCGAAGAGTTTCCATGATCAGTAACTAAACGTTCTTCTAGTTCGCTTTCGTCTTCATCTAAGTTACCACTGTGCATGCATTCATAAGGAATAGACATTGTAACACTCAGTTGAAAGTGAGCAACTTGGCACTGAGTAATCCGAAAAGGGATGAACCAGAACTGTTTTCCTTGGCGCCACGGAACAGAAGATATTGTTCTGTCCGGAACCAAGTTGTTGCAAGGTTTCAAAGGAAAGAAAAATTTCATTACAGTGCTTTTTATATTCACTGCATGGACCTGTGACTGGCTGCCGTTACGAAACCCAGCGTGATTCTGATTGGCCACTTTGGTATCTAACCCATTCAAGTGAAGAAGACATATCGCCTTGATTCTCAGTTCATCCAATCAGCACAAAAGTAGGAGGAATTGATGGCTGTCCAAATTCTAACTGAATATCAAGTCTGTGTCGCAAATTATTATTTTATTTCACCTGCGTCACCGCTACTAATGCAATATTTTGCATTTGTGAAGAAGCTAAGAAATTCGCTAATGCATAACATAATATTCATAAGTTGCGCTTTTGTCTTACTGATTCTATTCTTGAAAACAAGTTTCAGCTCCTTAATCGCTACATTGCCACTGAATTTTCTTTTTCGCCACCGGCTTGGCATTTGTACCTGCTTTTTCGAAAATTGTCATCAACAGCAAGTAAAGTGTAAACGTAAGAGGCCACATATATACAAAGACTAATCTGCTGTTAGTTCAATATTCGTCTGATAACGTCACACATCGGTTGTTATTGACTGTATTGGTGTTTGTACTGATTACAGGAAAATGTCTTAATGAGACTGTCGAAAACGCGCGGAAGACTGTTTTTAGAACGCGGTGCCCTAGATTACGTATATTAACTGAGATCATTCCTTAAATGACTGAGAGATCTAGCCCTCCCCAAAACTCCCCTCCACAAATGGCTGTTTATGAAACAGGGTGAAGTGACTAAAAAATACTGTAGAAATAAATCCCCTCACTTGAAGAAAGTCCCTTCTCAAAGCAGCTTGAAAAACGATCTTTGTTTGCAAAAGGCTGAAAACAAATAGCATTACCTACGTTTTTAGAACGGATTTTAAATTAGATTGACGTCAGGTGGGCTTTAAATTATTTAACTACCTTCTTTCGCAATTTCCTGGGTATGTGTATTGTATGGATATAGCCATTTCTGCGTGCAGGTTGTCTACAAATTAGTACTACCGCTTTTAAGTTATGAGCTTGATTTATAATTTAAGTAGGGTACAAATCTTGAAAAGTGCACGACTAAAAAAACATGTTGAGGTTTATTTACCCACTGAGATTATAACATTACATAAATCTACTTTTTCAAACATAATTTCTTCATAAAAAGTCGCCATATTTTTCTCTCATTCGAGCTCACTGGCGACAAGTTCAGCCATCGGTTTGATAGTCGTTGAGACTTTATACTTTTAGTTATTTTAATTTGGTAATTAAGTTTTCCTTAGATGCATTTGTACCTGGGAATACGAAAACACCCTAAAACTTTAAGTCAGTACATGACAAAACGACAAAGAAAACTGCGATGTTCAATTACTTCACTTCGAATGTGGGATTTTTTTTGTTGAAAAACGATACCGTACACATTCCCAGCAGGGCTACTGTTATAACTATTTATGAAGGAAGTGAATTACCTCTAAAATAATACCCAACTCAGAATTAAGTCCGCAAACGTGTTGTTGTGTGTAAACAATATTTTAGCTTTATAACATTTACCCCAAGAGCTGGTAGCTCATCTAGGGGGCTTACGTTTTCATCTCTCTTCATCTCTCTTCCACACAAAAACGATAAACATAGTCATTCAATGTCGGCCAACTTGTGTATACCTATTTCAATAAACGTTTGTCGGGAAAAAATAGGAAAAGAGAAAAACTGACTAATTTAAACAATATGTGAGAGACAAAAACAAAAAAACAAAATTCCCTATTGCCCCAAAAAAGGACTCGACATCCGGACCTCACGCTTGGTCAATAAATGGCTTTTGTCGAACAAGCGATTTCGGAAGGGAACTGTGCTTTCGTTTTTCTCCAATAAACCCACCAGCACTATGAAGTGTTTTAGGGTCAAATTTGAAACTCAAAAATCATCAAAGTACTGAATTATGTTGGAGTGGCAACAAACTGTGTTATCAACTAGCTGAATACTCTTTCTGAATTTGTTCGGCCTGTTTGAATTATGTTCGTGAGGTGACCTGGTACTACACACGAATAAAAACGCACCAGTAGCCGTAGGAGGGGTAAATGTTCCGCCTTTTATATTATAATCTTATATTTATATTATAATCAATGTTTCTGTTGTCCATTCAAACGTGGCGGTCACAGACAAAAAAGATACCGAGGGAAAAAGTGCAATAAGGTTATTTAGGGAGGTGCTTATGTTTCTATCAGACACAAACGAACCAGGCCCCTGAACAAGCAGCCATTGAAAGTTTAAGTTCACTGGAAATGATAGTTTGAGGACTCTAGGCAAGATCAGAGAAGAGGACTGTTCTCCCGCCTGAAAATGGAAATTCGGAGAAAGCACGATACATCGACAAAAAAATTATTGAATTTCTAATGGAACCTGAAGCAACCAGAGGGGCTGATCAAAGTCAGGACCCGGCTAATCCACACATCGACTTGGGATTTAGCGTGTTGGTTGTTGTGGAGGGAGAAAAACCGTAGAAGCCGGAGAAAAACCCTCAGAGCAAGGGCGGGATACCAACAAACTCAACTCAGATATGGCGCCGCGTCCGGGGATCGAACCCAGGCAACAAAGGCGAGAGCTGCATTATTTATGTTTCGATCTCTTGGTTCAATAACAAGTATAATCAAATACTGAACACAATTTCTCGATTCTGATTGGCTGAGACCAGTGCAATTTATCCCAAATTGCACTCCAAATCAGAAATTTGACAATCTATATATCGAAAACAAAAGCTCCAGAATGAAATCGAAGTACACAAAGTTGTTCACAGCATGTTTTGGTAAAGGATTATTTCCGATGATTTTCCGAAAATTTCCGAATGCTTAAAACTAATTATGATGCGCTGTGGTTACGGCAAAAACACGTATACCCATGTAAATTCATTTGACAGTACTAAATATTAACATTTCAGATGCTGTAGCATTACTTCATAAACGGTGCTTTAATAAATATTGTTCCAATATTTCCGAAGATCGTCCGAAGATTCAAGTAAATTTGAAGAGTATATGATTAAAATGAAATCATATGGTATTCTCGTGCAATTCGGGATAAATTAGAACCTTTTTTTTCCAAAGAGCTCAAATTGCACTCGCCCACTCTTTGAAAACTCACTCGTTCAAATTTATCCCGAATTGCACTCGAAACCATACGATTTCCTATACAAATATTCTAACTCTGTGTCTCATCTAATTTTGTATCTTTGAACTTCTCAATTAATTCCGGCCTAACAGTTACATGTTTTGGACTTGGAAGTGCGTGCATGGCGGGCATTCACTCTTACTAGACTAATAAATCAATGATTTCATTTCTTAAATGTTTATAGCGTTTAAAAAGCAAATTCAATATATATGTCATTTGCATAAAATCCCAACCCTGAGGCCAGAACAGTAATATACATTTATAAAATAACCCAAAGAAAATGCGTACTCGAATTGGTTCAAAGCCGTGTTTGCATGAGGCTATGTAAACATGGAAATGACGTCATACATCGTAGTTTTTGCTTTTTTCTGCATAAAAAAAGGCGAAAATAACTAACAATTACCCTAACTTTAAAACACATGTAACTAGTTTTCTAAAGGAAGGTTGTTCAGAAGCACCTACGGAAAAAAGAGCTAAACTGGACAGCATTTTCACAAAATTGTGCAACTATCGGAGCTCAAGCAAATTGCTGGTTTTCACTCAATCCCCAGAGATTCAAATGACAAAGGGCATGGTGGCCATGTTGGTGCCCCAACAAAAGAAGTTAACGAGGAATCTATTGTTTAAGGGCACCAACATGGCGGCTATGACGTCAAGTGAAAGCCAGCAATACGTACGTAACACAATGCCCTATTTCAGTTAAAGTGCTAGTGACACGATTTTTGACTTTTTCCTCAAATTTTTACAACATCAGGGGGACATGGCCCTTAAATGATTTCAATGACTGTTTTTCCAAAAACATATTTCTAGGGTGCCATTTCGAAGGTCTTCTTACCACAGGAAGCCCGGTTACAGAACACGAGTCTCTCTCAACATGGCGTATGTGGTTTCGATACTGAAAGTGAAGCGCAGTTACGAGACTTTTCCTGGACATTTAGTGAACAAGTCTCTAGTTTAGGATTTGATGGTTAAAATCCTATTCGATATTATCATTTTGTGCCACGTTTCGAAGCTTCAGAATCCAAAGGAGGCGACAAAATGCAGATGGCTCGTGTACACAGTAGAAGAGACTAGAATGGTGCATGCATGTTTTTTTATACCAAAACTAAGTTTAGTATTAGTATCTGCATGGTTAAACAGATGTTTGCAATGTATACCAAATGTTGTGCTCGTTTTCTGGTTGAAGAAATAAACTAAAGTATATTGACTCGTAATAATTAATTACATAGTGTTGTTGCATGATACTGAATTGAACCAAACTGAGCCGCCGAACAAACAGGAACTTTATATACTGCATCAGCTAAGTGTTCCCTTATCCGAGTCCGAGATGTAGTTGTAGAGTAACATATAAGCTTTGGTCTCTTCCTAGATAATGGGGTTTCTAAAGGCCGGTAAGGCTCTATCACTATTAAAACCTGGCTATGGAGTGTGTGCGTGAAGAGAAACAAAACGTACGTGTATGACCCCCGTCCACGAGCATGAGCTAAACTATATCAAAGAACTCACATTATCTCCGTAATATAGACTTGAAGCGACACAAGATTTGAAATGAATGAGATAATAAACATTTCACTAAGCCTGCTTTGAATCGTCCGAGATTTGTGAAGTAATCATCCATGAAGTGTTACTTGGCGACCATTTATCCCAAAACTCTCTATATTGATAAAATCATTAGTAAAAATGTTGTCAATTAGTGTTGCAGAGTTAGCGGTTATTCTCGAGGGTCTTGTAATTAATGGAAAAAGGGAACAAGAGAACATACCACCAAGGAATTAACCCGTAACAGAGTGGCTGTCACGGTTAAGGAGATTTGTATAGGTAATCAAATGGGGCGAGTGCAATAAGGGATAAATTTCACACGTGTTTGTCAAAATCGAAGTAATTTCCGGAGCCGATTACCAATTAATATTATGGAGGGCAAAATGTAATTTCTGACGTTTGAGCGACGCAGGAGCGATATAGTCAGAAATTGATATTCTGACGGCACGATAAAGAGGTTTGGGGAGGAGACTATAGCATTATGGGTAATGCTTCTAGCATATATAATGCTTCGAGCGGAAAAAGAAGTCATTCTAGGCTAGTCAGCTCCACGTTTGTTTCGAATTTATCTTATTTATTTTATTGATTATAGTACGGTTACTTTGTATTGACTTAGTAAGTCGATTGTTAGTTCTCTAGCCACCGGAGAATTCGGGTTGCTGCATTAGGTCGAGGAGTACGTTTCCGCATTTCCCCACGTTTTTTTGGCCACAACCCCAGGGTGGTTTTTTCGTGGTTTATCTGGCAGTTTCCCATTAGTTAGGAATACAATGTATATTAGTTAATTGTATTGTAGCACGGAGTTGTCTGGCGACTATCCCAAAATAAACTATACTTATGAAGTCTCTTGTCAGTGTAGTCAGAATAACATTATGTTAAGCGAGCGTAGGCGGCGTTTGAAATTTCACATGTGAAATTACAAATTAGTTGAAATTAATGATTAATTTGTCTTCTGTGGTATTAAGGTTGAAATCTCCCATTATGTACGTAAGTTTGTTTTATTTAGAAATGTTGGAGATTATTTCATTGTATTTCACAAGGCGTCTGCATTATTGTTAGGTCTATAAACTACACCGGTAATTGTGTTTTTCCCGAGAGGATTCTGAATTTCAATAAAGAGCTTCAAATAAGTCAGAGGTTTTTAAATTTAAATCCTCACGAATTCTAAATTCAATTTTTTCGTCTAAGTAAATAGCCATTCCACGCACGATTTGGCACAAATCACGCATTTTATCACGCATTGATAGACTAGTGGATGTAGACTGGCTACGTGGCTACCCGATTCGTTATCAATACAGAATAAATAAACAGTGTCGGTTGCTATTAGGTCATTAAATTACATGATTGTATATAGTCTTCGCATCTTGAAGAAAAACCCAGAATAAATCATCTCCTTTATGAGTATATCTCCACATAAATTCTGCCAAATATGATGAGTAATGGTGTTTTCTTCTGCCGTACGTTGGTAAGTTACACTTCATTTGTTTCCAATGTCCTTCGATTTTGTTTGTATGGTCTCCCTCGTCATTTACAAATTCTTGTGAATGATTAACACTTTTATGAATATAACCGTACTATTCTAGATTAACATATGCGTTCCAACAATCAGAAATAATAATTGTTCCAGGTTCAATCCACTTCCGTATGAGAGATACTAAAGTGTTTTCGGACCTGTCATCAACCGCTTCTATAAAGCATTTTCTTGTTTCTTCCCCTATCCCCCCAAAAACCCACTGTCCCGCTACATAATGACCTTTGTGATATTTTCGTTTTCCTATTTTTGATTCATCAATTTGTGCACGTTTATCTTTTCCTCCAATTTTCTGACTGTTCCGTTCTTTAACTACTTCACATACTTCTCGACTAAACATACACAAGTCGACCGCTGTATTTGGACAAAGTCGTAGCTGGCTCATTATTTGGTCCTCACTCAGGTTAATACTCCACCAATATGTAAATTTTACTATTTCCTCGAGAGTCATATTGCTTTTCTCAAACCACGTATTATTTCGGATGCTGACTTCTACTCTATGGCATTTGATCGTGTTTTGGCGACACTCCCATTTGTAACCATCTGATCTGTCTTCGCACCGTGTCCAATGCATGTCTTTCCTGCATTGTGGACAAATCACTTGGGTTGCGAGTAGTCCAGAGTTCATTAGTCATTCGATCATGATCTCTTTATTGGCCAGGTACGTTTCTTTGAGTTCATCGTATGTCAAGTGATTATGCTTGTACTCTGTTCTCCGTACTGGGTTCCTTTGCTTTTGAGGTCACAAAAAGCTGTTCAACTTGTATTCCTATGCTTCGCTTGACTTTTACTTTGTACATTTCCAGACTTCAGGACCTTGTCAGCTTCGTTCTTGTTATTCACGCGTAAACGGTCAGCGGTCAGCAACGAAGATGGCGGCTAATTTCGAAGCTCCCGCTCATGTTTCGTGAACTCGCTTACGGTCGAGTCTAGTAGGGACATAAAGTACCACATCGTTTCTTTCACGATTTTACGTTTTCTTCGGTCCGGATAGAACTGAGTTATCTTTACTTGAGAGCTAGAAGAAGACATATAGTTGCTCGATTACCAAGAAGGTCTCCACCGACGGCAGCCATCTTGGATCCTTATCGCGGTTGTAGTTGCTTTACTATGAAGTTACTCAAGTGGCCACTACTTTTCCTTTCAGTTATCATATCTCTGAGGAACTTTGCCGACATTCCATCGCCATTACTCACTGCCTTGGATGGCTTTATATTCAAATCCTCGTCGCTTTATATACCTCAAGGTGCGTTCACTATGTTCCACTCACAACAACTGTACATATCGTTAACAAAGGACAGCTTTCGTGTAAATCGTCTCAACACAGATCATTACTGGCTCTATGCCCTGCTTGTTATTAGCTCAAGTGGCTCCATTCTCAATCCAGGGCCGGTGAAATTTCCCTGTGGCTCGTGTTTCAAACCAGTGAAATCAAATCAACTCGGCATATGTTGTGATAATTGCGATCTTTGGTATCACATACGCTGTCTAGAGATGCCTCTCGAAGTCTATAATTATTCCGGTTAGGTTTTTTATTTATGTCAGGGTTAGGTTTTTAGAAGGTTTGTATGAAAATTTGAGAAAATAAATTATTAATGATCCAACTTGCGGGGTACTCTATAATTATTCCGGTTTTTTCCTCTGTACGTATGTTCAAGACAGGCAATTCACATAAATACTGATATTGGTAATGATATGATTTTTGTAGTGCATTTCTACGTTGTCTGCTACAAAGTTGGATCAAACGATTGCTGTGTTGAGGTTTCCTGGCCCAATAGTAACTTTGAGAGGAATCAAGCAGGCGGCTTCCAGAAGTGTTAGAGCTATCTCTGAATCAGAATTTCTCGAATCCATATCTGATTTAGTGAATAAAAGGTTACGGCCGCGTAATTTAATTACGCATTCCTAGAAGTTCCAAAGAAAGTGTGCTTTTTGTCAAATGCAATCCAGAAGGAGTTCCCTCACATGGAAGCTCAATACACGACTTTCATAATGGCCGCCTCCTAATTTGCATATGTGATTTCCCGTTTCGGTAGTTTATCCACATGTATAGAAAATATGAACATTGCCATGTGAAAGAGCATGTCGACATAAGCGAACTTATGAAAGTTGAGTGCTGTAGGTTATAAAGCAATGAAGTTACAGCCAGTTGAAATTAGAGAGATTTGTATGAGAAAAACGACGGAGGCCTTTATAGCCTCGCTTTCATATTTTTCTGCATTACAAATGCTCATAACTCAACAGCAATTTTCCACATTCCTCTAAAAGTCAAAACAATTACTAGTTTTAATGTGATCTTTCATGTAGTGGCATTGGTTTTCCCCTACATATTTATCTTCCAAATTATGAAAATTAGGAGGCGGCTGGTGGCGGCCATTATGAAAGTCGTGTATTAGTGTAGTTGAGTACAATGAACGATATCTAATTAGTGTGCATTGCAGTGTTACTAGGCAATGAAATCAATGCTAATTGAGAATGGACATGTGGAAAAGGACTTTTTCTAATTTGTTTTCTATGTATTCCGCTGATAACATTGTTCGACTGATTGCTTTGCTCAATGATATATTAGAAGTAGCCAAAATTACTACAATTATAATATAATTGCATATATAGATAATGTACAGTATTAGGAAAATCAATACATTGCTAATGTGTGCAGTTTGTTTTAGTCATGTATCCGCGTAGCCGCGTAGCCGAGTAGCCGCGTTAGCGTATTGGGTCACGAGCTGTAGCCTGAGGCGGAATGAAGGTATGTTTTTCTGGCGGGGTATTCTATAGTTATATTTCGGCTACAGCAATAACTTACACGACATCTTAGTTAGGTCTAAACTCCGCACTAACAAACCTAATAACCCCTGTGGCTCATTTCGCTGTGGCAACATTTGCGTAACCTGTAAATACATAAACAACCGCCAAACTAATTATACATTTCACTTTACTGGCGAAACCAGAAGCATCAAAGATCACATTAACTGTAACTCTAAAAATCTCATTTACATGGTACAATGCAAACGCTGTAACGCTCAACACATCGGAGAAACGAAACGTCGCCTTAAAGATCGCTTTAACGAACACCGCCGCCCCGTTGATAAACCTTCTAACCATTCTAAAACCACTGCTGTCTCAGAACATTTCCTCACCAATAATCACTGTCCTAATGACATGCAATTAATTCCTTTAGAACTAATTCATTCTAATCGAGATAGTGTACGCAAAGCTCGCGAAGCACATCTTATTGATAAAGGTCAAACACTAGAACCTAAAGGTATTAATCGAAAGGAAGAACTGTAAATATCTACTATATATCATATTCCTTAGCTCCTGTATTATTCCTCCGTCTATCATCACGCTTATGACTCATGTAATCACCATGTTTGTAATTTCACACCACAGTGTCAGATTCCATACTTTTGAATTTTTAACGTTTTCTTGCTAGTTCACTTGTAAACCCTGAAGGTTGGCCGTGCCAGCCGAAATATTGGTTCATATAAATTAACCATTACCGTATAATCAGCCTTTCTTCGTTGTTACTGTTTACACATTTTTGCTGATTGATCCCTCCAAGGTGATCCGGTATTATACTTCGTCCGTTGGTCCCTGCAGTTTTACAATATTCTATAGTTATTCCCACGATTTTGGTGTATAAATGTATATCCAGGAATATGAACATGACTGGATTTTTCGGTTAACCAAGTTTGTGAAAGGCCGATAAACGAGAACTTGAACGACAAACATGACAAAATATCAGTCAATTTATCATAATTGCGCGACAAACTCCGAATATTTAAGTGCATAAATGAAAGTGAAGATGACTCTGGGTATGGAGCTGAGGTATTGAACACGTTGTTGAACAGGTCAACGAGTAAGTAATCGCAGGTTTTAGGGCAATTGAAGTTCAAATCAGGATCTAGGTCCTGGAATAAAGTTAAATTAACATTAGGATTATTAAATAAAGGTTTAAAGTTTATAGTTGCTAACCTGTCGTAATCATAATTTAGAGGACCATTGGCTAGCTCATAAATACAGTAGTCGAAATAAGCATCGTCAAGATGGTTGAAAGGAAAAGAACATTTTAAACAATTTGAACACAGCCAAGAGGGTATTTTTAGCGCTAGGCTGCAGTCAGAGAGGTTATTAAGACATGTACATTTAAAGTGCACCTTACGTTTATTTTGTTATCATAAATATCGATTCTACATCAAGTTTTGAGTACTTCTGTGAAGAACGTTTTGGTTTACAGAGAATACTCTATGTTCTACGTGTGTTTGAAATCGTGAAAATGTGACCTTTCCTGACCCATGACCGCGTAAGCAAAAGCCTGGGTCGATATCATCTCATTAACGCATTATTCTCCATGGCGTCTTTCTTCACAACAACATCGATTTATAGAGATCGAATATACACTGTTTGCGAGTTCTTTCTAAAGAAACAAGAAACTTCACGCAGCTTGAACTCCGGCGTTTCTTTTGTAACGCAGATGATCTCATATACCTGCGTATTTGGCATATTACAACGCACAACCAGATGCGAAAGTACGCACACACAGTCGTTCTAATATAAAACTACACACGAGTCAGAACACGAGCGACTACAAGTAAGCCAGGGTACCCTAGGATAACACAGGTAGCCCAAAAATACTAGGATCCAAATAGTATGATGATCTGATCTAAAACTCCACATGAGTCAGGACACGTGTGAACACGAGTGCACAGCGATTCATAATTTAATTAACCAAAAAAATATTATAATAAACAATTATAATAATTGTTTTATCGTCTTAAATATTTCGGGTTACCTGTGTTATCAGCACGGTAACCAGCCTAAAACAAATTGAATCAAAATACTCTGAGGAGCTAATCTAGAACTCCACACAAGTGAACACGAGTACACCAGCTAGCGCTTCATCATTTAATTAACCAACATTTGGAATTAAAAACAAATTATGTTATATCGTAGAACGAATAACCTCCGTGACCTTCTAGTAAAAGCAAATCTTTCAAAAACGACACAAAAAGTCCGCTCCGAACGCACAAAATGCAAAACATGCCCCTTCATTCAACATGACCGCACTTCCAATACTTTTTCTACTACTGGCGAACAACGACCGGGGGGGGGGGGGGGGAGGGGGTACTCAACGAAGTTTTATACGGTAACCCATAAAATAATGGTACCCCATACACATACCTTTTCACTTGAGTAACCTCTTAAAATACTTGGATGAATCAGCCGTTAGGTGAGTTTGTTCGAGATATTTTGAAAGGCCCTTTTAAATACCTAAATGACAGTTTTCCCTACCCTTTTCTATACTTCAACTCGTGAAATCCCTCGTATAAGTTGCTTCAAAAATATTATCTACATGATCGAGCGCAAACAAACCTTGCCAATATATAGGAGAAACTAAACGTAATCTTAGTAACAGATTTGGAGAACATCGTAGATCAGTTGAACACTCTATTAATGGAAGGAATCTCACCAAACAAAAACACTCACTTGATGACTTACAAGTCATACCGTTAGACACTATTCACAACAGCGGAGACAGTGTCCGTAAAGCTAGGGAACACCTTATCTCTAAGGCTAACACTTTAGAACGGCCTCACGGAATGAACAGACGCGATGAAATATAATGCTACTCTTTACATATACACATTTTCTCCTTGTAATAATAATAATACAATTTATATGGCGCACATGATTGAAAGTTCTAAGGCGCTTTACAGGAATATATATGTATATAACAATAATAAATCTAAACTATAATTAAGATATTAAGATATACATTAAAAATATACATTAGGAATATATATAAAAATAGAAATAGCTGGACTAAATGGGATAGGTCTGACGGAATAGATACGTCTTAAGATTACTTTTAAAATATATTAGATCGGTCTCAAGTGTCCAGGTAATCCATTCCATAGTTTTGGAGCGCAAACAGAGAAAGCTCAGTCACCATACGTTTTTGAGAGGACGATCTTAATGATCGTGCAGGAACATATCTCACGAGTAAGTCAGTAATATACTTAGGCGCTAGCCCATTGAGTGCTTTGAACGACAGTAACAAAATCTTAAAAACAATACGTTGAGTAACAGGTAGCCAGTGAAGTTCTATTAGTAACGGAGTTACATGGTCATATTTCCTTTTGCAAAATATAAGTCGGGCAGCACAGTTCTGTATAAGTTGAAGTCTATGAGTAAGACGTTGAGGAAGACCATATAGTAATGAGTTACAATTATCAAGTTTACAAGTAATAAAAGCATGAACTAAAGTCTTGTAACTGTCCACAGATAGGTATTTACGAATGCGAGATATATTACGAACAAAAGAAAACTTGCATATAGCAGTTACTTGAGATTCAAAGTTCATACAGTTGTCGAAAATTACTATAGTTACAAGTCGCATTGCCTTTGTTTACGACATTACCACATATTATATTGTCTCATTACATCAGACGGTTCCATTTCATATTTCGCTTAGCCAATCAGCTGTATAAAATGTCTAATATAAAACCGCTGAAGAAGGTTCGTTCTGCCGAACCGAAATATAGGGTACAATAAATAACATCGTACAGCCGTCCGATCAGACTTCATATACCCTAGTTATTTCGGGTTACCTGTGTTTTTAGTGAGGTACCCTCTCTTTGCATTTTCAGGCTACCTGTGTTCACATCGTTATTGGTATGCACACAGTCAGATCACTGTTAGTACACATGTACAACCAGTCAAATTGGATTAAATGGACAATCAGATACGAAAGTATGCATGCACAGTAGCAGCGCTTGAGTAACAAAAAGCTGCATGCAGGAGAACTAAACCCTAACATGAACTCGATATCTATGCAAAGATGTATTCGAATTAAATATAAATTGCGCTATATTTATTTTTTCTATGTTACGCGTCTATCCGCTCACACGGCTCAAATCGTGCATTTTGTGACGTCAGTTCCCGACATTGAAAAGCTGGACTAACGGCTCCTAATTGAGAACGAAACCACTGTGTTTTCTTTGTGCTGTAGGTCGACATTATGAAATTTGCACTGAATTAAGCCGCCACATAATCTACATTTATCTGCAGAGAATCGAACTTGAAAACTAAATCTCTCTTCAAAGACGCGCAACACAGAAAAATAAAATAACAGACCTTATGTCTTTGAATACATCTTTGTTTAGACGTTATGAACACAAGTAGAACACGAGTGCACGCAAGTAGAACACGAATAAACATGAACAACTTCACGTAAGCAGGATACCCTAGGTAAACACAGGTAGTCCAACATACTAGGATCCAAATACTATTAGGATCTGAACTATAACTCACACGAGTCAGAACACGAGCGAAGATGAGTCCACTTGCGCTTCATGATTTAATTAACACATAATAATAATAAAATAATAAAACTTGTGTTATCGGCCTAGTTGCTCCGGGATACCTGTGATATTAGTGCGTTCCGTCTTTGTGTTTTCGGGCTACCTGTGTTATCCTCGGGAAACGCGATTCAATCGGACGGCTATACGATGTTATTTATTGTACCCTATATCTATATTTCAGTTCGGCGCGCTCACATAGCTCACTTCCGGTTACCGTCCGCATGTCTTGACCTTTTAGACTCGTTCTAGTCCACGACCGCGCCAAACGTGTACTCGCTTTCTCGTCATCTGTTCACCATAATAAACGATTGTTGTGAACGGGGGCCGTTTTCTAAAGCGGCAGACAAAAATCAGAACCGAAGTAGTTTTACTGGCAAGTTTAACTCGACGAAACTGTGTCAAGTTTTCGCACACTAGACACGGCACAAACTTATCCATGTCCGCTCTGTTAACGCTGAGTACTATTTATCGTATGTTTTGCAATTTGTCTTCCAACTTAAGTTGCTCACGATTTCCACTAGAACACCTAAACTAAACTAAATATACGATATAGTTACACGACAAGCCTCAAACTACATTTCGGACTCGGATAAGGGAAAACTTAGCTGAAGAGATCACCTTTAGTTTATTTCTTCAGCAAAAAAACGAGCACAGCATTCGGATATTAACTAAGTTTTGTAAAACTCTACCGGAAGAATTGTTCTTGTTACATGGTTATCAAGCTCAATGAGGGTTTCTTCACTTTTCCCCATATTGACATACATTTTTTAAGGTCTCTCAATCCAGTAGAAAGACTCTCTAGCTAAATTATTCTGTCGTAAAACATGCCTTAGCTGTGTGGTTGGACTTTAACAATACCTGACCCAAACTGTCAACAGTTTTGCCATTGACAGATGGTAGCCTGAAATACAGCCGCCTCCTCAGCTCGTTTCAGGGTCCACTCCCCGAGAGAGACGTCTGAATTCAATGGACGCTAATGGCGTCCAATGACGTCACTTTAACTTAAAATGTTAATTTATGCAAATGTTAAGATCTCCCGCCAAATCCGCCATGATTTGTCATGCGACATTGTGCTAGCTGCGAGGCTTTGTTTTCGTGACCCTTGAGGTAGAAAATATGTGAAATTTAAGGCCTAACTATGACCTATGCATCACCGCATTTGTCTCTCAACTGCCTCTTATGCTGTGCAGCTCTTTTAGAAGCAACAAATCGTCATGTCATTGGGGGCAGCGGAAAAGTTAATCTTTGTCTTACGTTGAAGTCACTCGAGGTCCGGTTCGAGTCAGGAAGAGATCACTTATGCATGTAAATTGTGCAACCGGAAAGTGGAGAAACAGGGGAGAATAATGGTCATTTGAAGAAGAGTAGCGAGGAAATACACTCTTCTATGTTCTATGGGAAAGAACACTCCTTGGAATTGAAGAGAATAGCGACGGAATTGAACCCCGTGTCCAACCCGGGTCCCGTTGACACGAAAAAAGTATGTTTACAGGACAGCATCAACCCATTCCCTGACCCTGATGTTTTCATTACTCATTTAAGATCGTTTCCTCAGACAAGCACTCCAGTGAAAGATCCTCATACATGAATTCGCCAGGAGTCCAAAACAAAAACAGTTGTGATAGTACCTATGCTATGCCTATAGCTGTTGACCTACACATCATCCGCCTAGTCTTAGTATCAGTTTAAAATCAGCATATAATCGCTGCAAGTTTGAAAGTACGGCGATGTCTGTCTGTTTGTTTGTTTGTTTCTCTGTATGTCGGGATTATTTATGAGTCAAGTCACGTGAGAAAGTGATCACGTGAGCTAGCGTATAGCTAGCGAGCACGGAGACCACAAAGTGCAAGTTTACAGTTTTCATTTGATAAATGGAATAAATTTATGGGCATGACTTTTTGGCGATCCTCGCTGGTTCTGCAAGAACCCATATGGAACGCCACCACTGTCATATGTCATACAATTAAAGTTATATTAGGTAGTTTAGTCATTATATGCGGTGCATTCGTCATTATATGCGGTGCATTCGTCATTATATGCGGTGCTTTCGCCATTATATGCGGTGCTTTCGTCATTATATGCGGTGCTTTCGCCATTATATGCGGTGCTTTCGCCATTATATGCGGTGCTTTCAGTATTGAATTCAGTGATTTCCTTGCCATTTCATTAGGTGGTGTACATTACATGTCATTAGGTGGTGTACATGTCATTAGGTGGCGTACATGTCATTAGGTGGTGTGTACATGTCATTAGGTGGTGTATACATCTCATTAGGTGGTGTATACATCTCATTAGGTGGTGTATACATGTCATTAGGTGGTGGTTTGCAGGCTCTTCAGGCCAGCGGCTTGTGCCTAAATTTTTTGGGATCCCGTTGCTTTGATGAGCCACAGTTACTTTTGGTCAACGGTTACCATAGTTTGCGAACTTTTAGAAAAATACGCACAGTAAAAGGTGACTATGCCTTAACATTATGGATCAGGTATTACGTCAAATCCACCTCGGACATCTGGTTGAGAAATTGAAGTCAGAAAGGATTGAGGTTGAGACTGTCTTGTCCGCTTCAGACGGGGAACTTGAGCGGCTCGGGGTGCAAACCCTAGGAGATAGAGTTCGCCTGAGAGAGACATGCCGTCGAGCCCTAGAACTAGAAGGTAGCCAGCCATCAGCGGCAGCGGTTGCACAAGAGCAAACTCATCTATTTAATGTAAGCAGAACATCGCACCGACCGGCATCAAGAGGTAGGGGACGGAGTAAAAGTGCTCCCAAAGCACGCACCTGGACTGCCCAGTTCGTGTGCCTAGCGGACGCGTGGGCTTCACGTGTACCAACGGCAACAGAAAAGCACAACCTGGCTAAGGCAGGATTGGGCCTTAAGAAGATCACCCTTGATCTTGACGACGACGAAAAGGCAGTGACGCAGAAATTAACATCAGATGAAAAGGATGAAGATGGGCAACGTATGGGCTTTCCTCAGTTAAAGGCAGTGGGAGGCTTTGAGATCCTGTACTGTGGAAGCAATTCCCGTGATCTGTGTTTGCTAAGATGCTCTCGTGCTGCAAAGGAATTGAGATACAACATTTGTGGTCAGAGTAAGATTTACCTGAGACCTATTCAGATAAATATATCTACAAAGCATCAGAGTCAGTCGACAGGGTCTGTCATAAAAGAAATGTGCAAGATATGTAATAGGTTGGTGCCACTTAATGATCTCAGAGATGTACAGACTATGTCATTGATAATTTAGATGATGATGACAAAAAGTCAGAAGAAGAGCATGAGTTATCAACTACCCATAATACTGTATGCACCCAGCAGGGAAGGCCAACTGCAAGTGTTAGCCTTCGTGCTAATGACAGCCCGGCCCCCACTGCAACTGTGACAAGGTCATCGGCAAGTGTTACCTTTAATGCTGAAGACAGCCAAGCCCCCCTGTAACTGTAGATCTAACAGGTGAAGGTCCTGGCTTAACCCTGCCAGTGAGCGATGAAGCTGAATCAAGATCTGTGAACAGCATTGCTGAAGGGGCTATAAAGTATTGTAGAGAAAATGGGATTGACAATCCCATTGAAATTCTACGATATTTACAAGGGTTAATGGTGTATGGTAGGGCGCTGGAGGTCGAAGATATTGGACAATGCAGCGAAGGTGACACCAACTATATAATGGTGAACAGATATGAATTGGTGGAAACAGCATTTCCTGAAATAGATAATCTGACTGATGTACGTAAGACATTGGAAGTGCAGTTTTATGGTGAGGTACGTATATATATATATATATATATATAGATAGATATAGATGTAACAATTTTCAAAAGTGTTTATTAGGGGGTGTATATTTTTGGGACATTTTTATTTTAAACATTATGCAGTGTAATCAGATTTGGGAGGAATTCGATGCTCTACTATAGAGACTGATTTTAACCTAAAAATAACACGCTGGCTTGCTGACAACAGCTGATTGAACTTAATTTACTCAACCCAAGTCCTAGGATAGCTTCTATAGTATAGCTGAAGTTCATATATGATTGTACTATGTGCAGAGCTGATGCTCGCATGAAACACTGATCACATCCAATATCCTGACAGGCGTTGTTGAATACAACTTCCAGGGGGAACCTTTGTGAAAGTGGTTGGGGTGCTCGGTACTCCTTTTAGGGGTGAAAATTACTGTCATTGGTACCTTTTAGTGGTCCTGAGACAAACGTATTAAGTAAGTAACTTTATTTAAGTGTCAAATGTATTTAGCTTTGCAACTAATTGGGGACACTAGTCCTACAATTTTACGTCCTTATCCGAGAAGACGTGAAGGTCTAACCATTTGCAGTTGTTTCACAAAGGCAGCACCTTCTACTAAGTTATTTTAAGACCCTGAGTGTTGGTCCGGCCGGGATTTGAACCCGCGACCTCCCGCTCAACAGACTGGAGCTTAACCACTGAGCTAACCGGGATTATTTGTGGTATTACATAACACAATTTGGTACATTTTAGGGTGTAAATACACTCATTTTCCATCAATTGGTTGACAGTTTACTTGGTGTTATTAAAACATTGTACCTTAATTTTTGGGGTTGAAGTCATGTCCTGTTTTTAAATGTGGTTAATTTATGCATACCTGTTATGGGGTGATTTTCAAAATATCTGCCGAGCACCCCTATGACTTCCATATAGGGAGACCCCTGACATACAAATGTAGTTATTTAGCATATAATAGTTTCTCCAATTGTAAAAATATTTGGACATTAGTCCATGGGCCGTATGGTATGCAACTCCAAATAAATAAAGTATGTATATGGGAGTAACCCCCTCCTGGGATGACAGCTGTGCACAGATGGATTTTGGATAATAAAAGAAGACTTACACCTTTTTAACTTACACGTTTAGTGTATTTAATTCTACCTATTTTGTCATATTATTGCAGATGGCTGAGGATTATGGTGGGCCCAGAAAAGAATTATTTCGACTTATTTTGAAAGAGATTCAAGAACATTTCTTTGGACATGGCTTGCGTTAACTCCTTCATTACAAGTATACCACCATTGGAATTATTTTTTGTAGGGAAACATGTCTTTTTGGTGCCATTCTTGTGTATAAAACTATCACCTCACCTTTGTACTACTAAAGCAATTAAATTGGAATACCACCACAAGTTATGGACAGGCTCCGATTGTTGTAGTCACACTGTACAAATGCAGAAATGACTGCTTGCATAAATATTTGAGTATGTTGTGCAAGAAAACAAGTAACTTTTTTTGGCAAAAGTTATTTCATACAAAACCTGCCACTGTACCTGCCAATATCCCATCACTTTTGTTGTCATTGTGGTTGTTAGATCAGTTAATATTTATCATTGATTAAATTATTGATTTTGATCCCACTAGGATTAATATACATTCAAGTTTACAATAGAAGCCAGAAGGTGATTTAATTTCTCCAGTTACGTGGATATCAGTTCTGTTAAATGAAAATATTCATTTCACATTAAATATTTAAAACACTGACAAACCTGATTGAGACATTTTCATTTTTAATAAGGCTGTGGCTTAGAGAAGCTTATGATTCCAACTATGTAGTATTCATACAGGAAGCTCATATATAGTATTCACTGAAAGGGTCGTAATCAATATGGTTAATGGACAAGGAAAAAATCGTACAAATGTTTTAAACGTTATAATTATCATGCATTCATTGAGGTTCACTTTTGTTATATCTTTTAAATGCAAAAGGATTATGACTAGTTTTTACAGTTGGACCAGCAGTACCATGCAATTCCTTTGATAAGTGGGCATCTTTGTGAGGTGATCGTTATCTGTTGTTTTATATCATGACTATTAGTACAATTAATACAGTACTTTTAGTATTAAATTACATAAGTTGTTCCTGTTATTAAATCATTTTCTTATCAGTATTATCTTGTTATAAAATCATTAATATATACATTTACGTATATGGAATATTGTACCTTTTATTCTTTTTATTATTGACAATTTATTGGATGAACACCAGTTGATGTACATTACATGTATGTTGTTTCAATAAATTATATAAACAAACATTACATTGTATTGCATTGTGTTTCAGTCTAAAGAATGTACTTGTTAATCTTTTGTGTGCTACACGTTACAAATAAAAGCAATGTAATAATCAATAACTTTATTTTCTGAATAGTTTTTTCACATTCAAATAACCTTGTTGACTCTGCATGGTAATCAACATAAACTCTTCAAGGATTGCATTATCTTGTACATGTAGATTGTGCGCATACTCCAAGCATTCGATACGCGACTTGCACTAAAATCATGTGATCTTTTGGGTTGCGAGCGAGCACGCGTGATGGCGATACAAAGAAACTACGAAATCGCTTCCGATCGCAATTGGGTCACCAACTCAATCACCAACCCAAAATGTCACATGACTTTCGAAGTGCAAGTCGCCCATTGTTGTCATTGTAATAGTTTCCTATGGTATATGTCCTGTCTAAAGACTACATAGCCATTAAAGCCTATGTTTACATACCATAGTAAGCTATTGACGTTTTGTTAATATCCTTTTAGCAATAAGGACTTAAACCAAAAGGAATAATTATTGCAATGTTTTATCAGGATATGAAGTGAGACCTAACTGAAAAACAACAGTATCCCTGATGATGGATTTCAGACAGTGTATGATTGATGTCTATCTATTATATCGAGCACCTTGAGGTAAATATCGATTCCAAAGTTAGAAGACATCCATGTTAATGGTATCTTGTTGTTGAGCTCATCTCTGCATGCTTGGCTAATACTAATATGTACTGGAGGTGAGTCAAATATGGGCCTACCTGCTGCATCATCCTCCATTTCGCCACTAGCAGGTATGTTTCCTTCCACCCCATACAGTTCAATAGCAGAATCTCCCAACAATTCTATTCCCATTGGGTTCTGAAGCTGTCCAGAAACCCACAGGCGAAGTGGACTAGATCTCGTTGTACGCATCCTATGGTGTGTCCATGCTGCTTTCCAAATATTTAGCTTTTCTTCAATCTTTGAGAGGTATACATGATGAAGTGCAAATAAGTGCACAGGATTTAAGGGATCAAGGATGCCTTCATCTTCCATGAAGTAGAACAGCTGGTAATAAAGTCCCAACACGCCTTCAAACATATCCCTCCACAATCGCTCGATTCTCTGATTGTGGGTACTTTTCCCTGTTATAGCACTTCCCCTGTTGGTACCCCTTCTCGAAATCATGTAATCAACTATGCGGACATTTTCAAGTCCTTTGTCTGTTCTTATTCTACTTGGAAGGCCATAAGACTCCACAGCTGACAGGAAACATTTCAAAATGGTCTCTGCTTTATTGTTATCTTTACAAGACAACATGACTGATAAGCGACTGTAGCCATCAATGCCACCTATGACGACGAAATTCCATCTTACGAGTTTGTGGTTAGTGTCGATGTGCCAAAGATGGTTGGGACCTTGAACATCATACACCCTACGTTTGAGGCGCCCTTTGCTTCTTCCTTCCACACCATGCCCATCAACTCGGTGAATACTGTCCCGAAGCCTCGTTCTTTGCACTGTAATGTTCTTCTGCTGGCTAAGAATGTGCTTTAGCATCCCCTCACCACAGAAGGGAAATTCCTTTGAAATCTGAGATACTTGTTGGTCAAGTTCTTGATCACTAATATCAGTAAATGTCAGTTTGCTGAGACCATAGTATCTCAAGCGACGATAAACTGTACTTTCTGAAACTGACAAAATAGATGCAATATCTTTGATTGCGAATCCCTCCTCAATGTGACGTTCTAATAGAGACTTAGGAATAACAAATTCTGGGGCGCCGCACCTTTTACCAGTGTTGTTTCTGGAAGGAGCGAAGGCACCATGCTTAGAACACTCGATTCGCAGATTCATCATGTCTCTCCTGTCCAAGATTCCCAGTGAGTTCATTTCAGACGCTGATAGTAGGCCAACCAAGTTTGGAGTATTTTTTTCGGTTTCAAATCTGTGAATGAGATTTCCTAAACCCTGCTTTTTTTAAATATAGGCCATTACTTTGGTCATATCTGCCATGATTAGTGCGATGGACGATCGCCTCCTCAAAGCAACGGGATCCCAAAAAAAATAGGCACAAGCCGCTGGCCTGAAGAGCCTGCAAACAACCACCTAATGACATGTACACCACCTAATGACATGTACACCACCTAATAACATGTACACCACCTAATGACATGTACACACCACCTGAAGACATGTACACACCACCTAAAGACGTATACACCACCTAATGAAATGGCAAGGAAATCACGTATACACCACCTAATGAAATGGCAAGGAAATCACTGAATTCAATACTGAAAGCACCGCATATAATGGCGAAAGCACCACGTATAATGGCGAAAGCACCGCATATAATGGCGAAAGCACCGCATATAATGGCGAAAGCACCGCATATAATGGCGAAAGCACCGCATATAATGGCGAAAGCACCGCATATAATGGCGAAAGCACCGCATATAATGGCGAAAGCACCGCATATAATGACGAATGCACCGCATATAATGGCGAAAGCACCGCATATAATGACGAATGCACCGCATATAATGACGAATGCACCGCATATAATGACGAATGCACCGCATATAATGACTAAACTACCTAATATAACTTTAATTGTATGACATATGACAGTGGTGGCGTTCCATAAACCCACATTATCCTTTGCAGCCGTTATTTATGTCGTCACGCAGTTTTTTGTTTGCCAACGATTTATAAGGGCTTCAAACTCCGGCTTTGTGTTCTTCTTATTTTGCTGAACTGCTCAGAATACATTAAAATTACCGTTCAATAAATCTACTTTAATTTATCCTAAAGAAAGCTTTGATTAATACCCTCACATATTTATTTTATTTTCTTCGCCGTTCTCCTGCCGTTAACAATAAGAATTGACAATCTGAAATCTACAATGTTTACCATCTCGTTTTTCTCGGCCAATGGAAATCAAGATACCATGGCGCATGGAGGTTTCTCTCGGCGACAGGAAATGAAAATTGGAGATGAGATACCTCTGCTCGCAGGGTACGTTGATCTGCGATTCAATTCCAGGGAAATACGCATGTGTACCGTCCGTTGTGGTGGAGCCCATTGAGGCAAACAAAGCAGCAAATGACAACCAATTAGTTTGGATTATAAAGTATGACAAAGAATATGAGGGGTTAATCAAAAGTGAGCACGAGGCCAAATGAATGCTCCATTTGTTACTCTGCGTTCAACTTTGATGAATACTTTAATTTCATTCATTCAAATCGTGCTCTTATAATATTAGATGGGTATATGATGGCCTTAATACATGGCTTAGGTTCTAATCAATTGCTACTATATTCGCTCGACAGCATGTCACTTTCAATTTGAAATTACTAGTATATAACTATTCTGTTCTCCTTGATAAAGTTATTTTCAATGATTTTATGTTGTAGGTCAGTGTTAAGTGGCCAAGCGAAAATTATCCAAGAGAAAGAACGCTCGATGAAAGCTTTGCCGCTGTTGGGAAAACTTTGGTTAGAGGGACGTTCTCACAAATGGCCAACGCTATTTTTAAGGTCAAATTACTTAAAGTTGAGGTTATCAAATGTATTCTTCGGCAGTTGTCTAGAGAATGTGCAGATTTGACATCCAAGAAAAAACCTAGCATTCTTCGAAAGAACACTACCGAAGATATGAGACAGTTTGAGCTCAGGAGAGTTTGCAAAGAGCTCGAAGAGTGGGCACCATTGAACTATGCTATGCTGCTAACCAGTGCAGTCCCAAGTCGAAGGAAAGACTCTGAAACAATGAAATGGCTACCAAGTGTTGCTATGGCTGGAACTATACTACTAAGAGAGAGGAGTAGGTTCCTTAACGATGCACAGATTGTGGTGGTAAAGTTCAGTGGGTTCAGGTATAAGTTACAAATTATTATTTTAAACTATGCACTTTTTATTTCTGTTTCATAGCAGGAAAAGTGAAATGTAGTTCTGACTCGTTTATAGCCGTTTTTGTTTTACAGTTAGTTAACTATAACTACATGTAATACAATATTTTCTTGCTTGCAAATGTGTCTGTGTGTGGTGAGATTGTGTGGGTGGGTGTAAGTATCTGTAAACTATTAAGTTCCATCTAGTTTCTTGTTCTTCCTTAGTGTAACGTAATACCAGCTTATCAGGTTACGTGTACGTGATGTTATAGAGTGCTACCATTATAACCAGGATAAAAGCATCGCTCCGACATACAATATACCAGAGTTCTTTACATGGTAGCAGCCGGTAAAACACATCCATAGCGTCTGTAGGCCATACGTCCAAAATGGGAGGCCACGAAGACGAAGCCCAGGGTCCTGGAGTACCACAGGCAATACAATACAGTCCGAATCCAACAGGAATACAACCGCCAATCGGTCTAGACCTCAATCAAAAGAAAAAAGCGGAGAACTGGAAAGCGTATATACAAAAATGGAACCAGTACTCGATTATCACAAAACTAGGGAGCCAGACCGAAGAATACAAGGTCGCCCTGTTTCTGTATTCCATAGGGACGGAAGCCCTGAAAGCGTTTAACCCCTTTCATCTAAGTGACGAAGACAAAGGAGACATGAGCAGGGTCGTCGAGGCTTTCGAAAAATACTGCACCGGGGAGAGAAACGAGACTTTTGAAAGATACGTCTTCAACAGCCGAAACCAGAAGGAAGGAGAGCCAATAGACGCGTACATTACCGAGCTACATTGTACGAACTCTAGCGCAATCGTGTAGTTTTTGTACTTGTCTACATGACAGCCTCATTCGAGGCAGAATTGTTCTTGGAGTTCGTAACGCCAACACACGACAGAAACTATTACGAAGAACCAAGTTTACCCTGTCAGAGTGTGTGAACCTCTGTCGCAATTCTGAAGCCAGTTCCACGCAGATAAAGCTCCTAGGCCGATCCAACGAAGAAGGAATTCACAAGGTTCGAGAAAGTACAGCCAAGATGCGTGAGAAATCTGAGACGAAATTCAATCCAAACCGCAATCGGAAACAACTGCCTAACAGAGCCGCCAAACAATGATATTACTGTGGCAAGAAACACGAATTTGGACGCGGGCACTGTCTTGCCTGGGGAAAAACCTGCAAAGAGTGCAAGAAACAAAATCACTTCGCGGACCAATGCCAACAAAACAAAAGATCCACGATATGCACAGTCGAAGAGCGAAACCAGCGACTCAGATTACATCGATTGTGTCACGCTCGAACAAGAACCGATAAATACGGTACGGAAGAAATACTGCAACAAGATGGAGATATACGCCGAAATGCTGGTCAAAACCAAGCCAGTCAAGTTCCACATTGACTGCGGAGCGACAGTAAATGTCATACCAGCGAAATATGTTCCACAGGAAGAAATAAAGCCCACAAAGAAGACCCTAAAGATGTGGAACAATACACATGTGAAACCGGAAGGAACGTGTCGCGTCACGATACGAAATCCCAAGAACGGGAAGAAATACTCCACAGAGTTTGTCGTCGTCAAAGAAGAGTTGACACCACTACTAGGGTCGAAAGCCGTCCATAACATGAAGCTTATAGAAGTCCATGAAGAAAACGTTAAGTCAATAGCGGCCGTGGGGACTTCAGACAGCGAAAAATAACAAAGCCAAGGGTCGCAGATGAAATCCAGTGGAAACCAGACAGTTCCGGATAAATAATCGAGCAGTTCAAATACGTGTTTGAAGGCCATCTCGGTACATTAGAGGGAGAGCAGCATTTAGAAGTTGATCCGACAGCCACCCCAGTCGTGTCACCATCGAGACGAGTGCCTTTTGCTATGAAACCAAAGTTGAAGGGTAAGCTTCATCGACTTACAGAACTAGGCGTCCTAGCACCGATAGACGAGCCAAATGACTGGGTAAGCAACATCGTGGTGATGACCAAACCATCATGAGATTTTACGAGTATGCATAGATCCCAAACCGTGAATGCTGCGCTCAGACGTGAACGATGTCCACTTCCTGTAATTGAAGGTAACCTACCAGATCTCGCCAAAGCAAAGCTATTCACAAACGTTGATGCTAGAAATGGGTACTGGCATGTTGCGCTAGACGAGGAGTCAAGCAAACTCACAACTTTAGACACGCCTTTTGGACGATACTTCTGGAAGCGGATGCCATTTGGCTTATCAGCAGCCTCAGAAATATTCCAGAAGCGTCTAAACCAAGCGTTGGACCGTTTAGACTGAGTGCTGATTGTTCATGATGACATAGTGATCTATGGTGTTGGGGACATCGATGCAGAAGCACGCAAAGATCACGACCATGAGCTTCTCAAGTTCCTCGAGAGATGCAAACAACGTAATATCAAACTCAACAAGTCGAAGCTCAAGCTGAGGTGTACCGAGATACCATACCTGGGACATCTAGTAACAAACAAAGGACTGAAGACAGATCCAGAAAAGATCGAGGCAATAATCAAAATGCCGAGACCAGAGAACATTAGTGACATACGCCGATTCTGTGGGTTTGTTAATTACCTCGCAATGTTTCTTCCCAAACTCGCTGATGTCCAGGAGCCCCTGAGACACCCGACACACACTGATGTGCCATGGGAGTGGACCGGACAGCATGAGGCTTTCCAGCAGATAAACGTAATGGTCACTGAGACGCCTGTCCTTAAAGTGCCTATCACCCTTTTGCAATTTTGATAGCTTATGAACATCCGAAAAGTTTTGAGTACTTCTGTGAGGAACGTTTTGGTTTAAAGTGAATACTTTATGTTCTACGCTTGTTTGAAATCGTGTAAATGTGACCTTTCCTGACCCATGACCGCGTAAGTAAAAGCCTGGGTCGAAACCTGGGTAGACGTCATCTCATTAATGCATTATTCTCCATGTCGCCTTTTTATCACAACAACATCGATGCATAGAAAATATACACAGTTTTTTAGTTGTTAGTAAAGAAAAAAGTCATTTTAGTCAACATGTTAAGTATTTCTTCAAATAATTGCAAAGCCGAATTAATTATATGACGTCAAGATGACGTCTACCCAGGTTTCGACCCAGGCTTTTACTTACGCGGTCATGGGTCAGGAAAGGTCACATTTACACGATTTCAAACAAGCGTAGAACATAAAGTATTCACTTTAAACCAAAACTTTCTTCACAGAAGTACTCAAAACTTTTCAGAGGTTCATAAGCTATCAAAATTGCAAAAGACAATTGACAATCCAATGTGATGCAAGCAACAAGGGATTGGGAGCAGCCCTCCTTCAGCAGGGACAACCCATTGCCTTCGCAAGCAGAGCATTGACAGAGACAGAGACCAGATAGAGAAGGAAATGCTTGCAGTTGTGTTCGGAACACCAATCACAGTGGAAAGCGACCACAAACCACTGGAATCAATTACCAAGAAGCCCCTTAAACGACTTCAGGGAATGCTACTGAAAGCACAGAGATATGACTTCAATGTCAAATACAAACCGGGTCCAACAAATGTACTTGGCGGACACACTAAGCAGAGCTTTCATAGCCAACAGCAGTCCTAACCGCACCCAGACAGATTTCGAGTACATCAATGCGACGAGATTCGTGCCAATGGCCGACAAGAAAAAGGAGAAAATCAGGCTAGCCACTGGTGCTGACAAAGTCTTGCAACAGCTTAAGTCAATGAATCTACAGGGATGGTCGGAAGAAAGAAAGATCCTACCAGCACCCCCGACGCCATCATTTGCATTCAGAGACGAACTTGCTGTCCACGATGGGCTAATATACAGAGGCGAGCGCCTTGTCATCCCTAGACAGCTCAGAATGGAAATGAAGCACGAAGTCCACACCTCGCACATTAGAGCAAATGGATGCCTCAGAAGAGCTCGTGAGAGCATGTACTGGCCTGGAATGAATGCTGAGATCAAAGAGCATGTTGCCCAATGTGAAACCGGCAGCCTATACGAGTGTAAGCAGCAGAAAGAAACACTACACAGCCATGACCCTACCGACAGACCATGGCAAACAGTCGTCATAGACATTTTCTCTCCCCACAATACAGACTATCTAGTACTTGTCGACTACTTCTCAAATTTCTGGGAGATCAACACCTTGCCAGACCTCAGGGCAAATACAGTTATTAGGAAGCTGAAGGCCCATTTCGCCAGAAATGGTATTCCTGATCGAGTAATTAGTGACAACGGACCTCAGTTCACCTCAGATGAGTTTGCAGAATTCTCCAAGCAGTGAGAGTTTGAACACTGTACCAGCAGTCCTGGCCACCAGCAGGGGAATGGAAAAGCAGAGTCTGCAATGAAGATGGCCAAGAAACTCCTAAGCAAGTCAAAGAAGGGACCGAACCGACCCCTACCTAGCTATCTTGGCACACCGCAATACCCCAAGTGAAGCTATGGAGCTGAGTCCTGCACAGCGACTTTTAGGGCGTCGAACAAAAACACTCCTACCAACCACAACAGAGCTACTGAAATCACTCAGCATTAACACTCAACAGGTCAAGACTGCTACAAGAAATGCACAAGCAAAGCAAGCCCACTACTACGATAGGCATGCAAGAGATATGGGGGCTTTAGACGAAGGCGACACTGTGCGAATTGAGACCGTAATCGGCAAGAAGGATTGGAAGAAAGCTGTAATTACTAAGCGGCTTCACGAGCGATCCTACGAGCTCGAGTCTGACAGTGGGACCTACCGAAGAAACAGAGTGGATTTGAGGAAGACCCCTGCAGCCATGTCCATGTGCCCCAATTCAAGCAGTGATGAAGAACTGACAGCTCAACCATTGACAGAAGACAAATATGCTGAGTCTAAAGCACACAACCAATCATGCTCCATGGAAACACCTGCTGAACAAGCACCTCCAGCTGAACCTATCAGAAGGTCGCAGAGATCCATGAAAGAGCCAGTACACTTGAAAGACTACATGCGATAGCCAAGCTGTGATGCTACCACAACTATAACTAAACATGGACTAGACGAGTGAACTACCACGCTATAAAATACAATGACCCCTATTGTATAGACAGGACTATTTAGTGATTATTGATAAGTGAACAGTGAACATTAGGTTGAAATGCTAGGAGGGAGGATGTAACGTAATACCAGCTTATCAGGTTACGTGTACGTGATGTTATAGAGTGCTACCATTATAACCAGGATAAAAACATCGCTCCTACATACAATATACGAGAGTTCTTTCACTTAGCCTGAAGTAAGGGCTCCTTTGCTAGCAGCAAACACTTTCTACATGTAGATCGATGTAGTTTATAAATAAAACATAATTATGGAGTCGCACTCGAAAATTAAACTGTTCGTTATTTATGGAAAGGGATGTTTAAATGTAGTTATCAACCCAAGCACTTTAACATTTCCCCCTCCATCGACAATATAGAAGAAAAAAAATCCCCCCTCAAGAATGCCCCACATAGTATTTTTACTATGAAAACAACAAGAAATACACTATTTTTATTGTACCCCCCCCCCCCCCCCCCACCCAAAGCCCTAAATAATGAGCAGTGCCTCAGTTCTCATTTGAAAAATCCCCTAACAGCTGCCACGACTGAGCTCATTGGATGTCATGGGTACTCCTGTAACTCACTTTAGAAGTAAAACTGTATTGGAAAATGGGATTGTTGAGAATCAAATCTTTAAAATGTTCCAGGGTGATACCTCCGTACAAATTAATGTACATACACCAGGAATTCCCTTTTGAGCTAGGGCTTTCAAAATGTTTTTTTGAGTAGCAGGTCAACATAGGAAAGTAGGCATCTGTAGAAAGGCTTAGTCAAGCAAAAGTGTAATTGTCTGTTGATTGATATTATAAAGAAGAAAGTAACCGGCAATATACTTCGAGGCCACCGCTGGAGCTCCAGTGGTCCCTGGCTTGACTTGAAAACATTGTGACCATGTTTTATTTTTACAGATGTTCTTACACAAGTACAGCGTAATGAAACATTCAATTGATAAAAAAGTAATGACAACCATGGATATACCAGATCCCCCCTGGTCTGTAAAAATGATTGTCATTTTTGTAATCTCTTAAAAGTATTAAAAATTCTAACAAGTAAATTTCTTTGTGTCTGTAGGCTCTCTATGTAAGGCTTTGTGCAATGAAGTTATCGGTTTCCAATTCAACATTGCTGAGAAAGCTAGATGAATATGGAGAGAAGTTTGACGAGGAAGTACTACATGAGAGAGCTAAAGTTTCCAAACAATTAAGGTTACCGGATACCTTCAAAACGAAAAAGATGGGAAAATATTTTTTTCGCACAGCAATGTAGTTTTAGTAGTAGTCTCGTATACCAAAAACTCCGTTCAATAAAAATGAATATTAACGGAGAAATACCAAAAGGAAGTTTTTAACCGGAAGTAAAAGGTTCTCTTTGATTGACAGCAGATCAATAAATACATGACAAGTGCTCACTCGCCAGTAACGACGGTGTGGGAATAGCACATATTAAATTCATTTCATTTTCCAATGTTTACGTTTATTGAAAGTTTTTCCACACACAATTCCACAATTCCATCGGTTGTTGGCCATATATCTTACAAAAAGCAGGCTGGATGCCCTTAGCTTGAAAAACAAAGAAAACATAAAAGCAAAACGAGGCCAAACAAATGCAAACAACTACAATTACAAAGCCAAACAGGAGTCCTCGAAAAACACGACAAGCGTTCCTATTTTCACTTTCAGACAGAGTGCCGAGTGGTCCACATCTGAACATATAAAGAAGAATTGATAAGAGCCAGCCGAGAGAATATTTGTTTCCAAGAAAGCTTAGATGGAAACGTAGTCTGACGGTGATCCTGAATCGGTTGAACCACGATCTCGCTATTGTCGTGCTGTTTCAGACGCCTACAAATCGCTGTCTCCTCTACTAACTATGCTGGCATTCAAGGCGTCTCTATAGTTGTTCACCTTGGCTTTGCCCCTCGAGGTCTTTTTGTCTTTCCCATTTTTCTAGCCTGGGAAATCAGCCGACTCTTGCCGCTATCATTTTTCAAGTCGCACATAAAAGAAATATTTTCTGGATGCGGCGTGTAGCTTTGATCGGAAATCAACATTGGCGGGAAATCTTGCCAGATAGTTGAACTGTGATGAGAAATGATTGGCCAAGAGCTTGCTAGTTGTTGGAGAGGCGGGGCTTCAGATTTTTTGAAGTCCTATTTTCTCGCTTTCGATTTTCAATCAAAATAGAGTTTTAAAAAAGCTCCCGCACAAGAGGAATTTATTTGATTTGTGCGAAATTTTCACAAAATGTCAATTGATATCTCAGCTGCAAAACCGTGTCGGGGAATTGGGTAATTCAAAAAAGAAAGCTCTTGACGACGTTTCCCGCATATCTACTCGGATTATTTTTCGCCTTTTAACGGAAAGCATGATAACTTTTGAACTAAATCGAATTTTGAAATTCCCCGACACGGTTTTGTAATACGATTCCTCTGAAATACGACAAAGCAAACAGATTTTTAAACTTTAAAATATTTTCGGAGTCGGAGCTTCTGAAAGCCATCTCACTAGATCGGAAAACGGGATGGCGGAAAATTCGAGATTTTCAAAGAACTCAAAACTTTTTATGTATTCTTGTAGCCAATTTTATAAGCTTTAAAATGATACATGAATGATTTATCTACGATGTTTCCTCGAGGCGCTACATAATTTAGACTGGAAACGCACCCTGAAGGTATCCGGTAACCTTAAGGGAAAGAGCTTTATCTAAAGAGAACAATATCAGCAGATGTTGGTTGAACACAGTAAAGCATCCTTACCACATGAAGTAATCTTAGCTTCAGCAGCCGTATCATGTCAATCAACCTTACATGTAGCTTCAAGCAGCCATACCATGTGAATCAACTCATCCAACAACTGCATCTGCTGGTAATGAGATCCAGTTTGTCATGGATAACTTTGATTCGATGCAAGAAGTGAAAGATAAGACCTGTGATAACCAAAATAAGGATTATCACTGGACAAATCACAACTGTGTCAAAAACACCTTGCAAATGAAGAGCCTATCTTTGGGCTGTTTGATCTACCTAATTTTTTTTTTTTTTTTTTTTTTTTAATTTATTCTTTATTATTATTATTATTTTAATATTACACTTACAATTTACGCAACAACATTCCAATTTTACAACAATACAGAAACGAAAATAAAGGAATGACGATAGAAAAAAGGACAGTTCGAGGTGACTACAACAGAGATAAACTGCAATTAAATAATTTTTGCCCACTTGCTTTGGAAATATAACAATTTTTTGTTCCTTATGGATATTTCTCGTAGAACTTCTAATTTGTTTTGGAAAAAAGCAAGAAAGCTGTCAAAACGTAAGCTACCATTATTTATATTTGTGATAAAGATAAAATATTTTGCAACAAGGATAACATAATTTAAGATATTTTCGTGTTTTGTATTTTCGTGCTGTCCATATAGTATTAAACCTTCAGTTAAATTTACCTGTTGTTGCCATTTGATACGCCACCACGTTTTAAATGTTACCCAGAATGAAGCTGAAACCTCGCATTGTATAAACATATGGAGTAAGGTATGCTTGTCTTTACCGCACAGCTGACAAATGTCACTTTCACACAAATTTGCTCGAAATAGCATAACCTGGGTTGGGAGAATATTATGAATTATTTTGTATTGAAACATTGATAGTTTTACTTCTTTAGTAATTAAGAAAGGAAATTTATAGACTTTGTAAATGTCTTCTTTGGAAAAACCAAATCGCAAGATTTTACCTTCAGCTGTTGGGGGGACAAAACTACTAGTAAGAATGGCTGCATAAGCAATTCGTGTAGTAATTTTTGTTTTGAGTGGCGGTTTAATTCCAGTCTGCCTTAAAGGAGTAAGTGTGGTTTTTATAATAATTTTCCAATTTGATGGGATGGCACTTATAAGTCCGTAATATAATGTAAACGGTACTACAAAGTTGAATTTATGTTGAAATTCGGAAAGAGATAAAAAATTTAAATTTTCATTTAATAAGTAGTATAGTAATTGGCGGTTCTGGCGCACGTTGTATTTTTTTGTTGTTTTTTCATCTAATGGACATCCTCACTTCGTTCAGCCCTCACTTCGTTCAGCCCTCACTTCGTTCGGGGTCCATTAGATGAAAAAAAAACAAAAAAATACAACGTGCGCCAGAACACGCCAGTTACGATACTACTATAGTTCATTTATTGTATTTATAAATTATATTAAATAATCGGTTTCTAACGCCTTTTTCCGGATAGGAGCAGTTTTGTTGTACTATTTTTTCGTTGTATTTTTTACATTTTAACACCCTATTAGAGAAGTGATTACTATGCAGTATATCCATCCATGGTACTGCATATGTTAACATTTATTCGAACACTTGGTTTATAGTGAATTTATTGTATTCTAACACCCTATTAGAGGAGTGTTGTTAATAAGGTATTATACCATGGCTGAGCATACACCAACATTCGTTCGAGTACGTCCTTTAAAGAACTATTTACGCGGATGGAAGATGGATATTCCTGATGATAATCCTATGGGAGCGGATCCAGCCGTTTTCCTTGCTGGTGTACGTAAACAAACTACCGAAAAGTTTAAGGAAGAACTACGAAACCACAACACCTTTAAGGCCCAATTAGCTTTAAACATAACTTTCGTACTTGATAAACCTGATGGTTACGTATACGAGACAGCTACATTTTATAGCAAACAATCTGTTTTGATCGATGATGCTGGTATCCGTGAGGTAATAGTAGAAGCACATGCTCAGATATATGACAAAATTGAGAAGTGGATCAGTCGTGGATCAAATTGGGTCGTAGATAGAGTCAATATTCTATGGTTAAACATCGCTAGATACCAACCACTACGTGGAGGTTCGTATTTACCACTACCTGAAGAAATAGCGAATAAGAAAGCCGTGATCAATGTGAACAACAAAGACAACCACTGTGTACTTTGGTCGATATGCGCAGCAATGTTTCCAGTTAAGAAAGATCCTCAAAGGACATCAAAGTATCGAATATATATGGTGAAATCCAATGGGGTGGACTCACCAACACCAATCTCACAAATACCACTTCTAGAGAAGCAAAACAACATTTCTATTAACGTATATGGATGGGATCCAAAGGAAAAGTGCTTAATCATATATCATATCTCAAAGAAGACTTTTTCGAAGTACATCAATCTACTACTTATAGAAGACCTAAAGAGTGGTAAACAACACTATTGCTGGATAAAGGACTTCAACAAACTCCTATTCGATCAGACAAAACACGAACATAGGAAACACTTCTGCGAACGATGTCTGCATGGATATTCCAATGAAGCTCTTCTTGAAAAGCATATTACAGAGTGTAATGGTATCAATGACAAAGCCATACGCATTGAAATGCCTACCAATAAGAACAACGAAGTCTCATTCCAGAATATACACAAGCAGCTCAAAGTAACCTATATTATCTATGCAGATTTCGAGGCATTAACCACTAAGATCGAAGGACCTGCTCAAGGCCCAAAGAAGAGCAACACGCTTAAAACGGAAGAACATATTCCATGTGGATTTTGCTATATAGTTGTACGTTCTGATGGTTATAGTGAACCACCAGTACTATATAGAGGTAGGGATACTATCGAACGTTTTCTACAACGTACATTGTATGCAAGAGGAAGAGGCGAAGATCAAAGCCCAAAAAGCTAAACCACTATGCATGTCATGGGAAAACTATAAGGCTTATAATAGCGCAACAATTTGTCATATCTGTCAGAAGCCATTGGTTGGTGATAAAGTACGTGATCATTGCCACACCACAGGCGAGTTTAGAGGTGCCGCACACAATACCTGTAATCTAAAATTACGTGCTTTTCCTACCATCCCAGTCGTATTCCATAATCTTCGTGGATATGATGCTCACCTAATAATGCAATCCATATCCACAACATTAGGTAAGATATCTTGTATTCCAAACAATATGGAGAAATATATTTCATTCTCACTTGGTAACCTACGATTCATTGATAGCTTTCAATTTCTACCATCATCTCTTAGTACATTGGTATCGAGTTCAGAATCAGACACATTTCAACAAATTGTAAAATATACATCTAATCAAGAGAAAGCCAATCTATTAACTCGTAAAGGAGTATATCCATATGAGTACATGGATGCGTGGGATAGATTTGCAGAGACTTCTCTACCACCTAAAGATGCGTTCTATAGTAAACTAACTCTAGAGGACATATCCGATGAAGATTACGAACATGCAATAAGAGTTTGGAATGTATTTGATTGTAAGACATTAGGTGATTATCATGATCTTTATCTACAAACTGATGTACTTCTTCTAGCGGATGTGTTCGAGGACTTTCGTACAACATGTATGCAAAACTATGGATTAGATCCTGCACATTATTATACGAGTCCAGGACTTTCATGGGACGCTTTATTAAAGATAACTGGAGTGAAACTCGAACTATTAACTGACTATGACATGTATCTATTCATCGAGAGAGGTCTACGTGGTGGTATATCCATGGTATCACAACGTTATGCCAAAGCGAATAATAACAACGTACAGGATTTCGATCCAGAAAAACCAAATAGCCACATATTATATCTAGACGCGAATAACTTATATGGATGGGCCATGAGCCAATATTTACCAACAGGAGGATTTGAGTGGTATACACCAACAGAAGAACAAATAACCAATCACGCAATAGATTCAGATAAGGGTTATATCCTTGAAGTTGATCTCGAATATCCTCGAGAACTTCACGATACGCACAACGACTATCCACTAGCTCCCGAGAGAATTCAGGTGAATAAAGATTTGTTCTCAGAGTATCAGACCGATCTATTTGAGGAACTATATAAAGGTAATGGATCTTTGAAAGTAGAAAAACTTGTACCTAATCTATATAACAAAGAACGATATGTGCTCCACTACCGTAACCTACAATTGTATCTATCTCTTGGTATGCGTTTGATAAAGATCCATAAGGCACTAAGGTTTGACCAATCACCATGGATGGAACCATATATACAAATGAATACTGAGTTACGAAAACAAGCGAAGAGCACCTTCAAGCAGGATCTATACAAATTGATGAATAATAGCGTATTTGGAAAAACAATGGAGAATCTACGTAAGCGTGTAGATATCCAATTAGTGCGCGCATCAGAAGGAAACAAACTACAACGTCTATTGAATAAACCTAGTTATGCTCGATCCACAATTTTTGATGATGATCTTGCTGCGGTACATAACTACAAAAGTAAGCTATTGCTGAACCGCCCCATATATGTTGGAATGTCAATTCTAGATCTATCAAGGCATCTGATGTATGACTTCTACTACAACGAGATCAAGAAGCAATATGGGCAACGATGTAATCTACTTTATACCGATACCGACAGTCTATTACTACACTTTAAAACTGAAGATATCTATGCAGATATGGCAATTCATAAACATCTATATGATACTAGTAACTACAGCAAAGACCATCCGCTGTATAGTATCGACAACAAGAAAGTACTTGGTAAAATGAAAGATGAATGTGGAGGTATTCCTATAGTCGAATATGTTGGACTACGATCTAAGCTCTATTCTATATTGAGAGTAGATGGCGATGAGATTCGTAAAGCTAAAGGTACCAAGAAGGCAGTAGTGAAACATCGTATTCGTCATGATCAATATAAAGAGTGCTTGATGGATAAGAAAGTATTCAAACATGGAATGAATATGCTTCGAAGTGAAGGTCATAAGATGTATGGTATACATATGAACAAAGTATCTCTATCACCATTCGATAGTAAGAGATGTATTTTAGCAAACGGAATAGATACAATAGCCTACGGCCATGGAGACTTTTTTCCAGATAATGAAGAAGTAGCCGATTTTATTAGCAATATAATATCGAACGCAATCGATACACTATCCTACAATCGTAAAAACGTCATTACAGAGGATGAAGATATGGACGACTTTATTAGTGACTTGCTTCTATCTTAGAATACCTTTTGGTGGTAGTTCTGTATCTGGCGGTATCACTTGTATCTCTTCACGAACGAACCCTCGCTTTGGTGCATCTTTTCCTAAATAGTATAGAACAGGTTGATTCGATGATACCACACTTCGAGAAATATAATATGTCTGTAAACTCCATACAGGATCAGTTGCTCGTTTTACTCCACCTTCCAATTCTCCCGGTGAGTATAGATATCGAACTAAAACATCGAATGGTAGTCGCTTTTCTTTCAATCCAATAATTCGAGAATATGTAGGAGTCTTTATGTTTACTTGTTGTGCCTCTATAGAATTTGAAGGTTCCTTACCTGTTAGTCGAGTAACTTCATTGTTCATAGCCTTGATAACATCAGGAAGCCTCAATACCCATTCTCTACTACGCGCATCCGATCCTTCAGATGTAAGTACCATCTCTTTTGCATATTGATATCCAAATAATCTTTCAGCTATTGTTCTATTTGCTCGCTCGACAAAACTTTGTGCTCTATGATGACCGGTTTCACCCCGTTGAACTTTCGTACCATGTAGTTCTAGCGTTTCAGACATACGTCCCATGAATTCTCTACCAGGATCCACTTGCAACGTCTTTGGCCATTCGAGTGGACTACGTTTATAGATTCGTTCGAATGCTGCAGACACTTCACCACTATCTTTCGATGCTAAAGGTTCAGCCTCTTTATATCTAGAAGCTACATCGATTACCACCAAAGCATACTTATATAGTTTCCTTCCACGTCCAGGTCGATCGTGAGGTAGAAAGATCAAATCAGCTTGATGAACTTCATTAGGTTTCGATACGGTCCAATGTGGTCGTGGAATATGGTGGGGTGGTGATAGATATATTTGCCACATGGCTTGTTTCTCTAACCAACCCTTAGCTACGTCTTCCGATACCTTTGCAGCCACCGATAACTTACTAATTGCAGCATAACCTTTCCAATAACCCATAGGACCATAGAAGATATTCGCAAGTTTAGCATCCATTATATATCTATGTATTATAACCTTCAACAAGAAGAAAAAAAAGAAAAAAAGGAATAAGAACTTATCTAACCAACTAGTTCTTATTCTTTTTTTCTCGTCGATCGTAAAAATTCTCGTTTTTTAAAAGGCATATCGACTAATAGCGTATCCAGCGACTAGCATTCCACCACCAACATAGATCAACTCACCAGTTTTCTGTGCGTTAGATGGTCGATCGTAGTAAGAGACACGAGGTTCTTTCATTTCTTTGAGTCGTTTCAGCGCCTGACGTAACTTATCGGATTGTATGAAAGCTAGGTTACTATAAAGTTGATTATTATGAGAATCGCGTTCAGCAACTTCCTGTTTATGCGCCCAATCAGACAATGTTTGACGTTTTTTGATATATGCCTCCCTAACACGATCGAATTTTTCCATTGCCCTATCATGTCTCTCTCGTTCTATATTAGCGGTTTCATCTTTTTCACCAAACATCCTAGCAAGCACTCCACCACCAGTAAATGCCGTTGCATTCAAAATTGCTCCGAAAATAGACATTCCAATAGCCGCTAACGTCGCCATTATGGTACGATCTTTTGTTTCTCGAGATATTGTTTTGCATATATGCTACCAGCTATTACTGCAGTCCACTTCACGTAATTTATGATAGAAATAGAAGGATCACTAAGCATAGATTCCTTAGTAGCCTTTTTTACGATCCAACCAATACCAGTAGCTATTCCAGTTATCATAGCAGCATCGGTCGCTATTTTCTTCAATTCTTTATCCATCCTAATATATATCGTATATCTCTAGTCTTTAATTGTTACTCCATATCTGGTACCGTAGTCTTTATCGGACTCGCGGGTCGTATAGGACTAATGTTCTTAGAAGTGTCGTCTCTATATCTTCTGTATTGATAGTACACGCCAAACAATGCGGCACCCGTACCAACAACTGCGATAGTAGTATTGATAGACACATTTTTCATCCAACTTTCATCTGCGTTGATTTCTTTAGATAATTCACCTTCACGTGAAATCTCTCTCTTTTGAGCCTCTCTAGCAAGTTTATTACTTAGTGCTAATGCTTTCCCAGCAGCAACCCTCTTTGGATCTTTTACTTTAGTTGGTGTTGTTTTCGGTGGATTCGCAGTTATCTGATCCGTCTGTTCCTCCATCTCGATTCGATATAGTAGTTACTTGCGAAGGTTCAATAGGTGTACTAGGAACGACTATGTGATCAGCTACATTGAACAAGACACTATCTAGAGCTACAAATAGAACTGCTTTAAGTGCTAATCGACCAGCCGCAGTATATATCTCATTGCGGACTAGTTGTTCATCTAGTGGAACTACGTATGCAACTGCGTGAGTAGCTAGACGTAGTGCACCATCTACTAAGCATCCTGCTATTTGATAGCAGGCGCCAAACAATACAGCGCCTATACCAATAGTTGCTATAGTAGATACGTTCGTAGTCCAACTTTCATCTACATTGATTTCTTTAGGTAATTCACTTTCATATGTGATCTCTCTCTTTTGAGTCTCCGCAGTTATCTGATCCGTCTGTTCCTCCATCTTGATTTTATATAGTAGTTACTTGCGAATGTCTAATAGGAGTACTAGGAACGACTATGTGATCAGCTACATTGAACAAGACACTAGCTAGAGCTACAAATCGACTGTGTTTAAGTGCTAATCGACCAGCCACCATAGATATCTGATGGCGGGCTAATTGGTTTTCTTGTAGATCCTTAAACAGCGCTTGTTGGTTGTCTAGTGTAGCTACGTATGAGACTGCGCGAGTAACTTGACGTAGTACACCATCTACTAAGTGTACCGTTATTTGATTTGCTACTACGGCCAGGTATCTACTATGTAAACGTTTTACGTCCTTCTCAGATAGTTTAGTTATATCTGTTAGGGAGAAATTCTGTCCTAGACATTCTTTCGTTTTACCTAATACAGCTAAGGTCTTAAGTTCTTCCCGCCATTCTTCGATATCCTCCAATTCGGTTGAAAATTCCAATTTGGGTGGTGGACCTGTTAAATCCTCACCTTCCAGTTCTTTGGTGTATTCATCCATGATAATATGTTATAGGTGTGGGTATCTCTAACACTACTGCAAAAGGATGTCGCAAACAAAAACATATGCGAGCAAACTTGTGAGATCGAAGTATCATTCGTAATTCATTACATTCTTGTGAGCCTCCGTAATCCTCGAATATCCTCTTTCCATCTATAACCGATGCCGTATGAAACGCTACTACGATAGCTACGTTCTCACGAAAAGGTTTACATATACTCGTTAATTATTGGGATAGTACCCAAATAGATAGTCCTATATGTCGAGCAGAGAATGCTAAATCTACTAGTTTGTCAGTTCTTCGTTTTACATCTTTTGATGCGGCACAATCATCTAGAATCAATAATGTATTGGTACCTGACCAAAAGGTTGCACAAATATTTAATGTGGTATCGATAGCATCCTGAGATGGTGATATGACATAAAAATGCGTATCTTGATTAGCAAATCCATGATATGTCTTGTTGTGGGCATACGTAGGACAAATTAATACTATATAATCGAACTTACCACGAAATGGTCCACGAAGTTGTTCTATGAGAAATGCAGTCTTTCCGCAATTCGTTGGACCTACTATGAGTGAGTTGAATGGGATGTGTTCTACCAAGGAATCCATCAGTACGTTATACTATACAGAGATCTGTTCAATATCATGAGCTGAGCATCTGCGAGAACGTAGATGTGCATGTTAACGTTTCCACTTCCTTTTGCGGTTCTATGTATGCGAATGTCTATATCTTTTCCACCACCAGTTTGTGCCAAGCCATCACCATGAACGGTGGAATCTTTTGCTGTACGACAATCGACTAGGATGGCAAATCTGTTATTGTAAAATTTAGTAGGAGTCATAGAGGTATCGGATGTACCAAACCATCCTTTTGTTGACTCCCAAAAATCTGGTGTTAACATACCTCCTGGAAAGAATCTATTTGGAACTCCATTTACGTCTATCTCTATCTTTGAAATATTAGGATTTACGAATGCTTCACTATCTCGTGAACCGGCAGTGTGAGGATCTACGAATAGAAGAAGTAATCCAGAAAATGATCGTCGTGGAACATTGACGTTCTGAGATATCAAAGTTTCTACTGCCTTGGTGATAGTTACCGTCTTAAAGTGAACTGCGTGATCGTATAGGAATGCAGTACCATTTTCATATGCGTGAAATGCTTTCCTAGCTAGCGTTTCATTCTTGATTGCTTCGTATTCTAACTGGATGTTGGTAAGCTTGTACGTACCTATCTTTGTCGAATCTGATCCAACGATTATATTGATAGAGTGGGCTAGAGTTAATTCGAATGAAATAGTGTCTTCTAATGCATGTGGATATAGAACTCCATGTTGTGTAAGAATATCAACGTCTAACGGAATTCTATATTTTGAACCATATGCAGCTAACAATGCATTCTCACCAACCTCTGAAGTACCTGCATCACCAGCCTTAGATCGTAGCTTATTTGTGTTATCTGATTGGATACCTTGTTGTACTCTCGATTCTCTCTCTTGTGTAGATAGATAGATATCGGAATACGTTTGTAATAGATCCGATCGAGCAATGTCTTCTACTATTTCAGCTCCTATCTTACAAACTCGATGCATTACTAAGCAACGTCCAACATTTGCAACGACTCGATTATGTCCACCAGACAATACGATATCACCCAATAATGCCAAACTACCAGGTACTAATACGATATCTTCTCCCATCGTTGGAACTTCCACATAGAGCGTCTCACCTGGATTAGCAGATGATGGAGTGAACGTTTTTCTATATAATGTTCGTTGAGCTTTGAGTGCGAGTTGCGCTCTTAGTGCTTCCTTAGGAATTAACTTCGACGATATCATGTTGAATATACCATGATATATAGTTATGTTCAACATGGAAGATAGATTCGACGTCGATGTGAGACATGAGGATAGTACCGACAGATACGAAGAACAAGATGAAGAAAACCGACGAGAACTAGATGAAGAAGACCGACAACGAGAACGAGAAGCAAATGAAAGATACGTGGCTTACTTATTGAGTGGCAATCAAGATGAAGCTGGGGGTAGTGAGACAATTACCATGGATAATTTGCATGACTACGCTATAGAAGGTGACCCACTTCGAGGATTCACATTCGAACAAACGATTCGAGATTCGGCAAAAGAAATGCTGGTTGACATAGTAAAGGAGCAATATCCGGATGCCGGTGTTCGGCATAATATAGAAATCTCCTTAGTAGATGGAAACATCACCGTTCGCGAACTTGGAAGCAAAGAACCCTTTAAACGTCTATTCGTCGGTAATGATGATGATAGGAAATTACGCGTGAAGATGAGGAAAGCTCTCAAAGATGCTTTAGGTCCAAATAATGAAGAGGCCGCTAATGAAGTAATATTTGCAGAACGACAACTCGCTGATCGGGAAGCGAATAACGAATCTATTCTTGAAGACTCCGAATCGACTGACGCTCAGAAAGAAATAGCTAAGACGGAATTAACATTTATCCATAAGGCAAGAGAATTACTTGAACGTCAAGAAGAAGCCATACTAGAACGTATATCGCTACGTGAAAGGGTTAAATACATTTTCAGAAAGTATGGAATGACTGTTCTTGCGGTGACAACTGCTATTGGTGTTATCGTTAGCGTAATAGTTTCCCGGCTATCGAAAACCGTACCGAAACCAGTAAAAGATGGTATCGACAAAGTGGCAGATACAGTAAAGAAGGGATTAAAAACTACAGGTGATTTGTTAAAGGAAATGGGAAAGAAACTTGGACAGATACTACCTGGAATGATTGGATCAATTGCGAATTTCATATTTACTATGGCCGGTAAAGCTCTAGGAGTATTAGCAGAGAACGTTTGGTTATTCATAGTAGCTATAGTGGTGATCGCAATAGAGCAATACAAACGACGTTAACGAAATAACACCCACGCAATTCCAGCTCCTGCAATAGATACTATCGCTAGATTGATCCCATGTCGTGGAGTAGGATTCTGTAAGATACTATGTGAAACTCGTTGTGGAGCTTGTCGTGGTAATTGTTGTGGAACTTGATGTGGTAATTGTTTCTTTCGTTTCTTCCCTTTCATATCTGGTGGGGGCTTGGTTTCGAGAACGTCTGTATTAATATCGTTTTTCCCTAACACCATACCTTCTGTGGCGTTCGGGATTGGATTTTTATAACCATCCTTCTCGCTGAGGTAGTACTCAAGATTGCTTGGTAGTAATCGTACCCCTATGGCTATTGCTAGGTCTAATCTCTTATGTGTGTGTAGTATAGCTGTAAGATAGTTGCTATAGCTTACCACTAAACTGTTTTCGCGAATAGCGTCTTCGACTAATCTCTTAAATTTTTCTTTGACATTGAAACTATCTATGATGGATTGGTTAAGATCATTCTGAGCAGCTAGAACGCAATATCCAAAAGCTTCGACGGATCGATTCAATCTACCTAATCCAGCATTAGTTAAACCCTTTCCGATTGGTGGTGTAAACCAATTATATTGTTTTCCTTCATGTTCATCGTTCCGAATGAATGCCACAAGATCACCCTGATCCTTCTTACCTCCTTGGTCTGCAAATAAATTATTGTGATTTGGCCAATTATCTGATTCTTTATCGTAACCTCTGACTACGTGGACGTTTTCGAAATCATCATACAAAAGGAATACATCTCCTAATCCGTCATTCCTACCTCCGTGCCATCGGAAATCTGGTGTTCGAGATATACCAAATTCGATGCATAATTTCTCAAGAGCTGATTCGCTATAGGGGTTATCCATTTGCTTGAAAGCAGATTCACCAGGTAGAGGAACCCCATGAGCACCACCAAGTTCATGTAGAATTCTTCGTATTGTGAAATAAATGTGAAATCGTAGTAGTCCTTGAACAATAGGAGGATACGTTTTGAAAGTAGGATCAAACAATGACACTCCACATCCAGAAGTCGCACACCACGTTGCGAAATTCAATTGTTGAGGCCAATATTTGAAATCTGGACCTGATAACCAATGGTGGGACTCCTTTGCTGTCATATGCTTTACGACAGTCTCTTTGAATATGTTCGGAACGCCTGCTTTGAACTTTTTCGTAGGTTTGACATATATCCATAGATTAGTTAAATCTATATCTTGTGCTTTTTCAGTAGGTGGGACCGCCGTAATAGGATATTTCACACTTTTATCTAGTGTTAACGTATGTGGAAAACCCTTATGCACATCCCACAATGCGTTATCGATGCGTTTTTGAATGGTGGTAGGTAGCTTAGAGACATCGTCACCATAAACCACATAACCACTATTCCCATCTCGAAACCAAATACTAGTTGAATATTTGCCAGGGCCGTCTATATCCGTTGATACATAGAACTGGTGAAAATCTGCATGTGGGTATCTTTTCTTGAACTTCGCTAATAGATCGGCATTCAATGATGCGACCTTCTTATCTTCCTCAGCTATTCTCTCTCTATCTCTACTAGCTATTCTCTCAGCCTTTGACCGTAAATTAGCATTCCGTGTTGGGGTCTCATCATCTCTCTCGTCGTCTCCACCCTCATAATGATAGCTGAAATTACCTCCGTGCCTCCTCATGTTAAAGCTAATTATGTATGTAGTTCATACCTTTAACACATAATGGTTATATTAAATGTCACCACCACATCGTCTGACCATACGGTCTACTTCGATAACCCTATTCTTATCAATAATATTTCGCTAGTTGAGGTCACTATTAGTCATAATTGGTGGAACCTAGCTGAGAAGGGGGGTTTTAAGTGGATTACCCCCAATAGTTTGACGTTTCCATACGAAATTAAGGCGGGACATCATAAAATAGAAAATTTGATAACCTACTTAGATCCCGCAGTTGAGGCTGGTTACTTGGAATTCATAGACTATCCATTTAGGAAATATTGGATTATGAAGGTCAAGAAACCAATCAAATTCACTAAGAATGTCTGCGATTTGTTTGGTATCGAAGTAAATGAAGATGTGACAGATTATGCGACTATCGATAAAGGAAAATACGTCCTGGTGCCAAAAGATATTAATCACATATCTATCTACTGTGATGTGGTGGATTCAGATTTCTCACTTCTTGATGGGAAGCCATCTAAAATCCTACATACTTTAAAAACGACATCACACGTTTTTGATGAAACAACTTACTTTCCACCAACCCTCATACCCATTCGAGCCTTAGGAACGATACGGAACTACATTCGCCTCACAGTTTGCAATGAGAAAGGCAATCTCATAGACTTCAACAAGCAGCCTATACGTTTCGTATTGAAGCTTGAGTAAATCATACGTATATACAATGGATGGTGATTCGATTCAACAGTTTCCAACAGCACCAGATATATATCCATTGGGAGCTATAAAGGAACTTAGCGATATAAATGGATCGAGTTTTAGACTGCAAAAAGTCTGTGATACACTTGCTGAGCTAGAACAACAAGCAAAGCACTACGAAGTTGTTCGCAAAAAGTATGCTCGAGCGCGTGGTATCGTTCATGGGATTGCTGTGGCCACAGGTAGCCTGAGTGGTGTTTTATCAGCTTTTGCGTTAGGTTCATCATTTACGGGGGTTGGGATACCTGTGGGTATTTCATTAGGATCAGCGGGGTTCCTGTGTGCAGCCATATCGGCTTCGATGGCTGTTGTTAGTAAGAAACTTGGCGTTCACGTCTCGAAGCATGAAAAGACTGTTATGTTAGCAAAAGCTAAGGCGAATTCCGTGGAAGTCAAAGTCTCAAAAGCTCTATCCGATTGTAACATTTCAGAAGCCGAGTTCGGAAGCGTTATTGATGAGAAAAGGAAATATGAGACGCTTAAACTAGAAATACGGCAAAAAAACAGGCAAGAAGGTGGATTAAAAAACGTAGAAGAACTTCGATCCGAAATCCGAAAGGAGATGAGAGCAAAACTTGGCGGTCTAATGGGGTAAGAATAAATATCTCCTTCGAAAGAAACCGGCATGGATTTCATTTTAACTTTGATAAAAACAACTGCTATTAATTCGTATAAATTACCGTGTTGTTTTGGTTCATATGCTAATTTCGAGACAATTTCGAGACAACGAGAAAGAGGATCAAAAAAAAACGTAGAACAACTTCGAGCCGAGATCCGAAAGGAGATGAGAGCAAAACTTGGTAGTCTAGTGGGGGGTAAGAATAAATATCTCCTTCGAAAGAAACCAGCATGGATTTCATTTTAACTTTGATAAAAACGACTGCTCTTAATTCGTATAAATTACCGTGTTGTTTTGGTTCGTATGCTAATTTCGAGACAACGCGTGGGTGACGCTAATTAACATACGTCAACCGCTTAAAACATAAGTACGATATTTTATCACTGAATACCTTGTCTAGCACACATAGCCCAACGGGTTTGTCGCTGGGACTTGTGATCGAGATGGGAGCCGTTCACGAGTTCTGGTGTTCAAACCTTGGCGGTCTATATGTGGTAGATCGGCTTGTGTTGGGTAAGAAGCTCCCAGCCCAACACAAGTCGTAGCGCGTCTGCCGACGTGGCAGAAGTTAAAGTAATACAGTAGAAATCAGCGGCCAGAGTACAAGATACCTGTGTGAGAACCAAATGTGGTCAGAAGCTGAACTACAGTAGAACGAATACAGTGAAAAGCCGGGCCCGGCAAGAATAAAAACCTCTCTAGGAACAAAAAGGAGAAAGAAGGAAAAAGGTGAAAGTGGGTTCCTAGAGAGGTTCTGGTGAGACCAGTTTTGGTACTTTGGTTTTTTTCATTATTTAATTTTTTTCTTCTTACTGTCTTAGACTAAATTCTTGAATGAGTACATATCGACGGATGTCGTTCTCATGAATTAGCCGTTTTGGTTAAATAGGAAATGAGTCGTTAAACTTTTGGTTAAGTAATCATCGCACATATGTTATTCGAGGTAATTAAACCTTATCACTACTTAGACCGTGTCTCGTATAGATGGGCTCAAAGTGGGAATTGTAAGCAATCAACTCATTGATAAAACGCACGACCGCACCCTTATGTATACCACACCGTTTAACAACGTTGATAAGAGACATACGAGATCCCGAACGATGTAATACCTCGTAACTCGCTCCAACGACTTTAGTTCTAAGAATGGAACTGGTACCTATATTGTTTTCTATTGCCTTATGAACAATCTCATAGACTATTTGTTGGACATTCTTAGGTACTCCTTTGGGGTCGAGCTTAGCAAAAGTCGTTGCAATGTGAGGAGCTATTCGATCGGTATTTAAATCTATATCGATATTATCGTCATCATGTAGAGAACGTATAAAGACCTCTCCACGACATATGCTTTTATTGCTTAGTTGCATAAAACTAGCGACCTCTCCTTTAGATCTAATGAACCCACATTGTATACATGCTTGATAAAGTATAGCAGCTAAAATAGTTCGTTTCGCATAGCTACGTTTGATACAAACTTTCTGTACTTGAATGAATGCATCGGCTACGATTACTAATACATTTATGGGAAACGAGAGGGCGTAATTTTGTTTATAAATAGTATCGTATGCCTGTAGTTCTCGCGTAATCGTTAATAGTTGCAATTCTTCGTTATCGCTTTGCTTTGGGATTGTGCGGTCCAGATCATGTTGATACCTAAAGCTATCCGGCCCTACTATGCGTAACCTAGTAGTAAGATTGGTAGTTGTTTCTTCACATGATTCAGTCTCGGAAATAAGACCACAGGTGGGACATATGAATTCCGCTCCTTGCATTTCCATCGGGCATAGACATTCGGAACATGTTTCACCAGTGTTAATATGCGACAATGGTTTGATATGCGACAATGGTTTGATATGTAGGCTTGCACAAATTTCTGGACCAAGTAATCTGATAATATCATCCATACTAGTTGTATACCATATGCCTGTCAATTGTTCAATTGTTCGTTTGTTTAAAAAAAAGAGAAAAAAATGAAGAGAGGTCGTATAACAATTTCTCTTCATTTTTTTTTTTTTTTTTTTCGTATTGTGATTTCTACTTATCCTCCGATTCTACCACATTTAGATATTTCTCACTGATGGAGAGGTCATCCAATGCATTATCGAGATCGTGAATGTCCACCACATTTTGATCTTTTTCCGATTCCACTACATTTAGATCTTTCTCCGATTCTACTACGTTTGAACACGTGATATTCGCTGACTCGTTAGCTCGCTTCTTATCAAGGTTCTTCTTATTGCGAATGGTACGGCGTTGAGGTGCACCACATTTTGCACAAAGTTTGTGAGTAGTACGACAGCCCCGACCGCACGTCAAACATGGAACGAATATAGCACATCCTCTTCCTATCTGGAAGTTATGTTGAGAGCAATACTCTGACGTCTTTGAACACTTACTTATACATTTCGTGGTCTTTCCTCGCATCAACCAATCACAAGTTCTTGTCTCAATCATCGTGCAATATAGTGAGGAAATTGCCCAACCTGATAATAAGGTAAAAGTCCAGATGATGCATAAATATCAAGTGTGCTCAGGGATTGGTTGTTATGTAGGGTCCGGAGGTGGTAAGTACTCCAGTAAACCAGGAGGTAATCGCAGGAATATTGAGTCTGGTGTGCTGCCTTGGTCTCCAAAACATGACCCTATTTCAGACTAAAACATTTTAATATAAACCAACTAGTGGACTATAACAAATCCTGCATTCTGTTTGGCTACCTTACTATTGGTCTATTTGTGATAGCCCATGGTAGGGCAAAACGGCGGTTTTCCAAATCAAAACAATGGCGGTTGCCTCGCGTTTTGCTGGTTTCCGATGAGTTTTGAATAATGTATTAGGCAATTCAATTCTAGGAAAGTCGAAGAAAGCAACAAAATATGGGATGAAGATTTTTAATGGTAAGAATGCATGCAAAATTAGGAAAGTTGTAATGCAACATTCAAATAGTTTCTACCGAATGTATGTTTAGTTTAATAAGCTGACATTGTTTCATTTTGACAAACTACAGAATGGTTTTCAAGCCAGACAATTAAATTTCACTACCTCGCTAGAGCAGATGACGAAAGAGGAGCTCTTACAAGTTTTCTATGCTGCATTGAGGCAAAAAGATGGTAGCGAGTTCAAAATTTCCTCACTAAGAGCGATTCGAGCAGCCATTGACCGCTATTTAAAACAACCTCCTCACAGGCTTGGTCAATTGTCGGCGGTCCAGAGTTTGAAAAAGCCAATAAAACCCTAGATGCAATATGCAAACAAATGATGAAAGATGGAAAAGTTGGGCCGATCTTACACAAAAATCCCATCACAAGCGAACAACTGCAACAGCTCTACAAAACCGAGCAGCTCGGTGAATGTGACACTTTGGACCCCGCTCAACTCCTCCGCTGTTCGGGAAAATACATGCATTCAAGAAAGACAACAACTTTAAATGTATGTGGATGACTAACGGAATAATCCACCTACGTGAGACCGAAACGTCCAATATATTCCACTTCACAACTGAGGATGAGTTCCAGGAATTTATTAATCCTTCAGAGCCGGTGGATGCATAACTGAGATAAGTAAAGAATCAATGACTGACCTGAATTTGAAATTGCACGATGTACTACAAAGCAAGGATGAGTGCATATAATCACAATGATCTTATGTGCTTACCCTTTTCAAACTTATCTGATGCAGAATTTAAAGCTGTTACTGGAACTTGGTATTACAATTTGTCTAACACGGATATTGATTTCTATAATATAATGCCAATTCCTGATAAATTTGATGATAAGGATTCCGACTTTATGCTAACCTCTCCAAACTCTAATTATTACTCCATTACTAAACTTAACAATTTTTAAGAATTATAAACCAAAAGAAAAGTCTCACTCTATTTCATTGCAATATACGGAGCCTACCAAAAAAATTAACTCTGCTTAACGATCTCTTATACTCCTTAGATGCTAGACCTGATGTTTTAGCCATATCTGAAACAAAATTAAGTAACAAAACTGTAGTACATACTGATATACACCACTATAATTTTGTTCACACTGATTCAGAAACTGCTGCTGGAGGTACATGTCTTTATATATCAGATAACCTTAAAGCCATATATAGACCAGATCTAACATTTACAATACCATTAGTAGAATCTTGCTGGTCTGAAATTATAACAGATAATGGAAAACCACACATTATTGTTGGATGTATCTATAGGCATCCTTCTGCTAATAATATATCAGAATTTACATTACAGAACTAGAAAACATAATTAAACAATTAAATGAGCAGAAATATCAGGTCTATGTAATGGGTGATGTAAATATTGATTTTTTAAGTATAATGAACATTCTAAAACTGAAGAATACTTAGATATGCTATATTCTAACAATCTTATACCTCTAATAACTAAACCAACTAGGCTTACTGACCACTCATCTACTTTAATTGACCATATTTACACTAATACACCAATTAATGACATCACTTCCGGCATTGCCCTGATTGACTTATCAGACCATCTACCGGTATTCTGCATCTGCAATACTACAATATATAGAAAAAAGATTAAAACATACCTTAGGGACTATAGTAAGTTTAATAAAGACCAATACCTAGAAGACTTACATTAAATTAACTGGACGGACATTTACAATAATTCCCAAGACCTCCATGAAATAACTACTGAGTGTATAAATAAAATTAGGCAAGCTGTAGACAAACATGCCCCCATGAAACAAGCTTCTCTAAATAAAATGAAACAATTAGCAAAACCATTGTTAACAAAAGGCTTATTAAAATCAATCAAACATAAACAAAGGATGTACCACTCATATTTTATACGAAATGACCCAACAATACTCAAACAATACTCAAATCTACTTAATCAAATAAAAACTAAAGCAAAAGATGAATATTATAATCAGCAGTTCCAATTTTATAAAGACAACCTTAAGGAAACATGGAAACTTATCGGGACACTTATCAAAAGAAAATCAAAAGGTCTACAGTCTTATCCATCCAGAATTATACGCAATAACAAGACCTAAACTAAACAATCTGATATTGGACAGCAATTTAATCACCATTTTGTTAATGTACATGTAGGTCCAACCTTAGCTAGTTTAATTGAAAATACTGATAAACATGATCCTACAAAGTACATAAAAAATACCCCCACTCATAGCTTTTATCTGTCTCCAGTGACTAAGACTATGTATCCCAGCTATTCTCAGAATTAAACGATAAAAAGGCATCATTACATATCCCCAACAAACTAATAAAAATTGCTTGTAGATTATTAGCCATACCCTTTACTTTTATTTATAATCAATCAATCTCATCAGATATAGTCCCAAATATACTTAAAGTCTCTAGAGTAACTCCAATTTATAAAAATGGCATTTCAACTGACCCTAATCATTACAGACCAATAGCAATCTTGTCACCCTTCAGTAAAACAATAGAAAAGATTGTCTAAAACCAATTAAGCCTATTTTTAGAAAAACATAATAAACTCTTCCAATATCAATTTGTATTTAGGAAAGGTCATTCCACTGAGCAAGCTATTTTAGAAATAACTGATAGTCTCAAATCATCAGTAGACAAAAACCTCATAACTTGTGGCCTTTTCTTAGACTTTCCTAAAGCATTTGACACTGTTAATCATAGTATATTGTTAAAGAAACTATATAAGTATGGGATACCTGGACAACCACTTGATTGGTTCAGGAGCTATCTTTCGAATAGAACCCAATATGTAAAAATTGAAAATACTGAATCCAACCCTTTAAGTTTTGTTTGTGGTATTCCTCATGATCAACGCTTGGGCCATTATTATTCCTCCTATACATAAATGCTATCTCTAATTCATCAACAAAATTATTATATTTCCGAATTTTTGCTGATGATGCCAATATATTTTACTCTTGCAAAAATCCAAAGGAACTTGAAACAGTTACGAATACTGAATTAAAACATGTTCTCAGTTAATGTAATATTAACAAATTTTCTGTCAACATGAAAAAGACCAATTATATGTTAATTACTTCACCCAGAAAGACCCTCCCACAAATGAATATTCGAAATATTGAAAGGAAAAAGAACATTAAACATTTAGGAATATACTTAGATGAATATATCAATTGGAAAAGTCAAATCACCCATATCGATAACAAGATAGCCAAAAATATCGGAATTTTCTACAAATTACGGAATTACCTCAGTCTTCAAATGCTAAAACAACTCTATTATACACTTATATATCCCTATTTAAACTATGGATCCATCAGCTGTGGAAACACATACCCAACCAACTTAACAAAAATATGTACTAAACAAAATAAATGCATTCGAAGTATCTTTTTTGCCAACAACAGAGAATCTGCTTCTCCTTATTACCAAATTCTGAGCATTTTAAAATTTTAAAATATTGTTAAGTTGAACATCTGTACCTTAACACATAACCTATACAATAACCCATCTGATATCCCCTCCGTGTTTCACGATTTCCTAATACCTGTAACAAATGTACATAATTACAATACCAGATATGCAGCTAGGAAATATTTCTACCCCCCTAAAATTAGAACCAACTTAGGTAAATTTACTTTTAAATATAGTGCTACAAAAATTTGGGAAACTATACCTACTAGCCTAAAGCACCTAACACAAACAAACAATTTCAAAAAACAATATAAAGTTTACCTCCTTAATCATAAAATTTAAGAGCACCATTTTACTTTGTTTATAAATCTTCTCACAATAACTATTTCTCCTTCTAATCCTCTCTTTCTTTCCTATTTTTCTCTTGATTTCTTTTTTTTTTTATTCGTTTTCGTTTTCTCATATTGTAGTTCCTCCTAAGTTCAACTTGTTATTCTAATCAATACTTTATTTAATATATTCTATGTATTACGCTCAGTTATTCAATTATTATTTGCATGTAAGCAGTGGCCAACTCGAAAGCTTTTAGCTACTTTGACCACTGTACACTTGAATCTTTTAATTTATTCCATGTACTTATTTTGTTTACATATTTTTATCTACTCTCCTTATTGTAAATATTATAAATAGTGTGAAATAAACTTGAACTTGAACTTGAACCGCATAGCTTGGTTTTACGTAACCTTTCGGTAAAAGGGGACGTGAAAATCGAAGAAAACTTACCAAATATATGTTGGTGCTTCGAAGCACAGCTCAAGGGCGACGGCACTACAAGTTTCGTAGCTTACTCTCATCGAAAAATCATCAAGGTGGTTTGGCAGACAACACCGACGAGCCGATGGCAAAATGTTTGAAGTGGCCGATTCAAAACGCTGCCCAGTGAAAACCGTCGAAAACTTCCTGAGGCACCTAAATCCAAACCTGGATGTCCTGTTTCACCGGCCAAGAGAGGTGTCAACGAAGTTCCAGCCGCAAAATGAGGAAGTTTGGTAATGCAATTCCCCCGTAGGCGAAAACACACTCAGAAATATGTCAACAGCAGCCGGGATCGTTCCACATCTAACTAACCACTGTGTACGTGCTACATTAGTCACAGTTCTCTCCGATAACAATGTAGAAGCACATCAGGGCTGATACCGGTCACAAGTCAGACAGCTCCATCGAGTCATCGAGTCTCTCCGGTGAACCCAAGTCATATAGTTAACGTTATCGTTCTGTTATATTTCAGGTTGAATATTAAGTCTCATCATTGTTAATGGACAATACACGGATTCCACAATAAATGACACTTGTCTATGAAGAGACTTGATATTCAGAAGACGACGTGACACAATCGCCAAGCGAAACCGAAAACAAAAACAAAACGTAAATCCCGCAACCTCAACATGCCAGAAGTTGAACGTCCAATCGAAGGTTGCACCTATGTCACTGCTAACGTGGACGGTATCATCGCGGCAGCACTCATCACTGCTCGCGCTACCATCCACAACACAGCCTCGACCCAGGCGGCCGCTGCCAAAGTGGAAAAAGTCAAGAGGCCAACAATCTCGTCTGCTGGCATTAGCGAAGAATGGACATACAATAACTACATCAAAGAAGCATGTAAGAAGCTGCGCAGGAACTTGAACTCATCAGCAGTCACAAGAATCTGTCATTCCAGCAAGGTTGCAAGAGAGGTTATTGAGAACTTTGATTCTGAGAGCAAGATCAGATAGATATCTGGTGAACACGTACAGCAATCTGACTTGAAAGACCTTGGTATCTTGGTTGATGATCTGGTAAAAGAAAATTCATTGACCGAGACACCTGGAAGGAAATACCATCATTTTTGTGACTTCCAGGGAAGCCCTATTAAGGATATAGAGATGTCATCTCTGTATAAGTGGATAAACAGTCACACAAAGTACATTCTGCTTAACAGGAGGGCCCGATAGCTCTTATTAATATGTAAAAATCATCAGTGATGTTTATTAAATTTTAATATAAATTTTATTGTTCACCAAGCCATAACATACCAAGTTTTCATATCCAGTTTTTATATCCAGTTGTTCTTCACGTGGACCTTCCTGCTGAGCTCTTGAGTTTGTTCCAGGGGTCCATTCACTAAGAGATGGCTGTAGTTCAGGCCACAGGGTAAAACCATTTTCAAGACGGCAAATATTTTCCAGTAGCCATGTATTTTGTTTTGTTATTGTGGGCTACATTTGTCAGTCTTGAGCATAGTGTTGCCATTTTCTTTGCATTTAGTATAAAATATGTTTGGGTCCAGGCCCTCTTTAAAGTCCATCTACATGTATAGGAGGACAGACGCATTGCAGAATGGAATCTATTAGTTTTATATAATAATCCCAAACTAAAAAGTATGAAACGATCCAATCAAAACAAGTTGAGAAATTGGTTGCATGCACTGATGATGTTATTTGTCCTGTAATAGATTGACTATCGACCAATCAGAACACGCATTTTGGACTGATTGTTATCTGGGATATGGCATTAGTGAATGGGTATTAGGGATTAAGGCATTTTTATAAATATGTTGAACAGCTGTATACAGGCTAAACATGGATACATAAACCATAAACTAAGTTGTCCAGGTTGATTATTCATTTCAATCTGGGAATACCTACAGTGTATCTCCCAGATAACATTCTTTGAAATAGCTGAGCCATATATGTGAATGTGACATCAATCCAGGGGCCAACACAATAAAACTACATGTATAAAATGCAGTAATCCATCTAGAAATTTAGAGAAGTGAGTCCTGGGACTCGCAAGGTTATCAAAGTGTGAGTCCCAGCCCAAAATCAGTGAGTCAGAGACGCAGGATGCAGAGGTAGATGGATCACTGAAAATTCCATTGTTTTCCGGCATTTTACACTGGCCAGACGTGTAAATGTTTTTTTCTTTATTTGTCCCATGCTCAATTTACATGTTCATGTATATTTATACAAAAATATTCTGGAAGAGATAAATTACCTTTAATAAACATCCATGTTATATTAATATTTTGCCAATAGGCAGTTTTCCGCTTTTACGTCAGTTGACTAGAACTACCATGATCCTTTGCACCTTTTATTCTCGGAGTTAACAGAAATCGTAAAAAGAATTCGAAAAGGATTATATTAGTTGTAACCAACTGATGTTGTAGTTCAAAATATGAATCATTTAGTGAAAAGCATAAAATTCCATTCACAAGGAGAAAGACAACAGTCAATTTCTGGTTTGACATCCCACGATTGAATCTAGTCTGACTAGAGGCTGCTGTTTTATCAGGCTACGCAACACTAAAATAAAAAAGAACATTGTACAACCCTACTCATTTTACAACGAATCAATAGTACATAACTAGACTTTTAAGAATGAATATTTTCATATCCTTTCAATAATTCTGGTAATTATGTTTCTGTCAGACAGTTCTTCGTGTTTTAGGAAAGTGTTCCTACGGTATATTGATTGTTACAGAAGGCAGTCCTTTGCTTAATCTACTGTACATATAAACACATTAATTCAATGAAAGCTTAGTAATTTTTTATAGTAGGAATTTTTCTATCCTGAAAATCAGCCAAATTCTGACCTCGTTCCTGGGGTCTGCTGAATTTCCAACTAGACTTATTTTTCTCATTGATTTTTTAAACTACATATATACATGTAGTAGTGCTTATTCAAGTTCATTTTGTTAATGTTTTTGCTATTCATGCATGTCAACATTTTGGAAAACTGAATCCAATACAGAAGGGTAATTTGCTTGGTGAGGCTCTTCTTCCGTATCTGGAATTAGTCCACTTACTTGAAAGGAGTCACTGAAGAGACCAGAGTTCAACATTTGCTGGAATGAGTCATCCTCTATCAGATCAGCCCATTCATTCAACAACAACTCTTCATCATCACTGTCTTCAGTATCTTCACTTCCTGGTGAAGGTGCAGGTACATCCTGAAATACTTCATAAAACAACTCATATATTGCTTCAGCATGTTTGTACTGCCAAACCTCTACATATAATATCACGTCAGCAATGCTCGAAATAAATTCACTGTTGTCTAAAACTTGCTTAATCTGGACATCAGTAAACTCAAGAAAAGAGCTTGGACATGAAATGATAGTAGCTATTCTTCCTTTCTGGTCCCCTTGCATAGCTTTCATCACAAGTGACTTTCTCATAGCCTGTAACTTGACTTGTAGGAGTTCCTTCTGGATAAGAGAGACATCCCTCTTTTTAGCTAATGGTGACTCTTCACATGCTGAACTAGCAGGCAGGAAGAGTGATGACTGGCACTCTGCCTGGTCACACTCGCATTATTTAGCACAGTTATCACAACAATTGTGTAGAACCTCAGGGGATCTATATATAATGGGACCAGAATCAAGTGGTTCTATTAGGACCTTGCGTCTGCATTCCTCTGAAAGCAAATAATCCTTGATACCTTTATTGCAAAAAACACACGTCTTATTGTTGAACAACACTATTGCCCTGCTTTGCTCCCCTCCTCTGCCGCACCTACCACTCTCCTGTACAAATGCCTCTTAGTTCTTGGATGGCCCAATATAAATGAAAGTTTCCAGTCCCTTGGTATTTATACTCATTCCATATGCAATTGTTGCAAACAACACTATAACGTGACAATACTCGGTTTTGCCAATCTTTTCTAAAGGAACTTGTGTTCCTGAAATTCGATATCTACTTATTTTATTTAGGAAAGTTTATGTATTCGTATAAAGGAAATATTTGCTGTTATTTTTAGAAATAAATTATCATGCATTGTCACGTGTGGTATTGACTTAAGGGGTAATAATTAAATATACCCCCTCTGTGGGTTGTAACACAATGAAACACACCCCCTCTAGGGGTCACCAGTCTTCGGCCTCACTCGCGGGTAGCTGTCAGAAGCGACAAGGTCAACTTTATTTTTGCTTCTTTTACAGTGAGTTTTTCTCCCCCTTTTTCTTTTGTTTTTTCGATATTCTACGGTTTTCCTATTTTCTCGGAACAAGTTCGTTTTCCTCTGATCATTCTTCTACTCCGTTTTCATTCATACTTTATGCGTTTGCTGTTCATCCTCATGCCCTCTCATCGCCCTAAAAGTTTTTTCTTTGAGATTTTTCTTACGTTGGTGGTACGTTTGCTGTTCGTCCTCGTGGCCTTTCATCCCCCTAAAGTTTTAATTTTAGGCCATTCTTTCGTTCGGCGACTGAAATTTGACCTTCGGTCAGGTTTTGATCCGAGGACTTCTCTGGATGTTTAATAATTCCAGTTCAAGCACCGTAGTTCAACTTTTTGGTGTGGGTGGCCATACAGTGGCAACACTGAGAAGCCATGATTTAGTTGTGGCTTTTCGATCATCTCTTTCTATCGTATTACTTGACATCGGTACAAACGAGCCCCTGCGGAGCTTGGTTCTGCAATCGAGGAGCTGGACGACACCCTACATTTTCCGGTGATCAGAGTTTCTCAAATTCCTCCAAGAACGACCGGGTCTTCCAATGACCGTAACCCTACTCCGGTGGTTAACCAGTACCTAAAAGTTGTGTTGGAGCCACTTACGTTTGAAATTTTCGGGAGGCAAAAGGGTTTAATTGCTCCTTGTTGTCCGCTGGTGTCCATTTTAATCGGTTGGGGCAAATATATTTTGTATCGCAGTTATCGTGGTGCTATTTTGCAGGCACTGAAAGTGAAAATTCTGGCATGATTATGTCGTTTGTTGTGTTTAGATTAAGCCATGACGAGCTTAGCTCGACTCAAAAAGTGGACTCCCTGCCGATTAGGTACATTTGGTGAACCTAATCGGCAGGGAGTCAGTTCAGAGAAAACAAAGGAGAATGTAACCTGAATACAGGCATATGTGGTTTTAGTGGAGCTGTGGTAATTGCATAACTGTCACCACTTGGTGGCGCTAATAAGTTGAGCCTTCCCCGCTGCGCAATATTCCTAGTGTTAAAACCTATTAGCTATTAAAACGTAACTGTACAAAGATGCAATACAATAAGGCCGCATTTCTGTCGGAAAATCTTAACGTAAGAAAGTCTTATAAGTAAATGTAATTTGAAATCCAACATGTTTTAACCAAGTTCCTTACTAAAACGAATTTCCAGTTTGGCTCCTGCCACGGATTTTGCCCTAAAACTGATATTGCAGCTCCTGGTTTCAGTTAGCCCGTTTTCCAAAGCGTGACTGAGTTATTCCGGAGTTTTATAATCCCAAATCCATCCTCAGAGACAACGAAGACTAGAGCCCGTAAAAGGGACTTAAAACCAGCTAATAAATATTATTTTCTATCTATTAAATGGCGCGGCGATCTGAGCGAACTAAGAAAAACGCGATCTTTCATTACCGATTTATTCGAGGCAAGATATGCAGAACATCTTTGAAGGACTCTTTATTGACAAGAAAAAGACAGTGTCCATTCAACGGAAAAATAGCAAGGAAAAATGCAATATTTCCTCGAAAGGCGCTTAATCTAAATTTCACTTTCCGAAGGGGGCGCTTAATCTTGGATGGGCGCTTATTCGAGTGATAGCGCTTACGTTTATTGGACGCGCAATTGTGAAATACCGTACTGATGAGGATTGAAAAGTCAGGGGAAAAAAATTCGAAGTTTAGGAAAAGTCGGGAAATTTTAAAACTGGTCAGGGAAATTCGAAATTTCTTGTTAAAGTCGGAATTTTATTTTTAGGTTGACACGACGGCCCCTCGTGCCTCAAAGTATCTGCGAGGGGAGGCTACAGGTTTTGATGACCTTTATTTTGGACGAAGAATGTCGAACAGTCTTATTATGGTCGTCAGTGAAAATTGTTTTCTGGTCAGCGAAAAGTCAGGGAATTTTTTTTCCCTGATTGGTTGGGAACCATGCCGATAAAATAAAAGTAATCAACAAGAACAATTATAACGTTTTCCACAGTCTGGGCTTTAAACGTTTTTACGGCAAGAGACACTTTGATACATTATGCACCAACCAGTCTTTATCTATATTCGTTTTGGGGGACGGGCCGGAGTGGGCGCTTAATCAAGGGAGGGAGCTTATTCGAGGAAATACGGTATCATACATGGATCAGAAGAAAAACGGCGCTTTTAACTATGTCTATTTTTGTTATACTGTAGGGTATTTTATCTTTCGATGTATGAGGATCACAAACTAGCTTGACTACTCGAGTCCATACTGCGGCAAATCCCTGTGCATGCGTCCCAGTATTAGTGATGGGTGCACGTATGTGCAAATTTCCCGCGCAATTTTTTTACGAAACAAAGACACAGCAACCAAAGACACAGGCAAGTCAATGCCCCAGTGCGATGCTGCTTTCTATGTTCACTAAGAACAAATAAAACATTTGACTTAAAATACGAGAGGCTCTTCCAAATTTATAAGCAGCTAAAGACACAGGCAAGTCAATGCCCCAGTCCGATGCTGCTTTCTATGTTCACTAAGACTAAATAAAACATTTGACTTAAAATACGAGAGGCTCTTCCAAATTTATAAGCAGCTAAAGACACAGGCAAGTCAATGCCCCAGTGCAATGCTGCTTTCTATGTTCACTAAGACTAAATAAAAAATGTGACTGAAAATACGAGAGGCTCTTCCAAATTTATAAGCAGCTAAAGACACAGGCAAGTCAATGCCCCAGTGCGATGCTGCTTTCTATGTTCACTAAGACTTATAAATAAAACATGTGACTTAAAATACTAGAGGCCCTTCCTAATTTATAAGCAACTTAAGACAAAGGCAAGTCAATGCCCCAGTGCGATGCTGCTTTCTATGTTCACTAAGACTTATAAATAAAACATGTGACTTAAAATACTAGAGGCCCTTCCTAATTTATAAGCAACTTAAGACACAGGCAAGTCAATGCCCCAGTGCGAAGCTGCTTTCTATGTACACTAAGACTTATAAATAAAACATGTGACTTAAAATACTAGAGGCCCTTCCTAATTTATAAGCAGCTAAAGACACAGGCAAGTCAATGCCCCAGTGCGAAGCTGCTTTCTATGTACACTAAGACTTATAGATAAAACATGTGACTTAAAATACTAGAGGCTCTTCCAAATTTATAAGCAGCTAAAGACACAGGCAAGTCAATGCCCCAGTGCGATGCTGCTTTCTATGTTCACTAAGACTAAATAAAACATTTGACTTAAAATACGAGAGGCTCTTCCAAATTTATAAGCAGCTAAAGACACAGGCAAGTCAATGCCCCAGTGCGATGCTGCTTTCTATGTTCACTAAGACTAAAAAAAACATTTGACTTAAAATACGAGAGGCTCTTCCAAATTTATAAGCAGCTAAAGACACAGGCAAGTCAATGCCCCAGTGCGATGCTGCTTTCTATGTTTACTAAGACTAAATAAAACATTTGACTTAAAATACGAGAGGCACTTCCAAATTTATAAGCAGCTAAAGACACAGTCAAGTCAATGCCCCAGTGCGATGCTGCTTTCTATGTTCACTATAAGACTAAATAAAACATTTGACTTAAAATACGAGAGGCTCTTCCAAATTTATAAGCAGCTAAAGACACAGGCAAGTCAATGCCCCAGTGCGATGCTGCTTTCTATGTTCAGTAAGACTAAATAAAACATGTGACTTACAATACGAGAGGCTATTCCAAATTTATAAGCAGCTAAAGACACAGGCAAGTCAATACCCCAGTGCGATGCTGCTTTCTATGTTAACTAAGACTCTATATTATATAATACTAGTGCCTTATAGAAGCCCTTCGTCCCCTGCTGCTCGTGCATGGTTCCCGCCATAAACGATTGAGTAAACGAGTCTCGGAGATGTTTTAGGCTATTAGCCTAAAACATCTCCGAGACTCGATCATATTTTGTTTGTCACAGGCCTCTTCCTGGGGTGTTTATAGGTAGGTCACTGGCGTTTGGCGGCTGATGCTTGAATAGCTCATTCTCCCGTGGTAGAATAATAAGTATAAATAAGAATAATAAAAAGAATTCTCTTGGTCTTCGGCGTCTTGTCCTACCCTGAATGGCTCACTAAAGCTTGGTAATTTCCCGGATCGTAATTATTGACCAATGCAACTATTGCTTCAGCAAACCTCCTAGCTCCAGTCAGGCCAAACAAGGTTCTGTTCAGCGCGAAGTTTTTGCCCGAACCAGTCTTCGGGTACAGACTCCCCATTTTCCCGCCACCAATACGCCGTATTCACAGAGCGAATTTCGTCCTTGAGATGTTCAAAAGACGTATTCTTCAGAATTCCAACACTCTTCCCCACGTACATTACTTGATAGAGCAAACCAGTGCTTTTTAGCTGTATGGGAGCGAAGCTGGAGCGGGAGATTATACATCTCGTCTCAAATGAGCTCAATTTGCCGCTGAAATGCTTTTTTCTGACCTCTGGTAATGTATTAACAAACTCTTATTACAATTATATAAAAGTTCAATTACCAGTTAAATTTGTTGACAGATAGGTAAACCACAACGGCACATTCATGAACACGCTGTGTTCGTGTTGACAGTTGTCGATGAAAGATTTTGCTCGGTAATCTAATTATCTGCTGACGTCATACGAGTCGAGCTAAGCTCCTCATGTATACCCGTCAGTTTCTTACCACTTGCCGGCTATATATTTCATTGCGTTATTAGACATCGAGTATATATGATGTAGGAATAATTGCATTGGTGTCTTGAATATCCCCTGTTTATTTTGTTAGGAACGAGTGATAATTGGCATTGGTATCTGAAGTATATCTTGTTTTTTCTACATTCATGTATATTTGATATGTCTTTAATTGGCATTGGTATCTTGAATATCTCTTTTTCTATTTCTGCGGAGTGATGTATAGTCATGTACATATTTTTGATATTCATGTATATTTGATATGTCTTTAATTGGCATTGATATCTTGAATATTCCTTTACTCCGGCATATATGACATGTCCAGTTATGTTTATAAGCGGCATTTATAGGGCTTGCAACTTGCGGCGACACTTGTGCTTGTTGCGTCTGCCATGCCTGCCCTGCCGTGTCATGTTGTTTGATGTGAATGTTATTACGGTATTGTTTGTGTGTACGCATAATTTCATTGTATAGACATTCAAATTTGATATCATTTACAATTTTTGTGTACTCCTTGGCCGCTCTGCCTTTCTATTCTTTTTAACCTTTTTCAGTGAATCATGCCCCCTTGCCGAAGTTTGTGGGTAAAGCGCCCCGCTATTCATGTGGCGGAATTTGCACCACCTAGGCAGGGTTCGCGAACTACCCCCACTGAAATTTCAACTTCGCTGGCAATTTACCCCAGTCATTCCACCTTCACTGGCAACCCCAGTCATTCCATCAGTTGCAGTGCCTGCTTTCTCTCTAGAGCTAGTCTCCAACCTAGCTGAGCAGGTTTCCCTGGCAGTACTTAACACATTACAAGTACGTCAGGTGTCTACTCCATCAGAGACACTTCCAGTTCCTGCTGTCAGCTGCCACTACCTCCTCCACTGTGACTGAGACACCACTGAGAGCAATCAACAGTGCATGTGATGTAGATGCCATTGTACAGGGGTCGGTGGCATCTGCATTAGAGGACCGGTGCTGTCAGGTGAGCATCGTGTCTCAGGTGAGCATGGTCCACATTATGGATTTAGGCCTACTACCCCCTTTTTCTTCAGTGAATATTCCGATTGATTCACAGGTATCTGCGAAACTGAAGGAAGAAATCTGGCCTAATTAAATTATTGAATTTGGGTTGCTTCTGAACGGGCCACTTCAATCAGCATGGCTCAATCTGCATCAGGTGGCCTCTCTTTGCCTTGAACCGGCTCAGAAGAGCAAAAAGCTACACAGCATTGAGTTGTGGAACACTGCATTTTGGGTGTTTGTTGGGGTGTACACTACCAAATACCCTGCTGAAGCTCCAACTTATGAAGTATGGGGAGATTCTCCAGGATTTGGCAGCACAGGGCTGCGATTGGCTTTTATATGAGAATTTTCGGTACTTGGGGTCACAACAGGCCTCTGATTTCCCCTGAGGATCCATTCACTGGGAGATGTGGCTTTGCTCACAACCAGCCCAACAGCATACCTCAAGGCCACAATTCAAGGGGCCATCCCAGGCTATGCCCAAGGGTTTTTTGTTTTAAGTTTCATAGAGGGGGTATATGTATGGGGTGTTCTTTCAAGCATGACTGCCCAAAATGCAAGGTTGTAACCCCTGTTTGCCAGTGTACTTGTCGTCCCCCCACGGGTCGTGGTCGAACTTTCCCAGATGCCCAGCCACCATTTTTTCGTGTTGCCCACCCCAATCAACATAAATAGATTAGCATTTCTTCTTTTACCTTACCCACGTGTGTCGAGAGAGTTCCTCATCACCGGTTTTCAGTTTGGGTTTCGCAACCATTTTGAGGGCTCACAAGCTTCTTACAAAGTATCAAATGTGTTGTCAGCCAAAGAGCAGTCATCTAGAGTAGTTGCAAATTAGCTAAGAAGCTGGAGTATCACCGGCTTGCAGGTTATTTTGATACACCGCCATTTCCGCATTTTCGGGTTTCACCACTGGGACTTGTTCCCAAGAAGACGCCAGGTGAATAACGCCTGTTTCATCATTTATCATTTCCAAAGGGCTCCTCAATTAATGGATGGTATTGCTCCAGATAATTCCAGTGTTCATTATGGTCAGACGATTGATGATGCCATTAAGCACATCAAACGGCTGAGAGCAGGTTGTTTCCTAGCAAAGATTTATATCCAACATGCCTTTCAAACTGAAGTCTAGTTTATAACCATCCTCACTTCCCACATATCAGCGACCATGGCGGCTCTTTAATCAATTCCTTGCATCCGCATTCCATGCTCCAGTCTTGCCCCCCCCCCCCCAAATCACTATGGCCCTGTGTTTATAGCTTATTTGTATGCTCTCAACCTATACTTATGTTTCGGCATTGGGTTATTCGTATAAAATTGCTGGAGTTCCAGATCACTCTAAAACAGGCTTCATTGTTCAAATGCTCAAAGGATATGGGAAAGTGGGGTTTTGCTATGACACGACTACCAGTTACACTGTCTATTCTATGCAGGCTTGTTAACTGCTCTAGTTCCATTTCAGATTCTAGCAGATGCATGCCGCTTTCAGGCGATGTCCTCACTAGTCTGTTTTCCCTTTCTACGAGTTGGCGAATTTGTCTGTAGCCACAGTTTGTAGCCTCAGGCAAGTCAGCTCTATGCTTCAACTTAGTCAGGTTAACAAGTTGTTGTAAGTACTACAGTTTACCACTTTACATCACATTATTTACACTTACTAGTGCTACGCGGCAAACTTGATTTAATATCACAACTACATATACATATAGCATCGCCGTGACCCCATAAAACGCACCAATACCCACGATTGCTCTCATCTGACTTGATAGCTCAGTTGGTAGAGCGCCAGATATGTAACCTGGAGGTCGTTGGGTTCGAGTCCCACTTGGGTCAGAGATTTTTTCTCTTTCCCTCGTAGGGCGTGCACACTTACCACTTTACATCACATTCTTTACACTTACTAGTGCTACGCGGCAAACATGATTTTATATCATAACTACGTATAACAAGATGTTAGACCATTCAGGCTCAGTAATTTCCTTGCGGGTCATTTTTCTTAATTTTAAACACTGTTACAAGCAATGGCCTTATTCAATTCTCATTCAACGGCACCCTGGTGCATGTCTTTGAATTACCCTCTCCCTGCGAGGAACTGCGGCAGCTCCCCTTTTTTTTACAAATTCAGGTGGGTCCTCAGTGAGTAGGGTTACATTTATTGACCAGATATTCATAGATATTCACAATACAATTTGTGGTGGTGGTAATGGTATTGTTACGGCTGAATAGCAACGATTGTAATGTTACGGCTGAATAGCAACGATTGTAATGTTACGGCTGAATAGCAACGATTGTAATGTTACGGCTGAATAGCGATTGTTTAGTTTAAGAATGCACATAACTCAAATGTTTGCTGAGCAAGAAATGACAATTACATAACTATGTTACGTAACATTTATCAAGTATAGAGCATAAAATAGGGGCTCGATTTAGCAATCGCGGCCTCAAAAGATTAAGAAATAAGGAGAGATGTAGCGGGACCTCGTGCTGTAAAGATTACTGTAGATACTGGTTGTGGTGGTTTATCCAAGTAAAAGAACCCGACGTGGATTGTAACATTTGGGGGCTCAGACGGGAAATCAAAGGAAATCAAAGGAAATCACGGGAAATCACGGGAAATCAAAGGAAATCACGGGAAATCAAAGGAAATCACAGGAAATCACGGGAAATCAAAGGAAATCACGGAAAACAAAAGAAACCACGGGAAACCAAGAGAAATCGAGAGGAACTGAGAGAAGCACTAATGGCGAGCGCCACGTGAAAAAAAAAATATTCGAAAGCAAAAGGACAGGGTAAATATACCAAAATTGTTCTTAATTATAATATTTTTTAGTTTCATTCATGCCTGAAACTCGGTCCCAGGCGATGCAAAGAGAGCGGGAAGAAGTGGTTGATAACGGAGACAAACAGAAGGATCCAGGGGTCTCATTCAATTTAGAAGAACAATACGTGGAACAACTTGAGAACTTGCGTATTACCACAGACCAAACTTTAAGGGAAAGAGATCACCAAGGAACTATGTTTGCGACAGGGAGATTAGAAGAACCGTTCGAAGGGGAGAGAGAAATTGAAAAGATAGAGGTACAAATGATTGAAATGTTTGAGGGGCTTAAAAGCAAAATATTAGAGGCAGAAAGTGAGAGGGTAGAATTTGCCGCGCAGTTAAACAATCTGATTTATTTATTGGGAAGCCAAAAGGATGAAATGCAGAGGATTTATTGTAGATGGGGAGGAGAATTTATTGGGTTAGAACAAAGACTCAGCAGATTGGAAGGCCGAACTTTGGTTGAAAGGTCAAGCGAAATTGACTTCCAAAAGCAAGCAAGGTATCCGCAAATAGACGAAAGCACGAAAGCGAGCAAAATCAAGCCGAGCGGAATTCTTCCAGAGCCTTATCAGAACGCGGGATGAAACCGAGCCCAACCGCAACTGAACCGAGCATTACCCGAACCGCAGCCGAAGAGCGGGGCGGAATCCTTTCTGAAAAAAAAAAACGGATTATGTAAATATAAGGCCGAGAAAGCCGGTTATACCAGTACCGAAATATGACGGCAGTACGCCGTGGGAGTCCTATTACGCGCAATTTGAAATCGTCGCAGAATTAAATAACTGGAGCGATACTGAGAAAGCCTCCTACCTCGCTAGCGGTCTCCAAGGTAACGCAACTTTGATCCTCGGTAATATGGCACCTCAAAATCGCCGAGATTCTACTGCTTTGATCGCTACCTTGTCAAATCGTTTTGGTGGAGCCCATCAATCAGAGCTAGCCAGAGCACAGTTTAAAAGCAGAATAAAACGCAAAGACAAAAGTTTACCAGAACTTGCAGCAGATATTAAGCGCCTCGTGAGACTTGCGTATAAGAGCGCTGAGCCTGAACTACAAAGTGTCTTAGCAAAAGATCAATTCATCGACGCGCTGCAAGATGACGAGACCAGGTTAAAGGTTCGTCATGGCAGACCCAAAAGCATACAAGAGGCATTGGAAATAGCCCTAGAGCTGGAATCGTATCATTTGGCAAGCAAGTGGGGGCATACTAGAGCAGCAAGACAAGTAAGCAAGCAGCCCACAGAGGGTCCTACGAAGATTCAAGATCCAGAAGCAAATCAATCAATGGCAAGAATTGAAAGCTTATTTACTCAGCTATTACAAGCAGTCAGGGAAAACAAGCAATCAGGCAACCGGGGGAAGACCAGTTCGTCAAAACCAGATTGGCCCTAGATCATGTTTCGTTTGCGGCCAGTTTGACCATCTCAAAGCCGAATGTCCTTATCTGTCGCAATCGTCGAGAAGACCGGAAATCCAAGGCCCCACAGGCAGACCGATACACCAGACACGGCAAAGAGGACGCAGCATGGAGAGAGAACAGGCCATAGGGAACCCGCCGTTTCCCTACCAGGCACCGTGAGAATCCCATCTTAGCGAACCTCATACCACAGGCTACCCACAGAATCGTTACCATGGTCTTAGCGAACCTCGTACCACAGGCTACCCACATAATGTTTACCAGAACCTTGGCGATAATCGAGCCACAGGCAATTCACCAAGTATCTATCAGAGCTTTGACAGGGCCCTATGCCCCAGGGAACCCACCATTTGGATATCCGGGTATTTCAACCACGGGGTTACCACCAGAAGAAAAGCAGAAAGACAAAAGGGACGTAAATGCAAGTTGCGGAGGAGGCGGAGGACTTATTGTTCCAGATTTTTTGGAGGGGGAATCGTGCGACTTCCTAATAGATTCAGGGGCGGACATCTCACTTATTAGTACCGCGATGTTGGATAGAGTCCAGAAGAAAGTCAATGTGACAGAAATCCCTACTTCGGAAAAGCTTAAAGTTCTAAATGGCGGTTCTATGGAGGTGAAGTCAAAGTGCGACCTTAAGCTCCGTATAGGTGAAAAAAGAAGTAATGAGAGAATTTTGGGTAGCCCCCATGTCGAACCCAAGTTTGCTCGGAGCAGATTTCCTTAAGGATTTGGGCTGCATTATTAATTGCAAGGACATGGTTTTGCTTGTCGATAGTGTTGAAGTACCTGTACAGCATGTTAAAAGCTACAGCCCTTCTCGGGTACTTAGGGTCGTCCTCGAACATTCTGTTAGGTTGCAACCTTGCACAAGAGAACGGAAATAAGTCTCTGCGAGCCCTGCACGAGTGTCGTGGCGTTGTGTACAAAGAACCAAGAGCTGGGGGTCTTTGAAGATGCAGAAGACATACCAGAACATCTCCAAGCCATGTTCCAATGAAGTTGTGAGCATCTAGATGAACAGGAGAGACGTGATGTTTTACAGCTGGTAAGGGAAAACGAAGACATCTTCTCTAGAAGTCCTGAAGATCTTGGCTCCACTAACTTGACCCGCCACGGAATATATATTGGCAGCGCAACTCCTATAAAATGTCACCCTAGGCGTCTGCCATTGGTTCAAGTCGAGGAGGCAAACAAGACAGTCACAGAAATGTTGGAAAGAGGAATAATAAAGAGGGCAACAAGCCCTTGGTGCTCTCCAATTGTTCTCGTACGAAAGAAGGATGGATCGACAATATTCTGCATTGATTATCGCAAGTTGAACAGTGTAACACAGAAAGACTCATACCCATTTCCAATAATCGACACAACCCTGGATGCGCTTTCTGAGGCCACGTGGTTCTCGACGCTGGATCTCCGCAGTGGATACTGGCAGGTCGAATTGGAGCCGGAAGATAAGGAAAAGACTGCATTTTCCTTTGGGCGTGGTCTATGGCAGTTCAATGTCATGCCTTTTTGTTTATGTAATGCGCCAGCCATTTTTCAGAGACTGATGGATAACATGTTGATCAAGCTGCCAATCGAAACCTGCCTGGTCTACATCGATGACATAATTGTCCACGCGAGAGGTTTCCAGGAAGAAGTGAGACATCTGAAGCATATTTTCGAGAAGCTGAGAACAGCAAACCTGAAGCTAAATCCAAAGAAGTGTAACTTGTTCAAGAAGGATGTGAGCTTTCTAGGACATGTGGTCAGCAGAGAAGGAATATCAGTGGATCCAAGGAAAGTCGAAGCCAAAGCCATTTTTCTGGAGTGAAGAGTGTGAGACGGCTTTCGCTACATTGAAGGAGTACTTACAGAGGACACCAGTCTTGGCAGTCGTAACCGCAGTGGAGCATTTTCGTGCTTATCTCTATGGACGGGAATTTATCATAAGAACTGACCATTCTGCTCTCCAGTGGCTTTTGACTTTCAAAAATCCCAGGGATCAAGTAGCAAGATGGTTGGAGAAGCTACAAACCTACGTTCTCATGGAAACGCAGATGCGCTATCCCGCCGACCATGTTTTTATACTAACTGCAAGTACTGTGAGAGAAGGGAAGCTGAGGATGATGCAATCAGGCAAGTGAACTCCGTGATGCAGGAGACATCTGCGAATGAAGTGGACATTGATCGGTGTTGGAGTAATGACGAGATCAGAGAGGAACAGCTCAATGATGACGACTTGGAGAAAGTCATGGCATGGGTAGAAGCTGGAGAGAAACCAAAGTGGCAGCAGGTATCCCACCTCAGCCCCAATGTGAAAACGTACTGGGCTCAGTTGAAGTCCCTAGTCCTGAGAAACGGCGAAAATTGGAGGAGAACGGTACAGAGAAGAAAGGTTTCCAGCTGGTTGTTCCCAAGTCTCTACAAAATGCTATCCTTGGCCAGTTACACGGAGCTCCTACGTCGGGGCATTTTGGAGTCGCCAAAACACTGTCAAAACTGAGATATCGCTACTACTGGGTTAAGTGCACTAAGTCTATAGAGGACTGGTGTCGCAGATGCGAAGCTTGTGCAAAGAAGAAGGGACCACAGCGCAAGAAAAGAGCACCTTTGGGCCAGTATGTGCTCGGCGCGCCGATGGAGAGGATAGCAGTTGAGGTTCTTGGACCTCTGCCTACGCCCGACTCCGGAAACAAATACAAGCTGATCGTCGGGGATTATTTTACCAAATGGACCGAGGCATTCCCGATACCTAACCAAGAGGCAAAGACAGTTGCTAATGTAATAGTACGTGAATTCGTCACACGTTTTGGTGTTCCTGGAGAACTCCACTCGGATCAAGGGCGCAATTTCGAAGCAAGAGTCTTCAAGGAGATGGGCCTCCTACTTGGAATAAGCAAGACGAGAACAACCCCTTACAGACCTCAATCAGATGGCATGGTAGAGCGCTTTAATAGAACTTTGGAAACACAATTAGCGATGTATGTAGAGACTCACCAGCGAGACTGGGATAGACATATTCCTTATCTGATGTTGGCCTACCGGTCAGCTACGCACGAGACAACAAAGCAGAGCCCAGCAAAACTCATGCTTGGAAGAGAACTCAGTTTACCAGTAGACATCATACTTGGAAGATCTGAAGATGACGCAGCAAGAGGTCTCACCCAAACTGAGTATGCCGCAAGGCTCGAAGAAAGTATGGCGTGCTCGCACAAATTTGCTTGCGCCAATCTCAATCTCTCAAGTGACTGGTTAGCTCAGTTGGTAGAGCACGGTCTAGAGTGCGGGAGGTCGGGGGTTCGAATCCCGGCCGCGTTCTTGGGCAGGGACGTTTATAAGCCGTTGGCCTTGTCTCCTTCCACTTCTAATCAGTATTTGAAGGGGACGTGAAAGAACCTGTTGTACTACTCGAAAAAGAGTAGGGGATTGTCACCCGGTACAGCAGCCTGGCCATTGCACTAACCACACTCAACATTGTAAACTGCGTGGCAGCTATTAGCGCCGTGAAGCAGTCCGAAATAATTCACTGACGGGATATGTCAGTCATGTGTAAAGCGCCATGAAACTGTGGTTGATATGGCGCTATATAAATGTGGCCATTATTATTATTAAGAAGAGGTACGATGTTGGTACTACTGGGGATAAGTTCAAGCGTGGAGATGTAGTACGATGGTATCTGCCGCAAAGAAGAAAGGGACTGATGAGCAATTGGGACGGTCCTTACCTTGTGGTAAGAAAGATAAATGATGTGATATACGAGATACAGAGGGCACCACGCGCCAAACCCCGTATTATCCATAAAGATCGCCTTTGCAAAGTCACCACTGAAATAGAAACCTGGTTGCCACCAATAATACAAGAAGAGGAGGAAGGAAGTGACGTAGAGACGCAAATTGGGCTGCATGCAAATGCTAGAACCGAGACCGCGACAGGAGAGGATGAAAGAAGAGAATAACCTCCACTCCAGCAGGACGTCAGTCAGGAAAACTCAACGGAGAAGAGCTTGAGTCCCGAAGAGATAATCGAGGAAGAGCTGGAAGAAATTTTGCAGGACCAGTCGAGTAACGATTTAAGAAGGTCAACAAGACGCCGAAGGCGCCCAGAATATCTGAGCGACTTTCTGGTTGATTATTAGAGTGAGTTTGACCTCAAAGAGAGCTAAAAAAACAAAACAAAAAACAAACAAACAAACAAACGGATGATGATGACGAGCCGCTGACCGGATGATGATGATGACGAGCCGCGGACCGGATGATGATGATGACCGAGCCGCTGACCGGACTATATATATCCTGACATTCGTGCACTTTTGCTGACATTTGTACACTTTTGCTGACATTTGTACATTTTTGCTGACATTCGTACAATGACCATAAAAAGGGTGGTAACATTGTTCGATCTTAAATAAATTTGGTAGGGTTGTAGTGCTATTTCCCGTGCGTGGGTGTGCCGCACCCCCGATTCAGGGGGGTGCAGCGTGTAAGAATTAATGGTGGTGCAATGTTTCCTATTTTAAATGAAATTTCGGCACTTTTGGGAGTTGAACTGTAATAAAGCTGACATTGCCTTGAAGTTACATGAAGGTTCATCAAGTCTGTGAATACATTTTTCAAAAATATTGATTTTTGAATATTTTACGATTTTTTCAAAAATCCAAGATGGCGGTCAAAAATCCAAGATGGCAGAAATATGCCTTGCAACGTAAATTATGATAATTAAGCTATTTTTTTTCAAGGCACTTGTATTTTAACTGTTTTACAACAGTTGAAAGGACTTTAGTTGAAAGCCTGGGTAATGCTTTGCACAAAATGCCATAATGTCAAATGAGTTTTCCTTTCCCTGCTAGCAGAGGTCTGTCTTTGTAAAATGGAAGGCGAGGGAGAGAGACCTCTGCCAACATCCGACGCTTTCTGTCACGCTTGCGTGAAGTTTGCTTGGCAACAAATGACGTGTATCCCACGTGAACTAACGCTTGTTCTTGCAAATGTCAATCAGTTCTCGCGCACGCGAAGGCTATTTTGAGTCTTCGGTACTTCGTTGAAAATTATGCGTTTGATACTCTCAGAACATCAATTTATAAAATGATTTTGGCATTCCCTGTCAGTATTTGGGGATTTTGTCGTTCTAAAAAGTTTGATTTTCTAGTGATTCTCTTTTCTCCGGTAAAACCTGTTTTCGAAACTGGTTTGACTTGTCCATGATTGTGGAACGGCGGTTGATCAAAGAAAGCGTCGGATGTCAGCAGAGGTCTCTCTCCCTCATCTTCCATTTTACCAAGACAGAGAGAGCCCTCTGCTAGCAGGGAAAGTTCTCCTAAGATTGACATCAAAGGCGTACTTTTGCACAAAGTGAAATATATAGGTACGCAATGCATACCAGACCAAAAAAACAACAGGAATGCACGCCACATTTCTCCGCACACACGTATCAAACATGTACCTTACAGAACAAGCAATGACGGACTTGCGAAACACATTCACACACCTAGCACCCCAAGTCCTTTGGAAGGCTCAAGTGATTGAGCCGCTGGTTAGAACCCAGCAGAACTTTAGTGCTGACAAACAAGTGCTGACAAACAAAGGCTGACACATATACGACACGTAACAACATGCACATACAATGAACGTTATTAGCTGTTCGAAGCCTGATAAGCGCTAATCCTGGATTAAGTCTTAAACCATGGTTGGCGTAGTTTTCTATTGTATGTGCAGAAATGAGTTTTTGCGTACAAAACGCTCGCCAGTTTGAGTGAGATCGAGAGAAAAACAAAATGGCAGCGTTCATGTCTTGGCCAACCAGCGATGTCTAGGCTCAGTACAATGTAGGCCAAGTAACCTTAAAGGGATACCCGAGTGAAAAACACATTGGGGCTCAAAAGAATCTTCAACATGTTCTTTGTTCAGAAAATGTATTAAAATTTGATCAAAGGTTTTTAGTATTAAGAACGAGCACCTCAAAGTTGGCCCCACGAAGACATGGGCGCCGCCATCTTTGTTTGCATTTACGGAAGTGACGTCACTTCGTCCCACCAGCGTTCTCACTCTCTCACTTATTAGGTGTTTTTAGGATGATAAACGCCTTAACTGTACCTCACATACATTGTAGTTCTTATACTTATTCAGAAGTCACTCGAGTCTTTTAAGCCATGTTGTTTTGCTGTTATTAAATGGCAGTTACGAGACCTTGTTGTTCGTCTGATAATTTCTCGCCTTCCCAATGCTTTCCTTCCTCCTCCCAGTCTTCTGAACTTTTCTCATAATGTCGTCTTCATCATAATTCCGGTTTCTGTAAGAATTCCTCTGCAATCTCGATGAAAATACTATCCACTTTAATTCCGAGCGTGTGAAAATCATACAAAGACAAGTAGCCGCGATACGCTGGTGGGACGAAGTGACGTCACTTCCGTAAATGCAAACAAAGATGGCGGCGCCCATGTCTTCGCGGGGCCAACTTTGAGGTGCTCGTTCTTAATACTAAAAACGTTTGATCAAATTTTAATACATTTTCTGAACAAAGAACATGTTGAAGATTCTTTTGAGCCCCAATGTGTTTTTCACTCGGGTATCCCTTTAACTTACCTTAGGTTGCCTAAGAAGCAGCTGATTACATGTATTTACGTTTTAGGACCAGAAACTGCGAAGTTGTATTTTATTTTGAGGCAAATGTACTTAAGTCTTTGATTGTGACTCGAGTTTTAAAAATACTTTAATAACACGAGCACGTTGGTATAAAATAATATAGGAACTGAAGTCTTGTGGAAGTATGGTCTTGCGAAGTTGTATTTTATTTTGAGGCAAATGTACTGAAGTCTTTGATTGTGACTCGAGTTTTAAAAATACTTTAATAACGCGAGTACGTTGGTATAAAAAAATATAGGAACTGAAGTCTTGTGAATTTTTTTCGTGTCAAAAAACGTATTTTAAGCCAAAATTTCCGGCTGCAAATTTAGTATGGATACGCTTGAGGCTGCAGAGAGTTTTCATTTTGTGAACATCCATGTAGTAGTTCTACTACAACCACAGACTTCTCACTTGAAATTCAGTGAAGGAAATGTGACCTTTTATAACATAATAGCAACGAGAAATAAGCATTTTCGGTTTCGGCCAGTTGAATAAATGGCTTTCCCATATTCTGTCTTGCTGGATTTGCCAAAAAAATGTGGGATTGTTTTTAGAATTGAAAACCTACAGAACATATGGCAGCAGACTATTAAATGCCCTGACATATACGAAGACTGCAAGGCTGACGCTCTCTGTATGTTAATTTCCTTTAACTGCTACACATGCATACACACATATAGGCTCTGTGAACAAGGTTCACAATAACACAACACAAAATAGTTCACTGACCATATATTTTGTGTTTGTGTATTTGTAATTCATTGTAACTTCTGTATTGTAAATGTTTAATAACCAATAAACAATAAATATTGCTAAAAAAAATGTGAAAAGTGTTTTATATACCCAGGATTGTTGAACGTTGTTCGACCTCTGTTCACTTCACAGCGAACTGGTGAGTGCCATGTACAATTCAGTCTCTCTAAAGTTATCCCATTTCTGTTATATTAAGCCGATTTTTAAGCGGTAAAAAGCCCAATCCATCGATATTTACAGCTCCAAGCAACTATTAAGCGTATTTTAAACAGCCGAGATTAGCAGGATAAACATTAAGGGAGTTATACATTATTCATCAGAAATAATACAGAATACATATATGTGTAATTAAACATCTAATTAGACCTAAAAAGAACGCATGGAACCTTCATAAAACATAAATAATGATATATGTTACCAATTTCATGTTTCACAGGAACAATGTGGTGCATAGCTTTTAAGAATCGTCGTTGGGTTGCCCTAAAATAAGTAAAACTATTGCGTGGTACTGGTGGTACCTGGCTTATTTACATGAAATCGACATGAAATGGACATTATAATTTTCTTGCATATTACAATGGATCGCTCGAATGAAACCAGGAAAGCTATGTACCAACCTGTTCCTTGGCTGGATACCATTCATACAATATATATATCTTAAAGTTATGCAAAGTCGTTAACGAGTAATTAGCAAAAATCGTTTCGCCACGTGGCAAGCACATGGCATTCGGTCACGTGATCATTATTAAACAAAGCGCGGGAACGTCATAAAAATCGTTCTAAGTGTCAGTTTTCAATATAACTTGTTGGGTGTGTTCAATTGGCAAGGCCGAACAAGCTGCCACAGTTCACGTGATCCGGCTGCTATTCGTTGCCAGGCAACCGTTGAAACCCTTTAAACACGTGTTTCACCTTTCCCATTTCAATTGTTTTTATGGGTTTAGTGCGAAAGTAAGGGGAGGGTGTGGAGCAATAATCCTAGAGAAAAAAGGTATCTATTTAGGAGTCGCAAAGTTACGATTGTTTGAAGGTGCATCCTTAACAACGCAAAACGTATATGCCACGCTCTTACGAAAATTCAAACTCCTTTATTTACCCTAAAATATACTTCATTAATAACGTGACTGTAGGTACATTGTATGTTACAAAGCTATTTTTTACGTTACCTTAAACACAGCCTGGTTATGTTAAGAAAGACACCCGATTGGCGTTTTCTGGCGCTCTTGTGCAAAGGGGTGGTTTATAACGGTGGTTTATAACGATGCTTTGAGGACCAAGGGGAAATAAAAAGTACTTTCGAAGTAGCTTTCCTGTATAGTTATTCTATCTTATATGCATTGCTTACGGATTCAATTGCAGATAATTCTCTCGATTATTCTGTCTGTCGCTGCGTTTCGTCTCCTTTGGTTTTTGTGTGAAATGGAGTCGTGGAACAGGGAGTGCAAGGAAGTTTTACAGGAGTCGATGTTCGAGGGGGTGGCCCTCAGGTGTGATGACATACACGATAGCGAAGAGAAAGAGCTGGCGATGGCAAGGCGTCGCAACCAGTTTTTGACGCAAAGCCTCCTTGACCTGTATGGGCAGAGGACGAGGCTGGATTCATGTTCGGCGCTGCCACGTATGCATCAAGCCGATGAAGCATTTCTAGCCCGAAGAAACATGAAGCGCCGCCTTACTGCCCTGTTGCAGTATCTTAATGGACTTGATCCAGAAGGTAATTGTCATATACGTTAGTTATTTACATGATAACGTAATTCATTGGATGTTATCTTTTGATTTCAGACGAGCCCAGTGTAACTCACGAACCCCTAAGGCCTTTGGCCGATGAGCGACCTGCAGAGGGTGTGTATTTCTATTCTGTAGTATACGAGTGTTTTTATGTTTATGGCCTCCTATGCATGCCAGATACTTAAGACAACACCCTTACCTTCATTGTGCATGCTTTTGCTATTTCAAATTCAAGGTGATGAACCTATGGTTGTAAATGAAGTGCAGGGCCAGGAGAGCGCAGATCCGGAGGAGCCCAAGGAGGGTGTGTATACCTAACTATTTATATACAAGTGCTTTTACGTGCACGCGAGAAACAAAGGGCAGACATATACAAAATCAAACGAAATAAAAAAATTGCGGCAAACTCGAAAAATAGAATTCGCTCTCCTTTTGCATATAAGTAGCCCTTAGTCAATATACAAACGCTCTGTAGTTCTAGTTTTCTAGTGTTCTTTTGTTTGAGTTTGTAGACATTCCCTGTTAAGACAACCTACATTTTACTTACCTTTATCTATACGATTGTGCATGCATTTTAACGCAACAAACTTAATAATTTTCATTTCAAATCCAAAGGTCCGGTAACTCGTAACGAGGAGGAAAGAGAAGACCCCAGCTACATTCCAACCAATGTGGAAGGTATGTCTCTATATATCTTTGTATGCGAGTGCTGGTACTTTTGTGGTACTCTCCTTGTACTCTCCATGCCAACAGGGGAATAAGGTGAAATGTTTATTCATACATTTAGAACTGGTAACTCAAGCCAAAGCTGCGAAAGCTTCAGCAGCCAAGCCATCAGCTGAAAAGGAACTGGGATCTACGCCCATTAAGATCAAGAATGGTAGCAAACCAAAAAGAAAGGCCCAGCCCCAAGTAGACCTGGAGGCGCCAATGGTGGGGTCGGCAACTGCTGTAACAACCGCATGCCCTGTCTGCAAGAAGCAGTTGACGCGGGTGTCCCGAAACCTGACGAGTGTGCATGGTTGGAAGCCATCACGAGTGTCGTGGTTCCACATCAAGTCGTGCCCGGAAACAAAGAAGAATCCGAGGAAAAGATGTCCAATAGACGGGTGCACTTGGTGGGGAGCCGTACTGGGGCGGCACTTGGTAACCGACCATAACATATCCAGGCAGGCTGAACCCACCAGGTACAAGGATTTCGCCAACATAGCAGTTCTCTCATGTTTAGATACTTTTATTCCTAACTTTTTAGCTCCAATAGTAGTAGATGCTGAAATTAACCCACATATCCCACCAATAACACCAAGTGGTAGGCCAATTATGACACCAAAACCGGTTAGAGCTACTCCCAATCCAGATCCCGATAAAATCCGTTACTACAGAGATACCATGAACGATTCCTTGAGTACGCGCATATTTCTTACGTACGCCATCATAGTGTTTTTCTTGAGTTTCTATATCCGAAAGCGTATCGCGGATTGTCTGTAGCCTAAAATTATCTCCAGTACCGCCAGCAAGCGATGGATAAACGGATGGTGCCGTTGGAAGTAGTTGAATAGAATCGCTTGCCATTATGTCTATACTGTATCTTACTCAATCTTCAATACGTAGCGTATGGGACGACCACGGAAGTCTATGGTATTGCCTTTCTCATCATAAATCGTTAGACGAAGGCTATTTTGCATCGTACCAGAAGCTCGTATGACCTGGGGATTCATTAGAGAGTAAGTATTTTTTGCAAATCTTTCACCTCGGATATCTAAGATAGCCAGTACTTTTGATCGTTTTCCATCTCGAATTGAGAAACTAGAATCGACAACATCACAGTGGACATATACTGCGTGGATGTTATTAAAACTCAGTTTGTGACTGCCCGTCTTGAGCATTATCTCACCTGACACATATTTATCTCCTTTAACACCCAATAACGCACAAAGATTTGTACTAAACATTATTGGGCTAATAATCGTTAGAGTAAGAGCCATACTCGGTTTGAGTTTGATAATGCCAGCATCGATTGCTGGTTTTAAAGCTTGTTTGATGCTAAACATATCATGGTGCCCCCATCGATAGAGTATGGGAACTTCACCGAACCTGGGGTATCCCACCAGAACGAAGTTTTTTCCGCTAGGTTCCACCAACTATTCTCAATGGTTATCTCAACTAGCGAAATACTATTCATAACAATGGGATCATCGAAGTAGACAGTATGGTCAGACGAGGTGGTGGTAACATTTAAGATAACCATGTTAGAGCCAAAAGTTTATGTTTTGATACTATGGTATTAACGTATGTTCTTTACTTCACAATACTAACGTATGTTGTCGTCTTAATACGTATCAATATCTCACAGTCCAACGTAGTTCCAATTTGCAGATCTCCTCGACTACGACGCCAAGGATAAGATATAAACTGTATGTATGTATAGCTTCAATAGTTACGATGCCTCTCGTTGTGCCAGACAAAGATGATTGGTATGATGGTCTATCTGCCAAGGACAAGGCGGAGATTGCCAAGGGTGGCCCAAGGCTTTCGAAATCTGAGCAGACATCGCTCCTTGCCGAAGAAAATGAAAGGATCGCAAAACTGAATGCCGATCTATTGGAGAAGTTCAAGAAAAAATACCCATTTGCAGATCCTAAGAAGTTTCATGTCTCTACGGATATAGATGTCCATGGCTATTCAACGAGCATCATATTTCGAGATGGAGATTCTAGTTATATGGTTTACGGAGATAATGTCTCCAAACTACCTGCTAACATTCAAAAACGAATCGATACCGAGTTGCAAGGAACAAAAGGTGGTTTCCCACATACCTTAGTGTTATGGCCAGGTGTTAAATATCCTATTGCAGCAGTTCCTTTTCACGAAGAAGCACAAGATATAGATCTCACTAATCTATTGATATATGTCACTCCAACGAAAGCATTCAAAGCAGGTGTCAAGGACATATTCAAGGAGACCATTGTAAAACATAGATCACTAAGTGAGGCTAATAAATGGTTGGCAGGACCTAATTTCAACCATTGGTCTCAACAGTTAAATTTCGCTACGTGGTGCGCAACTTCTGGTTGTGGAGTGTCGTTGTTCGATCCACTCTTCAAGACTTATCCACCAGTCGTTCAAGGATTCCTACGATTTCACACATATTTCACAATACGAAGAATTCTACATGAACTTGGTGGTATTCATGGCGTACCTCTACCTGGTGATAAGACTTTCGAGCGATTCGATAATTTTTATAGCAAATCAGCTCTTGAAAACTTATGCATCGATTTTGGCTTATCTCAAACACCAGACTTTCGGTGGGATGGAGGTAATAATCATGGTTTAGGAGACGTCTACGTAAACTCTCATGGAAGAATGGTGAACTATACAGAGAAGTATGCACATAACACTTCATACTCTGCAAAGTGGCCTGGTGGTGACTTCAAATTTCCTAAAGAGAGTCGTACGGATTATCAGTTTTCCTTATCTTACATTAGCGATGGCAACGGTAAACAATACAATTGGTTCGTACCACCAATCGGTAGGGGTTTGACTGAGGCCGGATTGGGTAGATTGAATAGATCAGTTGAGGCTTTCGCGTATTGCATTCTAGGTGCTCAAGTTAACATGCTTACATCACTCATTGGTAGTTACAATACCAAACTAGAGGTTAATAGTCTACTTGAAGTAGCTATTCTTGAAAACGATTTAGTGAAAAGCGTAAATAACTATCAGGTAGCTATAGATGGTACAAAGAAGAAGTTAGATCTAGCAATAGCTATAGGAGTGTGGTTGTTACCAAGCAATCTAGTGTTCGACGCTCAAAAGATTATTGGCTACAATAACGCATTCAAGATAGCGACAAAAGATATGGTATTAGGCTCAAACTCCATCAACAATGATCACAAGAAATCAAAACCACAATCTATGGAAGGATCGACACAAAAGATACAATTGCCACATAGTGCGAATCAACAAATTTCATCTCCAACGATCAGTGAAACTGCAGTGTATCACTCACCAAATTTAGTTCCACAACACGAGACCAATTTAGCATTAGTAACCATTGTTTCATCTGGAATCGCATGGTGGTTGTTTCGCTAACGTCGTTTGTATTGCTCTATTGTGATCACCACTATAGCGACGATGAATAACCAAACGTTCTCTGCTAATACTCCTAGAGCTTTACCGGCCATAGTAAATATGAAACTCGCAATTGATCCAATCATTCCAGGTAGCATCTGTCCAAGTTTCTTTCCCATTTCCTTTAGAAACTCTCCCGTCGTTTTTAATCCCTTCTTTACTACATCTGCCACTTTGTCGATACCATCTTTTACTGGTTTCGGTACGGATCTCGATAGGGAAGAAACTATAACACTAACGATGACACCAATAGCAGTTACCACGGCAAGAACGTAACGGTCATCCCATGTCTTTTGAAAATGTCTTTGATCCTATCTCGGAGTGGCATGCTATTTTCTAGGTCTTCGATTTCTTGCTCGTTTTCATCAATACTTCTACTATCCTCAGAAAGCATGACTTCCAATTCTGGTATATCAGCAGCAATTGTATTGGGGTCTTGTATCCTAACTTGTGTTTGCTCGATGTCAACTGACAACTCATTGTTCTCTTGTCTCAAGGCATTTAGCTTACTTTCTATCTCTCTAGAAACTTTGTTGGGATCAAGTACTTCCATTAGACCTCTGGATAAATTCACAGTTACATTATTGCCTTTGGTGAGGAGTGGACGCCATTTCGAACTCTTATCATTCAATTGCCGGACGTATGTATCTCCCTTTGAATTAATTCCAACCTCTAGATCACTTGTTTCTGCATTTGGAAAGCGTGCAAGGACTTCCCTCCACGCATTTCTCATAAGCGAGACCGTAATGGAATGCTCATTGTATGGGTTTCTAGTATTCGATGTGGTTGTATCAGGTACCAACTTCTGCAGCTTCATCAACATGTCGTTCTCAACTTGCTTTCTATTCGCTATTATCATCTCCTTAGCTACCTCTTTTTGATTAGGACCTAAGATTCTTTTGAGATCGGTACTAATCATCACATTTAGTACTCTGTCTTTATCTTCTCCAATGAATAGACGCGTAAAGGGTTCTTTGCTTCCAAGTTTGCGAATGGAGAGTATTTTGTCTGTATAGGAGATCTCAAAACCCTCTAGACGACCAATGTCTTCATATTCTTCCTTTACCATACCAACCAGAATCCTTTTTGCCTTTTCCGAAAAGTCTTGTTCAAATTCGAATTTTTTGACGAATCCATCAGTTATACCCCTAGTGAATGGGGTTTCCTGGTACTTTGGTCTAGCACCTTCTGCGGCGAAGTTACGAAGTGGTATTTGCTCGCCACCCGCAGCTCCATCTTGATTATCACCCAATAAGCGAGGCATGTATTTTTCATTTGCTTCTCGTTCTAGTCGGTCTTCTTCATCTCGTTCTAGTCGGTCTTCTTCATCTCGTTGTCGTCGGTTTTCTTCATCTCGTTGTCGTTCTTCGTGTCTATCGGTATTATCCTCAAGTCTCACATCCTCACCTTCCATATTGAATATAACTACATATCTTGGTATATTCAACATGATATCGTCGAAGTTAGTTCCCGCACAAGCACGAAGAGAGCCTCTCGCACTCAAAGCTCCACGTACATTATATAGGAAAACTTTCGACCCATCATCTTCTAATCCAGGAGAAACACTCTATGTGGACGTACCAACTCTTGGATAAAATATCGTATTGGTTCCAGGTAGTTTAGCATTATTGGCTGATATAGTATTATCTGGTGGACATGCAAATAATCGTGTTGTAGCAAACGTTGGACGATGCTTGGTAGTACATCGAATTTGTAAAGTTGGATCTGAGAAGGTAGAAGATGTCTCTCGCGTAGATCTATTACAATCATATTCAGATCTATATCTCTCTACGCAAGATCGAGAATCTCGTATACAACAAGGTATCCAATCAGAAAACACAAATAAGTTACGATCTGGTTCTAGTGATAAGAGCGTCTCTAACGTTGGAGAGAACGCACTTCTAATCGCTAATGGTTCGAAATATAGAATTCCATTACATGTCGATATCCTTACGCAACATGGAGCTCTATATCCACATGCACTACAAGATACCATTTCATTCGAATTAACTCTCGCACCTGCCATCGATATAATTATTGGATCAGACAGTACAAAGATAGGTACGTACAAACTCAATAATATCCAATTGGAATATGAAGCCATCAAGAACGAAACTCTAGCTAGAAAAGCATTACACGCATATGAAACAGGCACTGCTTTCCTATTCAACCATGCAGTACACTTCAAGACCGTAACTATCGCTAAGGCAGTAGAAACTTTGATATCTCAGAATGTTAATGTCCCACGACGATCCTTTGCTGGATTGCTTCTACTATTCGTTGTTCCACACACCGCAGGTACAAGAGATAGTGAGGCATTCGTCAATCCAAGCATAACTAAACTTGAGATAGATGTTAATGGCATTCCAAATAGATTCTTCCCAGGAGGTATGTTACAACAAGATTTCTGGGAATCAGCAAAGGGATGGTTTGCCACATCAGAAGAAACGTCGATGACACCTACTAAATTCCATAATAATAGATTCGCCATTCTCGTTGATTGTCCAACAGCGAAAGACCCATCAGTTCATGGCGATGGCATGGCACAAACTGGTAGTGGGAAAGATATCGACATTCGTATACATAGAACCGCAGAAGGTAGCGGTAATGTCAACATGCACATCTTCGTACTTTCGGATGCCCAGATCACGATATTGAACGGAGCTCTACAAAGTATTACATACTGATGGATATCTTGGTAGAACACATTCCATTTAACGCACTAATAGTAGGTCCAACAAATTGTGGGAAAACCGCATTCATCGTTGAGATGCTTCGTGGTGCATTTCGTGGAAAGTTTGACTATATAGTATTAGTTTGTCCCACGTACGCACATAACAAAACTTATCGGGGATTTGCATATAAAGATCCACATTTCTTCGTTATATCACCACCACAGGATGCTATCAATTCCACATTGGAGATATGTGCTACATTTTGGACTGGTACTAATACCCTATTGATTCTAGATGATTGTGCCTCATCGAAAGATGTAAAAAGAAGAACTGATAAACTCGTCGATTTGGCATTCTCTGCTCGACATATCGGTCTATCTATTTGGGTTCTATCCCAACAATTAACAAGTATATGCAAACCTTTCCGTGAGAACGTAGCTATCGTTGTCGCATTCCATACCGCATCTGCTATTGATGGTAAAAAGCTATTCGAATACTATGGAGGTTCACAAGAAGATAAGGAATTTCGAGAAGAACTTAGATCAAATAAATTCGCTCGCATGTGTTTCTGTTTACGTCATCCATTTTCGGTAGTGTTAGAGATACCAGCACCTATAACATATCATGGACGATAAAGTAATGGATGAACTTCTTGGTGGCGAAGACATAATAGGCCCTTGCGAAGTTCCAGCACATATAGATGAAAATAGAGAAGCACTTGCTATCTTGGCGGCGACTGGTACAACGAAGGAATATCTTGGTAAGAATTTATCTCAAGGAGACGTTGCTAGATTACTCGATAAAGATGTAGAGAAATTGCATAGAAGATATCAGGCAGTTCTGGCACAACAAATAACGGGATGTCTAGTCAATGGCGTGATGAGCCTAGCTACTCGAGCAGTTTCAGACTTAGTATCAATAGATTCTCAAGAAGCACTTCTTAGAGATTTACAAGGAGATAATCTAGTACGTAACGAGATCAGTTCTATAGCAGGTCTATTATCTCTTAAAGCAGGTCGCTTTGTAGCACTAGCCAGTGTCTTATTCCATGTAATTGACCATATAGGCGTACCAAGTGATTCAACTATTGAAGTCATAGAGAATAATGATATATCGACGCAACGAGATCATGGAGGAACAAACGGAACAGATAACTGCAGTTCTTCCGACGACCAAACCAACTAAGTCGAAAGATCCCGCTAAGATTGCTGCTGGTAAAACCCTTGCGGCAAATAACCAACTTGCAAGAGAAGCATTGAAAAGGGAATTAGCACGCGAAAAGGACTCATTGGATGTCGAATCATGTGAAGAAGAAAATTGGTGCAAAAACGTAAATACCAATACCACTCTAGCGATCGTTGGAGTAGGCATAGCATTGGTTGGTCTGTACTATCAATATTGCATCTACAAAGTTAAGACGAATGTCGTACCAACCACTCGTCCAATCGAACGCATAGTTCCTACCAAGGTAACATTGCCTGATATGGAATAGGATGGTGCGACATGTAAAGACTGGGAACCATATGATATATGTTAGAATGGATAAAGAGTTGATGAAAGCGGCATCTGATGCTGCCATGATAACTGGACTTGCTACTGGTATTGGGTGGATCTTAAAAAAGGCGACCAAGGAATCTATGCTTAGTGATCCTTCTATTTCTATTATGAATTACGTGAAGTGGACTGCAGTGATAGCTGGTAGCATATACGCAAAACAATATCTCGAGAAGCAAAAGATCGTACCATAGGATTTGTAGTATAGTATGGCGGCAGCAATTGGAATGAGTATTTTCGGAGCGATTATGAATGCCGCTGCATTCACTGGTGGTGGCGTACTTGCTACAATGTTTGGAGGAAAAGATATCGAACGAGAAAGGCACGATAGGGCTATGGAAAAACTCGATATCGCTAGAGAGACATATATCGAAGAACGCCAAAAATTGTCCGATTGGGCACGTGAACAAGAAGTTGCTGAACGCAATGCGTACAATATTCAACGCGATACCAACCGAGCTTTTGTGCGATCCTATAAGTTACACCAGGCACTGGAACGACTCAAATCAATGAAAGAACCTCGTTTATCTGACTACTATCAACCATCCAACGCACAGAAGACTGGTGAGTTGATTTTTGTTGGTAGTGGAATGCTAGTTGCTGGATATGCTGTTAGTCGATTGCTTTAAAAAAACGAATTTTCTTATACTAATGGTCCATTTACAGCTATGTATGTATATATGTATCAGAGTGCGATGTGTGAACTGATTAAGGTTGGCGTTAGGCTTGAAGGAGATGAACGGTTCGTAGAAGTTAATGCTTTCCTACACTTAGATTCCCCCATTTCGAATTGTACGAATTCGTTCATAGACACGTTGAATTCTAAAGAAGAGCCCGTCGTTACTAAGTTCGATGGCGACGGTCCTTTCTACTTAGGAAATCTAGAAATGCAAATCTCTACATCGAATAGATTCTTCACCGTTAGTAATATAGCGATTTGCAATGATAACTACATAGATAAGTATGTGCACGAGTATGGAGGTCAGAATAAGAATTGGGACAATGGATACAGATTCGGTTTAGTATTGGGATACGATACCATTGAAGCCATTGAAGCCCTTAATGACGCATCTAATCAAGATAGAATAACTAACGAAATTGATAAAGAACTGGCCGAACTTGCATACAAATCTACCAACTAATTGTTTGTTTTTATAAAGAAAAAAGTAATAAGAACTCATTGGCTCGATAAGTTCTTATTACTTTTTTTTGTGTGTGTGCTTGTTGAAGGTTAGAATGCGTATATATATATATCAATGGATGCTAAACTAAGTTTACGATACTATAGTCCAATTGGTTATTGGAAAGGACTTGCAGCGATTAAACATCTTTCCAATGCGACTGGTATTTCTGAAGATGTGACGCGTATGTGGCTAGAAAAACAAGCTATATGGCAGATTTATTTACCAGCGCCCAAATACGTTCCACGACCTAAATTCGATGTATCTACACCAAATGAAGTTCACCAAGCTGATTTGATATTCCTACCTCATGATCGCCCTGGACGTGGAAGAAAGCTATATAAGTATGCATTGACAATTGTGGATGTCGCTTCGAGATACAAAGAAGCCGAACCATTAGCTACTAAAGAATCTAAAGAAGTTGCTGCAGCATTTGAACGAATCTATAAGAGAAGTCCATTGGTATGGCCAAAACTTTTACAAGTCGATCCGGGACGTGAATTCATGGGTGCAATGTCTTCGCTACTAGATAAACATGAAGTTTCTGTAAGACGTGGAAGAGTTGATATACATCGGGATCAAGCAATTGTCGAACGATTTAATCGTACGTTAGCTGAGAGATTGTTTGGACACCAATATGCTCAAGAAATGGTACTTACTTCGCAAGGAAATGACGATAGATCTGTCGAATGGGTAGTTCGTTTACCGATGGTAGTTAAAGCATTGAATAACGAAGTTACACGTTTGACGGGGAAACAACCATCCATAGCAGTAGGAGATCAATCGATTGAATCGAAGCCATCACAACCCGCACATAATCGACCGATTGGTCTCAATGAACAAAGACTTCCATTTGGCGGTCTCGTTCGATATCTATATGCTCCTGGTGAATTAGAAGGTGGTCGACGTCGTGCAACCGATCCAATATGGTCTCTATCCATATACCAACAACGACGCATCGTAATCAGGCTTGATGGTCCAGTCCTTTACTATTTGACGATACCACAAATACCGACGCAACGAGCGAAAGTCGTCCCATACCGTGGGTTTGTTCGCGAAGAGCTCCTTGTCATTCCCAGAGATACCATGTTGCCACCTGATAGCGTTCTCATCCGTTAATGGTGATGATCCCCATCTTACGTTACATTCGAGACATGTCAGTCTAACGTTGTCGCGAGTGTGTCCCATAGAGTTATCTAACCTATCAACCGAGAATTGTTGCGGATCCCATGAAGTATAAATCCAAAGTAATTCTATGTTGCATGCAGAACATAAGTTGTTTTGAACTTCCTTGAAATGCAATACATCACAGACCTTTAAGTCGAAACCTTTAAATCCCTTAGCTTGATCACTACGCTTATAGTTCACGAGCTTTACGAATCTGCTGAGAGGATGATGATGAATGATCTTGAGTTTGTTCCATAGGACAATTAACTCGTTCGAGTTGATTCATATATTCGACTCTTGATACGGCGAGATAGGCGAGATTGGACCAACCAAGATAATCGTCGATGATCCATACCTTTTTGGGACTATGCATTGTGAGACCTTGGCTGGAATGGATAGTCAATGCATAACGAAGTCGCCAATCGGACTCCTTTTTGGAATATATATCTTCCGCCGCAGTCATAGTGATATTTACGATATCATTCGAGACTAGCACTTCTTTATTATTGGTTCCTGGAATGGATATCGCGATATTTTGCCTACGACTATCTCGAGGATGATATAATAATGGGACGAAGATGTCTGGGAAATGCTCTTTGTGTCGTTGGAATAATAGCTTCTGTACGTGATATCGAACTTTCTGACGACTGGTCAATATAACGTCGCATGGCTTCCATGATAGAACGAATTCGTTCCATTCGAGACAACTAGGTAGAGAGCGACGAATCTCTTCACATTGGAATTTATCAGATTGAAGACGAATTCTCTTCTTCAAAGATTTTAGTTCGTCATCTTTCCCCTATAGTCGGTATCTATCTCTTCATAGTAATTAACTCGTTCTCGAAGCCAATCATGTGGGGAATCACCTGCTATTGGAGGAGGTTGGCCATGATCACCACAACAAATTACTTGGACGCCTTTTTGATTGAGCCAACCAAGAAATATCTCTAGGATTGCACGAGGCACTGTACAAACTTCATCCCATATTATAACTCTAGGTATGTATTTCTTTCCCAATCGATCGGGTGTCCATTCCTTATCAGCTATTTGTGGACCAAGCATATCAGTAGTATATGTGGAGTTAAAATGATACCCGTTTTTTTCGTTAACGTAGTGGAGGCCTTCGTTTAAACCTCAGGCCTCCCCTACGTTAACAAAAAAAATGGCATCATTTTTCCTCCACGTATACTACTGGAAGCATAATTGGTTAAAATGCTGTCTTACAGCGATAACATTCTTTGACCTACTTATCCATTTTTTGACTTCATAGACCGTGAACAAGAAAGAAAATAAGGCTTGAAATGTTGTCAGTTTTTCCATTCGTTGCCAACACTATTGCATTTCGATATCCATATTAGAGAAAGCCGCACATGTATAGTATATCGACACCGATTGTGTGTTCTTTGTCCCGCGACATAGAAGATGGTCACCCTAGAAGAACTACGTACTCAAGCGAAGCAATTTGGGTTGCGAGGTTTTTCTAGGTTCGACAAATCCAAGCTAGCCCAGACAATAGCTGAGGCTCGCGCTCTCGAATGGGAGAATAGAATCGAACGAGCCGATCGAACAGGTAGGTTTCCAGCTCTTCGAGGCGATTCGGAAAATCCTCACAAAAGAGCTCAACGCGTGCGGGAAACCAAACAGTTGAATGAGGAGATCACAGCAAGTCTAAGGGCAAAAGCTGACGAAGAGAGGTCTATAGAAAACCCTCGAAGCCGCTTGCCCCACAAACGCCGAGCCTTCCGACGGTTCCTGCAAGAGCCTCGTAGTGAGCCACTTCCACGGAGTCTAGCTCGAGAGGCCGAGGCTATTCTCGATGAGAGAGATGGAATGCTCGAGGGAGTGGAGATCGGCCGCCGTACTATCCAGTGGCGCTTCTTCCAAGGTGTGGCAGGAGATTTAACCCCTAGGATCATGGAAAAGTTAGTTGCAAAGGTAACCACCAGCTTCTACCTGCGCTACGGCTACACCTATCGCATTCGCAATGTCAACGACGGACGTGTGATGCTATTCTCCAAGACTGTCCCCAGTTCTCCATGGTTGAATGTCCTAGGCAATGCGGAGGAGTGGATCAATAGCAAGGAGACAGCTCGATTGAATCCCGACAACATCAATCGACCAAATACCCAATGGGCCTTCGTGCGTTGGATCTACGTGGATGTCAAAGTCGTGATTGATCGTCAGCCTCTGTTGGGAACAGGTCCACTACCCCAATGGCTTCGTCAGAAAAAAGGAATGATTGCCCTTGATCGATATGGTGACAACCTATGTCTTTGGCGTTGCCTTGCCGTATGCAAAGGAGCCCGTGCAGACAAGTGCAACACCTCAGCTCGAAAACTTGCCCAGAACTTCTATCGCCTGACAGCGCCCACGCAAGACGTTCCCAGAACTTCCTTAGACCAGCTGGAGAAAGTCGAGTTACACTTTGGAATCGGCATTCGGGTGTACGAACCTACGGAGGCTGGCGCTTGGCATCTGATGCGACATGCAGCTCACTACAAGCATACGATGACGATTGGGATATACGAAGGACATGCCTTCTATATCAAGGACGTCAAAAAGCTAGGGCACGTCTACGTATGCAATGCTTGTAAGCAACGGTTCACAAATGCCTCGAACCTTCAACGCCACGCAGATCGTTGTAGTCGTGGCGAAACGAAGATTGTTTGCCCTGGAAAAGTAATTACGGTACCTCAGTCGGCATACGAAAAAGCCTTCTGGCCAGAGAGCACAGCCAGCAAAGCCGCTCTACGCTGGTTGAAACGCGAAGCCGAAAGGATTGGGCAACACATTCATCACGCAGCTTGTGGACATGGTGGAGAGCATTGGCTCGAAGGAGCAGCGGTTGATGGCTACGAACCTCTTTCGAAAACCATTTTCCAATTTCATGGATGCTACTTCCACGGCTGCCCAAAATGCTTCCCTCAAGAGAGATGTCTGTATCGTAAGACCTGCAAAAGAACGGAGAGTCTACGTGAGGCAGGTTACGTAGTAGTGGAGGCTTGGGGTTGCTCTACAAAGAAGACGAACGAACCGGTTCCAACGCCAACGCAAACCGCCTACCCACACGCCATAGTGTACGACTTTGAAGCCTACCTCGATAGAACGAAAGGTCGACAACCAACGGACCGATTGAGCATCGAAAACGTTCATGTTCCCATATCAGTATCAATTGCCGACACGTACGATCGAACACCAACCCATCTCTGTCGACGTGATCCAAAGGAACTTATAGCGGCCTTCGTCGAAGAACTCCAGCTAAGAGCGCAGAACATCCAAGAAGGCGTTGCGGAACAGTTCTGCCCCAAGACACCTGAATTCTCCTTTGACACACTACCAAAGGAACAACGGATGAGAATCGACGAATGGGTCAACCAAGTTCCCGTTCTAGGCTTCAACTCTGGCCGGTATGATTTGAATTTGATCAGAAACTATTTCGTAGAATCTATTGCCGATACATGCAAGAAAGTCAGAGTAGCGAAGAAAGACAATTCTACTATGTTTCTCTTGACTCCCGATTTTCGTTTCCTCGATGTGATAAACTACCTTGGACCTGGAATTTCCTATGAACGTTGGATCGCTGCCTATGGATGTGAATCGCAAAAGAGTTTCTTCCCATATGAGTGGTTCGACTCTCCCGACAAGTTGGATCACGTTGGATTACCAGATTATCGAGAGTGGGGTTCAAAGTTGAAAAGAGAACACCTACTATCTAGATCAGAGTTTGAAGATTGCGAGTGCACCTTTCACGACAAAGGAATGGAGACCTTCGCAGATTGGCTACGATACTACAACGACCTAGACGTAGTCCCATTCCTAGAGGCACTCGAAAAGATGCGAGATTTCTACCACGAGAAGGGAGTAGACATGCTGAAAGACGCAGTGTCCATCCCAGGAGTCTCGCTACAGTTCCTGTTTCGAGGTAGTGTAGAACGGGGAGCCGAGATGTACGCTCCAGGTGAGGAAGCCTACCACATGCTGAAAGGCGCTGTCGTGGGAGGTCCAAGCATAGTGTTCACTAGACGCCACGAAGCGGGAGTGACTAGGATTCGCAGTCATCAGGGTGGAACTAAAATTTGTCGTAAGATTCTTGGATACGATGCCAATGCCCTATATCTTTCTACTATGGCCCTAGAAATGCCTTGTGGAAAGGAAGAGGTCGTTCACTATGATGAGCCAGATCTAGAAGCCGAAGACTTCGTCGAATGTCTACGAAACGGTGAGTGGTTTGGCTACGCGGAGGTAGACATCGAGATACCAAAAGAATTGTGGCAGAAATTTGAGGAGATGCCCCCCTTCTTCTACAACAAGAAAATCCCCAAGGAAGCAATTTCTCCACAAATGTTGGCCTACCTCGCAAGGACGGGTAGAAAGCTCAGCGAGGAAAAGAAGCTAGTTGGGAGTCTCTCTGGAAAGAGGTTGCTACTCTACGAGCCCCTACTACGTTGGTATCTCGATCATGGCGCAGTGATTACTGCTGTCTACCGCACGATAGACTACGAATCCAAAGAAATCTTCGAATGGTTCGTGGACCAAGTCACTGAGGCGCGACGCATGGGAGACGTAGACAAAAGTAAAGCTTTGCTGGCAGATGTGTTCAAGCTATTAGGAAACAGCGCCTATGGAAAGTTGCTCGAAGACTTGGGACGCCAAACAGATGTCACCTATACGAAAGACGAGAAAGTTGTTGACAAAGCATTGCGAAGTGTTTGGTTCGAAGATCTGGAAGAGGTTGGTGAGGCATACGAACTCGAGAGTAGAAAGGCCCAGATCCGAATCAAACGCCCTTTCCAAGTAGGTATCGCGGTATATCAGCTTGCCAAACTTCGCATGCTCGAGTTCTACTACGACTTCCTTGATAAGTACGTCGATCGCAAGGATTTCGAATACATACAGATGGATACGGACAGCGCGTACGTTGCCATCTCTGGAAACAGCCTCGACGAAGTTGTAAGATCAGACCTACGAGAGGATTTCGCAGCCCACAGAAAGGAATGGCTAGCTTGGGACAAATGGAGTAGTCGTACGCCAGGACTCTTCAAACTCGAATTCGAAGGTCAACGCGCTATTGCCCTATGTTCTAAAGCTTGGTATGTCGATGTGGGTGGCAGCAGGAAATATTCCACCAAAGGTATGTCTAGACGGCACAACGACGTTTCGTGGGCTCGATTCGAAGCAGCACTCCAGGGTAGTATTGACATGGCGAAAAACCGAGGCTTCCGTCTAGTGCCGGAAGGTATGGCAACCTACGAACAGCAGAAACTTGGGCTATCGGCTTACTACGACAAAAGACGCGTTCTTCCCGATGGAATCCACACCGAGCCAATAGAGTATGCTGTCTAGCGCTTGGATACGAACAGAACATCTTTCGGTGGTAGTTCCGTATCCCTAGGAACGACTTGTAGCTCTTCACGAACGAATCCACGTTTGGGTGCATCCTTCCCCCCTTCTCGCTTAGCGAGGTAGTACAGCACAGGCTGTCCCGAAGATACTACACTTCGCGAAATGGTGTATATCTGTAAACTCCACACGGGATCAGTGGCTCTACGTTTTTCACCTCCTTCCAATTCTCCTGGGGCGTAGAGATATCGAACTAAGGCGTCAAATGGTAGGCGCTCTTCTCTCAAGCCAACAGTGCGTGAATATGTAGGAGTCTTTAGATCTACTTGTTGCATCACTACGGAATTCGAAGGCTCCTTTCCTGTAAGTCGAGTCACCTCACCATTCAGGGCTTTGATAACCATTGGTAAACGAACTACCCATTCTCTACTACGCGCCTCTGAGCCTTCCGAAGTAAGTACCATCTCTTGTGCATATTGGTATCCAAACAATCTCTCAGCTAGCGTTCTATTCGCTCGTTCGACGAAGCCTTGCGCTCTATGATTACCAGCCTCGCCTCGTTGAACTTTCGTACCATGTAGTTCTAACGTTTCAGACATACGTCCCATGAATTCTCTACCAGGATCTACTTGCAACGTCTTTGGCCATTCGAGTGGACTACGTTTGTAGATTCGTTCGAATGCCGCAGAAACTTCACCACTATCTTTCGAAGCTAAAGGTTCGGCTTCTTTGTATCGAGAAGCCACATCGATTACCACCAATGCGTACTTGTATAGCTTCCGTCCACGCCCAGGTCGATCGTGTGGTAAGAATATCAAATCAGCTTGGTGGACTTCGTTAGGTTTCGATACGGTCCAATGTGGTCGTGGTACATATCGTGGTGGTGATAAATAAATTTGCCATAGTGCTTGCTTCTCTAACCAACTCTTAGCCGTGTCTTCCGATACCTTTGCTGCCGCCGATAGTTTACCAATTGCGGAGTAACCTTTCCAATATCCTTCAGGGCCATAGAAGATAGCATCCATTACGTATAGTGTTAACAACGAGACTTTAATATGTATAGTCCTTATCGTGAAAAAAAAGAATAAAGACCCATCGGTCCTTATTCCTTTTTTTTTCTTTTTTTTTTCTTCTACATCTCCCTATTCGTATACGTCCTCGAGAGTGGCCCGAGTCTTCGTTGGAAGCGGTTGCGTTACGACTAGGACGGCGGCGTCGAGTAAGTAGGATATTCCCAATCCACTCGTGCAGACACTACTAGCGTCGCAAACGCCATCGTGTATGGAACCTGGCAATATCATATTACTTATGTTGGAAGCATTTACTTGGTTGGAATTCGCATCTACGAGAGCTTCGTAAGAAGTGCGGCTTCCTACGGAGAACGGCCGACTCTTGTCGAAGAATAGGCAGTTGGGTACACCTGTCTGCATGTTGCATTTCATGCGCAGCCTAGCAATGGGATTGCTCAATGCACATCCGGCGTTCTTGGAGGCTTCCATGGAGATAGTTCGTTGAACCAGTGTATGGATCTTAGTGTTGGAGACAACGAGAGCTCCTTCGGCTGGTGCGGTACGGCGACGCAGATTGCGTGCACAAATCTTTCCACTTGTGAGGCACGCCTCAACCTCGTTTTCGAACGCAGAGTCCAACTCTTGGATCACTTTGAAGAGGGTACTCAATTTGTCTGGACTTGGAAGTTCAGGGTTTCCATCCTTGTCGGTCTTCAAGGTGATTCCATCCATCTGAGTCAATACTGGCACACACCACTTTTGAATTTGTAGGCAGGGATTGCGATCACGCTTCTTGTACTTATCCTTTTGTCCCGATGCGAGGTTCAATCGGGCAAGGTCTTCTTGCTCATGTGGACATATTTGACCAACATGTTTTTCGTCTTTGAAGCGAAAGATTGCTGGACGTTGTCCTTCCCCAAGATCAAAGTAGACTGGGATGTATTTACATCCGTTTGGACCACTTCGAGGATTGTCCCAGTCGAACACAACTATTCCCTCCTTTCCCTGTTCGAAGGCTTTGAGGATGTCTTCTGCGTTGAACACAGAGGATTTGTTTGCCGTCGCCGTGGTATTGGCATCGTTGGTTGAGATGGCACCATTGGTTGAGGGGGCATCGTTGGTTGCATTGGAAACTTGGCTAGCCATCGTCTTTGATATATATACATGTGTCTTTATCTAATAGGGTTGTTGGATTCGATTTTTTTTTACGACCCCGTTGTGGTGGTCTTCTTTCAGCTTTTCCTTGGAATTAGTCTTGTGATTTTTAAAGCAACCGACTAGCGACGTATCCTAGAGCAAACGTCCCACCACCTACGATTACCAATTCCGTAGTTCTCTGTGAACTCGAAGGTTTGTAGTAGTGGGAAAAGTGAGGCTTCTTCATGTTCATGCGGTGCAGCCCCACGTGTACTGTATTGTATAGTACAAGGGCGCGGTCCGTATCGGCTAGATCCTCGGCAGCGTAGTATTTCTTACGTTCCTGCTCTTGGACCCACTTGGATAGTTCTTCTTGTTGTTTTTCGTAAGTGGCCATGTCAGCCTTGTATTTCTCAAGGGCTCTATCATGCCTTTCGATCTCTACATTAGTCTCCTCTGGGTCTCTTCCAGAAATATATCGGTCGAGGTATTTAGCACCAAGGCTTGCTGCCGCAAAGGCAACCGCTATGCTAATCGATCCCCCCATTGTTTACGAACTTTTAGGTACGAGCCCTTTGTCTTCGAGATACTTTTTGGCGGCAATGCTACCAGCCAATACGGCCGTCCACTTCACGTAATTCAAGATGCTTGATGAAGGATCGCCAAGCATAGACTCTTTTGTCGCCTTTTTTACGACCCAACCAATACCAGTTGCTATTCCAGCCAATGTGGCGGCATCAATTACTACTTCTACCACTTTGCCTTTTTCTGCCATCGAACGTATCTGTATTGTCGATATGTTCAAATGTTTATTCCATGGAAGGCAACTTTTTGCTTCTAGCTTCGTGTACTTCTTCGGAATGAGTGTGGGGTGTCGTAGCGTTGCGGTCCTTATACCGATAGTACAGCCCAACTAACGCGAGGCCTACTCCAATGGCTGATAGTGTAGTGTTGGCAGACACTTTATCGTACCAGCTTCCGTTGTCCCGAACTTCAGGTTCCTTTTCGTGCTCACTTTCACGACTTAATGCCTCTCTAGCGCGGCGATTGCTTTCTGCCAGTGCTTTTCCAGCGGCAACGCGCTTTGGATCTTTGGTCTTTTTTTTCAGGCACAGTCTTCGGCGGATCTGCAGTTATCCGATCTTGTTGTTCCTCCATTGTTCATGTCAGTAGACTTTGAGTCTTCAATAGGTTGACTGCTTGGCGTACTAGATGGAACTACGTGGTCAGCTACATGGAACAAGGCACTAGCTAGAGCCACAAAGCGACCTGCTTTAAGAGACAACAAGGCGGCCACAGCAGATATCTCGTTGCGAACTAGGTGGTCTTCTTGTAGATCTAGGAGAAGTGCTTGTTCGCTGTCTAGTCGGACTACGTACCCAACTGCACGAGTTGCTAGTCGCAGCGCTCCGTCTACTAGACAACCTGTTATTTGCTTTGCTACTAAAGCCTGGTACCTACTATGTAAACGTATAACGTCTTTATCAGGCAGTTTAGATATATCTCCTAGAGAAAAGTCCCGACCTAGATATTCTTTTGTTGTGCCCATTGCAGCTAGAATCGAGAGCGCCTCCCTACGATCTTTAACATCCTCTGATTTGGATGGATGTTCCAGTACGACCGGCGGACAAACGACGGCGCACTCGCCTAACAGTTCTTTGATTTCTTCATCCATGGTGTATACCATTGAAGTATGCTTCGGGTGCGGGAATCTCTAATACTACCTCGAAAGGATGGCGGAGACAGAAACATGTGCGAGCGAACTTGTGGGCCTTGAGCTCCGAGGTCAACATTTTCCTCTCATCCACCTTCAACCCACCACCGTAGTCCTCAAATAGTGCTTTGGCATCAAGAGCTGACGCGGTATGAAAGGCCACGACCACCGCCACGTTTTCTCGAAAAGGTTTGCATATGCTTGTCAACTGTTGAGTTAACACCCAAATAGAAATGCCTATGTGACGAGCGGAAAAGGCCATCTCCACGAGCTTATCGGTTCTCAGCTTTACATCCTTCGATGCGGCGCAATCGTCGAGTATCAAAAGAGTATTCGTACCTGCCCAAAAGGTGGAACAAACTCGTAGCGCGGCATTGATGGCATCTTGTGAGGGGCACATCACGAAGAAGTGAGGATCTAGATGGGCGAATCCACGATAGGTAGTGTTGTGGGCATACGTGGGGCATATGAGTACTACGTAGTCAAACTTACCACGAAATGCTCCACGAAGCTGCTCTACGAGAAGGGCCGTTTTTCCACAATTCGTTGGTCCCACTATGAGAGCGTTGAATGGAATTTCAGTTACTAAAGTGTCCATGCTAGTACGATACGTTTTCCAGTGCTCCGTTCAATATCGTGATCTGAGCATCGGCAAGTACGAAGATGTGCATGTTCACGGTTCCACTGCCTCCAGTCCTATGGATGCGGATCTGGAGGTTCTTTCCACTGCCTGTTTGATTCAAGCCATTGCCATGGACAACTGGATCATTTACTGTGCGACAATCAACCAGGATGGCGAATTTATTATTGTAGAACTTGATTGGGGTCATAGACGTTTTGCCAGTGCCGAACCATCCATTAGCGGCCTCCCAAAAGTCTGATGGTAGCATGCCTCCAGGAAAGATCCTGTTTGGTCTTCCATTGATATCGATCTCGACCTTCGTGATTCCTGGATAGTCAAACGCCTCGCTGTTTCGTGTGCCGTGGGTATGTTGTGCCACGAAGAGGAGGAGCAGTCCAGTAAAGGACAACCTTGGAACGTCGACTTGCTGGGATATCAGAGTGTCGGATGCTTTGTTGATAGGTACGGTTTTGAAGTGAACAGCGTGCCTGAACAGAAAGACGGCGCCACTGACATATTCGTCTTTCGCTTGCTTGGCGATAATTTCACTCTCAACAACTTCGTACTCTAGCTGGATGTTGCTTAGCTTGTATGTACCTATCTTGGTAGTGTCTGATCCTACCACCACATCCGTAGCAGGTGATAGAGTCAACTCGAGAGAAATGGCGTTGCGAAGAGCGAAGGGATAAAGAGCTCCATGTTGCGTCAGGATGTCCACATCTAGTGGGATTCGGTATTTCGAACCATACACGGCTAGGAGCAAGTTTTCTCCAGTATCCGAAGTGCCTTTGTCACCAGCATTCGAGCGTAGCTTGTTCGTGTTCTCTGTTTGAATACCTTGTCCCACGCGCGCATCTCGCTCTATAGTTGGCAAATAGAGATCGGAATATGTCTGTAGAAGATCTGGTCGTTCAATGTCTTCTATCGTTTCAGCTCCTATTTTGAGAACTCTACGTGAGACCAGACAACGCCCGACATTAGCCACCACTCGATTGTTAGCATGTCCACCAGACAACGTAAGGTCAGCCACGAGCGCGAGACTACCTGGAACGAGGACGATGTTTTCCCCTAGTATTGGTATTTTCACATAGAGAGTCTCTCCTGGATTGGCTTCCGATGGAGTGAAGGTGATTCTATCTACGTTGTGTAGAGCTTTCAATCCCTGAGGCTCTCTGTGCGATTTTGCAGGAACCAACGTCGCCGGAATCATATTGAATATTTAGACATATATAGTTATTGTTCAACATGGCTGAAAATGCAGACTTCGATCCTTTGACTGAGGAAGGTCAAGCCGATATAGAAAAGCTTTCTGCCAAAGAATGGCACGAGCTTGGTCCAGGTAAGAATGAAGACCGAAGTACTTGGTGGGATAGAGTTAAGGTCAGAATAGGAGAAAGATCCAAAAGCTTTCGGGATAAGCTTTGGAGTGGACGGCATAAATGGGGGTACAGTCCACATGAGTACATCAAATTGGTGAATCTAGGTGATGAGGGTGCAGTACCAAGCGGCAATACCGCGGAAACATCGTTCACTGAGGGGAAACACATAATAGATGAAAAATTCGTTCAACTCGAGGAGGCCTGGGAACGCATCCATGTCAAGTATCCAAATGTAGACACTACCAAGTTCACTACTACCTTGAATGCGCACGACGAGGTCGTGGTGCAACTGAACAAAATTAATTCCAAATACTACCATCTGTACGACGCCAAAGGTAATGTTAATGGGAAATTGCCTAAAACGATCACAGACGCTCTAGGGCCTCCCGCAGAGATGATTGTTAGCGAAGGAGAAGCTGAGATCGACCAACTTAAGATAGAAAGAGCTAAGGAAATGAAAAACGTGAAATCATCCAAGCAGGGGTCAACAGAACATACGGCAGCAAAGGAAGAAGTGATGAATATAGACGACCAAATACAGGAGATTGAGTCAAATATCGAAAAAATCGAAGAGCGTATGTCCATGCGAGACCGCGTGAAGGCCATCTTCAAAAAGTACGGTGTTGGAGTGCTTGGAATTGCGATTGCGGCAGGCACCGTGATTGGCGTCGTGGCTTCCATGCTATCTAAGGGGCTTGCTAATGTTGCCAGTGGGGTCGGCAATGCGTTGAAAGGTCTAGGAAAGAAGCTAGGGCAGATTCTACCTGGAATGGTTGGGGCAATTGCTAGCTTTTTGTTTCGCACGGCTGGCGAGGTATTAGGATTCTTAGCGAAGAACATCTGGATGTTGATCGTAGCTGTGGTGGTGATCGTAATAGAGCGATTTAAGTCAGCGAAATAGCATCCATGAGGCTCCCGCCGCAATGGCAACCATCAGCCCCAAATTGATCTCGTGCTTTGTCATAACGGCATCGGTACTACGAGGTTGCGTTACTTGTGGGATAGGCGGCTTCACCGCAATGACATCTTGATGCGGTAGATCTTTTTTTCGCGAACTACGAGGTTGCGTTACTTGTGGGATAGGCGCAACGACATCTTGATGCGGTAGATCTTTCTTTCGTGAACTACCTTCCATACGTGGTGGTTTCGGGGGCTTTTCCTTATAGTTGATACGGTCATTTATTCCAAAGTGGACGTTAGGTGTGGATGCCATTCGTAGTTCGTTGTTATAACCTGGTACGCTCTCATCGTTAATAATCATACGGCTGGGTATTAACAAACAGTCCTTGGCAACTGCAAGGTCGAGACGAACGCGCGTTAGATGCAAAGCGTTTTGATATCGTACAAGGCTATCTACCTTCTTTTCTGTGATGACCTCTTCCAACTTTACACCACAATCGGCCTGAACATTGTGGGATAAGGTCGTTGTCCCTACGATTGAACTGCGCAAAGAAGCCTGGGATCCTAGAACGCAATATACGTAGACCATTGCAGATAAGTTTATTCTGGCTAGCCCGTCCTTCGACAAGCCGTGACCAGTTTGTGGAACGAACCAATTGCGTTGATTCTTTACCACATCGTTACGAATGAACTTTAACGGAAATTCGAAATTTTCATCGCGACTCTCCTCAGGAAACTTGAAACTTCCCCCAGGCCACTTCGAATCGTATGAAGTGTTGTGTGCCCCCCATTTCTCTTGAGCATTCGTCAGCCCTCCCTTTCTGAGGTATATGTATACGTCTCCTAAGCCACCATTGGCCCCTCGGCGCAGGGCAAAGTCAACTTTATCGACTCCAAACTCTATTCTGAGCCTGTCATAAGCGACGGAACTCCATGGAGCGTTGTTGTTTTTATTGAAGACCGAATCTCTGGGAAGTGGAACCCCCAATTCGAACAGTAATCGCCTCATTGTGTAGTACACATGGAAGCGGTAAAAGCTCCTGACGTTGTCGATGATTGGTGCCTCATCGGAAAGATGGTCGTCAAACGACACCCCACAGCCTGCCGTCGCACACCAAAGGACGAAGCATAGCTGTTGTTGCCAATGTCTCATTGGTGGAGCATCTAGCCACTCGTTTGCTTGCTTTACGGTGTAGAAAACTTGGTCCGGCTCTTGAAAGATATCTCGTGGCGTCAACGTGAAGGACTGCTTCTTCGCTACGTAGATCTTGAGCGTTCGTAGGATAGGGGCTATGTCTTTTGGGTCGTCCCCCCATGGAACGGCTGGAACTGGATACTTCTCTTTTGTCTTTCTGAATGGAGATGGGAAACCTACCTGCAGTGCATCATCAATACGTTTTTGAATGGTAGCACGTGGCTTGGAGATATCATCGCCATAGACCGCATAGCTATGATTCCCATCTCGAAACCAAATACTCGTCGAATATTTGCCTGAATTATGTATGCTCGTAGAGGCCTGAAACTGGTGAAAATCCGCTTGTGGGTATTTTTTCTTGAACTTTGTCAACAAATCGGCATTCAGTTTGGCAATCCTGGCGTTTTCATCAACAAGGAGCGCTGTCCGCTCAGCTTTCGAAAGCCTTGGACCACCCATGGCAATCTCCGCCAGGTCCTCAGCAGATAGATCATCATCTTCGTTTGGTAAAACTAGAGGCATCGTAACTATTGAAGTTATGACATATAAAGTTTATGTCTTTAATATACGATGGTGATCTTAAATGTCACCACCACCTCGGCTGACCATACGGTCTACTTCGACGATCCAATTCTTATCAATAATATTTCGCTACTCGAAACCACCATTGAGAACAGTTGGTTGAATCTAAAAGAGAAGGCCACGTTTCAGTGGGAAGTCAAGGGCGTGGGGTTCCCATACACGATCAATCTAGGGAATCATAAGATAACTACATTAATGGATCGCTTAGCACCTGCAGTCAATGCTGACATCATTAAATTTATAGACATATCCAGTAAAAAGTATTGGACCCTAGATGTGAAGAAACCAATCAAGTTCAGTAAAAATCTCTGCGAAATATTGGGTATCAAAGGAAACGAAGACGAGGATGGAAACGTAACATTAAAAGTGAGAGAATACGACCTGATAATGGAATATATCCAAACAATATATATCCACTGTGATGCGGTGGATTCCAAATTCTCACTCCTTGAGGGAAAACGCTCGACTGTACTAGCTAGCTTTAACGTAGAAGGCTCCTGGTTTAACAGAAAGACCTATCATTTGATGGAATCAACGAAAATCCAAACTCTAGGAACAATGCGGAACAGCCTTCGACTGACTGTTCGCGATGACAAAAATAATATCATGGACTTCCGTGGTCGACCCCTACGATACGTATTGAAGATTGAGTAAGTCATATGTATAATATGCGATGGCAAGCGATTCGATTCAAACAATTCCAACGGCGCCGATCTATCCCAATCTACGTTCATCTGAAACCGTTTTGTCTGGAGATAGCTTTCGGCTACAAAAAGTATGTGACACACTTGCTGAACTCGAACGGCAGGCAAAGCACTACGAAGTCGTTCGTAAGAAATATGCCCGAGCGCGTGGTATTGTTCACGGGGTTGCTGTGGCCACAGGTAGCTTGAGTGGTGCATTATCCGCTATGGCGTTGGGCTTGACATTTACGGGAATCGGGATACCTGTGGGTATTTCATTAGGAAGCCTCGGGTTCGTTTGTGCCGTCATTTCGGCCTCGATGTCTATTGCAAGTAAGAAACTTGGTATTCGCGTCTCGAAGCACGAAAAGACCGTTATGTTGGCAAAGGCTAAGGCCAATTCCGTGGAAGTCAAAGTCTCAAAGGCTCTAGCCGATGGTAATATTTCAGAAGCCGAGTTCGGAAGTGTTATCGATGAAAGATCGAAATACGAATCACTCAAGCTCGAAATACGACAAAAAAATAGGCAAGAAAGAGGGTCAAAAAACCTAGAACAACTTCGCTCGGAGATCCGAAAGGAAATGAGAGCAAAACTTGGCAGTCTAGTGGGATAAGAATCAACATCTCCTATGAAAGAAACCATAACGGAGTCTATTTTAACTTCACTAAGAAAATCGTATAAATTACTGCGCTAAGAACAGATGCTCTTAGTTCGTATAAATTACCGTGTTGTTTTGCGATTCGTATGCAGATTTTTGTCTAGTCACGTCAAACTATGTCACGGGCCGCAGGTGAAATAAAAATTGTCTGAGTCGTACGTAAATTTTAGGGTCGCCAAACTTTTTTGCATTCCTTAGCGCCCCAGTTTCACTTGTTCGAGCAAAATCGGGGCGCTCAGGAATTTTAGGGGGAACTCAGGAATGTATGTATTCATCCCCCTTGGCTTATGCAATGGATGTGGTTCGTATGTAGATTTCTGCCAGCCATAATTAACATACGGCAGCTGCTCTGCCAAACGTAAATACGAATTCCGCTCTCAAAGGACTTTTAGTCATTTAGGATAGGTCGAAATCAAAAAAGCATTTAGAAATAAACTAGTACAAGGTATACATCGCGCGATGCCTGAGACGATAACTTGTAGTTGGTTAATGCGAGGCAAGGACACGAAATGTATAAGGAAGATTTCGAAGGTGTCAGAATATTGTGCTCAACACGACTATCAGATACGAAGAGGAGCCACTCCATTCGGTCCGTGTCATAAATGCGGTCGTGGTTGTCGAACTAGTTACGGACTTTGTACGACGTGTGGTGCACGACGCCAACGTGAACTTAGTGGAGAGAAACGCAAAATCAAGAATCACTTCTCTAAAGTATTGGAAGAATTGAAGGACCGTAAGGCTCGTAAAAACATAGAGGGCTCGCTAAAAGATTCCACATATCCATGTCGTAAATGCGATCGTGATTGTCGAACTAGCTACAGACTTTGTACAACGTGTAGTGCACCACTACGACGTGAACTTATCAAAAGAAAATCGCTTCTCGAAAGTACTGGCAGAATCGAAGTACCGTAAGACTCATGGAGAAGTAGAGGGCTCGCTAAGGGCTTTCGAATGGCAGTAAAAAAAAAAGGAAAAAATGAAGAGAGACGAACTGACAGTTTCTCTTCATTTTTTTTTTTTTTTGCCTCGTTGTTGGCAACGAATGGAAAAACTGACAACATTTCAAGCCTTATTTTCTTTCTTGTTCACGGTCTATGAAGTCAAAAAATGGATAAGTAGGTCAAAGAATGTTATCGCTGTAAGACAGCATTTTAACCAATTATGCTTCCAGTAGTATACGTGGAGGAAAAATGATGCCATTTTTTTTGTTAACGTAGGGGAGGCCTGAGGTTTAAACGAAGGCCTCCACTACGTTAACGAAAAAAACGGGTATCATTTTAACTCCACATATACTACTATATCAGATCCAGGATAATGTAGTGGATCACCATATTTTCGAGCAACGAATACTATCTCTTCTGGTTCCTCATCGTTTCCATCTATCGATAAGATGAGATCGTTACCTTGAGTCCAATCCTTTTTCGCATTCCAAACTTTGATTGATTTATTTCTATATTTTGGCAAAGACTGGAGAGATTCGAGATCTTCATCTGTTGCTCGTACTCTTTTGACACCACAATAACGAAAGAAACTATGATAGGTTTGAGATTGGACGCCTCTATCACGCATCTCTTTAGCTAATCGATGGGTTGGAGTGAATACTATGGGATTTCTCGTTCGAAAGAGTTCGATTGATCTCGTAGTTGTGCCACTTCCACCACCACCATTAAGATAGCAGAGTTGATGTCGTGATAATGGGTCTTGATAACATGGTGAAGTACTAAGTGATAGTTCTTTTTGTTGGATGAGATATTCTGGCTTTGGAAGGTAATCTGCATGTTCTTGTGGCATATATAGTTGTTCATTCTTATCTCGCCATTGAGCTGGAGATACTGTTGGAAGATATGGTTCCTCAAACATACATAAGAAACACCATTCTTCATTACAATAACACATTCTTAGAACTACATATGCTGAAATTCCATCCAATTTGCTAAGTGCATGTTTCTGAATGTATATAGAATCAGTAGCGACACGAACAGCTTCGTTGGTAGTGAAACGTTGTAACATACATAGTAGATTTATATGTGCATAGGCCAACATGCTTGCACGCAAATGAGTATATTGAGGTTGATTTCCATCGTAGTATGTAAGGATGTGACCAAGAGGACATTTTTCGGGCGATCCAACCAAAGTGCCATTTCGTATAGTACCTCGTACTAGGAAATCGAGTTCTCCTTGATCAGTTACCAATCGTCTGGTCAAACGTTTTCCATCTACTTTGCTGCCTTGGGTGAACTTTCCTATAATGGCACATCCCTGATCTCGACTTTCTGGAAGCCATATCTTCGTTTGCTTATCGAAAGACACAATGACCTCGCGAATGATGAGAGTTTCGAGAAATCCTTGGTCTACAAGAAATGCAAGAAGTTGTGTTGGTGCCCATCCATTCTCTGAGAAATGTTTTCCAAACCACGATGGAATGATTGGATGGCATGTAGGAGCGAATGACCATTCTTGGATCTCAGCGAATCCAGTTCCAATGTCAATAGGGAGTGGACCATTCACAGAGACTCGAGTCATACGATTAGTTGGATGACCGAATCGTTCAAAATATGGTTTCGCTTCACCTTCACTTTGAAAACTCGCCGGATAACAAGACTTCATATCAATGCTAACGACATCTCTAGTATCGTAGTCCATCGAATTCCACAGACCACCATGGCCATGCTCCACACAAGACTTTTGGATATCTTCTAAGAAATTGGATGGTGTCGGTTTCCAATTATTCTTTTCCTTTGCGATCACACTTGCTGCATGATTCTCACCAAAGACACGATCGGCAAGGGATTCATCACCCAAGTCTTGGCATATTAGTTGAAGTCTATCTTGAGTTCGTTGGGTCCTATAAGTGCTACATCTACATCTTGGAGTACGAATTGATTGACATTAAGTTGCCGTCCTTCGGATCCTCCCAGTAACCATACAGCTTTCGGTTCATTCAAAGTTGCTTGTCGAATGGCTTCCCACACATCACCATCATATATATGGACACTACGAGATTGTGGGAAATGCAGATCTTTGGACCAGGCATGGCCATTGTGATAGATTAGTTCTATAGATTTATGCCGGTGGCCTTGGTATTTGCCGCTATTGTAGATATCCTCACCAACAATGTCACTCAGTATTATAGACCGGTTGATAATCGTCTCCAGCTTAGACATATCATCGATTGTGGCACCTGTGTCATGGACTTGTTCTTCCCACTTCTGAATCTTATGCCATCTAGTAGGAGTTAGACCTTGGCCTCTCGTAGTACCTTCGAAATGTTCTATCACTCTCTGTGCGACGCAATTAAGATCACCAATGCGCATGGGAGCTAGATTTGCTAGATCTGGTGCTCTAATGGGATAAAGTCCATAGACTACTGCAGTAACTGGATATGCGTTCTGATAGAATACCTTGTCGATTCCAACTATCGCACCTGGATTAGTATCATGAGAAATCTCGACTACGCCATAACCCTTCTTTCTCTCGACGTGGACTGGTTCGAACTTATCGTCGACGACCCAATACGTATTTCCATCATTGTTATGTTCTCTAAGGAATTTAATTTTCAAGATGAACTCACCATCTGGAAGTGCCGTAAGAAGTCGCATTGCTCTCTCGCTAGTCATACGGACATCCAAAGCCAATCGACCAGCTCTTAATTCGATACCATCGGCGACATTAATATTGCCAATATCGAGTGGATCTTCCGTTTCTACTCTCCACGTAGAGAAGACGGCAGTTGCACCATCGACTTCAAACATATCCTTAGCATCTATCAAGAGTTCTACCCATTGCTCATCTGGAAGTGTTATAGGATGAGGCACTTGGATGTCTAAGTCGTATCTCTCGTTATTCTCTGGGATTGGTACGTACTCTGCGAGAATCTCATCGATCAGATCGTCCATAGTAGCAATGATGATATACCTTATAGTAACCCTTTCTCTAAATGGTTGTCAAACACAATAAAGCGCACCACGAATGAGTATGTAACGATGGATGATATACTATAAGATAGCCTATCTCTAAATGGGCATCGAAATACAATAATGTGGACAACAAATGTAATAGCAATAGCAGCAGGGGGGATGGGTGGTACTGGTGATGTCTGAGTGTTGACATGTTGGATTTCTTGTGTCACATGTGGGTTTTGTTGTGTCACATGTTGTTTTTCTTGTGTCACATGTTGGTTTTCGTTGTGTTTTGTCTAATGAAATCGTTGGATACAACAAATTTTCATCCAAGAATTCCGCTCAGCCCCCCTGCTGCTATGGCTAATTTAATTTTAGGTAAAACTGCTAGTCCCCCTCCTCCCCATCCTACCCAAACGAATATGGCTAATTAAGGTCTAGGAAATAACAGATGATGATGGCTAATTAATTTTTGGTAAAATATTATAGTCCCATCATCCCGCCCCCTCTCACCCTAACAGAAATGGTTAATTAAGGCCTAGGAAATACAGATTAAGATGGCTAATTTATATCCATAAACGTTATCTTACTAAACGCATTAAATGCTTGCTGGTCACTTAATAAAATTGTATTTATTTGTACGTGCCGTGATTACGTGTCGTATGTGTGAGCCTTTGTTTTTCAGCACTAAAGTCCTGCCGGATTCGAATCGGTGGCGACTCAATAAAATTTGCCTTCCAAAGGCGTTTGTGTGCTAGGTGTGTGTGTTTCGCAAATCCGTCATTGTTCGTTCTGTTATGTGCATGTTTGTTACGTGTGTGCTCTGGTGAGATGTGGTGTATGCCTATTTTTTTACCTTTGCATGCATTGCGTACCTATTTATTTCACTTGGTCCAAAGAGTACACCTTTGATCTCAATCTTAGGAAAACATTCAACTTTCGACAACTGTAAACTCTATCGCTAATCATTCGAAACGGTCCAAAACAAACTTTGACTCATGCCTACATTAACGTTTAATCTGTTTGGGTCTATGCATGCATTGCGTACCTATTTATGGCATTTGGCCTCCAGAAAAGCAAAAAGTTATTGTAAAGTCCTTTCAACTTTTATAAAACAGTTAAAACATAAGAGTCTTGAAAAAAAATCAGCTTAATTGTCATAATTTACGCTGCAAGGCATATTTCCGCCATCTTGGATTTTTGGCCGCCATCTTGGATTTTTAAAAAAATCATAAAATGTTCAAAAATTAATATTTTTGAAAACGTTCTTCACAGACGTCTTAAAAATGATTAGATAAAGGTATCTGTATGACTGCATCGTTATTCCATCAATTTTCCACCAAGTTATTGTTAATTAAGTAATTTTTGACAGGGATTGGTCATTTGGTGTCACGTGCTCAGGTGAATTATTTTCAAAGTTCTAAGAGCGTCATGTTGCTCTTTGATAGTTGTACATTCATACGAAATCATTAAATTTTTCGAGATCATTCGTTTTCCGCATATGATTGGCGTTAGAACGGCGCACCAAACAGCTGACATGATCATGGCTGAAATTGACATTGCCGTAACTCTATAACGACATGTCACATTTACAACATGCTTGGCTTATGTAAAGATCTCATCAAGATCTCTAACATATCCAAAGTTTGTTGCTCTAGTACTTCTAGAACCAATCTAGATTTGGGTTTGAAAAGTTGGCAAAATTTGCTGACATTAGTGCACAGGCAATATAAGGTAGAATCTGCGCATGCGCAGATAGAAACTCCGAAACACTTCTAAAATTTTTTTTTTTGAGTCTCCCAATAAGTACCCTGAACGTTTCATCACCGTAGCTCAAGACCTTCCGTGTTAAATCCTTAAGCCAAATTTGACCAAATTTTTATGTAAGATCGTGTTGAAGGTCGAGTACGGCTACACTTCAACAAGGGCATCTTCTGCTCAACCACTTCAACCATGAAGGGGTCGATGGTTGGACTTCAGAACTAGAGTCGCTCTACACGCTGGTAGTAATTTCGTCTCATTACGACGTGAGGGGGCGGAGCTATGACGTCACGAATATGACCTATTTTTGACTTTGAATATTCACTGCCCCCCGGAAATGCCCCCCTGAACCCAAACGCCGTATATGCACTTCGGGCACCTAGGGCTACCTGCTGATAACTTTTGAACTCAATCGGAGCATTTCTTCCATGAGCTCACCAATGTCAGCAAGTACCTGGCAACGACCAGATGATGATGACGAGCCGCTGACCAGATGATGATGATGATGATGATGACGAGCCGCTGACCGGATGATGATGACGAGCCGCTGACCGGATGGAACCTTCGAAGACGAGATAATGAAATGCCTTTCACGCGACGATGACCTGCGTCGGACACAATGACGACTAGACGATGTATCACCAAATGGACGCAGATTAGATTATGAAGCAGATAAGATGCATTCAGGAGAAAAGTCAAAGTAAAAAAAATACTAAGCTATGTGCATAAGTTTTCTGTCCGGGACGGACAGTCTAAGTGGAAGAGGGTAATGTTATGGCTGAAATAGCAACGATTGTAATGTTACGGCTGAATAGCGTTTAGTTTAAGAATGCACATAACTCAAATGTTTGCTGAGCAAGAAATGACAATTACATAACTATGTTACGTAACATTTAACAAGTATAGAGCATAAAATAGGGGCTCGATTTAGCAATCGCGGTCTCTAAAGATTAAGAAATAAGCAGAGATGTAGCGGGACCTCGTGATGTAAAGATTACTGTAGATACTGGTTGTGGTGGTTTATCCAAGTAAAAGAACCAGACGTGGATTGTAACAGTATTATGTCATCGATAGCAGTGACATAGTTTTAGCTTACATCTAGTATTACTGTAGGTCAGGATTTCATTTTTATCAGTCTCCTGCTAGCAATTGAACCAGCGTACAGGGGTCGCTGATCACCTATCAATCTTACTCAGTAATTGCCCATGGTTGGGGTCCTACAGAGGCAGTCCCCAGTGTATATAGGTGCATTGTGATTGCATGTGCAGCTACTTCGGTGTTCATATTTTCTGCTGTCAGTCTGGGGTTTGGCAGTTCCCCCTTCCTTGGCAGTCAATGCCATAAAGGGCAATCCACTAGGAACTAGTGACCGCAGTTCCCGAAGACAGGAATACCAATGCCTGAAGGCCAATTTTCCCTTGTTTCCAGAGAAACCCCTACATGTACAAACAAAGACAAATATTACACTTATTTCTGCATTTCCAAGTGTGATCAGGAGGCAGATATATTTATTATACTGGTATAGTGTGAACATGACCTTATTAATATAACGGAAATAATTACCCTGATATTGAAATAAATCAATTCAAGTGTTGTGCAGAATCGTCCCTGCTGTTCGAAAAAGCAGGGTCTACATAGTTTTTCACAAAGCGAAAGTCGGATATTGTGAGTGAATACCCCCCCCCCCCCTCCCCCCACCCCCGACAACCCCTTGTACAATACAATTTATTAATGTCGAAACATAGGCTACCCTTACATCCCAGCCAAAGGCTCATGTTTAAAACGTCCGACAACAAAAAGGCAAAGAATAAAAAAAACACATATAAGATACATATAAAGACTAATAATATCTAAATTATAATATGAATATTTACGAATAATCTAAGAATATAATCCCAATTGCCCGACCCACCCTTGTAAACTGTGCAAAATTATCGATTTAGTTCAGGTGTATTTAGACTCGTTCTATGAATGATTTGGGGTTGAAAATGACTAGGGTTTTTATAATTTCAGGGTTAGGTTTTTAAGAAGTTTGTATGAGAATTTGATAAAATGCATTATTAATTCCCCCACTACTGACAAAGCAATACGAAATAAACAAACGGCCTGTTTGTGAATGAACCAAGTGGTGGGGTATTCTGCAATCGCTCCAGTCATGTTGAATTTTGTCGTTATGAAATGTGTGATTTCTAATAATCTAATTAACAACTTACCAATGTGAAATACAGTGTGCCTCGTTGACAGCGGGTACAGGTATATTGCTAGTCATGAAGTTGCGAGTTGCTAGTTGCGAAAATGAAAATGAAGTCCTCGTAGACACTACAAATGCTAGAGATGCAGTTGGTGTCTGTTCTCCTTGACTCTCATTACTGAGGCATTTCACCTATGTATGAGATAATTTAAGCCCCAGGTTTATTATCAACACGGGATTTACAGGATATGTACATTTACTATAGATGTTGCTATATATTTATGTATGAATTAGGTTGAGCCAGAATTAACTGACATGAACTATCAAGGTGCCATAAATAAATAATTACTTGTCCTCGATGGTAAAATGAATTTCAGGGCCATGTACTAAAATACATCACTCTGTACTTTACCTGTTCTTTTCCATTATTTTTCTAAGAGCATTTAAATCTTTTAATGTAGAGACGTACTTCTCTTTTAAATCATGCATTTTCTGGGTCGGCTCCCAGAGTGGGAATCGCTGTTTCTGCGATGCTTTGCTTGTCTGCCGAACCAGTCTTTTTTAGAGCCCATCGCCATTTTATGACAAATTTTCATCGAAAAAAAAAAACCTAAATTGAGAGGTTTAAGCATGATAAACCGAAACAATAACGTATACATTGTGGTTTTAGGTTTTTTTTCTTTTTCGATTAAATCACATGTTTCTGCGGGAAACTGGGCGGACGCGCGCGTCGGGCCGTCAAAACGCATGCGCATGACGTTTTGCCGCAGTGTGACTTGGACAGCGTGTACTGATTAGGGGTCACTGGTGTTGCCACCAAACTCCCTTTATCGACAACCTTATCCAATAGCGATTTAATTCGTCAATTCATTCATCTTCTTGGTTCAATCAATCGCTAATCTTTTTGACAATGGGGGATCAAAAGCCGAATCTAAATGAAGGTGTTGTCGTATGCGAAGGTTAGTAAGAGTGATTTCATTTGATTTCTTGAAGACATTTATACATCGATTGACCTGTGAGTATCTGAACTCGAACTCCCTGTGACTAATGGAATGTACACCACAGATGCCTCTACTCTCCAAACAGTGGTTGGTAATCCAGGCAAGAGAGCAAGGTATGTTTGATTGAGTGGTGTTTTTGGTTAGACTGCTTGTAGTCACTCATTTCATCCGCGATTACAAACTTTTTCTACCCTGAGACTAAACCCCCATTTAAAGTCGGCCATTACCCCAAGCTTGCCCAATTTAGCTGTGACCTATATTCTTCGAGTGCCGAGGCTACCCGTGCCCTAAAACTTTGAGTACGTGTTGCCGTTTACACGTTCGAAGTTAGGGAAAGCCTAAGATATGTTGAAATAGAAACAAGAATAAGGGAGGGATGAGAAAAGAAAACACAAATTAAACCCCTAGAACATGCTATACCAATATGTACCTGAGAGATAAAAGCAATAAAGCGTCGATCACAGATTGCATGCCAAATGCCGTTATGTTCCAGCAGACAATCCATAGATCATTTGTGGATCAACTTTTGTTCGAAACAATCTCTCGCTCGTTTTGCAAACGATGAATTGATTTTACTTATTTGTTAGTATAGGTAATGGTATGGTTTCGAGTGCAGTTCGGGATTAATTTCAAAACTCATTTTAATATTAGCTGCATTACACACAGCTATTTTCCCGCGGTAAATAGCCATTTTACCACGGGAAAGTTGTCTCCGTTTGTGTGACCGTCATTTCCCGAGGTAACTTTCCCTTGGTTAATTTCGATGGATACATCAAATACAACAATAGAAAAACCCATGACATTTACCTACCTCGCGAGCAAGGTTTTTAGGATCCCCAAGGTGACTTAACCAATCACGAGCATGTATTTGACATGCAAGACTCAGAAAATACCTCTGTGCTTGTCTCGTTCTTGTCTAGTACTCGTCTAGTACTCGCCTAGTACTCGCCTAGTACTCGTCTCGTTCTCGTCTAGTAAAATCATTTCGTGTGCTATTTCGGTCGTAGTCGAGTATAATTTCTCCGAGATCGTCGCTTTCACCACTTGGATCTCAACTATGGCTGGATTTCGTGCTTCGATGTAAGTATAACACATTGAATGCATTAACCTTTAGAACACGAGTCAACAGTTCACCACAGGACATAAAAATGTGTGTAACCGCATTCCCCTTGGTATCCGAAACCCAGGATAAATCGACCATGTGGAAAATTACCTTTTACCACGGTTTGTGTAACCACAACTATTTGCACCAGTCCCTTTCAGTGCGAGTATAAATAAGAGCTGCGCCGACTCCCTTGCGCAGTTCACGTCAGTAACTCACAACCGTCACAGCGTTCTCCCTATTCAAGTGTTTGGCCGTCCCTGTATGGTGGCTGATCAAGTTCCACCGCGTCCGCCTCTCAACGTTCAAGTTCCGCTACCCCTCCTAGTAGACAATCAATTAGCCCAGCGCCGGTGCAAACGTTCTGGCAGCGCAGGCTTTACTCGCACCAAATCCTCTTCCTCCAGAGGCGAACGTCAATCCCAGTTAATCCAGCACCCGAGCCGGTGGTAATTATACTCTTAGCGTTATGTACTTTTGGCCCAAGTTATAGCTGTAGCTGGTACTATACACTACACGGTTTTGTCTTGTTGGCATTTCACCTTTAGAATTCGGCCCTCGTATTAGTTCATCTCCTTCGCTCGTTTTCCCCGTTCCCCTTTGCACGTGTCGGCCGCTGTTGCCGTGTATATTTATATTTAGTGTCTACGTGCGTTATATTGCCTCACAAAATACGGATTTGTGTAGTTGCCGTTTCACCACTAGAATTAGTTATCTCCTTCGCTCGTTTTTCCCGTTCCCCTTTGCACGTGTCGGCCGCTGTTGCCGTGTATATTTATATTTGGTGTCTACGTGCGTTATATTGCCTCACAAATACGGATTTGTGTAGTTGCCGTTTCACCACTAGAATGAGTTATCTCCTTCGCTCGTTTTCCCCGTTCCCCTTTGCACGTGTCGGCCGCTGTTGACGTGCATTTGTATTTCATATATTTGATTTCTACGTGCGTAAAATTGCCTCACAAATATGGATTTGTGCAGTTGCCGTTTCACCAATAGAATTCGCTTGTTTCCCCGTTCCCTTTGCACGTGTCGGCCGCTTTTGCCGTGTATATTTATATTTGGTGTCTACGTGCGTTATATTGCCTCACAAATACGGATTTGTGCAGTTGCCGTTTCGTCACTAGAATTGGTTTTATCTACTTCGCTTGTTTCCCCCGTTCCCTTTGCACGTCTTTGCCGAGGTTGACGTGCATTTGTATTTCATATATTTGTTTTGTACGTGCGTAAAATTGCCTCACAAATACGGATTTGTGCAGTTGCCGTTTTCATCCTTTGATTAGACCCATAGAATTAGTTATTTCTCATTCACTTGTTTCCCCGTTCCCTTTGCACGTGTCGGTCGTTGTTGCCGTGTTTACAGTTCGCATATTTCGTTTCTCCGTGCATCATATTGCCTTACAAATACGGATTTGTAGTTGCCGTTTCACCCTTAGGATTACACCCTAGAATTAGTTATGTCTGCTTCGTTTGTCTCCCCTTCCCCGGTACACGCTTTGCCCGGTGTTTCCGTGTGTATATTTTACATATTTCGTTAATTTGTACGTGTGTTGTTGCCTCAAAAATACGGATTCAGTTGTGTAGTTGCCGTTTCACCTTTAAGTGTAGAATTAGACCCCAATTTATATTTCTGTGGCGTGTTTCCCCGTTCCCCTTTTGGTATGTGTCGCCCGAACTTGCCATTCATATTTCAAATGTTCGTTCATGCGTTATATTGTCTCACAGATAGACATTTGTGCAGTTGCCGTTTCACCTCTAGATTTTGTTATCTCTTGTTTCCCGATTCCACTTTGCACCTGTTGGCCCGTATTGCCGTGTTTTATTTCACATATTTAATGTCTTCGTGCGTATGATTGCCTCGCACATACGGTTTTGTGTAGTTGCCGTTTAGCCTAAGGTTAATTATATCTCCTTCGCTTGTTTCCCCGTTCCCATTTGTACGTGTCGCCCGACCTTGCCGTGTTATATTTCAATTTTTTGTTTTGTGCGTGCGTTATATTATCTCATGTAGGCGTTCGTGCAGTTGCACGGGTACATTAAATCATATTCGTCCTGAGACGTGTGCGCAGGTCCTGAAACGTGTGCGCAGGTCATCTCTATAGCCAAACACATCCAAGCTACATGTACGCTGTGTTAAAATTTCACATATTTGGTGTGCACGTACGTTATACGTCCAGTTGCCGTGTCACCTTCTGATGCAGTCTGTGTACTTTAGATGTCAACTGTCTGATGTCTCTAGTTATAATTTTCTACTAGAAATATTTATATCCCCTTCGCTACCCTCCCTCCTCCAACCCTTTAGTTCGTATTGGACTGTATTGTCGGTTTTACAGTTGGTGTCCACAATTTTGGTCTCGCATATATGATTTCGGCATTTTATGCCTACTTTAACTTTGTTATAAGTTATTCATTCCTGTCAGCCTTATATTGATGGTACGAGTATTCTGTATTATGTTTTATATATGTTCCACTTCCCCACTGTGCAGTGTTATTTTATTTGCTACTAAAAATATACTCTCTGATTTCCTGGGTTTTTCTTGTATGCGCTAATTTTGTTTTTAATTTTGCACCCCGCTCTATGGTGGCCCGAAAGGGATTCTTATTCTCCCTAGTCGGATTACTGACGCTCGGGCTGCCATCCCCTGGGGTTTCCCGCGCTCGTCCCGTTCTTTTGCGACTAAGTTTATTATTTATGGTTTTTTTTTACCCCAGGGGATGGCAGCCGCCTAACCCTTATTTTCTTTTTAAATCGCGCTTCAATGTAGCTGCCTTTCATTCCTTATCGCCTTTTTTAAGTATGGGAGTTTTCTATTTTAGTATGGGACTGGTGCGGTTTTAAGTATGGGTGCCTTTGGCGTTAGGATCCGGATCGTAGCTCACCTAGTCTGTTACGTTCGCTATTTGCACCAGTCCCTTTCAGTGCGAGTATAAATAAGAGCTCCGCCGACTCCCTTGCGCAGTTCACGTCAGTAATGATCCAGCCTATAGCAGCAGTACGATCTCGTGCACTACGCCATATCTTTTCCCTTCCACACTTGCCCTTCGCGACCGCGTTCATTCCTTTTACTCCCTCATTTTACTTTTACTCCTGCTACGCTTCCACTCTGCCTGAACACGGTCGCTTTTCTCCCATTCTTATTTAGCGAGTGTGAAAGGGAATGCTGCAAATAGAATACTATTGACTCAACCCCATTTTTACCCTCTGATACATTGTAGATTACCGCACGCCGTTTTTGTCGACAATAATAATAATATTTTATTTGAATTAGAAGACGCTATTATAAATTACAAGAAAATTATAAATCACTTCCTTCCGCAAATAGTTAAATTAATCGAGGCGGGGGAAGAAAAAGGTAATTACTGGTATATGATTTACCATTCATAAGAATCTGTTCTTAATTAAAGTTTTTCCCTTATTGGAACTAATACTCAACTAGTGTATGCGAACGACAAAATTGAACAAACAGCCATCTGAGTCAGTCAATATGTACATTAATTAATAAGAGTATATGAATATGTCATGCATTTGCAATGTCCTCCCCAGACAAATTGCCCAGAGTTGGGAAAAACGTTTAGAGAAATCCATGGAAAGTTAATGTTTTTTACCAACACAATCACTATGAACGGTGCAGGAAAAAGGATGGCAAAGTCTGTGCCACAGCCCCCACTTTCTGGGGAGAACACTGTATTTGCAGACACAAATGTAAAAGTATTAATCAAATGGCACAATTGATTCTGACAGATTTGTAGTGCACAACATACTTTAGCAATTTTGTCAATACACAATACAAGAAAAAGCTTCTCTAGGCTTTGCTTTAACATGTTCAATAGGTAGAATGCTCTGTAAAATGACATATTTCCTTCGCACAAGGGCAATAACACGCTCAACGTGAAGGCGGACATTAGCAATATTTCTTGTTTCCTCGACTTCTCGAGCTGATAGCAGTTTCTTTCCTCTGGTAAAGGCAGGGATGAACATCTTAGCTTGATAAAACCCATCTCTGTCAGCAATAGTAAATCCTCTGTCTACTATGACAAAATCTCCTGGTTCAAGTTTCCTCAGAATTCCACTGTTTTCTGTAATAAAATTGTCACTAGCTCTGCCACCCCATGCTTTTAATAAAAATGATACAGAGCCCTGGGGAGTTATACCACTGAGGAATTTTATAGTGTTGTGATGCTTGTAGTTTGACCATGTCATTGCTCTGGCAATCACGCTAGATGTTATGTCTATAAATACCTCAAAACAGTCAATAATAACTGATACGTCATTTCCAAAGTTCTGTTTGAAGACTGATGGCATAGTGCTTCTCAGTTTTTCACGCTCTGGCCAGTGTATTAGAAAACTAAGACGAATGCTCATGACGTTGATCCATCTATCAAATATTCTGCTAGCAGTAGCCACCGAAATGTTAAACCTATATGCAAGGTTTTGTAATGGAACATTAAGTTTCATTCTCATCAAAACAAGTAAAAGTTTCTGAAACTGGGCGAAAGCATTGAGTTTCGTGGTCTTGATATGTGTAGCAACTCAAATAAATACATGCATCAGAACAAGTAAATAATGGGCAATACAGTGTAGAATTTTGTTTTTTGATCATTTGCACGAATTCCATCAATGTTCATCTGTACATTTAGCATTTTTTTCCTTTAGATCACTGAGCTCCGATGTTGTATTTTGTATAAACAACTCCTCACTTTCCAAGTCTTTCATAGTCAGAGTTGTCTGACAGCCTATTTCCCTGCTACTAAGATGTTTGGCATCCCTTCTCGTTTTCATCGTCAACTAGTAATGATGTAATAATGCATTTTGTAGATTGACTAGATAATATGCTGGATGTAGTAAATATATGTTACTGCCAACATCAGTAAATGTTGTATCCAAATTATAATCTAATTATATCCCTGGCTGCATTTCTTTTAGCCTGCTACACCAGACGATTGTTTTCACTCTCGTAAATTCGAAGAAAAAGAAACGTCTGCTTACCCGAGCGCTTAATTAGTTTCCAATGTGTAAGCCTCATTGTCTTATGAACCAATCAGATTTTATCTTCCATATTCTGGAAAGTGACGTAACGTTACACTGAAAGAGGATTTCAAAATGGCGCTTGAGGCAGCGATAAAAAGAGTTTGCGAGGTTTTTGGGCTAAACAACCTCAAAGAATTTCAGTTGAAAGCGATTGCAGGGATACCGGATGGGAAGAAAGAAGTTTTTGTTAATTTACCCACTGGTTGTGGCAAATCACTCGTATATCAGGCCCTCCCGACTGTGTTTAATGCTATGAGAGGGAGTTCTCTGAGTATTGTAATTGTAGTGTCACCTTTGGTAAGTCTAGTCTCATGAAAGACCAGGTTAGTCAGCTTCGAAGTCATGGCATTACTGCTATAAGTCTTTGTGACATTAAGACAGCTCAGGAAGAGAAAGGTGTATTAGATGGAAAATATTCAATCGTTTACGGTTCAACGGAGAGCTGGATTTTAGACGAAAAATGGCGGACAATGTTACTGAGTGACATTTACTGTAAGAATGTCTGTGCCGTAGCTGTTGATGAAGCCCACGTTATAAGACATTGGTGAGTGTTATCTATTTTCCTCTTGTTACAAATTTGAACTGTTTCAAACTCGAATCACATAAGTAAAACAGTGAAACATTGTACCTATTCTGATATTGTCAGTGTTAACCTAAATAAGAAACTTACACAAACATGTTATTCCAGTCTTCTTTCACTTTATTGATAATGAATAAATGACAGCTTTAAGATTATTGTTACATGCATTTGATAGTGGTCGTTCATTTAGTCAAAGTTATGTTCGTCTACTACAGACGTTAAAGACAGATCACTCGAAAATTGTCTATTATAGCTCAGGTGTAATTTAGCGTACCATGAATGATTTTGATTTTACATGTTTGGGGTAGGTTTTTAGAAGGTTTTGTATAAAGATTTGAAACTGGTATGAGAAATCTCATACAAATAAAAACTTGAAACCACAACATGTATATACCAGTTTCACGATCATGCGCAGTTGTACAATCCTTTGTTTATTTGGTGGGCCACCTATTGTTTGACATCTGGTGGCCCCGCCAAATAAACAAAGGATTTGTACAACTTCCCATGGTCATGAAAGTGGTCTATTCTGCAGTCATGTTGTCTGAGCTATCTTGGTTCAAATGCTGGGCAGTGAATAATGAATTTGATATCAAATCAAAGCAGGTATAATACATGTGTGATACATAATAGGGATATTAATATACAAAAGGAACTAGGCAATATTTTTATTGGCCACAAACGTTTGTATTTTTGTGACTACATGTACATGTAGCAGCTTAATAATTATTGTGCCATTGTATAAATAGCACATTTATGTGTACTTTGTAGCTTGATATTAGGCCATGGCTTAGATAATTTGCAGCTGCTACAATTTTACATGTACACTTTTGTATATTATTTGGCCCTAATATGACATTCGCATATACAGTGTATATAATCATTTATTTTTATTGAAGTTATATAACTTCCAGAAAGAGCCTCATGTGTTAATTATTAAGGTAACATTGACTTTTACATAAAAAGTATGCTTTTTCATCAGCATATGCAATGGTTGTTTTTATTGTTACCTTATCTCATTATTTAATTGTTAATTATCATACTCAGGGGGAAATCATCAACCAACAAGCATGCAGCATACCGTGAGTGTTTCTCGAAACTAAATGAACTAAGATCTCTTGTGCCAATTGGAAAGTTTTTGGTTCTAACAGCAACACAGGTAATCAAGCAGGATATTTTGGAGGCTTTGTTGATGGTCGACCCTTTGGTGATAGCTGAGACCCCAAATAAGGAAAACATCATGTACTCAGTGTATCATATTAAAAAAAGATGATGACTTGAGTAAGGTATTCAAGTGGCTTACTGATGAGCTCATTAGCTAATTGAAAATGGTTCTAATTGTCAAAGGACAATTATATACTGCCAAACAATTAAACAGTGTTCACTCATCTATGCAGTGCTAAAGGAAAGTCTTCGTGCTAATAATTATCAAGACCAGTAGAATAAGCACAAAGTTCTGTTAGAGATGCTGCATTCCTGCACCCCATCAGCCAACACGGATGAAATTTTAAGTTCTTTTCAGAGAGATGAGGGGTGTATACGTATTCTTGTTGCCACTATAGTTTTTGGAATGGGAGTGGACTGTAAGGGTGTGTCAACCACAATTCACTTTGGACCATCGAAAAATGTGGAGAGTTACATTCAGGAAACTGGTCGTACAGGCGCCAATGGCTCTCAGAGTGGCGCATTCATTCTTTACAACAATGTTTTTCTTATCCATGTTGAAAAGGAGATGAAGACCAATGTAAAAACTGAAGACTGCCGTCGAAAGTATTTATTTGTTTTTTTCGACTGTGGAGAAATGGTTAAAGTCCCTTCCCCAATTCAATTGTGCTGTGACAACTGTGAACTTATGTGTGAATGTGGCTTACCAGAATGTGGAACAAAATCAAGTATCCATTCATGGTAGAAAGTACAGTTAGTGCCCCCTTGAAGACTCGCCCAGTATCTACAGCTGAAAGGGCAAAGGTGAAAGATAAGCTTGTGTTGTATCACAAGGAGCTGGTAGGGTCACTTTATACAAAGTCCAACCAACAGGAAGCAGTAAAATCACTACTACCTCCTAAATTTCTACTATATTTCTCTCCACTTCATGTTTTGCAAGTAACTGAACAGTGCTCCAAAATGTTCTCGACAGTTGACATTTCTAAATATGTTGAAATCTGGGATGATAAGCATGCACTGAATATTCATGACATACTTCACAATGTGTTTGGAGATATGGCGGAAAAGGTCCCTGCCAGAGTTAGCATTGAAGATATAGACTTTTCATCAGATGATGATGACTATGATGATACCAATGATGAGGCATCAAGACAATGGAATGAACTAGCCAATGATGAAGAGCTTCTTGGTCTGGCTTTGGACTGTAGCCACTTAACACTAGATGAAATGTGTACAGACGATTCTGATGCAGACAGTATAATTTTGTAGCTTATCTGATGCCATACATGTGCTTCTCATCTGCCTAATTTGAGCTTTGAATAGGCAAAGCCATTAACAAATAGAATAGTGATAGCAATTAATTAGAAAAATAAATATATGTTTATGTATCCTATACTACTCATTAATTATTCATAATAACAGTGTATGCAGAGGCAATAATAAACACATGTATTAATTTATGAGTAGTATAAGTCCAATTGAAGGGCTGTGTGCAACAAGGGCATAAGTAACTCCTGATCACAAATTCTAAATTATCCTTTAATTTTTTGGTTTTCTAAAGGAGAATTTATAATGTGATCAGTAGTTATTTATGCCCTTGTTGCACACAGCTCTACAATAGAAATATAATAGTGAAAGTCATATCTTGTGTTTTACAAATCCCTGTGAAAAATTTCACTCAGATTTTGAAACTCCAGCAGAATACAAGAATACTACGACAGGGATATAAAACATTAATTATTATATAATTAGTTGCAATGGTAATTACCTTCTGTATATTAAGTAGCTTGATCAGCACTCATTTTCAGTTAACTGTCACACAATGGTAGCACGATTATTATTGAATAGAGTGATTCAGCTTAACCTATTAATGTCAGTAGACAAATGGATGCACATTCACATTTAAAAGAGCTTTCGTGCTCAAATATGTGATATTGAGGTATACTATTAGCGGGCTCTTATTGCAAGAGACATGTTCTTTTTGTGATTATTAATCCATTTATAAAACTTAGACATGTCTAATCCAGCCACTGGATTTCTTTAAAAATCTCTGAAGTGTGTATAGCTTCTTCCAGCCTTCCAGCTGAAAACATCTTCCTCTTTGAGCTTCTTAACTATTATGTCCAAGTCGGTTTCACTGGCTGTGTGCTGATGTCTTCCAGATCGCTGCAGTCTGTTGACATCTCTATCAATGTTATCCATAACAGTACGCATTGGTGCTTCAGCATTGCTTATCCTGGTCACAGCATTTTCAGTAATGTTCACACCAAGACGATTAATAGCTTGTTTGAGGAAGTTATTACTATGTTCGACTGAAAGATCTAATGGTATATTCCTACCCATGCCTCCACTGTTATTTACTGCTCTATTCCAAATGAATCGATGTGCATCTCTGGAAGACAGGACCCCGTTAACTCGAAACAGCTGATACAAACATTCTACAGCATACTTATTGTTGTGTGGTGCATCAGAACTGAAGTATGGCATCATATATTTGTAGTGGCGAAAATTCTTTCTCCATTTCCCTCAGCAATAGCATCAAGGAAATTCATGAAAAAAAGACCTTCTGACAACAAAGCACTATTGTAATTGAAGACATCATCAGAATCTAGTTCTTGTTTCCTAGTGCTTGTTCCTGCTACTCTGTTGATAGTTTGTTCTAGAGAAGAAATAACTATAGGAGGGTCTTGAGCTGCTTCATGCTTTCTTCTTGTTTTTCCATCATATTTGAATGATCTTGGACATTCAGGAAAGCGGCAAGGGAAGCGTCTGCATTAATGACTTGGTTGTCAATTATGTCCTGCTGTTCTTGAGTAGCAGTGGCACTTTCAATTAGTGCTGTAGAAGTAGTATGATCTATAACCAATTCATCTACAACTTTGGCAGCAACTTTGTGGAGATACCTTAATTTTGTGGTCTTATTCTGCTTCTCAAGTAGATCTGGTATTGGACATGTAGCTGGAGCACATGATCTACATGTATTTTCCATCCCCAAGACCTTCATACCAGCGGCAATGACACGAGCCTGCACTTCTATGATGATGAAATCTGTATCTGGTCTGTATGCACTGTGGGGATCGTCTCTGACATTGCGACGATTTATACATTTCGATCAGCCAGAAGCGTACAGTTATCATCTGCAGAACTTCCAGAGTAGAAGCGATGGAATAATACCTGACAAAATATAATAGCTAGACTTTATTAGTGACAATTTGTAACAGCCAAGGGTGTGAAACGTTAGTGGTTCAATAAGGTTATTAGAGATTGCATATTAAGATTTTAGTCTTGTAATCACACATGTACATGTACATTTACATATTTCTTAAGTGGATTATGGATTTTTCAAAAATGTTTTAAGTCTCGGTTTGTACGCTTCCTTAAAAGTCCTGGAGAAAATATCTTGAAAATCTGGAACTTTACACTGATTCCTGGAAAATGAAATAAAATCGGCACTCTGGGAAATCTTGCTTTCTTCTAGGGCTTTTCTTCATGAGTTTTTTGTAAAGTTATTTTTTTGGCTGTTTACAAAATATTCCTGGAAAATGCCTGAATAAAACAACTGGAAAGTCCTGGATTTTTGAAACTCTGAAAGTGAATGTACTTACAGGCCATGAAATTAAAAAAAAAATAGTCGTATTTTGCGACTAACATTATAAAATCTAGTCAAAGTCAGCAAATTAGTCTCAATAAATTTGCGACTGATCGTTGCGAGGCTTGTGTTTTAGTGACATTTGCGACTGATACAATCACAATTTCGAGCCCTCATTTATGCATTGTACAGAGTTTGTTACAATATGAGTGACTGAATTGTATTGGATGTACAGTGGCTCGCCTAACGTCTTGCCATTGTATATCCGATACAATTCGGTCGCATATATTGTAATTAGTACTTACAGCAACTGTACTATCTAGTACCCTGTTTGCACTATAAAACTCGCTAGAAAAAAGAAATATTCTTGCACGAGTAGCTTGTGTTCTTATTTCAATTGAAAGGCTTCAAGCTTAGCTCATGATTAAAACCCAGCTACATTTTCATAACCCTGTACACTAACTATTTCAATGTAATATTTTTTGTGACCTGATTTTTTTAGTTCAATATAATTTAATTATTGTACTTGACCCAATTTCTTTTTCATTTTGAATTGGTCAATGTTATGTACCTAATGTGCAAATAGATTGATTGATCTGCTGGATGACTGCATGTATATAATCTATCATTATATATGTGTACTTTAATATTTACATTTACCTCAAGAACTTTAACACTAGTGTGCCAATCAACAATTTGAAAAATAATTTCCTCAAGTCGGTCCTCCGCAGTATAGCCATTGGATACTGACTGGATTACAATTACAGCTCTTTCAACGGACAGCTGGTCACCAGAGAATAGTTGGGGGTCAAGCTCCTTTTCACCACTGTCATTTGTTGTGTAGGGTAGATAACTTTGAAATCTCTTCAGAATACATACTATTTCATCATTTATGTTTTCGTTTTGGAAGATGACACCAAGAGGAACCTACAATTAAAAATATGTGTGGATACTGATATCAATAATGAGAAAAATATTATAATCTAGTATTATATTAATTTAATTTTGAAGTAAAAATGAGCATTTATGTAAACAAGCATAATTATTTATAGACTAATTAAACCACAGTCATCAATACATGTAAATACATAAATTTATTATAATTATCCAAAAGTGGATAACACCAAAGGCTTAGCGAGTTTGTGACTGTGAAACATATTTACTGATAGGTCTGATCCTGCATGCATCTGAAAAATGTATTTTGAATGCAATGATGTAATAAGAATAATACCCGGTACCTGAAATATTATTTTGTCTATTTTAGGATGATAATGAACAAATATATATTTCAGATATATTTCCTGATGTGCCATTGCAGTTTGTACCATCGAAAAATGCGGAGAGTTACATTCAGGAAACTGGTCGTACAGGCAGAAATGGCTCTCAGAGTAGCGCATTCGTTCTTTACAACAATGTTTTTCTTACTCATGTTGAAAAGGAGATGAAGAGAAATGTAAAAACTGAAGACTACCGTCGAAAGTATTTATTTGTTTTCCCCCCGACATTTTTCAGATGTACTTGGGGTCAGACCAATCAGAAAATATGTTTTGGACAACACCCCATAATCGTAAGTAATGATAATAGCATTATTCCAACAAAATGGTACTTTCAGTCACTGATTTATTTGCCATGTCTTTGGTATACTTGTGTGCAATATGCCTAACACACACTTCTTGGAGGAATTGAAATGCAGTGAAATGCTCCACCAGTATTCTAGAGACAAGGATAATGAAATCCTTTCTCTGCTTTTTTTGATCCAGAAGACTGGGGAGAAGGTTTTGCACTTGAAGAACACCAGGGCCAGGCTGTTTACTTAAGTGGCTGCCACTAACACGGTTGAAAGTTAACCGATGATTAACCCAGTGGATATCCAGATTTTGATCTTTCATGGTCATGTGTCGCCTTTCACGTCTGATATCAATATTGTCAAAGGAAATATTGTACCCACGGTCTGTGGTGCTCTCTATCTGTTCTATTCCTTTTTGTACATTGTCCAGTACTTTGTTGCACTCATTGCCACAAATATGATTGCTTGTACCACAGTCTTTGACCTTTTCATCTCTCTTTCTTTCCAATTCCTTTAGCTGCTTCTTCTGTTCTGAGATTGATTTCTGCATCTTATTCAGGAAAGCATCATGGTTTTCACCAATCACATTCAGTACCTTTAGTGTTGCTCTATTTTAAGCAGTTACTTTCAGCTTGCTGAACCTGTTAAGTGTGGCCTGAAAAAAGAATAAAAAAAAAATAGCAGCTGTAAAAAAAATAACATTAGTGTTGCTCTATTTTAAGCAGTTACTTTCAGCTTGCTGAACCTGTTAAGTGTGGCCTGAAAAAAAGAATATAAAAAAATAGCAGCTGTAAAAAAAAGAACATTAGTTTAGTAATTGGCATTGCACAAATGCAAACTGTTATTATCCCGAGATTAACAGCACTTGCCTATTGGCAACATGTTTTAGAATAAGATACTATAACAATGTACAAATGTAGTAAGAAATAAACTTTTTACAACAACCGCCAATTTTCTCGCAATCTAATTGCCTAATTTTCATATGCAATGTTTTAACATACGCGCGGCCGGCGTCACGTTGTATACACATCTGATCAAAAAAGTCAAGAAAATGAGGATTTTAAAAGCATTCATCACTGGTAAAAGTTAATCGGTAAGTCAAACTAACTTACGTGGTGCCATTTATCAATATTTGAGCTTTCTCTCGAGTCGAACAAATATATGTTCGGCAAATTTTTGATTGACTTTGTGACCAATCTTTTAGAACTAAAAACTTTAAAATTTAAAAATTTAAAATATTCTAGTTCGTGATTAGGATTATGACAAGAGAACAGAAATAGAGTATATTAAAGCATGAGTGACAGACAGACAGACATATGATCTCCCCGCAAATAAAACACACACCCACCACCCTGGGACAGGGTGGGGACAACATGGGAGAACATTAATTAAAATGTGTGCCTAAGGGCGAGGGGTATTTACTCAACAGCCATACCCAACAAAATAACAACAAAACTGAGGGATCATCATTAGAGTTTATAGTTGGTATTAACGATCCAACCTCTCACAGTCATTAGATATCACAATGCAGGCAGTATGGTAACTATAAGCATTGTGATTGGATCAGACAGCTGTACTTTAATATGATTTAAGTAATTGCCCTAAATGTCCCACTGACATGAAATCTGCTTTATACTGTATATGTACATGTATGTACTAATATTGTACCTATATATACCTTCACCCTCCCCTTTCAAGGCCAACCTAACTCGACTCTGCTAATTGAAAGTAACTTGTTCCAATCAAGGTACATTGGATAAGATGAATACTTTGGGAGAAGAACATGATATTCAGCTGAAGACTGCAAAGAGCAGAATATCCAAGGAAAATTCTGAAATCAACAGTCTGGAACATAACATTGATGTTATACCAGCTGATCAGCAATATTTCTTGACTTGATTGTTGTGTTGATGGGTTTGTGGGGTTTAATTTATACTTCCCATTTGCTAATGACTGTGATGTCAACGAAGTAAGGTATTGCCATTTCTGATGTTGTGAATAGCAACTTTTGCTGATATAGGAAAACAAGCTGATATAGGAAAACAAGCAAAAATTATCTTCTATATAAAATATATTTTAACAATATCATTCATCTGTACCAACAAGTTTTTGTATAATAAATGAAGCCTTCGTTGACATCACAACATTAGTATATGGGAAGTATATATAAACCCTGATAAATTACATAATGAAATAAAAATATTTCAATGCTCATTCATTATACTCATTTTCTTGTGCAAATGTAGATTCTACTTGGCATCATTTTTAAAAATGAAGACGAAAATGCAGACATGCTGTCAATCCTAAAACAGTTCCAGAGTTATCTCCCCAAAACTGCTGATGATAAGTTTGATGATCAAATCTTTACTGGCGATCAGTTAACAGTGGAGAGGGCAGCTAATGTTGTTGCATCAGTAAGAAATGGCTATAGCCCTGAAGATCGTCTAGAAGGGATGAATTTCCAAATTGGGGATTGGCACGCTGATGTAAAGATTTTGACAATAAGTCTTCCGAAATGAAATGAAAAATAACTCGAAACATATATTGGAAGTAACATGTTACTTCAGGTAATTGTTTTAAACCCTCTCCTCCCCTCTCTTTTCCTACTATTAGAGAATATAGAAAATATGAGCATATAGAAAATATTGCTGAAAAGGTCACATCAGGCATAAGAGCCATTCGAAGAATCTGTGATTATGTTGATATAGACTTTGATCGTTATTTATAATGCGTTAGTTCTGCCCCACTTCAGCTACTACAGTGAGGTGTGGGATACCCTGGGTCAGGATATATCGAAGAAAAACTACGGAATGATCTGCATGTCTTATAATGTACATGAATAATGATGTCTCCCACCAAGAGGTGCTAGCTGCCTTACATGTAGGTTGGGAAACTGTAGAAATCCATAGGGGGAGAAAAGCCAAAGCAAAATAAATGTTTAAGATACTAAATGATATGGCACCAAGTTGCCTTGTAGATCTATTTAAAAGGAAAATTGATGTTACTAACTACAACCTCGCTGCAGTTGCCACTCCCAAAAACTGAATAATTAAATGTTAGTGTCGAGCCCTGGTTTTACATGTATACGAAGAAATATATTGATTCAGTTTTATTTCTTTTCATACACAGCAAATATTCAAACGGTATTTCAGTGGGAAATCTGAGGCTGATTGCTGTACTCTATATTCAGACCGTACACTAATAAACATAAGAAATGTAAAGGCTAACCCCCAAGAAGCATACAGAGCCGATCGTAATTTTTGTGTTCTTGTTGTGAGGTCGAGAGTTGTAGCTGCAGCTATGAAAATACTAGGTTTCGAAGACAAGTCTGGTGAGCCAATAAAGTATCCATTACTAGAGGATATAGCAGCTCAAAGCAAAGAGTCAAAACTTCATTACTTACACAAGGCAGCAGCACTCATTGTTGATGAATTGGTTTTGGAAGATTCCGTTTGTGACCTCTTTAATGAAATTGTTGTCACCCAAGAAAAAGAGGACAGAAATGATTGCGCAAATCCAACCCCTGATGGGCGGTATCCCTGTAGATTTCAAGGTTGCAATCTATCATTTAAATATAATGGATTGAGCAGGAGAAAACATGAAGCAACCCATAATCCACCCCCAGAAAATCCAGATTTCTCAAAAGAAGAACCAAGCAAGAAATAGGCAAAAAAGAAAGATGATGTCTACAATTATAATTGTGCTTTGTTAGAAGATGGCTTATTTTTCATTAACTTTGTAGATGCTGTATCTGAGGGTGATGGTCTCAGAATCATGAGACATTACAAATACCTTTTAGTATCGTTCAGGGCTGATGGTCAACAGAGCACAAAATATGCTCTCGAGTGTCTGTACCAATCATTTCTTGTAAACTCCCTTCTTTCTCCCAGAGATGTCGAGAGATTCAAATGGAACAGAAGTGTGAATACCTTTGGAGGGATAGGAAAGAACATTGCCCTAGATCTGGACATGGAACACAGCAACAGATTTGTTAAACAAGCTATCAGAAACCTTGGACCTAACATCACTGAAAGGGCTGTAGCACGCATCTGTAATGCACAAAGAGGACTAAGGAAGGTAGTCACTAATATAGATGAGTGCTTGCAAAGGAATCCTGGTTCTGGAAGACACACCCATTGGGCTACTGACACAGATCTTGCAGCACTGGTCAACAGAGCAGTATCCACATATGTTTACAGCAGGCATGATTTCAGGCAGTATAATCATTTTGTTGACTTTGAAAGAGACAATCTAAGATATTTGGACATGTCATCCATGTACACATGGATCAACAAACACAAAAAGAACATTATTTTGGGTGTTAGAGCTAGATAAGCTAGCACATTCTTGCCCCTCCTTTTACAGAGTATGCTTGTTAGAAGGGTTCTCGGTGACTAGGTTGATCACTTATAATACACCTACCGTACACATGTATTTCAGTTAACATTGTCTGGGACATAGGGAATATCACACTTAAGGGTGTTCAGTACAGACCATAATGCATTATGGTCTTTGCACTATTTTTTACTCAGCTGAACAGGATTGAGAAAACTGGTAAAAAAATGCAAAACTGTTTAAAATGTTACACTTTCATTCTTGTGGCATGTAAACAAGCCGTATACCTCTGTGTATTTATTTGTGTCCGATTCTGCATGCCATCTATTCCAACATATGCCCTAATGTCCTATTCATCTCCCAAATAGCTGTATACAGTCATGTACAGTGTCGGTACACTGATGTCTCAAATTTATTTACAACATAAAGTTACAATAGGTCGGAAGGAAGCTTATACTTTCATAGAAATGTGTCAGACAGTTTCTAGATGTTATCTGGATTCACTTAGCATTGCAAAACATTGTCAAATGGAAAGCATCTTTTGGTGATTCAGTGGATTATATATTATAGGAGTCATTCCTTGAAATATATAAAAAGTATAAGCTAGACCAGCTAATGGGCCATTGCATTTAATATTCGTAATCCCCTCCTCCTGGTTGAGGAGGTGAAATGGCAAATACCCCAAGATTGTTACAAATTTCATTGGATTTATGTAATACCCCTCAGAAAATCCAACTGAAATGAGTATAGGTACCCCTAGAAAACACTAATGCTTTTTACTATCCAACCCCCAAGATTTGCCAGTTTGACAAGAAGACACCCCCAAGAAATCCAGGGTCTTTTAACTTACAATGTAGCTGTGACACCCCAAGATTTCTTATATTCTCAACAAGGGAGAACAAAAATTCAAAGCAATGGCCCAATTTATAAAACAATGTTAATGCTTGGTTGCCTGTTGTATAATATGAGGCTGAATGATAAGTTGCTCACTTATATACATGTACAGTGCACCTGGGGAGCTATTCTAGAGAAATGTGGCTGGCAGTGTGCTGCTGGGCCCTTCAAATCCTGTTGCAGCCCTATTCTATGTAGTAAAAAGATCCCAATTTTCTGAAAACATTGATAGGATTTATATACCATGCCCCAGACTAAAATGCTTGAAAACCATACCCTATCCAGTGGCAAACCCTATCCTGTATACCTTATATAGGGGAGTATTTACTGACGTCTTTTGTTTACATTTTGAGTGATAGGTTGAATAAATTGAGGCCTGAGCATTAATTAAAATCGTAAAATGTTAGAAAGAATATATGGCTGTGTGAAACTCTTGCCACACAGCTGAAACATCCATACATTCTTTGTTAATATTTACTGTTTTCAAAAGCCGATTTCACCAAAGATATTCAAAAGATCAAAATATCAATTTTTCAGTAATTTCTAAGTGTTATATCTTCTTTTGATGTATGGAGTCGGTTTGTTTGTAGCCTAAAGTACAATAATTTATGCTAATGAGGCAAGCATGTTAACATTTACGGACCCCTATATGGAAGTCCAACCCCACCCCCTAGAGCAATGTACACAAATGATTGTTAAATAAATTAATCATCAACAGATGAAATGGTCATATGCTCTAATGAACATACAGCTACAGTAGGAATATTAACAATATCCAATGAATTATCATGGGAGTAATTCATTGAAGTGTCAAGAAGAGGAGACAAGCTATCTACTACTAGATCAAGCAGGTCATCATCGTCAAATAAAAAAATCAATTCCCCATGAATGTCTACGTAATCATCATCACTATCAGCAGACTCTTCAGATTTATCATCTCTTTCATCACATTGTACCTCATAGACATCAGCAAATGTTTGGCAAATGATATTCATAATCCTGTGGGCATGTTTGATGTCCCATATCTTTATATAACTTAAGACATCATCAATAGAAAACAATGTCACAGTTTTTCATAACTTGATCAATTTGCAATTCAGAAAAACCAAGCAGAAATTTGATATTAGAAGTTGTAAGGTTGCCATGACTACCCTTCTGTATTAATTCCTTTAACAACAATTTATGGTAGGAATCAAGAGATGACCAAACCACATTCTGCTGTTCATCTGATATTGTTCTTGTTCTTGTACTAATGGGTGTTGAAGTTTCTTGCTTGTGATTACTGGGAAATTTGGTAAGGTATCCACATTCAGAAGCTCCACACATGCATTCTGTTGCACAATTGTCACAACGTAAATTTTGTGGCATAGGGGTTTGGACCACTGAAGACAAGTCAAAGTTATTGAGCAAGTAACTCCTCCTGCAGCCATCAGTTTTGACATATTGTTTCATGTCTTTGTCCACGTGATTGAGCAATAATCCCTGGTATAAAATAAATGTCACAATTTGCCCTCCATCTCTGCCTGCCCGGCTACTTATTTGGATATATGATTCCACATTTTTTGATGGGCCAAAATGAATAGTTCGGTAGACCCCTTGCAATCGATCCCCATTCCGAAAGGAATAGTTGCAACCAGCACACGTATTTCAGTGTTCTTATCCTGAAAAGCATGGAGAACAGATTCTTTGTTGGCTTCTGGTGTGCAGGAATGCAGCATCTCGACCAAAACTCTCCAGTGAACAATTTACTTCCCAGCATTCCTTTAAGAGTAGTATAAACTAGGGTGCACTGCTTGATTGTCTGGCAGTATATTATAGTACGGGTGGTGGAGTTCCCTAACTCTTTCAGCTCATTACCTAACCATTCAAAGTAGCTATCAATACATGTATCTCTTAGCATGTAGCATACAGAATATGCAATATTTGGCTTACTTGGGCTTTCGTATATTAAATATGGGTTTTCCATCAGTAAAATATCCATGATTATCTCCTTGGTGTGCTTTGTATCATTTTTACTAATGGGGCAAGTGCCCTCATTTCATGTAGTTTTGAGTAGCTATCACGAAATACAGCCATATTGGTGTTATTAGATGTTCCCCTGAAAAGTAATTATAGAAACACGTAGACATCAAACAATATTTATATGCATGCAAAGACCTTGAAGGTTTAAGATAATTTACAGTCAAAACTACAAAATGCAAAAACACTATTAATTATGATAGATAAGAGTTTAAATTTAGGCTTGATTAGTGTGTTGGTTTGCACTGGGTTCAATACAAATTTGAGCATACTACTTTTGTTTGGCTTGGGCTTGGGCTTGGGACGTTTGGGAGTTTGGCACCTTAGTAAGCCTCGTCCTTAGAGACCCATTGGACCCATTTATCCATCTATATTTAGTTAGTTAGTTTGTTAGTTAATTCATTATTCACCATTTGATGGTGTAAATATATTTTCCACCTCGGTTTCATAGGCCTGAAGCTTTACTGAGTAATAAATAGAAATTATTTTAGAAAAGTTCATTCCTGCGTGTTTGCTCTAAGGATTTGAAAACAGGAATGAAGTGATAGTCAAACTGGAGTCTTATTTAGTCTTACATGTACAAGTTAAGCATATTAAGGCTTAATATTGATTACAAATCAAATTAATCTAAAAATATTATAAGGTAAGCCTTAAGCTTATTTTTAGATACCGAAAATCGTAGCTTACAAGTATACAAAACAACGATTGTCTTTAAGCAATATAACACGCTTTCCATGTCTTTGTTCTCTTATATAAACACTTTGGATATGTTGGGAGAACAAAGAAAAACTTGAAAATCACGAGCCGCACGTGATTTTCAAGTTTTTCTGCGTTCTCCCAACATATCCCAAGTGTTTATATAAGAGAACAAAGACATGAAAAGCGTGTTATATTGCTTTTATAAAACAACGAACAGGAAAAACACGTGAGAAAATCTTACGCACGCACGATCAGAAGATCAAATCTCCTAACCGTAACAGTCGTCAGAAATCGATCAACGGTGAGTTTTCACAGCGCGGGAAATCCCCCGATACAGAACTGAGAGAAACGAAGGAATGCTCTATGTCCTCTGGCTCTGTGTCAGTGTGTGGCTCTATTTTAAAAAACATCTGCTTTAACAGTCCCCGAAAAGACTAACTCGGAATTCAAGACATGTTTTCCCCGAAGGCATTCAAGGAGTGGCGGACTTGAACTGGGTGTTTTTGTCGCTGAATGTACATGAGGAAACATGATTCCCCTGTTGAACTTTTAGTTGAATGAACTTTTATTTTCACCAAATTCAATGGAAAAATCTAGCTGTTGGAACTTTCCTTCCAATGAGATGAGGCTAAGAGTGCAAGGTAAGAGGGAAAACTCATTTTGTTCTGTGAAAAATCAACAAAATATCAACTTCACAACTGTCGCACGTGAGTTTGCAAAATTCATGTAGTTGTTCATAAAATGGAAAGGAGAAAGCTAAAAACCTTATCTGAATTATCTAAGACCAAACAGGATGAATGATAACAATTGGCCTTATATGAAGGCTTATTATTTCGTGACTTCGTCGCCGAGAAATACGTATATGTCCGTTTAGTTTTAGTTTGGGATAAAAAAGACAGAAAAAAAATTGAAAGAGTGTTGCCTTGCTTTTCCCTCTCGTCTACTCTAGTCTCTAACTCCATTCCTTGCTCTATTTGTCTATAAGGAGGTTGTTTAAAAACTAGACTTGTTAGCCGTTTGTGTGTTTTAGTTTTACCGTACGAAATAAGTTAAACGAAAAGTGGTTTCAACTTTCGTTTGTTGGACCACAAATAAACATATCTTGGCCGGGATGGTAACTTCGTCGGTTGGCTGTATTTTTGTTAAATATATGTGTCGGTTTTGCTGATTACAATCATATTATTGAAAGTCAACGTTTGCTGAAAACATTCTTCCTTGTCGTTTGCGATTTTGATCAGTTCATTTACAATCGCGTGCCAGCGAATTTCCATGTCTATGGACTCTCATATAAACACGACTTTCAGCCAATCAGCGCGCGAGTTTCCTCTGGGTTATTTTATAATACCTAATATAAAATGCAGAATACCCTGCCACTTGGGATAGGGTTTGTTTAAATTGCAGGTAAGCTTTGTATGGGAAACAATATCAAGCAAAGTGGCAGGCAGTCGCTTAGCTTAAGTAGTTAAGAGTTAATTTACAGTACATAGCATCAGGAAGATGGACATGATGGCATTAACGTAAGTAAGATGGAATTTTACGACGACTACAAATGAGTTTAACTTACCATTGTTTGACGACATTGCTTCGTCTACTGCTATGGCACACAGTTTTGAGGCATTGACAACAACTTTCTCCATCGTTCGTTTTTTAACAAAGCCTCTGGAGTTCCATAAACAACGGAAAAGTTTCCTTTTTCTACGTCCTGTAACTGTCCTGTCACTGAGGCTCACTGAAGATATGCCTAGACAGCGAAGACTACTGACCTGGTCTTTCATGAGACTCGCGAGTGGTGACACGACAACAACTATGTCACCACAAACCGCAGACGAAATTGCATCAAAAATCAGCGGAAGAGCGAGGTAAATTATCGATTTTCCAGCTCCTGTTGGAAGATTTACAAATACATCTCTGTTGTTTTTGACGAACTGAACCAACGCTTCCCTTTGATAAGAATTAAGATAATTTCTCTTGAACTTTGCGCACACTTTCTTGAAAGCCTGCTCGAGCTCCGCCATCTTGTTGAGATTTTGCCGTGAATATTAGTCAAGGTGAAGGTCAACCTTCCAGATTTTAGAAGGTTAGCTCCGATTGGTCAAACCCTGGGAACGGAATGTGTTGCTCGGTTGAGCAGGCGTTAGCGGGTAGGGAGTTTAGAAACGACACTAAGAACTCCTGCAAAGGAGGCTACGTCCGATTCGGCCGGAACCCTGGGCTATGGGGCCTACTATAACCAAGAGTGGCTCGACGGTTGCCTCCCCAAAGTCCCTCTCGATAGCTTTAGTGTTTGGACTTTGTACCTCTATTTATATAACACGATAGTGTGTAATGATTGCATAAGATGATCACGTGATTACGGTGTATGTTTTAGAATACTAGAGAATAAAGATTAGTAGCGATGTGAATCCGGCGAGTGCAGTACTAGTCTATCTATTTGGGATATATCTAAATACTAAATTGGCGACGAGGATTTTCGATCTCACACGATGCAATAATGGCAACTAGTCTTCAGTTACCGGCAGTTCAGCCTTTCTCTGTTACGACGGACCAAACGACGCTCGGGCAGCGCTGGTCAACATGGGTCAAAGGCTTGGAGTATTTCCTCCTAGCGTCCAACATAACGGAGAAACACCAAAAGCGAGCTGTGCTACTCCACTTAGCAGGTGCTGAGGTGCAAGCAATCTTCGAAACGTTCACCGAGACGGGCGAGGACTACGATGCAGCGCTGGCAAAGCTGAACAGCTATTTTGAGCCAAAAAAGAATATACCGTTCGAAAGACATGCGTTTCGTCAGGCGGCTCAAGGGTCGAGCGAGACCATGGATGCCTATGTGACTCGTCTGCGAGGACTTGCGAAATCGTGTGACTACGACAAAGCGGACGAAATGATCAGGGATCAGGTAATAGATAAATGTGCCTCGACCAGCCTTCGCCGCCGATTGCTACGTGAAACAGAATTGACACTGGATGGCATTTTACAAATTGCTCGAGCGATTGAAGCGGCCGATCGACATGCAGCGAGAATTGAAGCATCCACAGGACAGTCTGGACAGATAAACCAGATTTCCAGCGGCGCAGGATCTTCGCGATCGAGCGAACAGAGAAATAAAGGAATGCCCCAACAAAGGAATGCACGGCATTTGCGGCGCACGAGGCAGGAGGAGTCGTATAAATTATGTTTTTGCTGTGGACGAGCAGGGCATCAGGCGAAGGACCCGACATGTCCTGCCCTTGGCAAACAATGTAATAACTGTGGAAAGGAGAACCATTTTAGTGCGGTTTGCAAGAGTGATACGAAACCTGCTAGTAGCAAAAATGAGAGTTCGCATGGAACACGACGACTGCGATATGTCGAGACAGAAAATGACAGCTCTGACGACGAGACAGGAAATGAGAGTTCTGCTGATGAATATGTGTGGGCGATTGGAGACAACAAGGCGGGTAAAACTGTTCCGATAATCGTGAACAATACTACAATTCAGGTTATCATTGATTCTGGAGCGAGTGTGAATGTATTGGATGGAGAGACATTCAATTGTTTGTCGGATAATGGAGTGGAGCTGAAACATTCCAAGATCAAGATTTATTCATATGGGGCCGACATGCCACTTCCGGTCAAAGGAACGTTTTATGCAAATGTGTCAACTGATCAAATGGCCAATCCTGTGAGAGCTAAATTTGTAGTTGTTGACAATTTGAGTTCAGGATCGCTTCTGGGAAGAAAAACTGCAATGGAGCTTGGAGTACTACGCGTTGGAATGGAGCATCCACGGCCAAGTGTCAACCAGATATCAACAACTGGAACGATACAAGCAATTATCAACAAACATACGGCAGTGTTTGATGGAGTTGGCAAACTGAAGGATTATGAGTTGAAAATACACATTGACCCGGAGGTCAATCCGGTTGCTCAACCACAGCGACGAATACCGTTTCATGTTCGCAAGGAAGTTGACAAGAAGCTCAAAGAGTTACAGGAACTGGATATTATTGAAGATGTAGAGGGCCCAACGCCTTGGGTTTCACCTCTAGTTGCGGTTCCTAAATCAAACGGTGAGGTGAGAGTTTGTGTTGACATGCGTCGGGCAAACGAAGCAGTGATTCGGGAAAGGCACCCGATACCAACGTTAGAAGAAACCCTGGATGAATTAAATGGGGCTTCAGTGCTCTCTAAACTTGACTTGCGGTGGGGATATCACCAGGTAGAGCTTAGTCCAGAATCGAGAGTTTTGACTACCTTCTCAACGCACAAGGGACTTAAGCGCTACAAACGCTTGATATTTGGATTATCATCTGCACCCGAAATGTACCAGTACGTAATTCAGCGAACACTTCAAGGAATTCCCGGTGTGAGGAACATTTCAGATGACATAATCGTGTTTGGAACAGACCAGGAGAGTCATGACAAGAGTTTAGAAATGACATTATCACGTTTGGAAAGCAAAGGGCTCACACTTAACCGAGACAAATGTGTCTTCAGTGTACCAGAGTTAGTATTTTTCGGATTTAAGATATCAGCGAATGGAATGGCACCCGATGACAAGAAAGTTGAGGGCGTGAGAAATGCGCGAGCACCACAGAATCCAGCAGAAGTGAAAAGTTTTCTCGGGCTAGTAAACTACTGTGCGCGTTTCATCCCGAATTTCTCGACACTGGCGGAGCCACTACGCAAGCTTACTAGGAGCGACACTGAGTGGAGTTGGGGTACGGCCCAACAAGATGCATTTGAACGCCTTCGAGTTATTCTTACTGGAGACTGTGTTGTAGCACATTATGATCAGGATGCAGAAACTGAACTGAAGGTTGATGCGAGTCCAGTGGGTCTCGGAGCGATTTTACTGCAGCGAAGCAACAACGTTGTACGCCCAGTGGCATATGCTAGCCGTACTTTAACTGATGTTGAGAGGCGGTACTCCCAGACAGAGAAAGAAGCTCTAGCAGTTGTTTGGGGCTGCGAACGGTTCCATATCTATCTCTATGGCAAACAGTTTACTCTGTATACAGACCACAAGCCACTTGAGATAATTTACAGTCCGAAGTCAAAGCCACCACCACGCATAGAACGATGGGCACTTCGTTTGCAACCATATCGGTTCAAGATAGTCCACATGGCAGGGAAAACAAATCCGGCCGATGTACTCTCGAGATTACCACTAGACGACCAGCCGTTCAGGGAGAGAAACATAGCAGAGGAGTATGTCAATTTTGTGACGACAAATGCGGTTCCAAAGGCACTAACGCTTGACCAGATTGTAGAAGAGACCAGGGCAGACACATTGTTACAGGAAGTGCAAAGCTGTTTAAGTGGAGCTGCCAAATGGCCAGACACACCAGAAATCAAGCCATACCAACTGGTTAAGGATGAACTGTGCATAAATAAGGGAGTGATACTGCGAGGATCTCGTATTGTAATGCCGAAAACTCTATGGCAACCAACTCTGCGCAATGCACATGAGGGACACCAAGGAATTGTGCGGACCAAGCAGATGGTAAGAGAGAAAGTATGGTGGCCAGGTATTGTGCAGCAAGTTGAAGAAATGGTTAAGGCTTGTCTACCATGTCAGTCTGTTGTGGGCAGGTCTACACCAGAGCCGTTAAGGCCGACTGTAATGCCAGAGAAACCATGGCATGAAGTACATATTGACATTTGCGGACCCTTTCCGACCGGGGAAAGTCTACTAGTTTGTGAGGATTCGTGTACGCGTTGGCCAGAAGTTGTAATTATAAAGTCTACTACGTCTGCAGCCATAATTGGGCATCTACGCAAAATATTTGCTGTGCATGGGCTACCGGTGAAAGTGATCACAGATAATGGATCAAATTTTGTGTCTGAGGAATTTGAGACTTTCTTAGAGACTCATGGTATCAAACATCGTAAGGTCACACCGTATTGGCCACAGGCTAATGCAGAGGTTGAGAGATTTAACAGGACAATCGAGAAAGCAATTCGTACTGCACATGCTGAGGGCAAGAATTGGCGTAACGACATGTTTGTGTTCTTGTTGAACTACCGGGCGACACCTCATGCGGCTACAGGTGCGTCCCCAGCTCTCCTGCATCTGGGACGAGAAATAAGAACGAAGATACCACAGGTTGATGCACCAGTTTCTAACGTTCTGTCTGATGCGCTACAGTCTGCCCGGGTCAAAGACCAAAGAGCAAAGCAGCAGGCAAAGTTATATGCGGACAAGCGAAACAGAGCTACTCCCTCAGACATCAAAGTGGGTGATAAAGTATTGCTCAAACAAGGGAGGAAAGACAAACTATCTACAAAATATGACCCTAAGCCATATACTGTGGTGGAAAGAAAGGGTCCGAGTTTGGTTCTACAGCGAGATGGAGGTTGTTTGTTTATGCGCAATGTCTCGTTAGTACACAAAGTGAACAAGGAGTCTATGGAGCAGGGTAATGTGGATATTGATGATTTGCCACTGGATGCTGATCCAACACAGGCAAATGACAACCAGGAGCCACAGAGATCTGTTCGGCCTGTTCGGGTCAGACAGGCACCAGCCTATCTGAATGATTTTCAATTGCAATAGTTAGGACGCTATCAGAATGTACATAGCAGTATAGAGACTAGAGACACATCGTTATAGTTTGTTGGTTTCATCTACTTTCCGAAAATAGTTAGTGTACATATCAGAGCCATGTTTTAATTCAATCAAAGGAGGGATTTAGTGTTTGGACTTTGTACCTCTATTTATATAACACGATAGTGTGTAATGATTGCATAAGATGATCACGTGATTACGGTGTATGTTTTAGAATACTAGAGAATAAAGATTAGTAGCGATGTGAATCCGGCGAGTGCAGTACTAGTCTATCTATTTGGGATATATCTAAATACTAAAATAGCCTACAGATTTTCCCCGTCGTAATTGCGGCCCACACCAACATGCCTTGTTTAGGTCCGACAACGAAGCGGTTGTGGCTATCCTCAATTCTAGAACATCCAAGGTTCCTTGCATCATGAAGCTTTTGCGTAGGCTTGAAAGGGTGGTTAGAGGAATCAAACGCGTGCAAGGCATAAAATCTAACAACCGTTTACCTATTACAGATGACATTATGCAATTTACAGACATCTCGATTTTACCATTCCGGATGACAAGATGGTTTGGGCAGCTTGTTGTTTAGCTTACTTTGGTTTTTTACGTTCCTTACAGTTCCTTGTTTCAGTAGCTACTCGCCGGCTATACACCTAAATGTGAGAGACATAACTGTAGGTTCCTCGACTGATCCTGGTTGCATTCGCCTGAACATTAAGGCCTCCAAATGCACATCGATTACTTCATTTAAAACTAAGCTTAAGACCTACCTTTTTAAGAAGCCTTTTATAATTAGCAATTTCGTTATATTTGACATTGTATTTTTATCTTTTTATTATTTATATATAGTCTTATTTTTAACTTAATTTTAATTGACGTATTTTTAATTGACCTATTTTAATTGATATATCGATATTTTTTTAATTTTAATGAGGCTAATGTAATTAGGCAAGGTTAAACTTAGACATGCTGGCCAGCGGTATCTACCATTAGCAGAATGTTTGGGGTGGCCCTTCAGGGGTTTTAGCGAACCTCGTGCTTTGCTTTGCTTCGCTTGTTGCTTGCGAATTGCTTGGTTTTTGCTCTTGGGATTCCGCTTCAGTGCTTTCTATTCTCGGTTAATTCAATAATCTTCAATGGCCCGATCAACAAGAAACAGCCGAGATGCTATGTGGCCGACTCAGGGAGTCGGGGAAGTCCTGACTAGTCAGCCCGCGTTGACTTCAACGATAACGCCTTTGTTGAGCAACACGTCAGTCACTTCACAGCTCACTTCATCCAACGAGTTGGAGCCGTCGCCACAGTTTTTGGCGAAGGTCATACAGGCAGTTCAATCGGCGTTGGCATCGCCTATGTCCACTACCAACATGCACAGCAACACTATCGCTTCGGTCCCCGTGCCAGCCACGAGTTCGACCTCGTTCCTTGGCCTTGCGAACTTGCCGCCTTCAATTTCAAGTGCAAGTCATAATGCAGGTAGGTCTATCTTACCAGTCGTTGTGCCATCTTTTGTGCCTACGTTTTCTTTGCCTGCTACATCTTCTCATATGGCTCCAAGCTGGTTGGCCCCGATTGGGGCAGTCACAACACCTACGATCGGCCAGCAAGTTATAACGCCAACAGTCGGACAGCCTGCGTTTCAACAGGACTTTGTGGTGGGTCCGGGTTTCTCTCCAGTTCCCTACAAGCTGGTAGCCCAAATTGCAGCGGGCAAGTACACCGACCTGGCCGAGTTATTGGCGGACAATCTCGCCCAAATCGAGCCGGAGCCACAATTGTTATTCGATGGGCGTCTGGTGTTCACCGCTGGTTCCAAAAAACGCCGCCAAAAAATCGAGGACGTGACCGGCTGGACGGAAGCCTTCACAATTTATACATTGATCATCACAAGTTACTTCCCTCAACGTTGGAAGGACTTATCTGCGTATAAGCTGCTGATATTGCGCACCTATCGGCAGTTTGGCGGGTTTGTTTGGCGCTCATACGACCAAGCCTTCAGGGAGCATGCGGCTGCAGCCAAAGTTGTGGATTGGTCGGAGTTGAATTGTCAGCTATTCAACTTCCATGCGGCTGGAGCTGTCGCTCGTCCTCGTCAGCCACAGCTACGGAACCGACTGGTAGGCACCCGATGCAAAACATTTGCAAGTCATGGAACAAGGGCCATTGCGTGGCACCTACTGCTGTGTGTCGCTTTATCCATCGTTGCTCCAGGTGCAAAGGTGACCACAGAGAGCTGGATTGTTCTAGACAGGAAAAGAGAGCCTGGTCACTGTCTCCAGATAGCCGCTCAAAGAAACGTTGACAATGCATTGGCTACTACTTTATTGATGTTTGTTTGTTATTGTTAGATAACTGCTCGAGAAGCGTTACTATTGACTACCACATTATTGATATTTTACCACGTATATTCCACATGATTGATATTTGTTAATGTTAGATAGCTGCTCGATGAAGCAATTACAATTGGCTACCATTTACAGATGTTTGTTGTATTGGAACTGCATAGTTCGATTAATTGTTGTGCAATTATGGACAACAATCCATTATGTACCGCTGCCCTGGATTCATGCTGTCAACGGATAATACAGGATAATAGTGAGGATGATAATATTGTATTATTGTATATATTATTGTATATGAGTGCATGAGGGTCAACATAAAAGCATCCAAAACAGACCCCTTTCGCAATGGTTGCTTCATTCATATTGGCAGGGGCAATTTCCCACTGTGTGCAGTCCAGGCGATGATGTCGTACCTGTCTATTCGTGGCAGTGGGCCAGGCCCATTATTTATGTGCAATAATGGCCGGCCACTTTCCCGCGAGCTCCTTACTGCCTGGCTACGTGACATTCTGTATTCTAATGATGTGGGTGGTAATTACTCAAGCCATAGCTTCCGTATTGGTGCAGCTACGGTGGCGGCTAGGAATGGAGTACCAGACCATTTAATTCAAGCCTTGGGACGGTGGACCAGCAATGCTTATCAAGTTTACATTCGGACGCCTGCTGAAGCCTTGGCGAACCTGTCTCAGCAGTTAGCCTGAAGCGTTGATGAATTTGTCTTAGCAGTTAGCCGGACCTCCTAGCGGTAGGTACATTTGCGAATTTTAGCTGTAAATGTAAATGTGGTATACAATTGCTGACCATGGCTAGAGTGGCACATCGACAGTTTGCCCTCAGCACAATATTGCTGTGCCAGCAGATGGTACCTGCTTCAGCGCTAATACACTTGAGATCATCATGCACGATGAGTTTGCCCTCAAGTAGTATGCTTGCTGGTTTTGGGTAGTAGTGCTTGGGGTTGTGGTATTGGGAGGTCACTAGACTTGCCACAGTCTTACCTTCTCTCCAAGCACTTTAGCTTGGAGGTTGGTCTGGTGGTGGACTGTGACAGGGTTGCCATGGTTACCTCCTTTTGCTTCACTAGTGCACCAGAGATGCTGCTCTCTGGCTTGCTACCTGTAAGGCACCTACCCCCCCCATCCTTTTGGAATAAGTTTAAATGAGGCTAATGTAATTAGGCAAGGTTAAACTTAGACATGCTGGCCAGCGGTATCTACCATTAGCAGAATGTTTGGGGTGGCCCTTCAGGGGTTTTAGCGAACCTCGTGCTTTGCTTTGCTTCGCTTGTTGCTTGCGAATTGCTTGGTTTTTGCCCCATCCCGCCCTTCCCTATTGCCAATGGTGACATTAAGGTAAGTATGTATTCCACTGGTATCAGTGTGACGGGTGCCGGTGGTGGACTGTGACAGGGTTGCCATGGTTACCTCCTTTTGCTTCACTAGTGCACCAGAGATGCTGCTCTCTGGCTTGCTACCTGTAAGGCACCTACCCCCCCATCCTTTTGGAATAAGTTTAAACTACCTTAGTATTGTAAAGCGCCATGAACAATTAGTGGATAATGGCGCTATAAACATAAGTATTATTATTATTAATATGCACCTCCACTGCCACTTGAAAGAAGTTCTATGTGATCATGGACCTGTAAGAAGCTTCTGGTATTTTTGGTTTGAACGGTAAAAAGGTGGTTAGGGAGTGCTACAACAAATAAAAGATATGTGGAAGTAGAGCTTATGAGGCAGTTTATGACGTTACGATACAATGAATTATTTCCTCTTTGTAAACCAAGAGAAGACGAAAGTGTCACATCCAGGGAATTAACAACAACGTGGTATCCATTATCAAGTATGATGACTGGGATTTTCTAGATCTTCAGTTCACTACCAATGCATCTCTACAGGCCAAGGTGCTACTTGTGAGTGCTGCACTTTTGAGTTTCCATCTGACATTGTGGCGTCAGCCGAGCGTATTACCGTGTTGGAACTTTTTTCGATAGTGGTAGTAGTACGTTTGTGGGCTACAACACAATAAGTTAATAGTGTCTTGTGCTAATGAAACAGCGGTGACAGTGATTAATTCTGGGGCGACACGAAATCAGTTCATGTTTACGCCAGTTATGGTTTACTTCTTCCCTTCACGACTTTCAGCTGCGATCCAAACACATTCCAGGCGATCACAACACCTTGGCCGACTGTTTAAGTTGGTGGAACTCTATCTCTAATTATCAGACGTTGTTTTATGCTACTGCACGCGAGTCAGGCAGTCAGTTTAAATTTCGTGAGGTTCCCGCTGGGTGCTTGCAGTTAAAGTTCAATAAGTCTCTAGTGTTTTGGGTATCTAGCGCCTCGCTCAGATTTTGCTTTTGTCTTTTTTGTTTACTTTATTTCTAGGGAGCCCGGAGGGTGTTCAGTTACTGCATAATCTGGTCACACATCTCGCACATGCGGATTCTACACAGCGGAACATGCAGTTCCATCTCAACTGTTTCACTGACTTCTGCGACAGGTTTGGCGCCTTTTCCTGTCAGCGTGCACACCGTATCGCGTCATGTCGCGCTCCTAGTGGCCGCTGGCCGGTCTTTGGGTACTATACAAAACCGTATTTCTTGTTTGAAGTATTATGATCAGTTATTAGGATTTTCACCGTATTAAAATCTGTTTCCCAATTCCCTCACATTTTCGTGAAGAACCCCAAACAGCCAGGTCGTACGCATTTGGTGTAACACACACTTGACACACAGCACACTCAGGCAGTAAACCAGAAATACTGTCATGTCCGCATGGATGGGAACAGTAGCCAATACGATTGTTTGTTTAGCTGATAGTCCATTGGTTTGATTATGCTAAGTAAAGTTGGCCAGACCTTTTTCAGTTCTGCTCTGTGCACCTTGCTTAAACTTTTTATTTTGTTTCGGGAAACGATATGTGAAGCAACAACATAATGCGCATACACATGGAGAGGTGAGTGATGTTGTTGTTGTCGATGATGAAGAAAGATTGGAAATTGCAAGAAGTTTACTAAGCCAAATTCTATGAGACTTGGTGCCAATCAAAAAGAAGGGGGAAGAACCTGTAAATGTGGTTCCACTGGACACAAGAGAACATCCCATAAAGGCTGTCCATTCGACGAAAAAAGTGCCAGTAGGTGTAATCCTAGGACACAAATGCTTTATTGTTGTACTGAAGCGCAGTCTGATTTAAAAGATTCTTGTTTCACGCAAAACGGAAGCCTGGGATGTATTCTTGTATATAGCTATGCGTATGGTGACAACGCATTCATTGATGCTAAATAGAAACACCGCCACACACTCCCCACTCGACACGAGCTGAGCCTTCGCTCGAAAGTATTGCAAGCATAGCCAATTCCGATTTCATTAAACCGATCTCAAAGAAACGCCAATTAAGAACAATATGTAGCTGTGCTTTGACTGATTTAAAATATTCGTGTTTCATGCACAACGGAAGCCTGGGATGTATTCTTGGATATAGCTTTGTGTATGGTGGCGAAGAACACAATTTCGTAAGTGGTAAAGATGGTAGCTGATAACAAGGGACTTCGAACTGAGTTATTCACGGAAGTGCATTCTGGCAGGGGCAAACTCCATAACGCCTAACACTAAGCGGATTCAGGTACTCGAAAACGAGTTGTCTTTCTATCATCAAAAAATGATAGATACCAAACTATCCATTGATGCTAAATGGAAACACCGCCACATACTCTCCACTCGACACGAGCCTTCATTCGAAAGCATTGCAAGCATAGCCAATTCCGATTTCATCAAACCGAACTCGAAGAAACGCCGATTAAGAATATGTAGCTTTCACCCAAGTGGGCCAGGAATCATGCAGGCAACCGAAGAACATGCAATGTTTGCCAACAATCATTATAATGAACGTGAACCATATGGACGTCGAACAGCCGATAGCCGGAGTACTTAGATCGCGGATTTGCTGATAACTTTAACCCGCATGAGCAGTACACAGCAAACAATTATGATGATCAAAGACAAGCAACAGCCTGTTGTAGGGATGGATATCAGCCACCCAGCAATGCAGAAGTGAGCCTCTCCGAGCCAATAGAAGCAATAAAGTTCCTAGCAACTGGTTCAGGGTTAATCAAAGATCTCCTTGAGTACTGGTAGCACACAAAACAGAAGGCCATGTACCAGCTAATGATATCTGTAATTTCTATTGCACTTGCATTAGATCTCTTTTAGAATATTGCGCGCCCGTTTTCCATCACTCGTTACCCAAATATCTTAATGACGACCTAGAAAGGGTACAAAAGAGGGCCTTGGCAATAATATGGCCTAAAATGTCATATGTAAGCAACTTGCAGCTATTTAAATTAGTAACCCTGCAAGAACGACGCCAGCATTTATGCCAGAAATTATTTTCATCCATTATAAGTTCTGAGACACATAAATTACATGGCCTCCTTCCACCTAGACATGTGTCCAAACATAATCTTAGGAAAAAGCGGACCTTTGATGTTCCTAGGGCCCGGACAAATCGTTTTAAATGCACCTTCATCCCGTCCATGTGTAATTCCTAGAGCAACTTTTACCATTACGATACACTATATTTTTAACTTATGTAGATATTGATTGTGTTTATTTTATAGCTTATAACACTAGTATAATTATTGTGAATTACGCAATTCAGCCGTGAGGCTGCAATGTGATTATTATTAAACTATCTATCAATCTATCTTACTGTGACGGAATCATTACGGATAGGAGTGGATTAGTAACAGATATAACTTGGTATTATATTTTTGGAATCGTGGAGACACATGCAGATATTCATTCTGAGCTAGAGGTTAATAAATTGAAGCATTATACCAAATGATGTAAAAATATAAAATTAAAAAAAACAGGAAAGCGTAACACCGGGGAGTTAGCTGTATACATTAATAGTAGGATTAGCGATGGAGTCTCCTATATTCCAAGTAACAATAAAACATGGTACAAATTGGACAAAATAATAGTTTCCATTACTGCAATGAAAACTAGGCTGAATTCGGCCGTCGATATCTCAGCCTAGCATGCAAATTCGGGCAAATGAAAGATCATTTCTCACTGTACAAACACAGTTCCAGTGTCGACTGTGGTCAGCAGTATATAGTTTTGTGTACCCTACAAATCATGTCACCGAAAGAACGAAGGGAGCTGAGTTTTCGGTGGTTTCCTCTTCTTTTTTTGTGTTCGGAAATTCAATAAATGTTGGGCACGCAAAAGGTGACTACCACTAATGGATTTGCTTCGAGAATTTCACAAAATATTTCACATGAACTAGATAGTTTGTCTTCATTTCCTCTTAAATATGTTCTAGACAATAGGAATGAAAAACTGATAGAGCTGAGCGTGCCGGTAAAAAAATATTCTCGAATGGCGAGAATAATAATCAAAGAGCTATTTCAGATGTGCCTGGTAGTCCATTTGACATTAAACGTGGGTGTGATAGGATAGAAGAACGACCCCGAGTTTTTTCTAGCCTAGTTCACACTCGGCTCAAGGGACTCAGGAGGTGCAAGAAAAAGGCTGCTGAAAACCGTCAAGGTGATTCAAGTGTTCTCCGTCGAATTAATAGATACGAGCAGCCTCGGTAAGCGTTTCTAAGTGGCGGAGAACGACAACAAGGTGTAAAAGATCTGGATGAAAGATGCGAGCAGCTTTTACTTGGGCTTTTAGACGCGACAGGAAAGCTAGAGAAAGAAAAAGAACACAACCTCGAAATGGAGATATAAATACTTGCTCAAGAAAACAGGGACTTGAAGTGCTACCTTGATAACTTTGAGGAAAAGCTTGTTTGCAGCAATTGTACAAGAGATCTGAAAAATTGTAGCAAACAAATAAATGATGTAGGAGAACGCCAGAGAAGCAGAAAGTTGAAGCTTCTAAGCACCAGGGCTGAAAGTGCTCTTTGGTTTGAGGAATCGTTTGGGCTTGTTGTCAGTAGTTGACAAGCAAGGTCACCACATTCAACTTCACCTTGGAAAAAAAGATGTACAAAAGTCCGTTTTTTTTCAACCTTTGCGAGGTAGAGAAGGATAAAATAAGAGCAATAATTTTCATCATGGACAGATTTTGTGTCAATGCCACTGTCTATCATGAGTTCACAATGACAATTGATGGGCTAGAAAAAAGGTACCTTTTACAACAATGCAGGAATGACTTCAACAGCATCATCCAAATGACTAGAACTCCAGGAAAGTAAACTGGTGCCCAAATGAATTTGAGGGAGGAGCTCACATTCCATTGACGTGAGGTAAGGGACTGGTCATAAATTAGCAGGAGGGAGTGTAGAGAAAGGGGCAGAGTCATAATTTTTTGAATCCCCAAAATGGAGGGTCATTGAAAAAAATGGGAGTCATAAGGGAAGGGGCAAAATATTTCATACTTATTGTCGGGAGTGGGTAATATATTTTAACTTTATGATTTCCTTCTGCGCCCCCTCCCCCTCCTAATTTATTACCAATCCCTTATGTGCTTATTGATGTCTTAGTATAGGGCAATATATATATTTCATACCATCTTCCCATCCTAAGAGCAAAATAATCTATATCCACCATTCCAACCTCCCCCTCGCCCCCCAAAAAGTGTTTTAAATAAATAACAGTCCAACAAATGGAGAAAAAGATAAAATAACAAGATGAAATAATATCAAGCCTTCAAGATTATACTTATGATAATACAAACTCCCTCGACGCCATCAACCAATATCAGAGGCGCGACTTCCTTGAAGTCACTGGCATCCCAGTTTTGCCAGTTGGTAAATCTAAAGAACTTATCATAGAATAGGAGTAAATCTAATTGAAAATGACATCTCTACAGTGCATAGGTTTCCCGCTACAAAAAAGTCCGTGATCGTATTATTGTTAAGTTTGTGCGCCGTGACATGCGTGAGGAAATGTACAAGAAGAAAAAAGAAAAAAAAGCTCAAATCTACTAGCTGGCTTCATTCCGTACAGTAAATAAAGAAATCGGGAAGAGTATCCCTAAATCACCAAAGATCTACACCAATGAATCGCTAACTGCTTGGTTAGCTAACATTAGTAAAATCCATGGATGATAAACGGGAAAATCCTGCTTCGTGACACTGACTCTTCGCCTATCTACCAATCTCTTCGCAATGCCGATGTCTAAAACCTGTGAGTTAATGAATTTACCTCTTTATGACACATAACTCAAGGTTCTTACCGGAAACTGGCATTAAGGTTTTAACACTCGTACTGACATTTTATGTTATCCTCCCCAAACTCCAATTATTACTCATTATCTAAATTGGGTCAAGACAATATTATATTATTGCACTGTAATATTAGAAGCCTTCCTAAAAGCCTCTATTGAATGATCTTTTGGATTCTCTGAACCCAAAATGGCTGCTATGAGAAAGTTTAACAGAGTTTGTTTGGGCTTCGCTTCGCGTATAGCTGTGATGTTACCGTTTTGTATGCATACAAAGGTAAGATAATTATCGTACTGTATGCTGCATAATTTTGAGCTCGATTCAAAACTAACATAAATAATGACCACACACAGTTTAAAGACGATACTGTAACTTTATTTTTACAATTTCATATATTACACTGTTAACACAGAAACTACGCTTGGGCTCCATGTGATCTCAACAGATGTCTTGTGTTCAGCCTTTCGAAAAAAACAGATGCTAGAGGTAGAGGAGCTAACCACTGTGTGGAGAGACTTTGAAGTTCTTGGTACTACCTTGCTCCAGAGCAACCTTTGATGAGGTACAGCAAAAACCTTCATACAGCAAACTTATACATGATTATGTACTGTCAGTCAGTCACTTCATTTTCAAATGTTACACAAAGACAAAAGCTAAAAGCTAAAAGCCAAAGTTTCGGTTTATCGATGAAGTTCGAAAAAATAACTAGCTGTGTTGAAGCAACTACCGGAGCTCCGGCAGGTGTCGGCTTGTTTAAAAAAAACCATGCATTATCATAGTTATATTCTGTCGTAAACATACAGTAATTTTGATATGTCTCCAGAACGTCCATAGTAGAAGTAATTGGGGAGCTAGAAGTACATCAAATTACAAGATTATTGTGATGACACTGCCGATAATATAATAATCCGTGTAAGAAGAAATCACGTCTGAAAAGATGCCATAACGTGCATTTCAGAAACCAACGATGAAGCACAGCATACATCTACAAGTCAACTTTATTGGAGAAGAGGCTGAAGATGCTGGTGGTCCAAAAAGAGAATTTCTAAGATTGCTCATGAAAGCAGTGGCAGAAGATTCTGGTACTCTGGAGGGCTCACGAAGCTGTAAAACATTTACTTTCAATCTCCTCGTGGTGATACAGAAAACATATTTCTACGCTGGTTTCATGGTAGCTGTGTCCTTATTACAAGCTGGGCATGGGCTGTCCTGTTAATTTCCAGTTATTTACAACTATCTTGTTGACGAGAATAACAAGGGAGGCACAGATGTTGACGACATTGCTGACTATGATGCAAGATCAAGTGTACACAGAGCTTATAAGGGACTAGTAATCAATTACCAGGGGGAGTCATTAATTAGCGGCAATGAGCAATTCACAATAACGATTTTGATTGTACATGCCTTGCTGTCTGAGATGTCCACAGTCAAAGTTATAAACTGAAAATAAAGGAAACTGTACGCTGTTGGTCATTTTTGCTGTGAAAACTCAAAGAAATCACCATCCAGCGAATCTTAAAGAGGGAAAACAAACGATATTTGAATAACACATTTTAGAACTTTCCCTAATAACGATTCTCTTTTAAATTAGACCACAAGTAGTTTGATCAAAAATAAATTGAAACATCAAATTGTCTAATGTAAATATATTGCCTTGCTGGTTTTCTATTTAATGTACAGTATACGAGTATCAACCAATGAAAGTACGAGAAAAAAGAATATATAATTTACACGTTTTTACATTCCTTGCCAGTACTCCTGTCCTTAGCCGGAGCATTACTTTATTAAAACCTCTAACAGAAAATTAAAACAAGCAAAAAAAACATCAATAACCAAAGGTATTGGCAAATCCATAAAAATAAAACAAGAATTATAAAAAATATTAAATATTAATTTAACTCCTCCTTTCAAAATATACAAAAGTTAGAGAAATATAATAAATTAATAAGGCAATCCAAAAGAAAATGTTACTTAAGCTATTTCAATAAATTTAAAAGTAACATGAAAAAGATTTGACGAGGCATAAAAACCTCGTCCATATCTCAACATCAAATTATCTCAACATCAATTTTGCCTTCAAGAAAATAATTTACTCATTACTGACCCTTATCAAATTGCCAACAAATTTGACATTTACTTTAAAAATGTTGCCTCAACCCTTGTTTCGAATATGAAACTATCCAGAAAATGTTCATTAATCCAACTACTTCGAATTCGATTCCACTAAAATTAAGTGTCTTATTGACAAACTAAACCCCAATAAAAGTCATGGTATTTATGATATTCCAATTAAGCTCATACAACCTGTTAGTTATTCTATTTCTCTATCATTAGAGGAAAAACAATCAATAATTCGTTTATTAATAGTTGTTATCCTGAAAAAAAAAATCCACTTCATAAGCCTGGTTCAAAGCTCAATGTTACAAATTTTAGACCAATTTCTCTTTTACCTATTTTTTCAAAAATAATTGAACAAGTTATGCTCACAAGACGAAAAGACACAATATTTTATTGGAACATCAGTATGGATTTCGAAAACACGAGTCAACGATTCAGAACAGTTATTATGTAATAAGCTTTGCCTAAATACGATAAATCCAATTTTATTAATTTCTGCCCAAAAAAGCAGAAAATACAAAAACATCCTGTACTAACAATAAATCAACACTGAAAAAATAGAGGAAAACAATTCTGTAAAGTATTTTGGTATAATAGTAGATAAACATTTAACTTGGAAACAACATATCTCACATGTTAAAAATCAAACTCGACAATTCCCTTGGAATCTTATACAAAGCAAAACATTTTTCCCCACCCCACGTTCTCCAACAAATCTACCATTCTCTGTTTTGTTCACATCTAAATTATGGAATCCTTCTCTGGGGGAATGCCTTCAAATAACATATTGAGCCTCTGAAATTCCTACAGAGTAAAGCAATTAGAGTTCTATTAAACAAAAACATGTTAAAATTATGATAATTCCTTTATCAGATGTTCACCACTACAATACCAAGCAACTGGATGATTTTTTTTTATTGTGTAACACAAGCACTAAATTAAAATTCATTTCCATACATGAAATAAAAGTCTGGAAAGAGATACCATAAGAGATTACATATCTAGAAAAAAGAAAATTATTTAAAGCCAACATTTCATCTCTGTTCATCAATAAAGATGTGTCTGACTGAGCTACAATGTACTTACTCTCTTGTTTTAGACCTGGTCTGACCCCAATAATGAATTAGATCTTAGATATAATTCAGTTTCTTACTCGTTTCATTCTCGATATGCATTTAATAATATTATGTGGCGATATTTTAATGACCAATATCTATATTTATATTCCCCGCATATTATATTAATTACAGGAACATATAGTTAACTAAGTTAGTTAAGGTCGTTCTGACTCCATCACCTCGCGGTTTTATTCAGAACCTAACAACTCTATTTCTACTTAGTTATTTTTCACGTATTTTATTTTAAAACGTGTATGTTGTCACCAAGAGTAAAATAAATCTTCTTGTACTTGTTCTCTCTTCTTGTCAAAACAAAGGAATAATTGTTAAAAGGTTTTTGTGCGCTTTGGATTTGTTAAGTCTTTTGGCTTGGAGGTTAAAAGCATTCCAGTAAAGGAGACATAAACCGAGGTAAGACATACGATACCATTCACTTCATCCAGTAACTCGATCCCAGCATCTCCCCGAAATCTCGAAAATCCAACAGCTGAGAAGCAGACAAAGTACAATTCACTTTCTGAGGAATAAAAGGAGCAGATAGAGAAGAATATGTTCCTTTTGGAGAGGTTATGTGTCAGGGACGCATTTTACCACGAACTTTCTATTGTTGATGGCCTTCCACGATCTTATCTCATTCTGCAATGCAGAACCGAGCTGGACAAGGTATGCCATATTGACTGGGTACGAGGGAAAACCCCAGGGGCCAAAGTCCACCTGTTAAAGGATTAACAGAGGAGCATGTGGGAGAGTGCTTAAAGGATAATCCAAGTTTTAACTATGAAAATGAAAATAATGAAAATCAACGGTGATGGAGCAAGGATGACCGGGCATAAATTAATTGTCCTTCTTTCGTTTTCAATTTTACAAACTGGAGAGAATGTACATGTACTAAAGTACTAAAGGGAAGAGAACATCAGCAATTTTCAATGGAAAAGAAGATCATAACAAGTAGTATATGTGGAGTTAAAATGATACCCGTTTTTTTCGTTAACGTAGTGGAGGCCTTCGTTTAAACCTCAGGCCTCCCCTACGTTAACAAAAAAAATGGCATCATTTTTCCTCCACGTATACTACTGGAAGCATAATTGGTTAAAATGCTGTCTTACAGCGATAACATTCTTTGACCTACTTATCCATTTTTTGACTTCATAGACCGTGAACAAGAAAGAAAATAAGGCTTGAAATGTTGTCAGTTTTTCCATTCGTTGCCAACACTATTGCATTTCGATATCCATATTAGAGAAAGCCGCACATGTATAGTATATCGACACCGATTGTGTGTTCTTTGTCCCGCGACATAGAAGATGGTCACCCTAGAAGAACTACGTACTCAAGCGAAGCAATTTGGGTTGCGAGGTTTTTCTAGGTTCGACAAATCCAAGCTAGCCCAGACAATAGCTGAGGCTCGCGCTCTCGAATGGGAGAATAGAATCGAACGAGCCGATCGAACAGGTAGGTTTCCAGCTCTTCGAGGCGATTCGGAAAATCCTCACAAAAGAGCTCAACGCGTGCGGGAAACCAAACAGTTGAATGAGGAGATCACAGCAAGTCTAAGGGCAAAAGCTGACGAAGAGAGGTCTATAGAAAACCCTCGAAGCCGCTTGCCCCACAAACGCCGAGCCTTCCGACGGTTCCTGCAAGAGCCTCGTAGTGAGCCACTTCCACGGAGTCTAGCTCGAGAGGCCGAGGCTATTCTCGATGAGAGAGATGGAATGCTCGAGGGAGTGGAGATCGGCCGCCGTACTATCCAGTGGCGCTTCTTCCAAGGTGTGGCAGGAGATTTAACCCCTAGGATCATGGAAAAGTTAGTTGCAAAGGTAACCACCAGCTTCTACCTGCGCTACGGCTACACCTATCGCATTCGCAATGTCAACGACGGACGTGTGATGCTATTCTCCAAGACTGTCCCCAGTTCTCCATGGTTGAATGTCCTAGGCAATGCGGAGGAGTGGATCAATAGCAAGGAGACAGCTCGATTGAATCCCGACAACATCAATCGACCAAATACCCAATGGGCCTTCGTGCGTTGGATCTACGTGGATGTCAAAGTCGTGATTGATCGTCAGCCTCTGTTGGGAACAGGTCCACTACCCCAATGGCTTCGTCAGAAAAAAGGAATGATTGCCCTTGATCGATATGGTGACAACCTATGTCTTTGGCGTTGCCTTGCCGTATGCAAAGGAGCCCGTGCAGACAAGTGCAACACCTCAGCTCGAAAACTTGCCCAGAACTTCTATCGCCTGACAGCGCCCACGCAAGACGTTCCCAGAACTTCCTTAGACCAGCTGGAGAAAGCCGAGTTACACTTTGGAATCGGCATTCGGGTGTACGAACCTACGGAGGCTGGCGCTTGGCATCTGATGCGACATGCAGCTCACTACAAGCATACGATGACGATTGGGATATACGAAGGACATGCCTTCTATATCAAGGACGTCAAAAAGCTAGGGCACGTCTACGTATGCAATGCTTGTAAGCAACGGTTCACAAATGCCTCGAACCTTCAACGCCACGCAGATCGTTGTAGTCGTGGCGAAACGAAGATTGTTTGCCCTGGAAAAGTAATTACGGTACCTCAGTCGGCATACGAAAAAGCCTTCTGGCCAGAGAGCACAGCCAGCAAAGCCGCTCTACGCTGGTTGAAACGCGAAGCCGAAAGGATTGGGCAACACATTCATCACGCAGCTTGTGGACATGGTGGAGAGCATTGGCTCGAAGGAGCAGCGGTTGATGGCTACGAACCTCTTTCGAAAACCATTTTCCAATTTCATGGATGCTACTTCCACGGCTGCCCAAAATGCTTCCCTCAAGAGAGATGTCTGTATCGTAAGACCTGCAAAAGAACGGAGAGTCTACGTGAGGCAGGTTACGTAGTAGTGGAGGCTTGGGGTTGCTCTACAAAGAAGACGAACGAACCGGTTCCAACACCAACGCAAACCGCCTACCCACACGCCATAGTGTACGACTTTGAAGCCTACCTCGATAGAACGAAAGGTCGACAACCAACGGACCGATTGAGCATCGAAAACGTTCATGTTCCCATATCAGTATCAATTGCCGACACGTACGATCGAACACCAACCCATCTCTGTCGACGTGATCCAAAGGAACTTATAGCGGCCTTCGTCGAAGAACTCCAGCTAAGAGCGCAGAACATCCAAGAAGGCGTTGCGGAACAGTTCTGCCCCAAGACACCTGAATTCTCCTTTGACACACTACCAAAGGAACAACGGATGAGAATCGACGAATGGGTCAACCAAGTTCCCGTTCTAGGCTTCAACTCTGGCCGGTATGATTTGAATTTGATCAGAAACTATTTCGTAGAATCTATTGCCGATACATGCAAGAAAGTCAGAGTAGCGAAGAAAGACAATTCTACTATGTTTCTCTTGACTCCCGATTTCCGTTTCCTCGATGTGATAAACTACCTTGGACCTGGAACTTCTTACGAACGTTGGATCACTGCTTACGGATGTGAATCGCAAAAGAGTTTCTTCCCATATGAGTGGTTCGACTCTCCCGACAAGTTGGATCACGTTGGATTACCAGATTATCAAGAGTGGGGTTCGAAGTTGAAAAGAGAACACTTACTATCTAGGTCAGAGTTCGAAGATTGTAAGTGCACCTTTCACGACAAAGGAATGGAGACCTTCGCAGATTGGCTACGATACTACAACGACCTAGACGTAGTCCCATTCCTAGAGGCACTCGAAAAGATGCGAGATTTCTACCACGAGAAGGGAGTAGACATGCTGAAAGACGCCGTGTCCATCCCAGGAGTCTCGCTACAGTTCCTGTTTCGAGGTAGTGTAGAACGGGGAGCTGAGATGTACGCTCCAGGTGAGGAAGCCTACCACATGCTGAAAGGCGCTGTCGTGGGAGGTCCAAGCATAGTGTTCACTAGACGCCACGAAGCGGGAGTGACTAGGATTCGCAGTCATCAGGGTGGAACTAAAATTTGTCGTAAGATTCTTGGATACGATGCCAATGCCCTATATCTTTCTACTATGGCCCTAGAAATGCCTTGTGGAAAGGAAGAGGTCGTTCACTATGATGAGCCAGATCTAGAAGCCGAAGACTTCGTCGAATGTCTACGAAACGGTGAGTGGTTTGGCTACGCGGAGGTAGACATCGAGATACCAAAAGAATTGTGGCAGAAATTTGAGGAGATGCCCCCCTTCTTCTACAACAAGAAAATCCCCAAGGAAGCAATTTCTCCACAAATGTTGGCCTACCTCGCAAGGACGGGTAGAAAGCTCAGCGAGGAAAAGAAGCTAGTTGGGAGTCTCTCTGGAAAGAGGTTGCTACTCTACGAGCCCCTACTACGTTGGTATCTCGATCATGGCGCAGTGATTACTGCTGTCTACCGCACGATAGACTACGAATCCAAAGAAATCTTCGAATGGTTCGTGGACCAAGTCACTGAGGCGCGACGCATGGGAGACGTAGACAAAAGTAAAGCTTTGCTGGCAGATGTGCTCAAGCTATTAGGAAACAGCGCCTATGGAAAGTTGCTCGAAGACTTGGGACGCCAAACAGATGTCACCTATACGAAAGACGAGAAAGTTGTTGACAAAGCATTGCGAAGTGTTTGGTTCGAAGATCTGGAAGAGGTTGGTGAGGCATACGAACTCGAGAGTAGAAAGGCCCAGATCCGAATCAAACGCCCTTTCCAAGTAGGTATCGCGGTATATCAGCTTGCCAAACTTCGCATGCTCAAGTTCTACTACGACTTCCTTGATAAGTACGTCGATCGCAAGGATTTCGAATACATACAGATGGATACGGACAGCGCGTACGTTGCCATCTCTGGAAACAGCCTCGACGAAGTTGTAAGATCAGACCTACGAGAGGATTTCGCAGCCCACAGAAAGGAATGGCTAGCTTGGGACAAATGGAGTAGTCGTACGCCAGGACTCTTCAAACTCGAATTCGAAGGTCAACGCGCTATTGCCCTATGTTCTAAAGCTTGGTATGTCGATGTGGGTGGCAGCAGGAAATATTCCACCAAAGGTATGTCTAGACGGCACAACGACGTTTCGTGGGCTCGATTCGAAGCAGCACTCCAGGGTAGTATTGACATGGCGAAAAACCGAGGCTTCCGTCTAGTGCCGGAAGGTATGGCAACCTACGAACAGCAGAAACTTGGGCTATCGGCTTACTACGACAAAAGACGCGTTCTTCCCGATGGAATCCACACCGAGCCAATAGAGTATGCTGTCTAGCGCTTGGATACGAACAGAACATCTTTCGGTGGTAGTTCCGTATCCCTAGGAACGACTTGTAGCTCTTCACGAACGAATCCACGTTTGGGTGCATCCTTCCCCCCTTCTCGCTTAGCGAGGTAGTACAGCACAGGCTGTCCCGAAGATACTACACTTCGCGAAATGGTGTATATCTGTAAACTCCACACGGGATCAGTGGCTCTACGTTTTTCACCTCCTTCCAATTCTCCTGGGGCGTAGAGATATCGAACTAAGGCGTCAAATGGTAGGCGCTCTTCTCTCAAGCCAACAGTGCGTGAATATGTAGGAGTCTTTAGATCTACTTGTTGCGTCACTACGGAATTCGAAGGCTCCTTTCCTGTAAGTCGAGTCACCTCACCATTCAGGGCTTTGATAACCATTGGTAAACGAACTACCCATTCTCTACTACGCGCCTCTGAGCCTTCCGAAGTAAGTACCATCTCTTGTGCATATTGGTATCCAAACAATCTCTCAGCTAGCGTTCTATTCGCTCGTTCGACGAAGCCTTGCGCTCTATGATTACCAGCCTCGCCTCGTTGAACTTTCGTACCATGTAGTTCTAACGTTTCAGACATACGTCCCATGAATTCTCTACCAGGATCTACTTGCAACGTCTTTGGCCATTCGAGTGGACTACGTTTGTAGATTCGTTCGAATGCCGCAGAAACTTCACCACTATCTTTCGAAGCTAAAGGTTCGGCTTCTTTGTATCGAGAAGCCACATCGATTACCACCAATGCGTACTTGTATAGCTTCCGTCCACGCCCAGGTCGATCGTGTGGTAAGAATATCAAATCAGCTTGGTGGACTTCGTTAGGTTTCGATACGGTCCAATGTGGTCGTGGTACATATCGTGGTGGTGATAAATAAATTTGCCATAGTGCTTGCTTCTCTAACCAACTCTTAGCCGTGTCTTCCGATACCTTTGCTGCCGCCGATAGTTTACCAATTGCGGAGTAACCTTTCCAATATCCTTCAGGGCCATAGAAGATAGCATCCATTACGTATAGTGTTAACAACGAGACTTTAATATGTATAGTCCTTATCGTGAAAAAAAAGAAATAAAGACCCATCGGTCCTTATTCCTTTTTTTTTCTTTTTTTTTTCTTCTACATCTCCCTATTCGTATACGTCCTCGAGAGTGGCCCGAGTCTTCGTTGGAAGCGGTTGCGTTACGACTAGGACGGCGGCGTCGAGTAAGTAGGATATTCCCAATCCACTCGTGCAGACACTACTAGCGTCGCAAACGCCATCGTGTATGGAACCTGGCAATATCATATTACTTATGTTGGAAGCATTTACTTGGTTGGAATTCGCATCTACGAGAGCTTCGTAAGAAGTGCGGCTTCCTACGGAGAACGGCCGACTCTTGTCGAAGAATAGGCAGTTGGGTACACCTGTCTGCATGTTGCATTTCATGCGCAGCCTAGCAATGGGATTGCTCAATGCACATCCGGCGTTCTTGGAGGCTTCCATGGAGATAGTTCGTTGAACCAGTGTATGGATCTTAGTGTTGGAGACAACGAGAGCTCCTTCGGCTGGTGCGGTACGGCGACGCAGATTGCGTGCACAAATCTTTCCACTTGTGAGGCACGCCTCAACCTCGTTTTCGAACGCAGAGTCCAACTCTTGGATCACTTTGAAGAGGGTACTCAATTTGTCTGGACTTGGAAGTTCAGGGTTTCCATCCTTGTCGGTCTTCAAGGTGATTCCATCCATCTGAGTCAATACTGGCACACACCACTTTTGAATTTGTAGGCAGGGATTGCGATCACGCTTCTTGTACTTATCCTTTTGTCCCGATGCGAGGTTCAATCGGGCAAGGTCTTCTTGCTCATGTGGACATATTTGACCAACATGTTTTTCGTCTTTGAAGCGAAAGATTGCTGGACGTTGTCCTTCCCCAAGATCAAAGTAGACTGGGATGTATTTACATCCGTTTGGACCACTTCGAGGATTGTCCCAGTCGAACACAACTATTCCCTCCTTTCCCTGTTCGAAGGCTTTGAGGATGTCTTCTGCGTTGAACACAGAGGATTTGTTTGCCGTCGCCGTGGTATTGGCATCGTTGGTTGAGATGGCACCATTGGTTGAGGGGGCATCGTTGGTTGCATTGGAAACTTGGCTAGCCATCGTCTTTGATATATATACATGTGTCTTTATCTAATAGGGTTGTTGGATTCGATTTTTTTTACGACCCCGTTGTGGTGGTCTTCTTTCAGCTTTTCCTTGGAATTAGTCTTGTGATTTTTAAAGCAACCGACTAGCGACGTATCCTAGAGCAAACGTCCCACCACCTACGATTACCAATTCCGTAGTTCTCTGTGAACTCGAAGGTTTGTAGTAGTGGGAAAAGTGAGGCTTCTTCATGTTCATGCGGTGCAGCCCCACGTGTACTGTATTGTATAGTACAAGGGCGCGGTCCGTATCGGCTAGATCCTCGGCAGCGTAGTATTTCTTACGTTCCTGCTCTTGGACCCACTTGGATAGTTCTTCTTGTTGTTTTTCGTAAGTGGCCATGTCAGCCTTGTATTTCTCAAGGGCTCTATCATGCCTTTCGATCTCTATATTAGTCTCCTCTGGGTCTCTTCCAGAAATATATCGGTCGAGGTATTTAGCACCAAGGCTTGCTGCCGCAAAGGCAACCGCTATGCTAATCGATCCCCCCATTGTTTACAAACTCTTAGGTACGAACCCTTTGTTTTCGAAATTCTTAGGTACGAGCCCTTTGTCTTCGAGATACTTTTTGGCGGCAATGCTACCAGCCAATACGGCCGTCCACTTCACGTAATTCAAGATGCTTGATGAAGGATCGCCAAGCATAGACTCCTTTGTCACCTTTTTTACGATCCAACCAACACCAGTTGCTATTCCAGCCAATGTGGCGGCATCAATTACTGTTTCTACCACTTTGTTTTTTTCTGCCATCGAACGTATCTGTATTGTCGATATGTTCAAATGTTATTTTCCATGGAAGGCAGCTTTTTGCTTCTAGCTTCATGTATTTCTTCGGAATGAGTGTGGGGTGTCGTAGAGTTGCGGTCCTTGTACTGATAGTGCAGCCCAACTAACGCGAGGCCTATACCAATGGCTGATAGTATAGTGTTGGCAGACACTTTATCGTACCAGCTTCCGTCGTCCCGAACTTCTGGTTCCTCTTTGTGCTCACTCTCACGACTCAATGCCTCTCTAGCGCGGCGATTACTTTCCGCCAGTGCTTTTCCAGCGGCAATGCGCTTTGGATCTTTGGTCTTTTTTTCAGGCGCAGTCTTCGGCGGATCTGCAGTTATCCGATCTTGTTGTTCCTCCATCGTTCATGTCAGTAGACTTTGAGTCTTTAATAGGTTGACTGCTTGGTGTACTAGATGGAACTACGTGGTCAGCTACATGGAACAAGGCACTAGCTAGAGCCACAAAGCGACCTGCTTTAAGAGACAACAAGGCGGCCACAGCAGATATCTCGTTGCGAACTAGGTGGTCTTCTTGTAGATCTAGGAGAAGTGCTTGTTCGCTGTCTAGTCGGACTACGTACCCAACTGCACGAGTTGCTAGTCGCAGTGCTCCGTCTACTAGACAACCTGTTATTTGCTTTGCTACTACGGCCTGGTACCTACTATGTAAACGTATAACGTCTTTATCAGGCAGTTTAGATATATCTCCTAGAGAAAAGTCCCGACCTAGATATTCTTTTGTTGTGCCCATTGCGGCTAGAATCGAGAGCGCCTCCCTACGATCTTTAACATCCTCTGATTTGGATGGATGTTCCAGTACGACCGGCGGACAAACGACGGCGCACTCACCTAACAGTTCTTTGATTCCTTCATCCATGGTTGAAGTATGCTTTGGGTGCGGGAATCTCTAATACTACCTCGAAAGGATGACGGAGACAGAAACATGTGCGAGCAAACTTGTGGGCCTTGAGCTCCGAGGTCAACAGTTTCCTCTCATCCACCTTCAACCCACCACCGTAGTCCTCAAATAGTGCTTTGGCATCAAGAGCTGACGCCGTATGAAAGGCCACGACCACCGCCACGTTTTCTCGAAAAGGTTTGCATATGCTTGTCAACTGTTGAGTTAACACCCAAATAGAAATGCCTATATGACGAGCGGAAAAGGCCATCTCCACGAGCTTATCGGTTCTCAGCTTTACATCCTTCGATGCGGCGCAATCGTCGAGTATCAAAAGAGTATTCGTACCTGCCCAAAAGGTGGAACAAACTCGTAGCGCGGCATTGATGGCATCTTGTGAGGGGCACATCACGAAGAAGTGAGGATCTAGATGGGCGAATCCACGATAGGTAGTGTTGTGGGCATACGTGGGGCATATGAGTACTACGTAGTCAAACTTACCACGAAATGCCCCATGAAGCTGCTCTACGAGAAGGGCCGTTTTTCCACAATTCGTTGGTCCCACTATGAGAGCGTTGAATGGGATTTCCGTTACTAAAGTGTCCATACTAGTACGATACGTTTTCCAGTGCTCCGTTCAATATCGTGATCTGAGCATCGGCAAGTACGAAGATGTGCATGTTCACGGTTCCACTGCCTCCAGTCCTATGGATGCGGATCTGGAGGTTCTTTCCACTGCCGGTTTGATTCAAACCATTGCCATGGACAACTGGATCATTTACTGTGCGACAATCAACCAGGATGGCGAATTTATTATTGTAGAACTTGATCGGGGTCATAGACGTTTTGCCAGCGCCGAACCATCCATTAGCGGCCTCCCAAAAGTCTGATGGTAGCATGCCTCCAGGAAAGATCCTGTTTGGTCTTCCATTGATATCGATCTCGACCTTCGTGATTCCTGGATAGTCAAACGCCTCGCTGTTTCGTGTGCCGTGGGCATGTTGTGCCACGAAGAGGAGGAGCAGTCCAGTAAAGGACAACCTTGGAACGTCGACTTGCTGGGATATCAGAGTGTCGGATGCTTTGTTGATAGGTACGGTTTTGAAGTGAACAGCGTGCCTGAACAGGAAGACGGCACCACTGACATATTCGTCTTTCGCTTGCTTGGCGATAATTTCGCTCTCAACAACTTCGTACTCTAGCTGGATGTTGCTTAGCTTGTATGTGCCTATCTTGGTAGTGTCTGATCCTACCACCACATCCGTAGCAGGTGATAGAGTCAACTCGAGCGAAATGGTGTTGCGAAGAGCGAAGGGATAAAGAGCTCCATGTTGCGTCAGGATGTCCACATCTAGTGGGATTCGGTATTTCGAACCATACACGGCTAGGAGCAAGTTTTCTCCAGTATCCGAAGTGCCTTTGTCACCAGCATTCGAGCGTAGCTTGTTCGTGTTCTCTGTTTGAATACCTTGTCTCACGCGCACATCTCGCTCTATAGTTGGCAAATAGAGATCGGAATATGTCTGTAGAAGATCTGGTCGTTCAATGTCTTCTATTGTTTCAGCTCCTATTTTGAGAAATCTACGTGAGACCAGACAACGCCCGACATTAGCCACCACTCGATTGTTAGCATGTCCACCAGACAACGTAAGGTCAGCCAAGAGCGCGAGACTACCCGGAACGAGGACGATGTTTTCCCCTAGTATTGGTATTTTCACATAGAGAGTCTCTCCTGGATTGGCTTCCGATGGAGTGAAGGTGATTCTATCTACGTTGTGTAGAGCTTTCAATCCCTGAGGCTCTCTATGCGATTTTGCAGGAACCAACGTCGACGGGATCATGTTGAATATATGGACATAAATAGTTATTGTTCAACATGGCTGAAAATGCAGACTTCGATCCTTTGACTGAGGAAGGTCAAGCCGACATAGAAAATCTTTCTGCCAAAGAATGGCATGAGCTTGGTCCAGGTAAGACTGAAGACCGAAGTACTTGGTGGGATAGAGTTAAGGCCAGAATAGGAGAAAGATCCAAAAGCTTTCGGGATAAGCTTTGGAGCAAACATAATGAATGGGGGTACAGTCCACATGAGTACATCAAATTGGTGAAGCTAAATGATGAGAGTGTAATGACAAGCGGCCATACCGCGGAAACATCGTTCACTGAGGTGAAATATATATTAGAGGAAAAAATCGGTCAACACGATGAGGCCTGGGAACGCATCCATGCCAAGTATCCAAATGTAGACACTACCAAGTTCACTACTACCTTGGGTACGAACAACGAGGTCGTGGTGCGACTGAACAGATCTGGTTCCAAATACCACAAGCTGTACGACGCCGAAGGTAATGTTAATGGAAAATTACCTAAAACGCTCACAGACGCTCTAGGGCCTCCCGCAGAGATGATTGTTAGCGAAGGAGAAGCTGAGATCGACCAACTTAAGATAGAAAGAGCTAAGGAAATGAAAAACGTGAAATCATCCAAGCAAGGGTCGACAGAACATACGGCAGCGAAGGAAGAAGTGATGAAAATAGACGACCAAATACAGGAGATTGAGTCAAATATCGAAAAAATCGAAGAGCGTATGTCCATGCGAGACCGCGTGAAGGCCATCTTCAAAAAGTACGGTGTTGGAGTGCTTGGAATTGCGATTGCGACAGGCACCGTGATTGGCGTCGTGGCTTCCATGCTATCTAAGGGGCTTGCTAATGTTGCCAGTGGGGTCGGCAATGCGTTGAAAGGTCTAGGAAAGAAGCTAGGGCAGATTCTACCTGGAATGGTTGGGGCAATTGCTAGCTTTTTGTTTCGCACGGCTGGCGAGGTATTAGGATTCTTAGCGAAGAACATCTGGATATTGATCGTAGCTGTGGTGGTGATCGTAATAGAGCGATTTAAGTCAGCGAAATAGCATCCATGCGGCTCCAGCTGCGGTGGCAATCATCAGCCCCAAATTGATCTCATGCTTTGTCATAACGGCATCGGTACTACGAGGTTGCGATACTTGTGGGATAGGCGCAACGACATCTTGATGCGGTAGATCTTTCTTTCGTGAACTACCTTCCATACGTGGTGGTTTCGGAGGCTTCACCGCAACGACATCTTGATGCGGTAGATCTTTCTTTCGTGAACTACCTTCCATACGTGGTGGTTTCGGAGGCTTTTCCTTATAGTTGATACGGTCATTTATTCCAAATTGGATGTTAGGTGTGGATGCCATTTGTAGTTCGTTGTTATAACCTGGTACGCTCTCATCGTTAATAATCATACGGCTGGGTATTAACAAACAGTCCTTGGCAACTGCAAGGTCGAGACGAACGCGCGTTAGATGCAAAGCGTTTTGATATCGTACAAGGCTATCTACCTTCTTTTCTGTGATGACCTCTTCCAACTTTACACCACAATCGGCCTGAACATTGAGGGATAAGGTCGATGTCCCTATGATCGAATTGCGCAAAGAAGCCTGGGATCCTAGAACGCAGTATACGTAGACCATTGCAGATAAGTTTATTCTGGCTAGCCCGTCCTTCGACAATCCGTGACCAGTTTGTGGAACGAACCAATTGCGTTGATTCTTTACCGCATCGTTACGAATGAACTTTAACGGAAATTCGAAGTTAGGGCGACGACTCTCCTCAGGAAACTTGAAACTGCCCCCAGGCCACTTCGAATCGTATGAAATGTTGTGTGTCCCCCATTTCTCTTGAGCATTCGTCAGCCCTCCCTTTCTGAGGTATATGTATACGTCTCCTAAGCCACCATTGGACCCTCGGCGCAGGGCAAAGTCAACTTTATCGACTCCAAACTCTATTCTGAGCCTGTCATAAGCGACGGAACTCCATGGAGCGTTGTTGTTTTTATTGAAGACCGAATCTCTGGGAAGTGGGACCCCCAATTCGAATAGTAATCGCCTCATTGTGTAGTACACATGGAAGCGGTAAAAGCTCCTGACGTTGTCGATGATTGGTGCCTCATCGGAAAGATGGTCGTCAAACGACACCCCACAGCCTGCCGTTGCACACCAAAGGACGAAGCATAGCTGTTGTTGCCAATGTCTCATTGGTGGAGCATCTAGCCACTCGTTTGCTTGCTTTACGGTGTAGAAAACTTGGTCCGGCTCTTGAAAGATATCTCGTGGCGTCAACGTGAAGGACTGCTTCTTCGCTACGTAGATCTTGAGCGTTCGTAGGATAGGGGCTATGTCTTTTGGGTCGTCCCCCCATGGAACGGCTGGAACTGGATACTTCTCTTTTGTCTTTCTGAATGGAGATGGGAAACCTACCTGCAGTGCATCATCAATACGTTTTTGAATGGTAGCACGTGGCTTGGAGATATCATCGCCATAGACCGCATAGCTATGATTCCCATCTCGAAACCAAATACTCGTCGAATATTTGCCTGAATTATGTATGCTCGTAGAGGCCTGAAACTGGTGAAAATCCGCTTGTGGGTATTTTTTCTTGAACTTTGTCAACAAATCGGCATTCAGTTTGGCAATCCTGGCGTTTTCATCAACAAGGAGCGCTGTCCGCTCAGCTTTCGAAAGCCTTGGACCACCCATGGCAATCTCCGCCAGGTCCTCAGCAGATAGATCATCATCTTCGTTTGGTAAAACTAGAGGCATCGTAACTATTGAAGTTATGACATATAAAGTTTATGTCTTTAATATACGATGGTGATCTTAAATGTCACCACCACCTCGGCTGACCATACGGTCTACTTCGACGATCCAATTCTTATCAATAATATTTCGCTACTCGAAACCACCATTGAGAACAGTTGGTTGAATCTAAAAGAGAAGGCCACGTTTCAGTGGGAAGTCAAGGGCGTGGGGTTCCCATACACGATCAATCTAGGGAATCATAAGATAACTACATTAATGGATCGCTTAGCACCTGCAGTCAATGCTGACATCATTAAATTTATAGACATATCCAGTAAAAAGTATTGGACCCTAGATGTGAAGAAACCAATCAAGTTCAGTAAAAATCTCTGCGAAATATTGGGTATCAAAGGAAACGAAGACGAGGATGGAAACGTAACATTAAAAGTGAGAGAATACGACCTGATAATGGAATATATCCAAACAATATATATCCACTGTGATGCGGTGGATTCCAAATTCTCACTCCTTGAGGGAAAACGCTCGACTGTACTAGCTAGCTTTAACGTAGAAGGCTCCTGGTTTAACAGAAAGACCTATCATTTGATGGAATCAACGAAAATCCAAACTCTAGGAACAATGCGGAACAGCCTTCGACTGACTGTTCGCGATGACAAAAATAATATCATGGACTTCCGTGGTCGACCCCTACGATACGTATTGAAGATTGAGTAAGTCATATGTATAATATGCGATGGCAAGCGATTCGATTCAAACAATTCCAACGGCGCCGATCTATCCCAATCTACGTTCATCTGAAACCGTTTTGTCTGGAGATAGCTTTCGGCTACAAAAAGTATGTGACACACTTGCTGAACTCGAACGGCAGGCAAAGCACTACGAAGTCGTTCGTAAGAAATATGCCCGAGCGCGTGGTATTGTTCACGGGGTTGCTGTGGCCACAGGTAGCTTGAGTGGTGCATTATCCGCTATGGCGTTGGGCTTGACATTTACGGGAATCGGGATACCTGTGGGTATTTCATTAGGAAGCATCGGGTTCGTTTGTGCCGTCATTTCGGCCTCGATGTCTATCGCAAGTAAGAAACTTGGCATTCGCGTCTCGAAGCACGAAAAGACCGTTATGTTGGCAAAGGCTAAAGCCAATTCCGTGGAAGTCAAAGTCTCAAAGGCTCTAGCCGATGGTAATATTTCAGAAGCCGAGTTCGGAAGTGTTATCGATGAAAGATCGAAATACGAATCACTCAAGCTCGAAATACGACAAAAAAATAGGCAAGAAAGAGGGTCAAAAAACCTAGAACAACTTCGCTCGGAGATCCGAAAGGAAATGAGAGCAAAACTTGGCAGTCTAGTGGGATAAGAATCAACATCTCCTATGAAAGAAACCATAACGGAGTCTATTTTAACTTCACTAAGAAAATCGTATAAATTACTGCGCTAAGAACAGATGCTCTTAGTTCGTATAAATTACCGTGTTGTTTTGCGATTCGTATGCAGATTTTTGTCTAGTCACGTCAAACTATGTCACGGGCCGCAGGTGAAATAAAAATTGTCTGAGTCGTACGTAAATTTTTAGGGTCGCCAAACTTTTTTGCATTCCTTAGCGCCCCAGTTTCACTTGTTCGAGCAAAATCGGGGCGCTCAGGAATTTTAGGGGGAACTCAGGAATGTATGTATTCATCCCCCTTGGCTTATGCAATGGATGTGGTTCGTATGTAGATTTCTGCCAGCCATAATTAACATACGGCAGCTGCTCTGCCAAACGTAAATACGAATTCCGCTCTCAAAGGACTTTTAGTCATTTAGGATAGGTCGAAATCAAAAAAGCATTTAGAAATAAACTAGTACAAGGTATACATCGCGCGATGCCTGAGACGATAACTTGTAGTTGGTTAATGCGAGGCAAGGACACGAAATGTATAAGGAAGATTTCGAAGGTGTCAGAATATTGTGCTCAACACGACTATCAGATACGAAGAGGAGCCACTCCATTCGGTCCGTGTCATAAATGCGGTCGTGGTTGTCGAACTAGTTACGGACTTTGTACGACGTGTGGTGCACGACGCCAACGTGAACTTAGTGGAGAGAAACGCAAAATCAAGAATCACTTCTCTAAAGTATTGGAAGAATTGAAGGACCGTAAGGCTCGTAAAAACATAGAGGGCTTCGCATATCCATGTCGTAAATGCGATCGTGATTGTCGAACTAGCTACAGACTTTGTACAACGTGTAGTGCACCACTACGACGTGAACTTATCAAAAGAAAATCGCTTCTCGAAAGTACTGGCAGAATCGAAGTACCGTAAGACTCATGGAGAAGTAGAGGGCTCGCTAAGGGCTTTCGAATGGCAGTAAAAAAAAAGGAAAAAATGAAGAGAGACGAACTGACAGTTTCTCTTCATTTTTTTTTTTTTGCCTCGTTGTTGGCAACGAATGGAAAAACTGACAACATTTCAAGCCTTATTTTCTTTCTTGTTCACGGTCTATGAAGTCAAAAAATGGATAAGTAGGTCAAAGAATGTTATCGCTGTAAGACAGCATTTTAACCAATTATGCTTCCAGTAGTATACGTGGAGGAAAAATGATGCCATTTTTTTTGTTAACGTAGGGGAGGCCTGAGGTTTAAACGAAGGCCTCCACTACGTTAACGAAAAAAACGGGTATCATTTTAACTCCACATATACTACTACTTAACACATTACAAGAGTCATTTGGAGGTATCTTCTCTGAAATTAATAATTTGATTACTGAAAGCAAAATTTGTGTTAACGAAAGGGAAATTGTCTGATTTTTTTCTTTGGGGCGACGATAAGTACATTCTCCTTATGCTGGGCTTAAATTCAGCCACTGCCAACTATTCTTGTCCTTGGTGTAAGATATTTCAATCGAGGTTGCTTATTTATAAACGAAAGGGGGTAGATATTTGTCATGTCACATCACCAAGAATAATCTTACTCCACATCTATGTATGTACGTGTATAATGGTTTGTAACTCCGGTCTGCACTTCAGCCTTGCGTTCTGAACAAGTGCAGGATGCTCTCTGTTCTGGGAGGAAACGATCAACTTTTGCAGTTTATTATGAGGCTAATATGCCGACTTTCAAAGTTTTCTTTATCCATAGAATGTGTTTGAAAAAATTCTCTCGTCTTAGATTTTCCCTGAAAAACTCAGTGAAGGCTTAAAATCCCATAACAATGATCCACCAGTTTCCAAAACAAACATGTACACGCTTGGGATCAGCCTTAAGAGAAGTTATTGAGAAGTACAGTCGCACTACCAAGTAACGTAACCACAAACTTTCACTCGTTCCGACACACAACTCACGAGTTCGTTCCCATAAAGCAAACACAAATAATACTCACAGAACATATTTACAAGTCCATTAACGATGCCTGCTTTGCAGTCATTTTATGGTTTGTCTCACAGGCAACGTTTCACTTCGAGTGTCTATTTTTTTTCACTTAATAATAATAATAATAATAATTATAGGTTTTTATGGCGCATTTAAAAATCTCAATGCGCTTACATGGAGTATGAGAAGACTATATTAAAAAGTAGAAAATAGTAAAAATAAGAACAGAGACTGATATACATATACATACACATATATGTATACATGTAGAGATATATATAACAGAAAATATATACATATAACATAATATAAATACTTATCTACTGTCACTGTGTCATATAGACTCTTTTGAAAAGAAAGGTTTTTAGAGCAGATTTAAAGGCTGATATAGTAGTGGAGGACTTAATGTAATCTGGTAGTGAGTTCCATAGTTTCGGTGCACAGTAGGAGAAGGCACGTTCGCCATAAGTTACAGTTCTGACAGGTGGAAATGGAGGACGGAGTGAACGACTTGAAGAACGAAGAGAGCGGGAAGGACGATTTTCTTCAACCAGAGTAGATAGATAACTTGGAGACAGACCGTGTAGTGTCTTATATGTTAAAAGTAGAATCTTGAACTCTATGCGTGCGTCAACTGGTAACCAATGAAGATCCATAAGTGCAGGTGTAATATGTTCAGACCGTTTTGTTCCAGTGATCAAACGTGCGGCAGTATTTTGAACTCGTTGTAGTTTGTCTTTCTCGTATTTTGGCAACCCATATAAGAGACTGTTACAGTAGTCCAAGCGCGATATAACAAAAGCATTCACTAATCGCTTGAGACCATCATATGGAAGATATTTGCGAATGCGCCCAATAGATCTAATAGCAAGAGTGGCCTTTTGGAGTCTATTTAAAAAAAAAAGCTTTACAACTGTAAATTTCCATTTTGCACTCTGTTTGAGAGTATATTCTTTGCTTGGATAAAACAATCCCTGAAATGAAATCAAGAGAATTAATTAACATGGTGGAAAGTTGTATGTGACCTCACAACAATTATTTACATGTGACAAACTGATTGACATCCCTGACATTTCGGCATAATGATTTCAGGGATTGACGTTGATGCAAGCACGCAATAATACTAACAGAACATATTTACATGTTAATATAAAATAGAATAGACCTCCATAACATACAGTGATACGGTTGAAGTTTCTTTCCCATAAGTTGTTTCAAAGCCAGAACTTCACACCACGGCTGGCTCGGCGTTTAGATGTAACAGATCGACTTGAAGTTCAGATAAGTAAAATAAAAGGCCTTTCAGAACTTTCGATTTAGTAAGCCTTTCAATTTCTAAAACGAAAATTTGTTTGATGGAAAACGTCTCTACTGCAATTAATTAATATTCATATTAGTTCGCAGAAAGTTGAGAGACCACGACCTCCTTATCTTTGAAAATTGCTTCAAATTAATATTAATAAAATATATGGTTATAAAAAAATTAAAACATAAACAGAGGACATTACAGTTAAATCGCTAGCTACTAGTTGTAAAGCTATATTATAGCTAAAGCTCAAATCATCGTTTTCTCCTGCACTTTATATCTCCAGAGATTTGTAGTGTATCATCACCCTCTCCCCCTGACGTTTGCTGTGTCAGGCAATAGAAGATACCAAACACACTTTACCTTCAGAATGTGGTGTGGTTCGACTTTCTACTATATTGTCATCGATAGAAAGGCATATGAGCGATGTCGCTGTCAACTTTGTTGACATTTTAGAATTCGTTTCCATGAAGATGCATTTTTATGATTTTATATGAACCATCTACTTTCTTCTTTGAGGAGTTTACTTCAATTCTTTTTTTATACTCCTGGTATGTTTACCTTGAAAAGTAGTTTTTTTTTAATCAATAGAACTAAATATATATGAAATGATGTATCAATAATGATAAAGTACAAAACACTTTTTATTTTTTATTTTTAGAAAATACTTTTGAGAACCTAGTAGAATCCTTTCAGTTGGCACTATAGTATCACTATCAGGGAGGTGAACTTCCACTATACAGTGCATCAGTGATGTGGGACTTTGCAGAGGAACATGTCAGTGGACTGTATGACTTATTAAACGTTTTTAGAGTACAGATGTATTGTGTGATAATTGGAATGACCATAGTGATGATGATATTCCATCTGTTAGTAGTCACATTTCTGAATACTATGAATCACCAGAATGGAATAATAATGTAGAAAATATTATACACTCCTTCGGTGTTTTGCAACCATCCAGCAGCCCAATGCCTCACTCAAATCCACAAACGTCTGTCTTGTCCCAGCCCAGTCTTTTCCAGTCATGGATGCACATGTTTTTCAGCATCATCAAACATCATCACTGTGAACTCACTTGATATTGACTTTACAATCAACACCTAGAAGCTCCACGATCATCTGCGGCATTCTTCTTGCAAAGGCTTTTGATTGAACCCCAGATGGAAGCCATTGGCATAATCAATGGTCTTTCAATCTGTTCTGTTGGAAAAGGAAATGAGCTCCTCCTTATGGATAGCCATCTACATGGGAAGTATGGAGCAATGATTGGGAAGACGACCCTGGCAGAATTGAAAGATTCCTAGGTTAATTTCAAGCAGTGGCGGTGCCCTAATAACAACAACAACAACAATTTATTTATTTACCACAAATCCTTATCTAATTTACATTGTTTATCGACACAACAGGTAAATTTCCCCCCACAATAACTATAAAGAGCTAATCGAGCTGGGTGGCTTATTTGTTAATTTGAAAGATAAAGGTCGAAATGATCAAAATCCACACATACACACACACACGAAGGAAATTAAATAAAGAACACACACACAAATGGTATCAAAGCTAATTATTTATATGGAAAATCATGAAATGGTATAGGCGGCAATATATGGTATAAGTGCAAATAAATTTGTGAAGAAAAAGATTCCAAACTAGATGTATGACTCCAATAAATTATGTTTTATTATATATTTGAAAGCTTTAAAGCTTTCATGTTTTAGATCCTCACTTATTAAGTTCCATATCGTTGCCCCTCTATATCGCATGTTGAATTTACCATAATTTGTTCTCACAGGCGCTATATAATATGATGTCTTTGCAGCTAATCTGGTGTTATAATTGTGTTTAGATGACACTAGGTCAAAAAAGTTGTCAAATCTTGAAGGAAGCAAATTATGGTGAAACTCAAACATGAAGCTACAATTAAATAGGTGGATGAGACCCACAAATTTTAATATTTTTAAAGCACTAAAGAGAGGATTTGAGTGTTCGTCTGGTTTAGAGAAAGTTATTCTCCTGAGTGCCTTTTTTTGAAGAACAATGATAGATTTTAAAGATGATTCATAAGTATTTCCCCATACCAGTAGCCCATATATTAGAAAGGGGTAAATGAGTGAATAGTATAATTTCACGGAATATTTCACGGAATATTTCACGGCTATTTTCAGCACGTTTTGATGTCCATCTCGGAAACTTGCTCAGCATGCTCACCTAACTTGCCGCTTTCATATGGTACCGCTCCCATTTCCAGGGGACTTAGGGTTATGTATTTTGTCATTACCGTTTGTACCACTTTTTGAGAAATTTATATCTCCATCAGTGTGCATAGGTTCATCGATCTGTTTGTGAGTTGAGGTAGCCCAGCTATCCAGCTTTAAAATGATACCAACCGTATATACTTTCGTTCAATATTCAAGGAGCTAGAGTAGTTACCCTGGACACCATATTACCCATATTACTTCCGGTTTGAGATCGAAGTAGAGTCCAAAACCGGAAGTCCTAACAAAAGTGAATATTTTTTTTTGCATTTCTTGGCATAACAGCCCATTTAATACAATTCGAAATTTTTGAGTTTTTATGAATTTATAATTTTCCTAACTAAACTCGAAATGTATATCAAGACATTTCAAGTCATTTGAGACTATATATTTTTGGCAAATTTTGCGATTTTCAAATTGAGTTTCCATGGCAATCAAAGGTCTAATCTCAAATCTGACTCATTCATCGTCATCAGCTGGACGACACCTTTCATATGGTACTACTCCCACCTCCACACGACTTTACCTAAGCCCTACAGGAAATGTCGTCAAACCGCAGAAAAAAAAATTTAATCTGCAAGGTGACACCAAAGTAGTCTCATTAAAAAAAAATGTTCTGTCTGACTTTTTTGAAGTTTGTACCACATTTTTTGGAGTTTGTACCACCCTAATTGGAGTTTGTACCACATTTTGGAGTTTGTACCACATTTTTGGAGTTTGTAGCATTTTTTTTGGAGTTTGTACCACTTTTTTGGAGTTTGTACCATAATAATTCCGAACATGAGCCGAAGATTTCCATTGTTACTTAACAAACATCGGAAGCGTGTACGGTAACATAGTGTCTACTACGCAAGCGCGGTAGACAAAAAAAGTCAGGTTCCCCGTCTTAATTATAGTTTTTCTTTCTTTTTTGAATTTTAATATATTTTAAGTGTGTTATTCTTCTACATCTCTGTTGTTTTTGGCGAACTGAACCAACGCTTCCCTTTGATAAGAATTAAGATAATTTCTCTTGAACTTTGCGCACACTTTCTTGAAAGCCTGCTCGAGCTCCGCCATCTTGTTGAGATTTTGCCGTGAATATTAGTCAAGGTGAAGGTCAACCTTCCAGATTTTAGAAGGTTAGCTCCGATTGGTCAAACCCTGGGAACGGAATGTGTTGCTCGGTTGAGCAGGCGTTAGCGGGTAGGGAGTTTAGGAACGACACTAAGAACTCCTGCAAAGGAGGCTACGTCCGATTCGGCCGGAACCCTGGGCTATGGGGCCTACTATAACCAAGAGTGGTTCGACGGCCTTTGGGTTGCCTCCCCAAAGTCCCTCTCGATAGCCTACAGATTTTTTCCCGTCGTAATTGCGGCCCACACCAACATGCCTTGTTTAGGTCCGACAACGAAGCGGTTGTGGCTATCCTCAATTCAAGAACATCCAAGGTTCCTTGCATCATGAAGCTTTTGCGTAGGCTTGAAAGGGTGGTTAGAGGAATCAAACGCGTGCAAGGCATAAAATCTAACAACCGTTTACCTATTACATATGGCATTATGCAATTTACAGACATCTCGATTTTACCATTCCGGATGACAAGATGGTTTGGGCAGCTTGTTGTTTAGCTTACTTTGGTTTTTTACGTTCCTCGGAGTTTACAGTTCCTTGTTTCAGTAGCTACTCGCCGGCTATACACCTAAATGTGAGAGACATAACTGTAGGTTCCTCGACTGATCCTGGTTGCATTCGCCTGAACATTAAGGCCTCCAAATGCACATCGATTACTTCATTTAAAACTAAGCGTAAGACCTACCTTTTAAGAAGCCTTTTATAATTAGCAATTTCGTTATATTTGACATTGTATTTTTATCTTTTTATTATTTATATATAGTCTTATTTTTAACTTAATTTTAATTGACGTATTTTTAATTGACCTATTTTAATTGTTATATCGAATTTTTTTAATTTTAACTACCTTAGTATTGTAAAGCGCCATGAACAATTAGTGGATAATGGCGCTATAAACATAAGTATTATTATTATTAATATGCACCTCCACTGCCACTTGAAAGAAGTTCTATGTGATCATGGACCTGTAAGAAGCTTCTGGTATTTTTGGTTTGAACGGTATAAAGGTGGTTAGGGAGTGCTACAACAAATAAAATATGTGTGGAAGTAGAGCTTATGAGGCAGTTTATGACGTTACGATACAATGAATTATTTCCTCTTTGTAAACCAAGAGAAGACGAAAGTGTCACATCCAGGGAATTAACAACAACGTGGTATCCATTATCAAGTATGATGACTGGGATTTTCTAGATCTTCAGTTCACTACCAATGCATCTCTACAGGCCAAGGTGCTACTTGTGAGTGCTGCACTTTTGAGTTTCCATCTGACATTGTGGCGTCAGCTGAGCATATTACCGTGTTGGAACTTTTTTCGATAGTGGTAGTAGTACGTTTGTGGGCTACAACACAATAAGTTAATAGTGTCTTGTGCTAATGAAACAGCGGTGACAGTGATTAATTCTGGGGCGACACGAAATCAGTTCATGTTTACGCCAGTTATGGTTTACTTCTTCCCTTCACGACTTTCAGCTGCGATCCAAACACATTCCAGGCGATCACAACACCTTGGCCGACTGTTTAAGTTGGTGGAACTCTATCTCTAATTATCAGACGTTGTTTTATGCTACTGCACGCGAGTCAGGCAGTCAGTTTAAATTTCGTGAGGTTCCCGCTGGGTGCTTGCAGTTAAAGTTCAATAAGTCTCTAGTGTTTTGGGTATCTAGCGGCTCGCTCAGATTTTGCTTTTGTCTTTTTTGTTTACTTTATTTCTAGGGAGCCCCGAGGATGTTCAGTTACTGCATAATCTGGTCACACATCTCGCACATGCGGATTCTACACAGCGGAACATGCAGTTCCATCTCAACTGTTTCACTGACTTCTGCGACAGGTTTGGCGCCTTTCCCTGTCAGCGTGCACACCGTATCGCGTCATTGTCGCGTTCCTAGTGGCCGCAGGCCGGTCTTTGGGTACTATACAAAACCGTATTTCTTGTTTGAAGTATTATGATCAGTTATTAGGATTTTCACCGTATTAAAATCTGTTTCCCAATTCCCTCACATTTTCGTGAAGAATCCCAAACAGCCAGGTCGTACGCATTTGGTGTAACACACACTTGACACACAGCACACTCAGCCAGTAAACTAGAAATACTGTCATGTCCGCATGGCTGGGAACAGTAGCCAACACGATTGTTTGTTTAGCTGATAGTCCATTGGTTTGATTATGCTAAGTAAAGTTGGCCAGACTTTTTTCAGTTCTGCTCTGTGCACCTTGCTTAAACTTTTTATTTTGTTTCGGGAAACGATATGTGAAGCAACAAAATAATGCGCATACACATGGAGAGGTGAGTGATGTTGTTGTTGTCGATGATGAAGAAAGATTGGAAATTGCAAGAAGTTTACTAAGCCAAATTCTATGAGACTTTGTGCCAATCAAAAAGAAGGGGGAAGAACCTGTAAATGTGGTTCCACTGGACACAAGAGAACATCCCATAAAGGCTCTCCATTCGACGAAAAAAGTGCCAGTAGGTGTAATCCTAGGACACAAATGCTTTATTGTTGCACTGAAGCGCAGTCTGATTTAAAAGATTCTTGTTTCACGCAAAACGGAAGCCTGGGATGTATTCTTGTATATAGCTATGCGTATGGTGACAACGCATTCATTGATGCTAAATAGAAACACCGACACACACTCCCCACTCGACACGAGCTGAGCCTTCGCTCGAAAGTATTGCAAGCATAGCCAATTCCGATTTCATCAAACCGATCTCAAAGAAACGCCAATTAAGAACAATATGTAGCTGTGCTTTGACTGATTTAAAATATTCGTGTTTCATGCACAACGGAAGCCTGGGATATATTCTTGGATATAGCTTTGTGTATGGTGGCGAAGAACACAATTTCGTAAGTGGTAAAGATGGTAGCTGATAACAAGGGACTTCGAACTGAGTTATTCACGGAAGTGCATTCTGGCAGGGGCAAACTCCATAACGCCTAACACTAAGCGGATTCAGGTACTCGAAAACGAGTTGTCTTTCTATTATCAGAAAATGATAGATACCAAACTATCCATTGATGCTAAATGGAAACACCGCCACATACTCTCCACTCGACACGAGCCTTCATTCGAAAGCATTGCAAGCATAGCCAATTCCGATTTCATCAAACCGATCTCGAAGAAACGCCGATTAAGAATATGTAGCTTTCGTTCCAACCCAAGTGGGCCAGGAATCATGCAGGCAACCGAAGAACATGCAATGTTTGCCAACAATCATTATAATGAACGTGAACCATTTGGACGTCGAACAGCCGATAGCCGGAGTACTTAGATCGCGGATTTGCTGATAACTTTAACCCGCATGAGCAGTACACAGCAAACAATTATGATGATCAAAGACAAGCAACAGCCTGTTGTAGGGATGGATATCAGCCACCCAGCAATGCAGAAGTGAGCCTCTCCGAGCCAATAGAAGCAATAAAGTTCCTAGCAACTGGTTCAGGGTTAATCAAAAATCTCCTTGAGTACTGGTAGCACACAAAACAGAAGGCCATGTACCAGCTAATGATATCTGTAATTTCTATTGCACTTGCATTAGATCTCTTTTAGAATATTGCGCGCCCGTTTTCCATCACTCGTTACCCAAATATCTTAATGACGACCTAGAAAGGGTACAAAAGAGGGCCTTGGCAATAATATGGCCTAAAATGTCATATGTAAGCAACTTGCAGCTATTTAAATTAGTAACCCTGCAAGAACGACGCCAGCATTTATGCCAGAAATTATTTTCATCCATTATAAGTTCTGAGACACATAAATTACATGGCCTCCTTCCACCTAGACATGTGTCCAAACATAATCTTAGGAAAAAGCGGACCTTTGATGTTCCTAGGGCCCGGACAAATCGTTTTAAATGCACCTTCATCCCGTCCATGTGTAATTCCTAGAGCAACTTTTACCATTACGATACACTATATTTTTAACTTATGTAGATATTGATTGTGTTTATTTTATAGCTTATAACACTAGTATAATTATTGTGAATTACGCAATTCAGCCGTGAGGCTGCAATGTGATTATTATTAAACTATCTATCAATCTATCTTACTGTGACGGAATCATTACGGATAGGAGTGGATTAGTAACAGATATAACTTGGTATTATATTTTTGGAATCGTGGAGACACATGCAGATATTCATTCTGAGCTAGAGGTTAATAAATTGAAGCATTATACCAAATGATGTAAAAATATAAAATAAAAAAAAACAGGAAAGCGTAACACCGGGGAGTTAGCTGTATACATTAATAGTAGGATTAGCGATGGAGTCTCCTATATTCCAATTAACAATAAAACATGGTACAAATTGGACAAAATAATAGTTTCCATTACTGCAATGAAAACTAGGCTGAATTCGGCCGTCGATATCTCAGCCTAGCATGCAAATTCGGGCAAATGAAAGATCATTTCTCACTGTACAAACACAGTTCCAGTGTCGACTGTGGTCAGCAGTATATAGTTTTGTGTACCCTACAAATCATGTTACCGAAAGAACGAAGGGAGCTGAGTTTTCGGTGGTTTCATCTTCTTTTTTTTTGTTCGGAAATTCAATAAATGTTGGGCACGCAAAAGGTGACTACCACTAATGGATTTGCTTCGAGAATTTCACAAAATATTTCACATGAACTAGATAGTTTGTCTTCATTTCCTCTTAAATATGTTCTAGACAATAGGAATGAAAAACTGCTAGAGCTGAGCGTGCCGGTAAAAAAATATTCTCGAATGGCGAGAATAATAATCAAAGAGCTGTTTCAGATGTACCTGGTAGTCCATTTGACATTAAACGTGGATGTGATAGGATAGAAGAACGACCCCGAGTTTTTTCTAGCCTAGTTCACACTCGGCTCAAGGGACTCAGGAGGTGCAAGAAAAAGGCTGCTGAAAACCGTCAAGGTGATTCAAGTGTTCTCCGTCGAATTAATAGATACGAGCAGCCTCGGTAAGCGTTTCTAAGTGGCGGAGAACGACAACAAGGTGTAAAAGATCTGGATGAAAGATGCGAGCAGCTTTTACTTGGGCTTTTAGACGCGACATGAAAGCTAGAGAAAGAAAAAGAACACAACCTCGAAATGGAGATATAAATACTTGCTCAAGAAAACAGGGACTTGAAGTGCTACCTTGATAACTTTGAGGAAAAGCTTGTTTGCAGCAATTGTACAAGAGATCTGAAAAATTGTAGCAAACAAATAAATGATGTAGGAGAACGCCAGAGAAGCAGAAAGTTGAAGCTTCTAAGCACCAGGGCTGAAAGTGCTCTTTGGTTTGTGGAATCGTTTGGGCTTGTTGTCAGCAGTTGACAAGCAAGGTCACCACATTCAACTTCCCCTTGGAAAAAAAGATGTACAAAAGTCCGTTTTTTCCAACCTTTGCGAGGTAGAGAAGGATAAAATAAGAGCAATACTTTTCATCATGGACAGGTTTTGTGTCAATGCCACTGTCTATCGTGAGTTCACAATGACAATTGATGGGCTAGAAAAAAGTACCTTATACAACAATGCAGGAATGACTTCAACAGCATCATCCAAATGACTAGAACTCCAGGAAAGTAAACTGGTGCCCAAATGAATTTGAGAGAGGAGCTCACATTCCATTTACGTGAGGTAAGGGACTGGTCATAAATTAGCAGGAGGGAGTGTAGAGAAAGGGGCAGAATCATAATTTTTTGAATCCCCCAAAATGGAGGGTCATTGAAAAAATGGGGCTCATAAGGGAAGGGGCAAAATATTTCATACTTATTGTCGGGGGTGGGTAATATATTTTAACTTTATGATTTCCTTCTGCGCCCCTCCCCCTGCTAATTTATTACCACTCCCTTATGTGCTTATTGATGTCTTAGTATAGGGCAATATATATATATATATATATATATACAGCCGCGTGCAAAATTTCTGACCCCCCATGAAAATTATATACTTATATACTTATATCGGTTGCATCATGGGTAATCCAAAAATGTGCTTTTCAAACATCTTTCTAACAAAAACTATATCAGGTAGGATTGAAAAATGTACGAGTTAAACATTTTTAGATCATATGGGCCCATCCGTTGAAGACAACAAGTTTTATTTTCAGTTTTAGTTGTACTAATTTATTCCATGCGTTTGCCACTGGGTCCGGTGGACCGAAACGCTGCTATGACTTCAAGGAACTCACTGTATTCTGAACTTTAATTTCTCCATGTCGCACTAGCTAGGTTTACTCTATTGCCCTGAACGAGGCTGAAGTATTCACTAAATTGATTTCAAACCTTGGAGCCTAGGTTTAAGCGTATTATCAATGTGAAACACGTTCTATATTATGGTAGTTCGATGTGTGCGATTCTGCCAAACATTCAACCAAATTAATTAAAGACAGCGTAGCTAAGAACATTTTTTTATGAAGTCCGCAATGCGGTTGTAAAAATCGCATTTAGTTATTGGAAAGGAAAGAAAGACCAGAACCGAAGTTGTTTTAATCTCTGTAAATTATGGACTAGAATTAAATGGTTTTGGTCTTGTGTAAAAATATTTTCTCCTGCGTGTTACATAAATTTTACAATTGGTCGTCAGTTAAACTCACATTGAGACTTATTCATACGTAAACCTATTATTTACTTTGGCCTCACTAGGTTGTAAATTTATTGGTATTCCCGACAATCATTCAAAGATAATTTTTAGTAATAAAATAAATCAATTGATACACAGTTTGATTAAATCTTATCCACTTTATATAACTTAAAATTTATCTCGCGTAGAGTTCTAACGTCGTTAACTGCAAGATATGTCAGAATATAATTAAATATGCATCGCGACATTAAAACGAAAACCGCCCGCATTCAATTCTGAATAAAATATAATATGTTTGATCAATACTTCATATGCGAAATAATTACGTCGCAAAAAAAAAACGCAAAAGAAAACTGGTGTGTTCCCAGTGAAATTTTAGATCTTTTGCAGACTTCATAACGGCAACAATATTTTAGCTGCGTTTGGCTTTGAAGTGTTGAATTTGGTTCAGTTTGTTTGGCAGAATTGCAAACGACTGGTGGAACTGCCATAAGATAAAATAGAACGTGTTTCAAATTGATAATAAACTTAAACTTAGGCTCCAAGGTTTGAATGCAATTTAGTGAATACTTCAGCCTCATTTAGGGAAATAGAATAAACCTAGCTAGTGCGACGTGAAGAAAGTAAAGTTCAGAATACAGTGAGTCCTTGAAGTCATAGCAGCGTTTCGGTCGACCGGACCCAGTGGCAAACGCATGGAATAAATTAGTACAACTAAAACTGAAAATAGCACTTGTTTTCTTTAACGGATAGACCCATATGATCTAAAAATGTTTTACTCGTACATTTTTCAATCCTACCTGGTATTTTTTGTTTGTTAGAAAAATGACTGAAAAGCACATTTTTGGATTACCCATGATGCAACCGATATAATTTTCATGGGGGGTCAGAATTTTTGCAAACGGCATATAGATAAATAAATGTTTCGATTAATTCTATCAAACAGTGCTCGATACAATGCTGTAGAGCAATAATACTAAGGATTCGGAGTATTTAAATTCTTGGTTGATTCATATTTCGCTCTACAATACTGTTTCGTGGGGACCAAAGTCCTCACTCGTCAGGAGTTACTTCGTGAATGAATATTTTTTTACAGTCTGTAAAAAATATTCATTCACGAAGTAACTCCTGACGAGTGAGGACTTTGGTCCCCACGAAACAGTATTGTAGAGCGAAATATGAATCAACCAAGAATTTAAATACTCCGAATCCTTAGTATATATATATATGTAAACACAAATGAAGTAAGACGATGTTTAAACGATAGCCACCTATATTTCGGCCGTGTAGAACGGCCTTCTTCAGGGTGAATGAATAAACCGTTACATTCGTGATTCTACAAGTAATGATGACAAATACATACAGAATTGAAAGTGCGCGCGCATAATATAACTGGAAAATGGAATACAACTCCAAACTATGCGCGCACTATATAACGCTCTACAAATTGCGCGCGTAACCATTTAGGAACTACTAGCATAAAATGAAATAATAAGTTAAGACCAAGAACTATATATATGAGCCTATCTTCGCGCACGGCTCTTGCGATTCTCGTCATAAAAGAAATCACTCTCGTTAAGTCCATTAGGCCTGACAGTGTTAAGCTTGTAAGCCCACTGTCCTTCTTTAACTCTAAGGTCCTCCTTAGCAAACACCTTATCTATAAGCTGAACGCTTAAATTATCCAATCCATTATGTCCTTGGCTGTAGAAATGTCTGTATATGAAATCATCGGTTTCCTTGTTACTAGGCGATAATTTGGCATGAGCCCGTAGTCGACTCTTGTGATTATTAAACCTTAATCTAAACTTAGTGGTAGTAGAGCCGACATATTGAATACCGCATACTTTACAACTGAGAAGATAAATAACATTACTAGAGTTACAGTCTAGTACATAGTTAATTGAATACGATTTCTTTGTAGTATTGCTATTGAAGGTGTTGATACAATGAATATAGTTGCAGACGTCGCATCTTTTGTCATTACATTTCCGTGTACCTGGAACTGTATTGGTGTTCTTTAATGGTTTCAGTTTAGCACGAACCAAGTAGTTCCGCAAGCTTTTCGGGCGTCGAAATGCCATTATCGGAGTTTCCGTAATGGCTCTCCTACATCTATCTGAGCTGTGTAGGAGCGGGTGCAACTCCCTAAGTATCCCTCCAATGTTAGGTAGGCCCGGGTGGTATGTAACAACAAACGGTGTCCTATTTTTCTGTACTTTGGCTTTAGGTGTTAATGCCTGTTCCCTGTCCATCATTCTTGCTCTTTGTATTTGGCTCTTCACATAACTTCTCTTGTATCCCCTTACTATCAAGAAGTTACATAACTCCGCAGCCCTCCGTTCAAATAATTCCAATGTTGAGCAAATGCGTCTAAGTCTCATGGCTTGTGCGTATGGTATACTCTTCTTGCAGCTATTGGGGTGGCATGACGTGTGGTACAGGTATTGATGTTTATCTGTTGGTTTCGTGTATAAGTCGGTATCAATGCTGCCATTATTGTTGATAATTTGAAGATCCAGAAAGTTAATACGATCTTGTGACCAGTCCCATGTAAATTTGATGGTATTATGAGCATGATTTATATACGTTAAGAATTCTTGGAGTTTCTCCTCACCCTCCGTCCAAATCATAAAGATGTCGTCTATATATCTCAACCAAGTATGAGGTTTTATCTCAGCCTCCGCGATAAGTTTGGTTTCCAGTCGATGCATAAACAGGTTTGCGTAAGTAGGTGCCATTTTTGTACCAATTGCCGTCCCTAGTTTTTGCAAGAAATGTTTATCATTAAATTGGAAATTGTTATTCTTCAATACCAACTCTGCTAGGTCTACTATGTCTTCTGTTGGTACTTCCTGGTTTACTCTGAAAAATATGCCCTGAATGGGATTCGAACCCACGGCCTCGGTACACTACCATGGTGTAGTGGTTAACACATCGGACTAGTGTACCGAGGCCGTGGGTTCGAATCCCATTCAGGGCATATTTTTCTCTTTCGCCTTTATTGTGATTATTAATATTAGGGACGGGTTTCTTCTTTCTATATACTTAATATATATTTAAAATAAGCTCGTATCCATTCGGATCCTTCTGGCTATACAATTCCTAAGTTGGACGTATGTGCCTGTGAATCAATAATGATCCTTAGGTTGAAAGCTTAGTTGAGAAGTTATGGGCTTTCCCGTCCCGAACCCGAAAGAGAAAAAGCCTGGGAAAACTCACGGTACCACAAATAACCAAAGTCGGCTGCGTTTCCAGCGTGGTCGTCCTGATGGTGTAGTGGTTAACACATCGGACTAGTGTACCGAGGCCGTGGGTTCGAATCCCATTCAGGGCATATTTTTCTCTTTCACCTTTATTGTGATTATTAATATTAGGGACGGGTTTCTTCTTTCTATATACTTAATATATATATAGCAGAAGATACTTTGTTGGTCTATTACATAATCGCAGTCTTTAAATAGTTCACTTTTTATTGGAGTCGTTAATTAATCCTTCTTTCATTAGCGATAACTTGGAGTACTACTAGTATTTTATTCTTCTAGTATTTTATCCTTCTTTCCCTCGAGATTTCGAAAACATCGGCCGCGAGACACGGAGCGGACAGTTTTGAAAATATCCGGTAGTCCAGAAATTGTCCAGAATTCTCTTTGAAACCCATAGTAATGCTTGCATAAGTTGACGAAGCTTTTTTCTTTGTGAAGGAAAAGAAGTCGCATGGAATTAAAGCCGTGTACTCGGCGTAAGGTTTATGTTTGTTTGACAAACGATAACAAACTTTTGAAGCTACGCCATGGACGATGTCGATGATCAAAATACTACATCCCTGCGGCAGTCGAAGCTTTTGCAAAAGAAATGTTCGAACATCCCTTAATATATGTGGATGATAGGTGTCCTCGGCATTTCAAAGGTTAAAAAGAACTCCGTTCTTGTTGTCACGTTTGAAATAAAAGCTTTTAAGGGTATTCAGTCAGAAAAAAAGGGGAAAAAGAAATGAAAAAAATCTTCGCAGTAACAAAAATGCCAATACTGAGACTTGAACTCGGGGCTTTCGAACTGGTAAGCAAGAGCGTTAACCATTAGACCACCGTGGCTCTTTGTTACCAAATACAAAGGGCGCGTTCTCGGATGATTACCGTTCTTTGTGTAAAAGGTGCGAACTGAACAAAGGCTATAAATCCATATGTGCATATGTCCAGGACAACATTAACGGCAACGACTGTCGGATATTTTCAAAACTGTCCTCTCCGTGTTTCGCGGCCGATGTTTTCGAAATCTCGGAAAAAATAATGAGGTCGCGCGCTCAGTCTGCCTAAGTTCAGAAAATCAGTACGAATGAAATTCATAACACTTGCTAAAATCGCTTCCTACTTCTAAACAAAGATATAATACTTTGAATCAGTGCGTATCTAGTATTTTCAAAACTGTTTCTGGTATATACATGTCAACCCGGCACAGTGTAAGAAAAACAAATTACACTTATTCAAACCCACAACCATCAACAGAATCACTATACCGTTCTAAACGAAAATAGCGTAATTTGGGCGTACTCAGTCAGTGCTGATATAATTATCTACTTCGAAAGTCTGGGAAAATTTGAGACCGTTTCATGTTGACAGTATTATTTTAGCTACATTGTCCGTTCTTATCCAATATCAAAAAAGAAACTGCAAAAAGAAACATATGTAAATAAAACAAAAAGACAAGGGGGGAAAAACAAGAAAAAATAAAAATAAAATACGATGCCGATACTGAGACTTGAACTCGGGGCTTTGAACTGGTAAGCAAGAGCGTTAACCATTAGACCACCGTGGCTCATTTTGTGACCAAATACAAAGGGTGCGTTCACGGCTGATTACCGTTCTTTATGTAAAAGGTGCGAACTGAACAAAGGCTATACATCAATATGTGGATATGTCTAGGACAACATTAACGGCAACGACTGTATATATATATATATATATATATATATAAGTCTTTGGCAGAGTTTTTTTGTTTCAGTGTATATATATATATATATATATATATATATACACTGAAACAAAAAAACTCTGCCAAAGACTTATATATATCATATATATATATCCTTTATATTTCCGTCAAACTTTTTTGACAGTTGTTGCTTTGGTAGACACAAAGAAACATAATAGGCTTTGTTTTTCTTTGTCTTTGACGGTAATGAACTAATATGTTTAACCGTGAAATTCTGGCATTTTGGCCAGCAAGGTTTTGATCACACGTCAGTAGCAAGAGCAATAGCAAATTAAAATACAAACCGGTCGCTGGACGCTGTAAATCGACCCAACAAAATTACCGGTTTTTGTATTTTAATTTGCTATTGCTCTTGCTACTGACGTGTGATCAAAACCTTGCTGGCCAAAATGCCAGAATTTCACGGTTAAACATATTAGTTCATTACCGTCAAAGACAAAGAAAAACAAAGCCTATTATGTTTTTTTGTGTCTACCAAAGCAACAACTGTCAAAAACGTTTGACGGAAATATAAAGGATACATATATATATGATATATATAAGTCTTTGGCAGAGTTTTTTTGTTTCAGTGTATATATATATATATATATATTTCATACCATCTTCCCATCCTAAGAGCAAAATAATCTATATCCACCATTCCAACCCCCCCCCCCTCGCCCCCCAAAAAGTGTTTTAAATAAATAACAGTCGAACAAATGGAGAAAAAGATAAAAGAACAAGATGAAATAATATCAAGCCTTCAAGATTATACTTATGATAATACAAACTCCCTCGACGCCATCAACCAATATCAGAGGCGCGACTTCCTTGAAGTCACTGGCATCCCAGTTTTGCCAGTTGGTAAGCCTAAAAAACTTATCATAGAATAGGAGTAAATCTAAATGAAAATGACATCTCTACAGTGCATAGGTTTCCCGCTACAAAAAAGTCCGTGATCGTATTATTGTTAAGTTTGTGCGCCGTGACATGTGTGCTGTGTGCTGTGTGCTGCATAATTTTGAGCTCGATTCAAAACTAACATAAATAATGACCAGACACAGTTTAAAGACGATACTGTAACTTTATTTTTACAATTTCATATATTACACTGTTAACACAGAAACTACGCTTGGGCTCCATGTGATCTCAACAGATGTCTTGTGTTCAGCCTTTCGAAAAAAAACAGATGCTAGAGGTAGAGAAGCTAACCACTGTGTTGAGAGACTTTGCAGTTCTTGGTACTACCTTGCTCCAGAGCAACCTTTGATGAGGTACAGCAAAAACCTCATACAGCAAACTTATACATGATTATGTATTGTCAGTCAGTCACTTCATTTTCAAATGTTACACAAAGACAAAAGCCAAAAGCTAAAAGCCAAAGTTTCGGTTTATCGATGAAGTTCGAAAAAATAACTAGCAACTACCGGAGCTCCGGCAGGTGTCGGCTTGTTTAAAAAAAAACATGCATTATCATAGTTATATTCTGTCGTAAACATACAGTAATTTTGATATGTCTCCAGAGCGTCCATAGTAGAAGTACTTGGGGAGCTAGAAGTACATCAAGAGACAAGATGATTGTGGTGACACTGCCAATAATATAGTAATCCGTGTAAGAAGAAATCACGTCTGAAAAGACGCCACAACGTGCATTTCAGAAACCAACGATGAAGCGCAGCATACATCTACAAGTCAACTTTATTGGAGAAGAGGCTGAAGATGCTGGTGGTCCAAAAAGAGAATTTCTAAGATTGCTCATGAAAGCAGTGGCATTAGATTCTGGTACTCTGGAGGGCTCACGAAGCTGTAACACATTTACTTCCAATCTCCTCGTGGTGATACAGAAAACATATTTCTACGCTGGTTTCATGGTAGCTGTGTCCTTATTACAAGCTGGGCCTGGGCTGTCCTGTTAATCTCCAGTTATTTACAACTATCTTGTTGACGAGAATAACAAGGGAGGCACAGCTGTTGACGACATTGCTGACTATGATACAAGATTAAGTGTACACAGAGCTTATAAGGGACTAGTAATCAATTAGCAGGGGAGTCATTAATTAGCGGCAATGAGCAATTCACAATAACGATTTTGATTGTACATGCCTTGCTGTCTGAGATGTCCACAGTCAAAGTTATAAACTGAAAATAAAGGAAACTGTACGCTGTTGGTCATTTTTGCTGTGAAAACTCAAAGAAATCACCATCCAGCGAATCTTAAAGAGGGAAAACAAACGATATTTGAATAACAAATTTTAGAACTTTCCCTAATAACGATTCTCTTTTAAATTAGACCACAAGTAGTTTGATCAAAAATAAATTGAGACATCAAAAATTATCTAATGTAAATATATTTCCTTGCTGGTTTTCTATTTAATGTACAGTATACGAGTATCAACCAATGAAAGTACGAGAAAAAAGAATATATAATTTACACGTTTTTACATTCCTTGCCAGTACTCCTGTCCTTAGCCGGAGCATTACTTGATTAAAACCTCTAACAGAAAATTAAAACGAGCAAAAAAAACATCAATAACCAAAGGTATTGGCAAATCCATAAAAATAAAACAAGAATTATAAAAAATGATAAATATTAATTTAACTCCTCCTTTCAAAATATACAAAAGTTAGAGAAATATAATAAATTAATAAGGCAATCCAAAAGAAAATGTTACTTAAGCTATTTCAATAAATTTAAAGGTAACATGAAAAAGATTTGACGAGGCATAAAAACCTCGTCCATATCTCAACATCAAATTATCTCAACATCAATTTTGCCTTCAAGAAAATAATTTACTCATTACTGACCCTTATCAAATTGCCAACAAATTTGACATTTACTTTAAAAATGTGTCCTCAACCCTTGTTTCGAATATGAAACTATCCAGAAAATGTTCATTAATCCAACTACTTCGAATTCGATTCCACTAAAATTAAGTGTCTTATTGACAAACTAAACCCCAATAAAAGTCATGGTATTTATGATATTCCAATTAAGCTCATACAACCTGTTAGTTATTCTATTTCTCTATCATTAGAGGAAAAACAATCAATAATTCGTTTATTAATAGTTGTTATCCTGAAAAATAAAAATAAAATAAAATAAAAATTCCACTTCATAAGCCTGGTTCAAAGCTCAATGTTACAAATTTTAGACCAATTTCTCTTTTACCTATTTTTTCAAAAATAATTGAACAAGTTATGCTCACAAGAAGAAAAGACACAATATTTTATTGGAACATCAGTATGGATTTCAAAAACACAAGTCAACAATTATAACACTTCTGGGTCTAACAAATATAATTGAATCATATGATAGCAAAATGTTCTCTAGTGTAATATTTTTACATTTTGCCAAAGCCTTTGATTACCATAAATCTAAATATTTTGCTTGACAAACTAGAATCATATGGTATCAGAGGGATTACTCTGGAATGGTTTAGTTCATTTCTCTTAAATGGACAACAGTTTGTCTGTATAAATGGTGCATTATCCTCCAAACTCACCGTTGATTGTGGTATTCCACACTGATTTACTCTTCGTATATTAACAACATCCCAAATTCATCGGAGTCCTACATTTTCTTTCATTTGCTGATGACACATGTTTATTTTACTCGAGTAGTAGTATTGAAAAATTGGAATTCACCATAATTATAGAGGTCAAAATTCAAGAACAGTTATTATGTAATAAGCTTTGCCTAAATACAAGTAAATCCAATTTTATTAATTTCTGCCCAAAAAAGCAGAAAATACAAAAACATCCTGTACTAACAATAAATCAACACTGAAAAAATAGAGGAAAACAATTCTGTAAAGTATTTTGGTATAATAGTAGATAACCATTTAACTTGGAAACAACATATCTCACATGTTAAAAATCAAACTCGACAATTCCCTTGGAATCGTATACAAAGCAAAACATTTTTCCCCACCCCCGTTCTCCAACAAATCTACCATTCTCTGTTTTGTTCACATCTAAATTATGGAATCCTTCTCTGGGGGAATGCCTTCAAATCACATATTGAGCCTCTGAAATTCCTACAGAGTAAAGCAATTAGAGTTCTATTAAACAAAAACATGTTAAAATTATGATAATTCCTTTATCAGATGTTCACCACTACAATACCAAGCAACTGGATGACGGACATTTTTTTTTTATTGTGTAACCCAAGCACTAAATTAAAATTCATTTCCATACATGAAATAAAAGTCTGGAAAGAGATACCATAAGAGATTACATATCTAGAAAAAAGAAAATTATTTAAAGCCAACATTTCATCTCTGTTCATCAATAAAGATGTGTCTGACTGAGCTACAATGTACTTACTCTCTTGTTTTAGGCCTGGTCTGACCCCAATAATGAATTAGATCTTAGATATAATTCAGTTTCTTACTCGTTTCATTCTCGATATGCATTTAATAATATTATGTGGCGATATTTTAATGACCAATATCTATATTTATATTCCCCGCATATTATATTAATTACAGGAACATATAGTTAACTAAGTTAAGTTAAGGTCGATCTGACTCCATCACCTCGCGGTTTTATTCAGAACCTAACAACTCTATTTCTACTTAGTTATTTTTCACGTATTTTATTTTAAAACGTGTATGTTGTCACCAAGAGTAAAATAAATCTTCTTGTACTTGTTCTCTCTTCTTGTCAAAACAAAGGAATAATTGTTAAAAGGTTTTTGTGCGCTTTGGATTTGTTAAGTCTTTTGGCTTGGAGGTTAAAAGCATTCCAGTAAAGGAGACAGAAACCGAGGTAAGACGATACCATTCACTTCATCCAGTAACTCGATCCCAGCATCTCCCCGAAATCTCGAAAATCCAACAGCTGAGAAGCAGACAAAGTACAATTCACTTTCTGAGGAATAAAAGGAGCAGATAGAGAAGAATATGTTCCTTTTGGAGAGGTTATGTGTAAGGGACGCATTTTACCACGAACTTTCTATTGTTGATGGCCTTCCACGATCTTATCTCATTCTGCAATGCAGAACCAAGCTGGACAAGGTATGCCATATTGACTGGGTACGAGGGAAAACCCCAGGTGCCAAAGTCCACCTGTTAAAGGATTAACAGAGGAGCATGTGGGAGAGTGCTTAAAGGATAATCCAAGTTTTAACTATGAAAATGAAAATAATGAAAATCAACGGTGATGGAGCAAGGATGACCGGGCATAAATTAATTGTCCTACTTTCGTTTTCAATTTTACAAACTGGAGAGAATCTACATGTACTAAAGTACTAAAGGGAAGAGAACATCAGCAATTTTCAATGGAAAAGAAGACCATAACACATATATATATATATATAACAGAAAATATATACATATAACATAATATAAATACTTATCTACTGTCACTGTGTCATATAGACTCTTTTGAAAAGAAAGGTTTTTAGAGCAGATTTAAAGGCTGATATAGTAGTGGAGGACTTAATGTAATCTGGTAGTGAGTTCCATAGTTTCGGTGCACAGTAGGAGAAGGCACGTTCGCCATAAGTTACAGTTCTGACAGGTGGAAATGGAGGACGGAGTGAACGACTTGAAGAACGAAGAGAGCGGGAAGGACGATTTTCTTCAACCAGAGTAGATAGATAACTTGGAGACAGACCGTGTAGTGTCTTATATGTTAAAAGTAGAATCTTGAACTCTATGCGTGCGTCAACTGGTAACCAATGAAGATCCATAAGTGCAGGTGTAATATGTTCAGACAGTTTTGTTCCAGTGATCAAACGTGCGGCAGTATTTTGAACTCGTTGTAGTTTGTCTTTCTCGTATTTTGGCAACCCATATAAGAGACTGTTACAGTAGTCCAAGCGCGATATAACAAAAGCATTCACTAATCGCTTGAGACCATCATATGGAAGATATTTGCGAATGCGCCCAATAGATCTAATAGCAAGAGTGGCCTTTTGGAGTCTATTTAAAAAAAAAAGCTTTACAACTGTAAATTCCCATTTTGCACTCTGTTTGAGAGTAGATTCTTTGCTTGGATAAAACAATCCCTGAAATGAAATCAAGAGCATTAATTAACATGGTGGAAAGTTGTATGTGACCTCACAGCAATTATTTACATGTGACAAACTGATTGACATCCCTGACATTTCGGCATAATGATTTCAGGGATTGACGTTGATGCAAGCACGCAATAATACTAACAGAACATATTTACATGTTAATATAAAATAGAATAGACCTCCATAACATACAGTGATACGGTTGAAGTTTCTTTCCCATAAGTTGTTTCAAAGCCAGAACTTCACACCGCGGCTGGCTCGGCGTTTAGATGTAACAGATCGACTTGAAGTTCAGATAAGTAAAATAAAAGGCCTTTCAGAACTTTCGATTTAGTAAGCCTTTCAATTTCTAAAACGAAAATTTGTTTGATGGAAAACGTTTGGTATGATTTCAACTTAAACATCTCTACTGCAATTAATTAATATTCATATTAGTTCGCAGAAAGTTGAGAGACCACGACCTCCTTATCTTTGAAAATTGCTTCAAATTAATATTAATAAAATATATGGTTATAAAAAAATTAAAACATAAACAGAGGACATTACAGTTAAATCGCTAGCTACTAGTTGTAAAGCTATATTATAGCTAAAGCTCAAATCATCGTTTTCTCCTGCACTTTATATCTCCAGAGATTTGTAGTGTATCATCACCCTCTCCCCCTGACGTTTGCTGTGTCAGGCAATAGAAGATACCAAACACACTTTACCTTCAGAATGTGGTGTGGTTCGACTTTCTACTATATTGTCATCGATAGAAAGGCATATGAGCGATGTCGCTGTCAACTTTGTTGACATTTTAGAATCCGTTTCCATGAAGATGCATTTTTAAGATTTTATATGAACCATCTACTTTCTTCTTTGAGGAGTTTACTTCAATTCTTTTTTTATACTCCTGGTATGTTTACCTTGAAAAGTAGTTTTTTTTTAATCAATAGAACTAAATATATATGATGTATCAATAATGATAAAGTACAAAACACTTTTAATTTTTTAATTTTAGAAAATACTTTTGAGAACCTAGTAGAATCCTTTCAGTTGGCACTATAGTATCACTATCAGGGAGGTGAACTTCCACTATACAGTGCATCAGTGATGTGGGACTTTGCAGAGGAACATGTCAGTGGACTGTATGACTTATTAAACGTTTTTAGAGTACAGATGTATTGTGTGATAATTGGAATGACCATAGTGATGATGATATTCCATCTGTTAGTAGTCACATTTCTGAATACTATGAATCACCAGAATGGAATAATAATGTAGAAAATATTATACACTCCTTCGGTGTTTTGCAACCATCCAGCAGCCCAATGCCTCACTCAAATCCACAAACGTCTGTCTTGTCCCAGCCCAGTCTTTTCCAGTCATGGATGCACCTGTTTTTCAGCATCATCAAACATCATCACTGTGAACTCACTTGATATTGACTTTACAATCAACACCTAGAAGCTCCACGATCATCTGTGGCATTCTTCTTGCAAAGGCTTTTGATTGAACCCCAGATGGAAGCCATTGGCATAATCAATGGTCTTTCAATCTGTTCTGTTGGCAAAGGAAATGAGCTCCTCCTTATGGATAGCCATCTACATGAGAAGTATGGAGCAATGATTGGGAAGACGACCCTGGCAGAATTGAAAGATTCCTAGGTTAATTTCAAGCAGTGGCGGTGCCCTAATAACAACAACAACAACAATTTATTTATTTACCACAAATCCTTATCTAATTTACATTGTTTATCGACACAACAGGTAAATTTCCCCCCACAATAACTATAAAGAGCTAATCGAGCTGGGTGGCTTATTTGTTAATTTGAAAGATAAAGGTCGAAATGATCAAAATCCACACATACACACACACACGAAGGAAATTAAATAAAGAACACACACACAAATGGTATCAAAGCTAATTATTTATATGGAAAATCATGAAATGGTATAGGCGGCAATATATGGTATAAGTGCAAATAAATTTGTGAAGAAAAAGATTCCAAACTAGATGTATGACTCCAATACATTATGTTTTATTATATTTTTGAAAGCTTTAAAGCTTTCATGTTTTAGATCCTCACTTATTAAGTTCCATATCGTTGCCCCTCTATATCGCATGTTGAATTTACCATAATTTGTTCTCACAGGCGCTATATAATATGATGTCTTTGCAGCTAATCTGGTGTTATAATTGTGTTTAGATGACACTAGGTCAAAAAAGTTGTCAAATCTTGAAGGAAGCAAATTATGGTGAAACTCAAACATGAAGCTACAATTAAATAGGTGGATGAGACCCACAAATTTTAATATTTTTAAAGCACTAAAGAGAGGATTTGAGTGTTCGTCTGGTTTAGAGAAAGTTATTCTCCTGAGTGCCTTTTTTTGAAGAACAATGATAGATTTTAAAGATGATTCATAAGTATTTCCCCATACCAGTAGCCCATATATTAGAAAGGGGTAAATGAGTGAATAGTATAATTGTATTAAGACATTGGTTGGAAGAAAATACCTAACTTTGGAAATAATGCCTAATTTCAACAAGTACTTAATAACATTTCTAAGCAGTGGCTGAGCCCTAATTTCGATATGTGCTCAATACAATTGTAATTTTAGATAAACAACTACATGTAATAGATTTCACGGAATATTTCACGGAATATTTCACGGAATATTTCACGGAATATTTCACGGCTATTTTCAGCACGTTTTGATGTCCATCTCGGAAACTTGCTCAGCATGCTCACCTAACTTGCCGCTTTCATATGGTACCGCTCCCATTTCCAGGGGACTTAGGGTTATGTATTTTTTCATTACCGTTTGTACCACTTTTTGAGAAATTTATATCTCCATCAGTGTGCATAGGTTCATCGATCTGTTTGTGAGTTGAGGTAGCCCAGCTATCCAGCTTTAAAATGATACCAACTGTATATACTTTGGTTCAATATTCAAGGAGCTAGAGTAGTTACCCTGGACACCATATTACCCATATTACTTCCGGTTTGAGATCGAAGTAGAGTCCAAAACCGGAAGTCCTAACAAAAGTGAATTATTTTTTTTGCATTTCTTGGCATAACAGTCCATTTAATACAATTCGAAATTTTTGAAAGTTTTTATGAATTTATAATTTTCCTAACTAAACTCGAAATGTTTTTTTGCATTTCTTGGCATATCAAGACATTTCAAGTCATTTGAGACTATATATTTTTGGCAAATTTTGCGATTTTCAAATTGAGTTTCCATGGCAACCAAAGGTCTAATCTCAAATCTGACTCGTTCATCGTCATCAGCTGGACGACACCTTTCATATGGTACTACTCCCACCTCCACACGACTTTACCTAAGCCCTACAGGAAATGTCGTCAAACCGCAGAAACAAATATTTAATCTGAAAGGTGACACCAAAGTAGTCTCTTTAAAAAAAAATGTTCTGTCTGACTTTTTGGGAGTTTGTAGCATTTTTTTTGGAGTTTGTACCACTTTTTTGGAGTTTGTACCATAATAATCCTAGCCAAAACTTTTATTGGTTCCGAACATGAGCCGAACATTTCCATTGTTACTTAACAAACATCGGAAGCGTGTACGGCAACATAGTGTCTACTACGCAAGCGCGGTAGACACAAAAAGTCAGGTTCCCCGTCTTAATTATAGTTTTTCTTTTTTTTTTTAATTACTTAATCTATTTTAAGTGTGTTATTCTTCTACATAATTTTTTTTTTCGTTCCCTGTTACATAAGTCCTCTCGATGAGCTTCTGCTCTTAGGTCAAATGTAAAGAATATATACGTTTAAATAAAAAAAATGTACATGTATAAAAAGGGGCAGCTTCCGCATGCTTAGCTCGTCCAGTGCCATTTTCTCAGGTTCGCTCTGTTTATTCTTTGTTCGTTTCTGCGCTCTGATACCTCGGGCAACAGCTTTTAAAGGATCCTTTATATTGGAATGTCCCATATTAACTGTAGGAGTCCAGTCGATGTTATAGCGATCATACAGATACGCTGGTCTTCCTATACAATATAGTAAAATGGCCGGCAGCAATGACACGATGCTAAATAATTATGTGCAAGCTGTTTCCCGTCGTTGGCAAACATCAAAGCTTTATAACATTGGCCAAGCACATTTTATAAAATGATACAACTACCTGAAATGAAATGGGTACTACAAACAGGGGTTCCTTCGATCTTTCTTTCGGTAAGATCATCCTTCGCTCTGTAAATGATCTTTATCCAATCCTGTCTTCTTTCGGAACTTAATATTTGTGTTTGTTCTCCTTGATGAGTAATAACCTTAGGAATTCTGTAGAAGCTGCATTCCTGATCACGGATATTATTATGACCGCATTCGAATACAGCACATAGAGTTGGCATGACAAAAAGAGCAAAAATAGAGCACTAGAACAAAGAGTGACTGCAGGTTAGAGACCTTTGACATATTTGCATATTCCGTTATGGCGGCCGGTCATGTTTTTTTTTCTGCAGGCCGTGAAATCGCTCGAATAATAGACTCAGCGCTGAAGTAACTACTCAATATGGCTTCTCGAGCTTCTACCGAGTTTAAGGAAGGAATACGCTGAATCGATCCACAGCCGGAAGTGAAAGAAATCAACATGCGAATCAAATATCTAATGACTCGCTTCGACAAGATCGAAGAGTCTGAATCATTCCTGTCTGCTAAATATGACAAACTACTGGAATCGCTTCAAAGTACGAAGAAACAAGTACAAAGCTTGGATAGTAATATTGATGCTAACAACAACCAAATTAGCAACTTACAGGGTGCAATCTACGAACATGATACAAGCATTGATGATATTCAACAATACTGTAGAAGGGATTGCTTAGAAATCACTGACATAGCAGTCATACCTTCCAAACAGCCCAAAAATATTGTAATCGAAGTTGCTTCACAGGTAGGAATCGACTTATCGTCTAACGAGATCTCGATAGCCTACCGGCTAGTATTATTATTATTTATTGCAACTCAATACATATATAGGTATAATGTCATTGTCTAAATCTTTAGGTATTTACTGTCGCGTTCACGTTACCTGACTCTGATCTCGATCTCTTAAATGTTGTCCCTAATCCTGATAAGTTTGATGATATGGACCCAGATTCTATGTTAAGTACTCCCACTTCTAATTTTCATTCTATATCCCAGCTCAATGATGTCACTAAAAAATCTAGTCCACAAAGCTGAGTTTACTTCATTACAATATGAGAAGTCTACCCAACAAATTAACCCTGTTAAACGATTTGCTTGACTCTCTTAATAATAAACCTGCTATTATCATTGAAACTAAACTTAATGCTGAATCAGTAAGTCAATATTGATATAGCAAATTATAATATATTTCATGTTGACTCACCAACGAAAGCTGGTGGGGCAGGTATTTATATATCTTAGGCAATGAAAACTATCCCAAGACCTGATCTAAGATTCTCTATGCCCCTTGTTGAGTCATGCTGGGCAGAAATCGATCCTGGCATCGGTAAGCCTCACATATTGATTGGATCTATATATAAACACCCCAGTGCTGACTTAAAGAATTCACAATTCAACTTGAAAGTCTTGTCAATCAACTGAACCAATCAAAACTTTATGTTTACATCTTAGGTGATATGAACATTGATTTTCTAAAATATGATCAACACAATTTAACAGAAGAATATTTAAACATGCTTCAAAAACTCATGAATAATTAATGAGCATTTTGTCCAATCAGATGAAGCAAATCAGTCAGGTGCATGCTCCTTTATACCTGATAAAATCTCATCATTCTAAAAGGCCCGCGGAGGGATTTGAATTCTGTCCCAGAGGGAAACGGGGTTAATGATTGAGACAATGGAATTTCTATTGATGTTTCAGCTTTCTCACTGAATTGCTAATTAGGATGAACGTTTTATATAAAGAATATTAATGAACATGAAATATTATATAAAGTTTCATCCTAATTAAGAATTCACTGATAAAGACCCAAAGATAGCAAAAAGTACACGGAACATAAGGTACCTAGATAATAAATTTTGCACTAAATTTACTAATATCAGCAGACTACCGAGATACACAGATAATTTTTTTAAATGAAGTTATCCAACTACCATTACTTGTTTACCGAGCCACTGTTTAGTTCCAATTATTAAACCAAACTCAAAGCCGTAAAATTATAAAAACGTGCATTAAACTTACATATTTTGTGCCGGAGTCAAAAATTTAGAGTCTGCCGTCATGTCAGTCACATCGCTTTCCAAGTCTTGAACTTTATCGAGGTAAACCACGACACCAAATCCTTCAAGTGCAGATTCTTCTTGCATTGCGAAACGCAGCTTCAAACAACATAGTATGGTAATTTCTTCATGTCATTCCCTTGAGATGTTCGTAATTGCACGCGGTGATTACTCGAATATTTTGCATGGCGTTGTGAATACAAAGGTTCAATGGTTCATTAAGTAACCATTCCCTTGAGATGTGCGTCTTTCTTTCATTGCATTCTTAAAGCGTTTTTGAAGCCGTTTAAAACACTCACAGCACGTGTTTTATCAAGTCTAAAAATTCTCGGGCTCCGCCCTCGAATTTTTAAACTTGATAAAACACTGCTGTTCGTGTTTTAAACAGTACTTTATAGTAATAATCTTCTTCCAATGATCACTAAACCTAATAGAATTACCAGCAACCTTAATAGACCACCACTGGTATATTACAACAACATTTATCTGTTTTGAATATCCCCGCCAATATTTATCGGTTTTGAATAACCCCGCCAATATTTATCTGGTTTGAATATCCCCGCCAAGTTTACCAAGGATCAAATTTACTGTGGAAACCACTTTTACCTTGGGTCGTGTAACCACGACTAATATTTGTCCAATTAATTAAATGATATCATGTATATATTGCTCATGATTAAATTTATTATTATCTCTAAAGTATATTTGACCTTTTTGTTTTTTGATAGATAAGCTTGAGACACAAAAAAATGGTAAATTATCAGAAATATCTACAGTTAATATACCAGTGGTGGTATTTAGGGTTGGCGCGAGTATCCAAAGCATGGATGGTCCAGATGAATTAGCGTGTTGTTTTCTCCCTTGTCCTAACACTACTATGTTCTCGCGCTTGTACAACATATTTTCAGTTCTACTGGATCAGAAGAGCGAGAAGACAGCAGCGTTACCAATTAATGCGATCAAGATTAAGAAGACCTAGAGCTCAATGGAGTGCATTGGTTCTCCCCAGACCACAACAGTGGATTCAAGGAATGCTTAATAGCCAAGCGCTTGAGCAGTGGTGGAAAGAGAACTTTAGAGTTTCAAGGCAGACCTTTGAATATATTTCTAGAGCAGTTGGACCAGCGATACTTCGACGAGTCACGAATATGAGCAGCAATTCCAGTGGCAAAACGAATCAGTGTGAGCATGTGGAGTTGGCAACAGGAGAATGCTATCATTCATGTGGGTTCATGTTTGGTCTTTCAAAACCATCCGCTGTTTACTGTTGCCACGACTTTGTTCAACAACTTTGCAGGATTAAAGGAGACTTTATAACATTTCCAATTACACAAGTAGAAATCAAAACGAAAGTGCAAGGGTTCGCTGATAAATTAAAAATCCCCAACGTCATGGGCGCGATTGACGGTACTCACATCTGCATTAAGGCACCATTAGAGAACCACGGAGACTATTTCAAGCGCAAGCACTACTACAGCTTTACAGCTCTAGGGATTGTCGACTCCACTGGCATGTATATGCCTGTGTCAACTGGTTACCCAGGGAGCTTACATGATGCCAGGGTTCTTCGACTCAGCAACATATGCAGGGAATCTGACAGTGATGAGATTCTCACCGAACCCACATTCGATATAAATGGTACCAGTGTTCGTCCTTTGATTGTGGGTGACTCGGCTTATCCTCTGAAAACCTGGTTACTTCGTCCATTTCAAGACAACGGTGCCCTTGATCGGAACGAGATCAATTTTAACAAAGAACTTTCCAAAGCTAGGATAATTGCGGAACATGCTTTTGCACAAACTATGGGTAGGTGGCGAGTTTTACTGAAACGCTAAAAGATGAAGATTTAAAGCGAACACCAGATACAATAGTGGCTGCTCAGGGAACTCGGCAAGCTATCGTGGAATATTTAGCTAACCAGTGATTACACAAGCATGTTATGACTATACTATTTTCTGTATAACAACACTTTGTACAACAAACAAGTTATTATTGAATTGATATTTTTTCGATAATTACGAGTTTACTCAGGTACAGTTGTGTTAAGATTATATTTATAAACAATCAGTGTTCAATTTTTCAGTTCATCAAAAGAGTATATTTCATCTGCATGTAACATAAATATATCAAGAGTATGTCTGACCTAATATTTATCACTGTAAGATATATAATTCAATCAACACGCATTTCCGTCAGTGAAAACAGAGAATAATTGCATGTTCGTTGCATGGTTAATAAAATAACGATTAAAAAGTTAATGCAAAAGCTGATGGTGTATGATGTCATACCGTATCAAAACAACCCGTCTATTTCGGGAAACAGTTACCGTAGTTGGTTGGGATATTTTTATTTCCAAACATATCACCCTAATTTTCCAAGAACAGAGATCATAAATTCCTGGTGCCTTTTCTCTGCATCTGCTTGGAAGTTCATAATCCCATGTAGCACTTTACGACCATTCGCTGATTCTCCAGCATTTCAACAAGGGAGAATTCCAGTTCGCTTGACTTCTTCGGCTTCTTACGTGCGGGACGTTCTTCGCCTTCTCTTTTTCCGTGCAGACGCTTCTCTTCATTTGATTTAGCTCCTTTACTATCCTCATTCTTATCTGTCACAACTTGAACTTCCAGCACAGAAGTCTGACGAACATATTTGGGCTGTACTTTGTCAGAGCATCCCATAAATGTGTCGACCTCTTCGAAAAATTCGAAGTTTTCTCTTCCCCTTCCTGTTGCCTTACTGTTATCTTTGATTTCTTTATATCTGTCAAAGAGAGTCTTCCACTTTTCTTTGACCTGGGAGAGGGATTTCAACTCTCCGTCCATGCCAACATCCCAGCATTTCGTCGTAAATGCCATGTAAATAGTGTCCCACACTATCTTTTTACCACGCGAGCTCTTGGTTTCTTTGAGCTTATCATACTGCTCGTTGTACTCATGTATGAGTATCCTGGTCTCTCGAGTCTCCCATTTAGTGTTCCTTGCTTTGCCTTATTTACTTTGAGGCTGAGGTCGTGTTTGGTCAGCTACTGGCAAACTGGCGGCGCTTGTTTCGCTGTTAGGGAGACCTTCAGGGATGAAATGAAGGAATCCACCAGGCAGATTGGTCTGGTTACCCGAACAAGACGTTTCTGCACTGTAAGGAGCCACATCAGGTATGAAACTAAAGCTGCCCTGATTCTGAATATTCGGGGTCGCAAGATACTTGTATCCGTACAGTGGAGATGGTCCAGTGTTTGTGTTCTGTTCCCGCCTTCTCTGATGAAATAAGTATCCATTGAAGTATTCTTCTTCGTCTGGCTCAGGATTCATTCTTATAAAAGCATAGAAACTCATCTATTACTACACAAAGCCTAACATAAATAAACATAAGTATGCAATGCTTTGTATATTTGATTTATATGGTTCAAATTCAATACTTACATGATTCTCCGGAACTGCGCCATATCCTCAAAGAGCTTCAAAAATAAACGAAAAGCACTACCGAGATGAGAGTGATTTCCCTTTTCGGCATAAAGTAAACAAACTTTTCACGAATTTTCCCGTGCTGTCAAAATACCGAATTTTATTGGCTGAGCCATCTGGGGAGACTGGTGACCCCTACACTGTAGCAAGGGAGCTGTCATGGGCCAATACCATTGTTTTCCTTGACGTCACCATGGAAATTTACCTAGGGAAATTTACTGAGGGTACAATCGGTTACACGTGTTAAATCACTTTACCTAGGTAAATCGTGTAATCACAGCTATTATCTCCAGAAAAAAAAACAGCCTGAATGATGTAACTGACGATACAATCAATTTCATTAATACTGTCATTGATAAACATGCTCCAAAGAAACTTGCTTCTAATAGTAAAATCAAGCAACTATCAAAACCTTGGATAACTAAAGGCATATTAAAAACAATTAAAGTGAAACATAAACTTTATAATTCGCATTTCTTAAGTAAACAATTGCAAGTACCATATGTAGAGCATTATAAAAAAATATTCCAATATGCTCAACCACATCAAAACCAAAGCAAAAAAAGACTACTATAGTAAACACTTCCAAATGTGTAAAGACAACTTAAAAAGTACCTGAAACTCATAGGCTCACTAATCAAAAGGAAAACTAAAGGTCAGAGTTACCCAACCAGATCATAAGGAACGATATAACATTTACCAACGAGCAACATATTGCTGAACAATTCAACCATCACTTCATCAACATTGGTGCAACTCTAGCTGGCCTTATTGAAAGAACTGATGACAACCCTACAAAATTTATAAATAATACACCGTCTTCAAGCTTTTTTATGTCACCTGTCTCAGAATCAGATGTCAGTCGTCTATTTTCACAGCTGAATACCAATAAAGCATCTTTAGACATTCCTAATAAAATGATAAAGATAGCATGGCAACCACTCTCAAAACCATTTACTTACATCTATTTCAACTGGCATTGTCCCTGACATACTTAAAGTCTCTAGGATAACTCCCATCTACACGTACAAGAATGGCATTGTTACTGATCCTGGAAATTATAGACCAATAGCAATCTCCCTTTGGTAAAGTTTTAGAACGATTAGTATACAACTAGTTAATGTCTTTTTTAGAAAAGCATAACATTCTTTTTGAGTATCAATTCGGTTTTAGAAAAGGCCATTCTACTGAACAAGCTATACTGGAATTAACAGATTATCTAAAAACATCAACAGATAATAAACTCATTACTCGTGGCTTGTTCCTCGACTTCTCAAAGGCATTTGATAATGTAAATCATAACATATTGTTAAAAACACTTGAAAAGTATGGCATCAGAGGAATACATGTAGCTCTGTATTGGTTTTGCAGTTATCTTCAAAATAGGAAACAGTATGTTAAAATTGGCAATACTGAATCAGGTGCACAAAACGTTATATGTGGCGTACCACAGGATCAACCTTGGGTCCACTTATGTTCTTACTATATATAAATGACATGCCAAATTCCTCTAATAAGTTATCATTCAGAATCTTTGCAGATTATACTAACATCTTTTTTTCATGTGACAATCCTACTGACCTAGAAACGGTTATAAATGATGAACTGAAACATGTCTTTAATTACTTTGCTACTAATAAACTTTCTGTTAACTTTAAAAAAACAAATTATACGACTATAACCTCTGCCCATAGAAAAAATATAGCAATTAACATTCCCAATATTAAATATTTAGGTATCTTCGTAGACGAACATATTAACTGGCATAATCAGATTACTCATGTTAATAACAAAATAGCTAAGAATACTGGAATCATTCATAAACTAAGGTACTATCTGATTTGCATATTTTAAAGCAACTTTATTATACACTTATCTATCCATATCTAAACTATGGGATCATGAGCTGGGGTAATACTTACAAAACTAGTTTAAAAAACTCTGTCAAACAAAACAACTGCATAAGAAATATATTCTTTATTAAAGGGAAGAATAATCTGGACCCATATTTCAATCTTCTTGGAATTCTCAAAATTGAAAATATCGTCAAACTAAAGACATCTATATTTACACATAAGATAATGAACCACTCAATTAGTATCTTTTCTATATTTACTGAATTCCTCATCCCTGTATCAAGTATCCATTCTCGTAATACAAGATATTCATCCAGAAAAAAATACTTAGGCCTAGTATAAGAACAAATTATGGCAAAGTCACTTTCAAATACTTAGCATCCAAATTATGGGAAAGCATCCCCCTGACCTAAAAGACCTATCAGCTAATTCTTAAAAACAAAACAATACAAAACTTATCTCTTGAATCGTCAAACTTAATTCTCAGCTATCACTGAATTCCTGATTTTCTCATTTTTATGGCAGTTGTATGTATGTTTTCTTCTTCGTCTCCCTATAAGTTGTTAACATCATAGTATACAATAATTTTCACATCAAACCTTTTTCTTCCTAGCTGTAAATATGGTCAATATATGCATGCTAATTACTTTACATTGTTTAGTCGTATATCTCATTGTAATTTGTAACTGAGCTCAGCCTATTTTTACTTTCCTAATTACAGCAGCCAACTCGAAAGCCTTGCGCTACTTTGGCTACTGCACACAGACATTGTATTATCCTTATTTTTAAACTAATGACCTCAATCCATTCCATATTTTTTCATGCTACTCCTGTTATTTACGTTTTCGAATCAATGTGAAATAAATTGTCTTCTCTTGTATATCTTCCAACATGGCCGACTTCCGGTATGTTAACTATTCTCCAGTGGAAGTGACGTCAGTGCAAACAAAGAATTGTTTTCGACCGGTTGAGTAATAATAATAATAATAATAATAATAATAACAATATTTCTACAGGAAAACCTACCTCACGTACTGTGATTTTCAGGGAGGTCCTGCATAACTAAAAGTAATAATGAAGACTAAAAGGCTATAAAAGGTTAAGAACTAGAGCTAAAATGCTAAGAATATTAATGTTAGACAATAGTGCTATTACTTTTAAAAACTTTTAAAAACGATCAAATTCTCAGCGATCTTCGATTTGAGGTCTAATGCGTTCCAGTTTCGATTGCTTGGAACGTAAAGCGCTGCTTTCCCCAATTTGTGCGGACATGTGGGAGATGTAAATCTCCACTGCGGCGCGTATTGTAATTATGGTATGCATTATTCTTTTTAACATTAAAGTTAAAATTAATAAAGTTATTCAAACACTTAAAAATAGCTATACATCAATGATTGTGATGGCGTCAACTTAATGGCTGCCATTGTAGTTGTTCTATAGCTTGTGTTCCTGAAGAGTATCTAAGTAGGTCTAAGATTGTTCTGGCAGCATTATTTTGTAAAATTTGTAAATGGCCCATGAGAACTACATTGTTTTTGTCGCCCCATACTAAATCGGCATAGTCAAGTAAAGGTAAAATAAGGCTATTATACAGTGTGATACGGGCATCTAATGGAAGCAAGGTTTTCACACAGCGAAGTACTCCAAGCCTCTGCCAAACTTTCTTGCTTAGGGCATCAATATTTTCAGCCCAGCTCATATTTGTATACCAAGGTATTTAAAAGATTCCTTCCGTTCTAGGAGGTAATCATTTATCTCTAGCGATAAACCACTAAGGAACTTAACTTACGCGAACTACCAAAAACTACAAATTTACATTTATCTACGTTAAGAGTTAATAAATTGTCATTGAACCATTTGCTAAAAACCTTCAGGTCCGAGTTCAATTTGTCTGTAAGGTCCTTTACATCGTTTGAAGAGTAATATATGACTGTGTCATCAGCGTAAAGAGAGACATCGCAGCACCTCACACAAGATGGCAGTTCATTAATATAGATGATAAAGAGGTGTTCCTCTATTTCTGGGCATATCTAGTCAAAATATACAAGGCGTTCCTCTATTTCTGGGCATATGCCAGGGAAGACTGGGCTGTAAAAGGCTGGGAAAAGAACCAATCAAAAACCTACAATCGAATTCAATTAGTCTATTCAATTTCCCACGTTTTGATGTATAGTTTGCACACATTCGCAACGAATAAGCGCGGTCAAAATGACAACGAAAATCTTGTATCTGCTTGCAATGCTTGTTCTTATCGCTTTTCCTGTCGTGGAAGCGCTCGGGGAGCAAAATACTGGAATAGCTGGCTCACAAGGCGCTGAATGTCCATCTTTTATGCACGAAATTAACAAGTAACTACAGTTTTTCTAGTATTGGAGCGATTAAGCACAAGTTTATTTTACACTGTGGCTAGATACCCGGCAGCCGGGAACGGGTTTCAATACACTAGATACCCGGCAGTCTAATTCAAACTATTCTATCTTTGTTTAGAAGTAAACAATCCCTAAGATGGATGTCTGAGATTTCGATTAAAGTAATTCCCTTGTCCTCGGCTGTAGCACGGACACATTTCGTGACACTAATAATATTAAGCAAACATTGATAAGCAAACACAGGTGTTATGAGTCGAATTTAGGACTTATATTTACGTAAGTTTGTTGAACTGCTGATAAAATGTAAAATATTTTGCTGTCGTTGTGAGTCATCCCTCGAACATATCCTGTTCAACACAAACCTCTATCCGCAACAGATGCATCGTCCCACTTTCGTCTCAGAATATAATTTTCTCTTAACTTCTCGATATAATCCCGCAAAATAAGACTGACCAGTTTCTCAGGGAAACTCTGAAGGAACACTATGGTCTTCAGTCAATGCGAATACTCATAATAAGAGCGGGCTATATATAGTTTCATCACCGAATGGTCTCCATTTATCATACATAGATACGCTGTTCATTGCACCTATCCTTTTTGCCTCATTATTGGTGACGAATACGACGAAATCTCGAATTTTTATTGCAAAGGGGTTTTGGTTTTGGATTCACGTTTGACCTCTGTGTTGACAGTGACGCCTTCTTTATTTATTTCAACGACTACATTACGCATGCGGTATAATGAAATAAGCTGGCTGCACTGGCCTGGACGCTAGCAAAAGCAAATGTTCTCGCTTGTATGGGATAAGTTTCATATGCAGCGCCAATAAGTGTAAATATGAACGTTTAATTGTAACATACGTGAACCTCTTCAATTAATTTCATTCACGATAAGACATATGAACCTGATATGATTTATCTTGGGACGAAATCGATCTCTCCTGTCATTCACTTTAATTGGTTATCAGCCGACGAGCAGTATGAGTCTGTCTTGTATGTAATTGATTTGACCTCAGTTATCTCGACGTGCCTGAAGAAATCTAAACTCAGATTGTACCATTAGCCTGTTTGGACAAGTCATGGTTCGAATATCGTCACTGTTCGAATGAGCCTTTTTAAATGCCTATGAACATTTTTTTGTTTGTTTTAGATATGAATTCTAAATCAAGTGAATAGTAGAATGGTAAAATATATTTTGCTGTGCCGTTGAGTTAAGGAGGTTTTAATATCCAAAATGCTAATTACATGACGTCAAAGGAGGTATCTGCAACCACTTCTTAGTGGTTGTGAATGGGCGTTTCTACTGATATAAGAAAACACATTTCTAACATCATTTTATTTCATTTATTAACACTGATAATTTGAAAAAAATTGTTTAATTGTACAAAACAAAATGTATAACAATTGATGCCTTCCCTGACGTCATGTAATTAGCATTTTGGATATTAAAACCTCCTTAACTCAGCGGCACAGCATTCAAAGCAAGATATATTGTACCATTCGACTATTCACCTGTTGTATAATTCATATCTAAAATAAAAAAAATAGCTTCATAGGCACTTTAAATATTCATGTACTTTTTGGTCAATAACAGTCCCTTTACAAGAATCATAAGTAGTTAAGAGAGATGGGACTCCAAATTTGAGAGAAATTTCCTCCGAGACTGACTTTACACTTCAAAATCTAATATAAATGTCTCCCGAATCAACGCCATCTTGTTCCGACTGTGTTAAGTTATGTAAATAAATTAAGTGACCCGCGAGTGTATCCCGAGCGGTGTTGAATCTGATTGGTTGACCATGTCACGAGTCGTGCAAACTCGCAACACGACAGAACAAAAATAATAATAAAAAGACAGACTGCGTTTTAAGACTCTGCCCGCTGCCTAGTAGCGCTGGAGTAAAAAAAAGACATACTGCATTTTAATACTCCGGCCGCTGCCTAGCAGTCATTTTAGTCAACATGTTAAGTATTTCTTCAAATTATTGCAAAGTCGAATGAATTATATGACGTCTACCCAGTGACCGATACAGGCTTTTACTTACGCGATCGTGTGTCAGGAAAGGTCACATTTTCATGATAGTAACCAAGGCAGTGTGAACATTGAGCATATCTTTGATTTTCTCTGACTGACTTCGCCCAAAAGTTACAAACTAAAGGTAAATTCATTTAAAATGAGATTATAGAGTACTTACTAAAATAGAAGAAATTACGTAGAGGGCCTATTTTTTATTACGAGTTTGTCCAACACGAAACATGCAATCTTTCCTCGTTCCTTGGCTTCTCTTAACTTGGGATATACGTCTTTTCGTTTCTGTATTGTCTCCGCCGCGGCACAACTGCAGAATACCTCCTCCCAGATGTGTGTTACCGGTATCGATATACGCGATTTTTTCCAGTTTCAATTTGAATATAATTTACATTATTTACGTAAGAATAATAACAAGACATGCGATCACTCAGAATATTTGTAGCGAAATTTTTCACAATTTCACTTTGAAGTGAGCACTTTTTACGTGAGAATAATTACAAGATATAATCGAAGAATAATTTAAATTCTGTTTCAGGCATATTCACAGCTGCACGGTGAGGCGTATTGATATCGATCTGTTTTATGAACACTATAATTTCAGTTGTACTCGTACAGTCAACCTTATATATGCAGGCCATCAAGATAGTCGAGTATTCTGAAAGTCAAAAAGAAATTTTCAGAGAGGTATGTATTGCTGTGATTTTTTCTGGAAATTGCGAAAAATAACTTAGCGCAAAGTGTCCGACTATTGTGTAATCATACTGAGAAGTAATTACATGTAGTGATGTTTTTTTTATTAAATATACAATTTCCTCAATAATCTGACTAAAGTGACGATGGATCGGGAGACAGACATTTGCACTGGGATTATACTGTTTCCAGGTCGAGTTGTGTAAACTCGCTCGTTCCGGCAGTCTGGTCTTGCTCGATGCCGTAGGATTACAGACGCGGAGTTTTTGAACGCCATGGATGCGATACCTCCTACGCATGGGAAATCTGTCTCTATTCGAGTGCCCCGGGTGTCAAAGGCCATATTATCTCGATTTGCAAGACTGAGACTGTTCATAGATGAAGGGATTCTGCGTGTTGGTGGGCGACTCGGTCGTTCAGACTTGAGTGACGATGCAAAGCATCCTTGTATACTAACTGGAAAACATCGCGTCACAGAGATGATCATCCGTCACTACCACTACTCTAATGGTCACGTGGGAGCTCATCAAGTGCTGGCTGAGATAAGACAGCGCTTTTGGATCATTAGTGGAATCTCCTCAGTGAGACGAGTTCTCAGCAAATGTTATGAATTCAGACGTCTGAATGCAAAACTCGGAGAAGAGATAACAGCACCACTACCAGCTGTTATATTTTCGTCTGACGGCTACCGACGTATATATCTTTTCGCAGCAGTGGGAATATACTACTTCGGACCACTCTACAGCAAGGTGGGACGTGCTACACGATCATCCATAAAAATCCAGCATCGAATAAACGACATGTATGTACAGAACCGTCCATATAGAAGTAGCAGGAGATTTCTCCATGGACAGGTTTTTCAACGCAATGATTCGATTTGTCAGTAGCGAGGTCCTCCTAAAGTCGTATACAGTGACAATGGAACAAACTTTAAAGGTGCTGAACTGGACGTCTTGAGAGCCTTACAAGCATGGAATCAAGAGAAGATTCGAGACGATCTGCAGCAAAGGAGCATACAATGGAACCCTCCATCGGCGAGCCATCAAGGTGGCGTCTGGGAGCGCCTCACACGCTCAGTCAAGAAAATCTTGCACTCGATGATTAGTGGAAGTGGAGAAAATCATGAACGACAGACCTATTATGCGCGTGTCAAATGACCCGAACTACCTAGACCACATTCTTCTTTTGCGTCGAAACCCATGCTCAGTTCCGGATGAGTATGAAGAGTCAGACAAATATCAGGGGAGGTGGAAACGCATCCATCTCATGGGAAGCGAATTTTGGTAAATTTGGATGAAGGAATATCTGCCTACGCTTCAAGAACGACAAAAGTGGTTGAATCCCAAGCCAAACGTCTCGGTAGGAGATTTGGTGCTGGTGGCAGATCGAAACATTCCTCGCGGACAGTGGCCCAAATCATTGGTAGAACAGACCTTCCCCGACAGCGACGGAATCGTCCTCCGAGTCAGCGTGCGAACAGAGAACGTACTTTACTATAGAGATGTCAGAAAGTTATGCCTGTTGGAAGAAGAGTTGCTAAGGGAAAGGAACATTGATATTGAGAGGTACAAAGGTCCTATCTCTTCACATCATTGATGGAAATGAAGCAAACCTGTTGGAGAATACACTCATGAATAGCGCCGGGAATCGAACCCGAGCCGCCTGGATGACAACCAGGAATCCAATTGGAAGTACCAATGGAAGTACCCGGAACTTATTCAATGCACGAACAGACATTTCAGTCTCTTTACTTTTGTAAAACGGAATTCGTGACAATTCAGTAATAGACTGCATCATTTAACGTTGCGATAATAACATTATTATGCAAAACAGTTAGGATTGTGAAACCGCTCTAAGAAGTAGAAAAGTGCTTTCTCGCGTCTAATGTTTCTTTTGGCATGATTTCCAAACAGGAAAATGTTTAAATTATCATCATGTTATACAGTTTAAAACATTAATCACAACATCTGATCATAACGAATGTAATTTGAGTCGGAAGCGTCGCACGCTTTGGAAATGAACATTCCTCTATGCAGTCTACAAGCAAGCCGTCCCCTCGTTCCCCTGAAAAAAGTATTTCGAGAATTAAGAATAGAAATGGTTAGTAATGAGGTTTAAGTCCATTTGTAGCGATTTCTTTGCCCGCTTCCTTTAATATGACAGAAGACAAGTGTGCGCTCGTAACTGCAGTGAAATCAAATGTATATGTTATCTGTTCATTTTCCCCTTTTTTGCGATCACCTTTATAACATGGGGTTATGGGCTCCTGCGCACTATGACATCATAAGCTACTCTATAGGGTAAAATGCGGTGGTGGTAAAAGGCGGAATACCTTGCGGAATGGCATGTGGTGTGGAATGACCGTGGAATAAAATATATATATTTCGCGCCATTTCCCCCACCTTTTAGTTTAGCCCTTGTTTTGTATTTCCCAATCAGTGAGAACTCGTTGCCCTCTCCTGATCCTAAGGCCCTGTTAACATGAACCCTGGTTGGATGCCAACCCGGGTTTGATCACTGCCAACGTCTGACCCTTCCGGCAGTCAATCTTCCGCCGTCAACTGCCATGCCGGGTAACCCGGCCGGTTCGAATCCAGGGTTGACCAGGACTGAAGGGGAAAATTTGCAAAATTCATTCAAGTTCAATTCATTCACTCGCTCCACTGACCCTGGGCGAGCTTAAAAAATTGCGTCAATATAGAGCATATGCAAACATACTAATTATATCAGCCGGATAAGGTCGCGAGCAGACAAAAGCTGACCCGGCCCAGGCCTCGAACGATAGGCATCCGGGGTTCATGTAAACAAAAACAATTTTCAGCCCTTAGCAGGTTGGATTCCAATCCCGGCCAGGTCACCGGGATCATGTAGACAGGGCCTGTTTGGGGAGAACTTGTTGTTTATCAGGGAGCTTGTTTTTGCAATGGTTAGTGTAAGTTTTACGGTTCGGGTTTGAGTTAATTTATATTGATCGGTCAGACGCAATTTTGACTTCATTAACTGAAACGAACATATACTGAGTATGGTGAATATAAATTAATTCAAACCCTAACCTTAAAACTTAACCATGTCAAAAACGACGATAAACAACGAGTTCTCACTGATAGGGGAATGCAAAAATATGGGAATACACATATCACTGTGAGCCGAAAAAAAAGTGGGAAAAAATCACGTGAATAATATCATTTATTTTTCTCAAAAGTTACCGTCATCTAGGCTTCAAATTTCATTCGTCCAAGCCTTAACTACCCAATAAAATATTTTGTTTATCATCGACCGACCTACCAATTATTTTTTGGGAAAAGCAAAAAAATGGGTTGAAGACCGACCCAATGTTTTGGAAAAAGTAAAATAATTGTAACTACACCTCTTTTGCGAACTCTCTACATTTTAGTTTCTAGGCTTTCTTTTGCAAATTGTCAATCCACAACTAGTAGAAGAAAAGGTAGTCGAGGAAACATCACAGAGGGCGATGGTAAACGAAACCCAAAACATTTTACTGGGATGACCTAAGTACACCCCCTTTCACTCATTCCAAAATCAAGTGGCCTGGGTTTTGACAGTTTGGCCCGCATTGTTTAAAATCTTCAAGTAAGGATGAATAACTACATTTGTACAAGATGCCATTTTACTCTGTAAGAGTATGATTTGTGAATCGTTATTGCCGGGCGTTGTTTAAAAATAAGGATTATCCTATCGGTGCAACAATTTTTGAGCCCGTACGCATAGCTATCAACCTCGGACGGTTCAGTGTCAGTTGACACGTATGGGTCGTCTATCTTAACCCATCAAACCTTCATGATCGTGCATGTGACGAAATGTGATTAACACTAAACACCTCTAAACCCATAAGTCCTACACAAGTAATAATTTGTTATGTAGTAGGTCCGAAAATATCGTTCCCTCAAAATGCCAAAAATAGCTAGCGTTTCTGAAGCTTCAAAAATTCAAAATGTTTCGGTGGAGTATGCCTCCCCGGAACCCCCTAGCTGGTAACGCGCTTGTGCGCGTCAAGTTCTCTATCCCACCAAAATTATATTCTCCCTTCCCCTCCTTTCGCGATTTGATGCCAATGAGGACACTGAATGAACATCGTCGGGGTTTTTCGAGTTTGACACGTATGGTTTAGAGTCTTCAAGTAAGGATAAATAACTACAATGCCTCAACCTCAACCTGTAACTACAATGCCAAACAAAAACATAGCGTAGCCTATGAAACTAAAATAAATATATTTGGCTAATGTCGCTGCACTATTGAGTAAAACTCTGACGTCATAGTGCGTCAATTGTTCTTTAATGAACAATATATAATGAAACCCATGTGATATATACAATCTCAAAAAGGGGGAAATAAACGGATAACGTATAAGTTTGGATATGAATATTCCTATATACAAAGCCAAAGTATTTATTTAATGTAATTAGACCTGCCGCATTCCCCTCAACTGTATTTTGAGAATAGAGCACGCACAGAAACAGATTCCGTTCGTAGCGATTTCTTTCGACACATTCAGGCCAGTGTAATCAGTGGCAGGTTGAGTGATTCAAAATGTATACGTGTATCTCACCAATTCTTCATCGATGAAATACTAACCGATCAATTTCACAAAGATACTTGATTTCTTTTGTGGACTTGAATGGCAAATTTACTTTTTTCTGATCATTTTAAATATTCTACATGTACAAAGTTTTATACTGTTAACTTGGATTCATGGTGTTTTCAAGTGGGAGATGAATACATTATGTGATGATCTGTGAGAATAATGATTTTATGAGTATCAGAAAAGAATTCATCAACAAATTACATGTAATTAATAAAAAAATTAAATCATTCGATACAAAGTCTCTATTTCTGTACTTACTATCCATGAATGACGAGTCTATCATGAAGATATCTGCTAAATATATTTACGATATTACTGTATTAGTTGGTAAAAACTCAGTTCGTTAGTTTGTACTTACTTACTATAAAGGATGAATAAATTATTCTATTATTTTGGCGAATCGTGACAGCCGCATGTTTGAATTGGTCCATATAAAGAAATCTATAAAGTTTAGGCTGGAAATTCGAGAAAATAGAATAAAAGTAGTAAATCGATAATAATTAATAAGTTTTGCGAAAAACATATTGTAACTACATGAAGCTGGAGTTTTTAAACTTTTCTTGTTCACTTGTTGTGTGACCGGCGGCTGACCTGTTAGTTCGGATCGTCTTATGCAAATTTACTTTATCTTGAGGTGATGTTGTGTTATTGAAAATAACTGAACGTGAAAACTGCGACAGAGCTGTGGAGAAAAGGAAATGGTGGATTTTTAATATCTTTGAATTGTTTAAAGTACAACTTTTAGTGAAACTTGACGGTTTAGCGTGACAACCCATTTAGGGGGCTACATACGAAATTGGTCAAAATACGCTAGACAGTTTTGATTCTGGACGGCAAGCTTTTTGCCGGCCAAAATAGATATTTGAAGACAGAAAATTAGAATGGTTCAGCTATAAAGACAAATCTTTTTTTGTTGAGAAATACATATACCAGCGGAGAGCCATCTGAAATTGGCCCTAATTTCATCTTGAGCACGACTACTCGAAGGTAGTGTATTCAACAGGTCCGTACGCAGACCCAAAATAGGAAATGCTCATTAGAGAAATCACAATGTTTCCAGAGCCGACAATTTTCTTGGCCACCGAGCAACAACTTGTGGACTTGAAACACTTCTTCACGAATCCCGAAAGGATTTGCGTACTTGGCATGTGTACAGCATTCGAAATGGCAGGGTTCTACTATAACTTCACCAGATACATAAACGTAATGCTTGAGACAGAAAGAGGAAACAACTCTGTCTACATAGGACCAGGAATACTTCACAAGCAGAAGATAAAGACATCTTACAAGAGTTACCTCAACTTATGACCAAATACCGAAAAGAAACTCATGAACTGCTCGCATACGGCACTGATGGAGATGAAAACCTTGAAAATGCTATGTCAGAAGTGTGTGAAAATCTTTTTCAAAACGAAGCTGAATGACTTGGCAATCAGTGGAAGGATAGGAGATGAGATTACGTGCGATATTTTGTGGGAAAATGTTGGTGAAGCCGTACAAGGAGGACTCATTGATTGCACCCCGTCTGAAAGGTTTGACCGTGCACTCGAGAATATGGAGAGCAAATGGCGAGACCTACATGATAACGGTGAGCAGTTCTTTGCGTATTTCATAAAGGACAAAGTAGGTATTATCCGCGAAACATTTAGAGCCGACATTCGCACAATGTGCGGCCTTGGGTTTCCGCCAAAGGTGCACACTCAAAATGCCAATGAGTCCATCAATCTATTGATTAAGGCGGGTGCGTTTGAAAAGACAGAACACGGACCTATGGCATGCATAGAACGTACGAGCGGAGATTCAACATCAGAGTGATGAACAGTTTTTGTCAGTCATAGGAAGAGGCCAGTACACGGTTACCGATGAATTCTCTCATATTTCTGTAAAAGAGTAAGAGCGACAGACACAAAACGGGACTTAAGAAAACAATATTCACAAGGAAGGTGTAAATTTCTAATGCCAGATGAATCTGCTGCACCTGGAAAAGTCTTGTATATTAAAATTTCTCTTAAAACTTTCTACAGACAAATGTCAACTTATCGATGTTCCTTTTCAGCTACTGAAAGATATGTTTGCCAAAGCTGCACCTACAGCTAATGATGCGTCACAAATCTGGGAAATACCATCATCTGGCGATAAAGATTCATTGGCCGTATTTATGGTGCACAGCAAGACTCATCGAGTCATCGTCTGTAGAAATGTTGGCAGAGTACTTGTGTTAAGTTGTTCGCATACAGAATTTGTTCGCACACCCTTGCCATGGCAGAAAGTCAAGGAGCTCTAAAGGAATTTCTGCTGTGGTTCAGAAGTAAAGTGCGCTCTCCTAAATTCTCTGCAGTAAGCAACTTTAACATGCCAAAAAACTATGGGGCCAAAGTAGGCACTCGCAAGAGAAGGGCCTCTGACAATCAACTACCTGTTGAAGTTAGGCAAGCCGTTTGTAATAGAGTTTTACAACCCATACTACCACATTTTGGCAAGACAGCAACACCTCCCAACATCAACGCCTTTCTGCAGTTTAACACTTGTCTACAATGCCAACAGAGACTCTGTTTCAGTTCAGGGCTTGCCACAGGCACCAACAGCAACGCCAACAGAGAGACTGTTCCAGTGCAGGGTTTGACACAGGCAACAACATCCACCAAACATCAACGCCTTTCTGCAGTTTAACACTTGTCTACAATGCCAACAGAGACACTCTGTTCCAGTGCAGGGTTTGCCACAGGCAAAGACCAACATCGACCAACAGCAACACCTTCCTGCAGTTTAACACTTGTCAACAACGCCAACACAAACTATGTTTCAGTGCAGGGTTTGCCACAGGCAACAACATCGTCCAACATCAACGCCTTTCTGCAGTTTAACACTTGTCTACAACGCCAACAGAAACTATGTTCCAGTGCAGGGCTTGCCACAGGCAACAACATCGTCCAACATCAACGCCTTTCTGCAGTTTAACACTTGTCTACAACGCCAACATAAACTATGTTCCAGTGCAGGGCTTGCCACAGGCAACAACATCGACCAACAGCAACGCCTTTCTGCAGTTTAACACTTGTCTACAACGCCAACAGAAACTATGTTCCAGTGCAGGGCTTGCCACAGGCAACAACATCGTCCAACATCAACGCCTTTCTGCAGTTTAACACTTGTCTACAACGCCAACAGAAACTATGTTCCAGTGCAGGGCTTGCCACAGGCAACAACATCGTCCAACATCAACGCCTTTCTGCAGTTTAACACTTGTCTACAACGCCAACAGAAACTATGTTCCAGTGCAGGGCTTGCCACAGGCAACAACATCGACCAACAGCAACGCCTTTCTGCAGTTTAACACTTGTCTACAACGCCAACAGAAACTATGTTCCAGTGCAGGGCTTGCCACATGTAGCAACATCACATATATAAAGAACAGATTTATGGTAAGAACGCCATGCACACAACCACACTAGTTATTTTTCAACGAAAGCAGTATGGCCCAAACACCACCACGTGAGGTCTATGCAGACCATTCAAAAAAGAAAAGATCGTTAGTAGTATAGTCGGAGTCAGTTAAATACCACTTTTTCTTGTACAACAAAACTCAAAAGGTTGTGAATGTTATGGACGCCTTGTTTTCTTGCACAAGGGGCGTTATAAAGTGAATTCAGAAATCCACTTCATAACGCCCCTTGTGCAAGAAAAAAGGCGTCCATAACATTCACAACCTTTTGAGTTTTGTTGCACAAGAAAAAGTTGTATTTAACTGACTCCGACTATACTACTATGGGGTAACTAAGGGTCATTCAAAGTGTCACTAGACATTCTTGTACGTAAAATCCAACTTGATAATCCTATTAGAGATATGATTACATATAGTTATATCGATCTCTTCCACTATGGATTATATATCGTGCCTCCCTCTAGAAATTCTGACTAAGATCGTAGAGCATGCAGATCCTTGGTCATTCTCAAGCATTGCAAGGGTATCAAAACGCCTAAACGGTGCTGCATCTATCGCGCGCTACAAAAACGTAGACCAAGTGTTCCGTAAACTAGCACTATGCTTTGGTTTGAGGTCTACTCATAGTGACGACGATCGAGACGAATTGGCTCGAACTTTCGGTATTTCCGCAAGCTCCATTGACGACAGCTTTTCTCTTCTCTACGCCAGCGAATATGGTGATCTTAATGCTGTTAAGTGGCTCATCAAGCACTTACGTTTCGATAGGATGGATAAACACGCCAATCACGTTCTACGCGCTGCCCTTGAGTATGGTCATCTTGGTATCGCTAAGTGGCTCATTAAGCACTTCCAGTTCACCAAAGAGGATAAGGCCGTCAGTTTTGCTATATTAGGTGCCAGTAGGAATGGTCATCTTAATAACGTTAAGTGGCTCATGCGACGTTTTCAGATAACTCTAGAGTATGAATGCATTGATCTTGCTATAGAATACGCCTGTAACAATGGTCATCTTGATATCGCTAAATGGTTCGTTAAGTGGCAGTACTCCCAGCTCACAGAGGACGAAAGGGTTGTACTACGCAACTACATGGATGCTCATTCTGCCACGTAGGAAGCCAAAGTGTCACTAGATATTCGCGCACCTAAGAAATCCAAACTTGAAGTATATGTTAAAGGAATGATTATTATACTGTATATTACCACTAAATGGTATTAGTATATATTCTTTATTCCACAATACTAGCTTACGTTGTTATCTTAGTACGCATTAACACCATACAGATCGAACATGTCGAAGAAGAACTCAAATGTAGACGCCGCAATAACTTGTGATTGGTTGATGAGAGGGAAGGACTCAAAATGTCCAAAGAAGATTTCGAAGACAACGAAGTTCTGTTCCCAGCATAACTACCAAATCTCAAAAGGCTGTGCCCCATATGTACCATGCTCGAAGTGCGGTAAAGGATGTCGTACTGATTACGAGCTTTGCTCAGGATGTGACCGTCTCACCATCAAGGTGAAGTCTTCCGGTGTCTATATAAGACGCGCTAAGAAGTCCAGCAAGAAGCTAGAGGATCCAAGAAAGGAGGAGCCAAACATGGTGGAACCGGAGGTAGCATTGCCCGCTGAATCAAGAGTGCTGGAACCAGTGGAAGGTCTCGGAGAGTCTCTCAACCATGCGCTCAACGAGGTGTTGGCTGCCTTGAGGAACGAGAAGGACGCTTAGGAATAGCCACGAAAAAAAGAAAAAAGGAAGAATGAAGAAGGTCGTTGTGTGGCCCTCTTCATTCTTCTTTTCTTTTTTTTTCTATTGAACGTACGACATCTATCGTTGTATCATGGACGAGCTAGTCAGATTGTTTGGTCCTGGAATTTGTAGAAGCCTGAATATCAAACCACAAGTGGAACGTATTAACACCAGTGAAACATGTTCTGATTGTCTCTGTCCCTTGGAAGTACAAGGAACGGAATTCGTGTGTCCCACATGTGGTCTTGTTTCCGAGGTTGAACCATGTACAGAAACTAAGATCGATATTATTACTACTCGACTGTGTATAGTAGGTCCGGACGGGTTTAAGTATCAAAGTGATCTAGACCGAGCAAAACCAAAGCAAAGCGATAACACGGAACTACAACGACGAACGCTACTACAAGAACTACGAGCATACAACACTATTTACAAACAAAGTTATGATCTATCGTTCCCTATGAACGCGTTAGAAATCGTAGCCGACGCATTCACCCAAGTAATGAAAGTTTGTCTCAAGCGTAGCGATGCTAAGAAAAATATTTTAGCTGCTCTACTCTACCAGGCATGCATACAATGTGGATTCGTCCGATCTAAAGGTGAGGTCGCTCGCTTCATGCAACTAAGAAACGAAGGCATCCATAGTGGAGAGGTCTTCATACGTTCTCTGTGTGACGACGATAAGATTGATGTAGACTTGGATGCTGAGCGCATAGTTCCTCACATTGCGACGACTTTCCTACAACTAGATCTTGTAGGAGTACCTAGGGACGTTCAACAAATAGTCCACGAGGTCGTTACTAAGGCAATGGAAAACAATATAGGCCCCAAATCAATGCTTAAGACGAAAGTCGTTGGAGCAAGTTACGAGGTGCTACGTCGCTCCGGATCGTCTATGTCTTTTAAGGATGTCGTTAAGCGCTGTGGCATATTTGGAAATGCGGTCAAGCGTTTTGTCAAGGAGTTGTCTTCTTACCATTCCCACTTCGAACCAATCTACACTAAGTATGGGCTAACTAGCAGTAGGACTTGGCAAAGTGAAAGTGAGAGCCATGTTCGTTCCTTTCATAGGAAACGTTGATTCTTACATTCCAAGTTTTTCTCGCATTTCCTTTTGCACTTCTTGCTTGAGTTCGGCTCGAACCCGATCCGTGCTTTTTTCACCTATGGAAGCCTTGCGACGAATTTCAGACCTCATGATCTCATACTTATTCGCTTCGTTCAGGATGAGACTGTATTCGGAGTCGGATATATTTTCATCGCGTAAGGCCTTCGATACTAGATCGCGAATCGTATTGATTTTCGCCTTTGCCAACATAGTTGTCCTTTCATGCTTAGAAACCTTCATTCCTAACTTCTTAGCTCCAAGGGTTGTAGATGCTGAAATTAATCCACATAGTCCACCAATGACTCCAAGTGGTAGACCAATCACTATTCCAACCCCAGTCAACGCTGCGCCCAATCCAGATCCAGATAAGATCACAGATAGACCTCCAGTTGCCACTGCGATTCCATGAACTATTCCTTGAGAACGTGCATATTTCTTGCGCACACCTTCGTAGTGCCTTTCTTGAACTTCTATGTCCGAAAGCGTGTCTCGGATCGTTTGCAGTCTAAAGTTCTTTCCAGTGTCACTAGCAATCTGTGGATAGATACTTGGTGCTGATGGAAACGGTTGAATCGAATCGCCTTCCATTGTAACGCGTTATACATATAGCTTACTCAAGCTTCAACACGTATCGTATCGGTCGACCACGGAAGTCTACCACGTTGCCTTTCTCATCACGAATTGTCAGACGAAGACTGCTTTGCATTGTCCCAAGAGCTCGAGTGGTTGTTGGTAGTAGAGAGGCGTATGTCGATTTTGCGAATCTTCCACCACGGATCGTAATGCTAGCGAGAACTGTCGAGTGCTTTCCATCTAGAATTGAAAAGCTGGAATCTACGACATCGCAGTGTACGTATGCTGTGTGGATATCGTCGAACCTCAGATCGTGACTTCTCCTTTTGAGCGTCTTACTATCTTGCCCATAGTCATCTCCGTTAACGCCCAACAGTGTGCAAAGATTTTTACTGAACCGGATTGGTTTAATAACCCTTAGAATGAAAGCCTTACTAGGCTCGAATTTGATAATGCCAGCATCAATTGCGGGTTTTAAATCTTGTTGAATGCTCATTATATCATGGTGCCCTTTAACGATAGCGTGTGGAAACATAACGCCATCTTCTATAGCCCAAAGGAACGAAGCCTTCTTCGCTAGATTCCACCAACTATTCTCAAAAGTGACCTCAACTAGTGAAATGTTGTTGATAAGAATTGGATCGTCGAAGTAGGCAGTATGGTCAGCCGATGTTGTGGTGATATATAAGAGAACCATCTTATATGTTGAAGGTATAACTATATATATGTATAGCTTCAACATGAGGAGGTCTGGAGGTCTTTTCAGTTACCATTACGGAGGGAAAGACGAAGAGGAAGAGGTCCCAACACCGAATGCTAACATAAGGTCAAAGGCTGAGAATCAAGCTAGGAGAGAGAATCAAGCTCGGATAGATAGAAAAGATGTGGAAAGTAGAGAGGTTGCAACCTTGAATGCCAATCTGTTGGTGAAGTTCAAGAAAAGATATCCACATGCAGATCTTCACAAGTTCTATGTCTCTACGGAAGTGAACGGTCCAGGCAAATATTCGACGAGTATTTGGTTTCGAGATGGAGATTCTAGCTATGTCATTTACGGCAATGATGTCTCAAAGTTACCTGCAGTCACTCAAAGACGCATCGATGACGCATTGTGGGATGTGCATAAAGGTTTCCCATCTACGTTGACCCTAGATAGAAGTGCGAAATATCCTATTACAGCAGTTCCTCCTACTGGACCGGCACAAGATATCGATCTCACTAATCTATGGATATATGCCACCTCAAAGAATAGGTTCAAAGCAGGCGTTCGAAACATATTCAAGGAGACCGTCGTAAAGCATATGACAGCAAATGAGTCCTACCATTGGTTACATGGTCCGGATTTCAAATATTGGCCTCAACAATTGAATTTCGCAACGTGGTGTGCGACTTCTGGATGTGGAGTGTCATTGTTTGATCCTATTTTCAAAACGTATCCACCAGTCGTTCAGGGGTTCCTACGATTTCACGTTTATTTCACAATACGAAGAATTCTGCATGAACTTGGTGGTGCCAATGGAGTTCCTTTACCTGGTAACTCTCATTTCAAGCAAATGGATAACCTCTATAACAAAGCAGCTCTTGAGAAATTGTGCATTGAATTTGGTATATCTCGAACACCAGATTTCCCACCAGACTTCCGATGGCACGGAGGTAGGAATCACGGATTAGGAGACGTATTCCTTTTGTATGGTGATGGCTACAAGAACGTCCACGTAATCCGAAGCTACGACAAGGAAGCAGACACATGGCCCAACCACAATAACTTATTTGCAGACGAGAAAGGCAGTGTGGACAAGGGCGATCTAGTATCCTTTATTCGGAACGACGAACACGAAGGAAAGCAATACAATTGGTTTACGCCACCAATCGGAAAGGGTTTGACAGATGCTGGATTGGGTAGGTTGAATAGATCTGTCGAGGCTTTTGGACATTGCATGCTTGGTGCTCAAGCCGACTTGAACGGATCCATCATAGATAGCCATAACGTCAAAGAAAAGTTTAAGAGCTTAGTCGAAGACGCTATTCTCGAAAACGACTTAGTGGTGAGCTACAAAAACTATCTTACCGCTATAAAATCAACGCATAAGAGGCTCGATCTAGCAATAGCTGTAGGCGTGCGATTATTGCCAAGCGATCTAGTGTACTATCTTGGTAAGAAAGATGGCTATAAGAATCCAATCCCGAAAGCTACGAAAGATATGGTGCTAGGCACTAACGACATCAATGCAGAAGGCAAAGGACATTCACCTCTTCCTATGAAAGGCCCACCAGATAAGAAATTGGTGCAGCCTCTCGAGACGCACAAGAAACAAGTTCCTGTACCAAAGGCAAAGGCAAAGGCAAAGGCTGGCTCACAACATGAGATTAATCTCGCAGTGACATCCATTGCCGCAGCTGGAATTGCATGGATGTTGTTTCGTTAACGTCGTTTGTATTGCTCTATCGTGATCACCACTATTGCTACGATGAATAACCAAACGTTCTGTGCTAGTACTCCCAGAGCTTTACCAGCCATAGTAAATATGAAACTCGCAATCGATCCAATCATTCCAGGTAGGATCTGTCCAAGTTTCTTTCCCATTTCTTTCAACAACCCCCCAGTCGTTTGCAATCCCTTCTTTACTGCATCTGCTGCTTTATCAATACCAGTCTTTATTGGTTTCGGTACGGATTTCGACAACAGGGAAACTATCGTACTAACGATAGCGCCAATAGAAGTTACTACTGCAAGAACGGTCATTCCATGCTTTCTGAAAATGTATTTGATCCTTTCACGTAGCGACATACGTTCTAGTATGGCTTCTTCTTGACGTTCGAGTAATTCTATTTCGTTATGGATGTGTACTTTCTCTTCCTTAGCCGCTTCCTTCTGATCCTCAGTTGACGTTGAGTCTAGAAGTATGCTATCTTCTACTTTGAGATGTTCGGCGGCCTTTTCTTGACCTTGGATGACTTGTTCTTCTCTTTCTACATCCGTAGGGCCTAGGGCAAATTTGAGATCCTTACCCATACTTTGGTATCTTTCACCCTTCACTGTGGTCAAAGGTATGGGCTTCTCTTTACTTCCAAGTACGTGAAGATAGATCCTACCTAGTTCCTTATTGGCATCCCATATTCCAGTTATCTCAAGGACTCCTCCACGAGTCCCTACATCCGCATAATGTTCCCATACAGTATCAAATAGCATTTGTTTCAGTTCATCCGATGTGCCTGCTTTGAAGACTACGCGGCGATCACTAAATTTCGGATGTTTGATTCTATCCTCATCCTCCGCAACGAGTTCGTCGAAGTAATCGTTATCTTCTTTAGAAAACGAGGTTTCCCGATTCTTTGGTCGAGCACCTTCCTTGGAGAAGTCGCGTCTAGTTTTCAGATTTAATGATTCACTCGGATCCACATTCGTAGAGTCTGACGCCAATTTCCGTGCTTCTTCATTGACAGTATCATCGTTGTCGTAGTCTCTTCCTCTTTCAGCTTCATCAGTTCTTTCATCATACCTACCCTCAGAGGCCATGTTAAACATATCTACATATATAGTTATATTCAACATGATCTCGTTAACGTTGGATCCCACACAAGTACGAAGAGAGCCTCATGCACTCAAGGCTCCGCGAGACTTGTATAGGAAAACTTTCACTCGATCATCTGCCAATCCAGGTGAGACTCTATACGTAGAAGTCCCAAAGCTAGCAGAAGATGTAGTACTAGTACCTGGTAGCTTAGCACTATTGGGCGACATCGTACTATCTGGTGGACATGTGAATAACAGAGTCGTTTCGAACGTTGGACGCTGCTTAGTCATGCGTAGAATCTGTAGGATGGGAGCTGAAACAGTAGAAGACCTTGTCAGGCCAGACCTCCTACAAACATACTCCGATGTATACCTATCTACGCAGGAGAGAGAGTCTAGAATACAACAAGGCATTCAATCAGAGAACTTGAATAAGCTACGATCGAAAGCTGGTGACGCAAGTACTTCATCTGCTGCAGACAACGCGCTCCTAACTGCATGTGGTTCTAAGTATAGGATTCCCTTAGATGTTGACATTCTGACACAACATGGAGTTCTATATCCACATGCCTTAGAAAGTACCATTACGTTCGAGTTAACTCTAGCGTCTGCCAACGAGGTTGTAATTGGATCGGATACGACGAAGATAGGTACGTACCAACTTACCAACATCCAACTAGAATACGAAGCAATCAGGAACGAAACGCTGGCTAGTAGTGCACTTCACAAATATGAAATAGGTACTGCATTCCTATACAACTACGCTGTTCACTTCAAAACAGTAGATATCGCTAAAACGTCCGATACTTTGATATCTCAAAACATCAATGTTCCACGACGATCCTTTGCTGGACTGCTTCTACTATTCATAGATCCACCAACCATTGGCACGCGAGATAGTGAAGCATTCTCGAATCCAGATATCTTGAAGGTAGAAGTAGATGTCAATGGGATTCCCAACAGACTCTTTCCAAGCGGCATGCTTCCCCTAGATTTCTGGGAGGCTGCAAAAGGCTGGTTTGGTACACCCAATACTTCCATGACTCCAAAGAAGTTCTTTGAAAATAGATTCTCTATCCTAATCGATTGTCGCACAGCAAAAGATTCCACCGTTCATGGTGATGGCTTGGCACAAACCGGCAGTGGAAAGGACATCGACATTCGCATACATAGAACTGCAAAGGGAAGTGGAAATGTGAAAATGCACATCTATGTCCTTGCGGATGCTCAGGTCACGATATTGAACAGATCTCTGCAGAGTATATTATACTGATGGATTCTCTCGTAGAGCACGTACCGTTCAACGCACTCATAGTCGGTCCAACGAATTGTGGGAAGACTGCGTTTCTCATAGAACAACTTCGTGGAGCATTTCGTGGTAAGTTCGATTACATAGTACTGATTTGTCCTACGTATGCCCACAACAAAACTTATCGTGGATTCGCAAATCGAGATCCTCATTTCTTCGTCATATCGCCACCACAAGATGCCATCGATGCTACTTTGAGTATTTGCGCAACATTTTGGTCAGGTACCAATACTCTATTGATTCTCGATGATTGCGCCGCATCGAAGGACGTCAAGAAACGAACTGACAAGCTAGTGGACTTAGCCTTTTCTGCACGACATATAGGGATTTCCGTTTGGGTGCTGTCCCAACAATTAACGAGCATATGTAAGCCCTTCCGTGAGAACGTAGCTATCGTAGTAGCATTCCATACAGCATCGGCCGTAGATGGTAAAAAGATATTTGAGGATTATGGAGGCTCACAAGAATGTAAAGAGTTACGAACGATACTTGGATCCCATAAGTTCGCTCGCATGTGCTTCTGTCTACGCCATCCTTTCGAGGTAGTGTTAGAGCTCCCAGCACCTACAACATATTATCATGGATAAAGAAATACTCGAGATATTCGGTGAGGATGTAACAGGCCCACCAACCAACCTAGACGTCACATCAGACAATCGTGAATCACTTTCGATCTTAGCCGCAACAGGCGTAACGAAAGAATACTTAGGTAAGAACTTTTCTCTAGGAGACATCTCTAGACTTCCTGAGAAAGAAGTAGACAAGTTGCATAGGAGGTATCAGGCCGTTCTAGCTAAGCAAGTAACGAAAGGCTTAGTCGACGGTGTGACACGTCTAGCTACCCGCCTAGTTGCCTACCTAGTACCAATAGATTCTCAAGAAGCCCTGATCAAGGACCTACAAGAAGACCCTCTAGTCCGCAACGAAATCAGTGCTGCGACTGGCCTACTATCGCTCAAAGCCGGTCGCCTTGTAGCTCTAGCTAGCGTCCTATTCCACATATCTGGTCACGTAGTCATTCCTGGTACAACTGTTGAACCTTCACATATACCTACTATATCGAAGCAAGATGGAAGGACAGACGGATCAGATAACTGCGAATCCTCCGACGACTGCACCAACTAAGATAAAAAACCCAAAGCGCGTCGCAGCTGGAAAAGCACTAGCGTTAAGCAACAAACTCGCTAAAGAAGCTCAAAAGAGAGAGTTGATGCGCGAAAGCGAATCATGTAAAGAAGTCGACGTAGAGAAAGGTCGGTTCGAAAGCCTGACTATCCTCGCAGTCATTGGTACTGGCGCTACATTGTTTGGCACGTACTTTGCGTACAAGAAGTATGTAGATGGTAATAAGCGTGTTGCCACCGTTAGCACGACACAACCTGCAGCTCCGGCAAAGCCAACGGCACTAGACATGGAGTAACACTTAAAGACTCGAGATCATAGTAGTATATATCTAGATGGAGAAGGAATTGACGAAGACGGCAACCGATGCAGTCAAAATCGTTGGACTCGCTGCTGGTATTGGGTGGATCGTAAAAAAGACTACCAAGGAATCTATGCTTAGCGATCCTTCTTCTTCCCTAGCGAATTACGCAAAGTGGACTGCCGTGATACTTGGTAGCTTATACGCAAAGGAATATCTTGAGAAACAACTTGAGAAAGAAAGAAAAGCCCAAACCTAAATCTTGAGAAACAAAAGATCATACCATAATGGCGGCAGCAATTGGAATGGCCCTCCTCGGGGCTATATTGAATGCAACGGCATTTACTGGTGGTGGCATACTAGCTAGAATGCTTGGAAAAGATGGTGATGTAGATGCAGAACGAGAGAGACACGATAGGGCCACCGAAAAACTAGAACGTGAAATGAAAGCGTATAGAATCAAACGTCAAAGCTTATATGACTATGCACAAGAGCAGGAAGGTCTTGAACGCAAAGCACACAACGATCAAAGAGATACCAACGAAGCCTTAGTGCGATCCGATAAGTTACGTAAGGCGCTTAAACATCTCAAAGAGATGAAAGAACCCCGCTTATCTGACTACTACAAACCCTCAAACAATCAGAAGACTGGTGAGTTGCTCTACGTTGGGGGTGGAATGCTAGGCGTTGGATACACTATTAGTAAATGGATATAGATACTACTAAGCTACTAGTAAGTTACCTAAGCTACTAGTAAGTTACCCTAAGCTACTGGTGAGTTGCCCTAAGCTACTAGTAAGCTACTAGTAAGTTACCTAAGCTACTAGTAAGCTACTTAAGCTACTACTAAGCTACTACTAAAAAAAAAAAGGAAGAATGAAGAGGGTCACGCAACGACTTTCTTTATTCTTCCTTTTTTTTTTTCATCTGTTGAAGGTTAGAATGTATAGATGTATGATGGATTCTAAACTTGCGAATATCTTCTATGGGCCTATGGGCTATTGGAAAGGTCACACTGCAATTGGCAAGCTATCGGTAGCAGCGAAAGCATCAGAAGACGTAGCTAGGAGTTGGTTGGAAAAGCAATCTATGTGGCAAATATATCTACCACCACCAAAACACATTCCACGACCACATTGGACTGTATCGAAACCAAATGAAGTCCACCAAGCTGATTTGATATTTCTACCACACGATCGACCTGGGCGTGGACGGAAGCTATACAAGTACGCATTGGTAGTAATCGACGTAGCTTCTCGATACAAAGAAGCCGAACCTTTGGCATCTAAAGATAGTGGTGAAGTTGCTGCGGCATTCGAACGAATCTATAAACGTAGTCCACTAGAATGGCCAAAGACGTTGCAAGTAGATCCTGGTAGAGAATTCATGGGACGTATGTCTGAAACGCTAGAACTACATGGTACGAAAGTTCAACGAGGTGAGGCTGGTAATCATAGAGCGCAAAGTTTTGTTGAAAGAGCAAATAGGACTCTAGCTGAGAGATTGTTTGGATATCAATATGCACAAGAGATGGTGCTTACTTCGGAAGGATCAGATGAGCGTAGTAGAGAATGGGTAATTCGTTTACCAATGGTTATCAAAGCCATGAACAGTGAGGTGACTCGTTTGACTGGTAAAGAGCCTTCTAATTCTGTAATGGCACAACAAGTAGATCTGAAGACTCCTACGTATTCGCGCACCGTTGGATTGAGAGAAGAGCGTCTACCATTCGACGTTCTAGTTCGATATCTTTATGCACCAGGAGAATTGGAAGGAGGTGAAAAACGTAGAGCTACTGATCCTGTGTGGAGTTTGCAGATATACACCATTTCGCGAAGTGTAGTATCTTCGGGACAGCCTGTGCTTTACTACCTTGCGAAGGAGAAGGACGCACCCAAACGTGGATTCGTTCGTGAAGAGCTACAAGTCGTTCCTAGGGATACAGAACTACCACCAAAAGGAATTCTGTTTGTACCTAGACGCTAAACAGCGTACTCTATTGGTTCGGTGTGGATTCCATCGGGAAGAACGCGTCTTTTGTCGTAGTAAGCCGATAGCCCAAGCTTCCGTTGTTTGTAGGTTGCTATGCCTTCTGGCGATAGTCGGAAGCCTCGGTTATTTGCCATGTCGATACTACCCTGGAGGGCTGCTTTGAATCGTTCCCACGAAATGTCATTGTGCCGTCTAGACATACCTTTAGCGGAATACTTCTTGCTGCCACCTGTATCGACGTAGTAGGCTTTCGAGCATAGGGCAATGGCGCGCTGTCCTTCGAATTCGAGTTTGAAGAGTCCTGGTGTACGACTGCTCCATTCGTCCCAAGCTAGCCATTCATTCCTTTCGGCTTCGAAATCTTCTCGCAGTTCCGGTCTTACAACCTCATCGAGGCTATTTCCCGAGATGGCAATGTAGGCACTGTCTGTGTCCATCTGTATATATTCGAAATCATTGCGATCAATGTACTTGTCGATGAAGTCATAGTAGAACTCAAGCATACGCAGCTTTGCGAGCTGGTACACAGCGATACCTACTTGGAAAGGCCGTTTGATTCGGATCTGGTCTTTCCTACTCTCGAGTTCGTATGCATCACCAATCTCTTCCAGGTCTTCGAACCAAACACTTCGCAATGCCTTGTCCACAACCTTCTCGTCTTTTGTATAGGTGACCTTTGTTTGACGTCCCAAGTCTTCGAGCAACTTTCCATAGGCGCTGTTTCCTAGTAGCTTGAACACATCTGCCAGCAAAGCCTCACCTTTATCTTCATCTCCCATACGACGTGCCTCAGTGACTTGGTCCACGAACCATCCGAAGATTTCTTTGGGTTCGTAATCTATCGTGCGGTAGACAGCAGTGATCACTGCGCCGTGATCTACATACCAAAGTAGAAGAGGAGCATAGAGTAGCAACTTCTTTCCAGAGAGACTTCCAACTAACTTCTTTTCCTCGCTGAGCTTTCTACCTGTCTTTGTGAGGTAGGCCAACATTTCTGGAGGGATTGCTTCTTTGGGGATTTTCTTGTTGTAGAAGAAGGGTGGCATCTCCTCAAATTCCTTCCACAATTTCTTTGGTATCTCGATGTCTACTTCTGCATATCCAAACCACGTTCCACCAAGTAGACATTCAACGAATCCTTTGGTGGCTGGACCTGGATCATCGTAGTGTACAACCTTTTCTTTTCCACAAGGCATTTCGAATTCCATGGTAGAAAGATATAGGGCGTTGGCATCGTATCCAAGAATCTTACGACAAGTCTTAGTTCCTCCCTGATGACTACGAATCTTAGTCACTCCTGATTCGTGGAGTCTGGTGAACACTATGCTTGGACCTCCCACGACAGCGTCTTTCAGCATGCGGTAGGCTTCCTTACTTGGAGCGTACATCTCAGCTCCCCTTTCTACACTACCTCGAAGCAGGAACTGTAGTGAGACTCCTGGAATGGACACTGCATCTTTCAGCATGTCTACTCCTTTCTCGTGATAGAAATCTCGCATCTTTTCGAGTGCCTCTAAGAATGGAACTACATCTAGGTCGTTGTAGTATCGTAGCCAGTCTGCAAAGGTTTCCATTCCTTTGTCGAGAAAGGTGCACTCACAGTCTTCGAACTCTGACATAGATAGTAGATGTTCTCTTTTCAACTTCGAACCCCACTCTGGATAGTCTGGTAATCCAATGTGATCCAACTTGTCTGGAGAATCGAACCACTCATATGGGAAGAAACTCTTTTGCGATTCGCATCCATATGCCTTGATCCAACGTTCATAAGAAGTTCCAGGTCCAAGGTAGTTGATCACATCAAGGAAACGGAAATCTGGGGTCAATAGGAACATAGTGGAATTGGCTTTCTTTGCTACCAGGATCTTTGAACAGGTGTCAGCAATGATTCCTACGAAGTGCTCCCTGATCAGATTGAGATCGTACCTGCCAGAGTTGAATCCCACTACTGGAACTTGGTGGATCCATTCGTCGATCTTCGCTTGTTGTTTCTTTGGTAGGGTGTCAAAAGAGAATTCAGGTGTCTTGGGGCAGAACTGTTCTGCAATGACTTCTTGGATCGCTTTCGCTCTTCGCTGGAGTTCTTCGACAAAGGCTTCGATGAGTTCTTTTGGATTGCGTCGACAGATGTGGGTTGACTTTCGATTGTATGTGTCGGCAATTGATACTGATATTGGGACATGGACGTTTTCGATGGTCAGGTGGTCCGTTGGTTGTCTTCCTTTTGTCGTGTCGAGATAGGCTTCGAAATCGTAAACTATGAAGTGTGGGTAGACAGTTTGTGTTGGTGTGGGGACCGGTTTGTTTTTCTTCTTTGTGGAGCAGCCCCAAGCTTCCACTACTGTATAACCAGCTCCTTGTAGCTTTGCCGTTCTTTCACAGGTCTTGAGATAGAGCCTCCTTTCCCTAGGGAAGCATTTCGGGCAGCCATGGAAATAGCATCCATGAAATTGAAAGATGGTTTTCGAAAGAGGTTCGTAGCCGTCGACCGGTGCTCCTTCGATCCAATGCTCTCCACCATGCCCACAAGCTGCATGATGAATGTGTTGTCCAATCCTTTTGGTTTCGCGTTCCAACCAGCATAGAGCGACTTTGCTGGCTGTGCTCTCTGGCCAGAAGGCTTTTTCGTATGCCGACTGGGGTACTGTAATTACTTTTCCGGGGCAAACGATCTTCGTTTCGCCACGCCTGCAACGATCTGCATGGCGGTGAAGGTTCGAGGCTTTTGTGAACCGTTGCTTACAATCGTTGCATACGTAGACACTCCCTATCTTGTCGATGTTCTTGATGTAGAAGGCATGTTCTTCATACATCCCAATCGTCATCGTATACTTGTAGTGAGCTGCATGTCGCGTCAGATGCCAAGCGCCGTCCTCCGTGGGTTCATACACCCGAATGCCAATCCCGAAGTGCAACTCGACTTCCTCCAGCTGGTCTAAGGAAGTTCTGGGAACATCTTGCGTGGGTGCTGTCAGGCGATAGAAGTTCTGGGCAAGTTTTCGAGCTTTGACGCAACACCTATCTACTCTTGCTCCTTCATGCATGGCAAGGCAGCGCCAAAGACATAGGTTGTCACCATATCGATCAAGGGCAAGCATTCCTTTCTTAAGGCGAAGCCATTGGGGCAGTGGACCTGTTCCCAACAAAAGCTGACGATCGATCACGACTTTGACATCTACGTAGATCCAACGAACGAAGGCCCATTGGGTATTTGGTCGAGTGATGTTGTCGGGATTCAATCGAGCTGTCTCCTTGCTATTGATCCACTCTTCTGCATCTTCTAGGATGTTCACCCATGGAGAGCCTGGGACAGTCTTGGAGAATAGAATCACGCGTCCGTCATTGACATTTCGAATGCGATAGGTGTAGCTGTATCGCAGGTAAAAGCTGGTGGTTACCTTTGCAACTAACTTTTCCATGATCCTAGGAGTCAAGTCTCCTGCCACACCTTGGAAGAAGCGCCATCGGATAGTACGGCGACCTATCTCCACTCCCTCGAGCATTCCATCTCTCTCCTCTAGAATAGCACCTGCCTCTCGAGCTAGACTCCGTGGAAGTGGTTCACTACGTGGTCTCACCATTCTCCCTTCGATATAACTATGTGTTAGGATAGCTTTAACAGGTACTCGAATTTGGATTTTATGTGTAAGGATGTTGCGGCGATATAACTATATGTAATTATATCTCTAATAGGATTATCAAGTTGGATTTTACGTACAAGAATGTCTAGTGACACTTTGAATGACCCTTAGTTACCCCTTAGTAGTATAGTCGGAGTCAGTTAAATACAACTTTTTCTTGTGCAACGAAACTCAAAAGGTTGTGAATGGTATGGACGCCTTTTTTCTTGCACAAGGGGCGTCGTGAAGTGGATTTCTGAATTCACTTTATGACGCCCCTTGTGCAAGAAAACAAGGCGTCCATAACATTCACAACCTTTTGAGTTTTGTTGTACAAGAAAAAGTGGTATTTAACTGACTCCGACTATACTACTTCGTTGGATTCAGCCAGACAAGCTGTTACCCTAGAAGAAGTCAGCTCAAGGGGTAGAGGTCCATCTGTAACTTGTTTCATTGGACAGGTCAAGACAGAATGGCTACAAAGCAACAACCAGTTCTTCTCTGCCTGTATTGACGACCTAGCATGGCTGCTTCTACGTCTATGTCCAGCTACCCTTTTCCAAGTAACTGACCATCCAGTTGCTAATCAGAAAATGCCGGGTTGGAGTGCGTTTCACTGCTTACATTTTCCTGAAACTCCTATCACCACTGTCATTGGCTATTGCCCAATGATAAATGAGGAAGCAAGTGAGTATAGCACGATCTACACGACGAATCTTGCTTTACAAATGGCCAATTCACTGGTGCCTCTGTAATAACCTTTGACTTGGCAATATATATCAAGGCAAAACAGCTACAGATGAAATTTCACAATGAATCCAAGAACACTGTAATACGCATGGTGGGATTTCATATTGCCTTAAACTATCTCTCTCTTCTGGGAAAGACGTACACCAACTCTGGTTTAGAATATCTACCTATAGAGTATGGGGTGTTATGCACCTGGCACCACGGCGGTTTTGATGCTTGGCAAGTCGTACAATCAAGAAATACGAGCGCACAAGTTCTGTATGGAGGCCCTTTCCCGACTCCTTTAAAACCATTACCGGCAAGGGAAAAGTCGGGTGGTCTGAAATGGGACAACAAACAGGCAAGCTGACTAGGTCTATTGATTCATTACTCATGCTCATGATCATTTATATATAATAGAATGGACCTTTTGCAAGAATACGATCACGTGGTTGTACTAGATGGCAAATAATTAATATTCCTTTCCTTTCAGAGACAATGAAGAACTTACATGTAAAAATGAGATGTAAAAATGAGTAAACAGAGAGTGTCACTTAATTTCCTGGTGAAAAGTTGTTGCTTGTATAATGTAGACATTATTAAATAAGTTAGATAACTGTATTATTTTAATAAACTATTCTCCCAGCCTCCAAATGAAAATAAGGACGAGGATGACCTACCAACAGGTCCAGGGTTCAGAACCCATGAAGTAATATTTAAAAGCCGAAGTTGAGGACGGGACCGTAATTCTAAAGTACATAGAACTAATCGCGATTACTTTGGAATTCCTGTCTAGTTCGAAATTGAGGTTTTGAATGACTTCACACACTACATTATATATTTATGACACAGAGGACAATGGTATAAAAATAACAACCATGCAAGCACAAAAAGATTCCTAACTAATTAAACAATACCTAGACATGCAAAATGTTCAATATTCAAATAAGAGTTCGACAATAGTCAGATCGCGGTACAGTAAACAAAGGATGTCCGCGAGCGAGGAAAGTTACGAAGGTCCAAACCAGAGGCATATAAGATTAGAGAGCTCCAAACGGGAGAGGAAACTTCTTCGGTCATAAAACGGGCTGTTCCAAAGAGTACAGAATATAGGAATCGTTGGGGTGTCCGAATATTCGAAGAATGGCAAGCGGAAAGACAAAACAAGTTCGTTGAATCAGAAGAGAATCCTTTGGATTTGGATATACGCGAAGTTCAAACTTTGGCGACATCCATGATGGATATGACTGCTAAAAGCTTAAATTTCTGGCCAATAAAATTTATCCAGGGAGTTTCAGACAAGAGTGAAGTCCCTTACATCGAGAAAACATTGTAGTGTGTTGTATAAAAAGACACTTGGAATTCAATGGACGAGCTCACGTAAACCCCTTGGATGCGAAAAGACACTTGCAAGTATTTAATTTCGTCTGTTTTCCTAAACAGTTATAGACGGAGCTTTAAAGTAACAATGCTCAGATTATTTTATCATGTAATAGTCTGTTGTTTCTATTTTCTGTTGCTTTCAGCTTTCAGAGTTTCCGTCAAGTACTTGATGCTGAAATGAAAAAGTCTCATCGGAATGGAGGTCAACTTGAACGGCATAGAGAGGAAAAGAAGCCAGTGACGGAGCAGGAGAAAACTTTACTACGGTCAATGGAACTTTTTGGCAGATAAGAACTCTGAACGTTTACTTAATACGATTTAATTTAATTTAATTTTATAGAACTCTATATAGAACTAATATTTCCATATTGTAGCTAGAAACGATTTCAAAGTACCACTGCCCACTTGCATAATTAACAATGTAGTCTTTCCTTAGTTTCTATGTATCTACACGTGACCACAATGAACGCTCCTCATTGGCCGATGTGTCATGCATATCTAATGTAGTGCGAGAAGTGTGTCATGACCCTAGCTAGGGGATTGTATTATGAACTATACTATTTTTATCAAATAATAGATATAATATGTACCTTTGAAACTGAAATGCCTCTTTTCCAAGGATGGATACTCATTGGAACTTTGGGTGGTGCACTACTGGGACCTTCAAACCTTTAAACTGTTCCAGACTCAAAACACATTTTTATATACTCAGTTTGAAAGACAAAAATGCTCGAAAATTGTACCCTGTCCAGTTGAACAGCTGTATATTTTAGTACCCCATCTTGTTTCCCAGTATTGCATCAAATTGCAGTAATTTGACACAAAAGGGAATTTAACCCACGATTAAGAAGTTTGAGAATAAAATATAAGGAAATCAATTCGTCTGTACTACAAAATCAGAAATACATAATTTAGTGTAATACAGAATAATGTAGACAATATAAGACAGCATGTACCAACTGTACCATTTTTAACCTGGTTTTTGCTGGAACTTGAAACACCAAACCATCAGAATAGTTGGTCAGAGGTTACATCAAAATCTAACTGCAACCTCAGACACATCTTTTATAAAGGTACATGTACTTCAAAATAAAATAAAAATATTCCTGCAGTAGCATTAGCAGCTGGTGATAACTCTATCTTGCCGATTAGTATTAACACTGCAATGGTATCAACCCCAAGTAATACTTCACTAATCTTAATTGTACAAGCTCTTGCTGTTGCCAGAGCTGGCGAATTAGCAGAGAAAGAGTCAAAACAGCTCCATGTTCCCGCTGAACCGGCGAATCCCAAGTGCCAGGCTGTAAATGCTGTAAACAAAAAGCAAACAAGCCGTTATGACAGTAACAAGCACTCTCCAAAGGCCATCACCAGCAGTACTGAAATGAAAAAGTGTTTCAGATGTGGCTCTACAATGCATATGGATGCCGCTCGTGTCGTCTGTCATATACCTAAATTTGATCACATTACTCCAACACTGATGAAACTTCACTGCTTATCTGTAAGAGAACGTGTGACTTTCAAGATCCTTTTGATCGTTTACAAGGCTCTTCATGGGATAGCTCCACAATACATCTGTGAACTCTTAAGTCGAAAAAAAGATGATCGCTACGCGCTGATATCCGCCAAGCAGGATCTCCTTGCTGTACCTACGACACACCGGAAGACGTTTGGTGATCGTACTTTTGCTAGGGCCGGCCCCATCCTCTGGAACTCCCTCCCACAGCAGATCCGCAGCGCATCTAGTATAGATTGTTTTAAGAGTCGCCTTAAGACATACTTGTTCAAGAATGCTTATATTACATAGTGTCGCTTCCATAGCTGCTTTAACTATTGGTCGTTTTTGATTTATACATTCTTACAAGTTTTACCTTCTGCAGTAGTATTAGTATAGTAATTTAATTTTGGCCTTCCGGGTCCAAAGCGGGAAATGTCCCGCGAATTATCTTAAGTCATAAATTCACAATAAAATGCGTTGTTCAGCCATAAAATTAAGGAAACATTAACAGCATGAATACTTGCAATCATAGAATTTCCTTTTAAGTAGTATAGTGATTATAGTACTTTTTCAAAAATCTCACTTGTAATCTGAGGGGACAAATCCCACATATTTGCATTGGAAAAAAAAATGTTCAATAACAAAACATAATCATATTAAAGGGATACCCGAGTGAAAAACACATTAGGGCTCAAAAGCATCTTTCAGATGTACTTTGTTCAGAAAATGTATTAAAATTTGATAAAACTTTTTCAGAGTTGAGAACGAGCCCCTCAAAGTTGGCCCCGCGAAGACCTGGGCGCCGCCATTTTGTTGACATTAATTCCTGTGACGTTTTTTACGTCACTTCGTCCCACCGGAGACTTGCGGCTAACTTGTAGCGACTTGTTTTCTTTGTAGAATTTTCACACGCTCGGAATTAGAGTGGATTTTCATCGATATGGCAGAGCAATTTCGTACTAGCACAAAAATATGATGAAGACGATATTGTGAGAGAAGTTCAGAAGACTGGGAGGACGAAGAAAAGCGTGTGGAAGGCGAGAATATCAGACAAACAACAAAAGGCAACTACCGAGCTAGTGCTATAAAGATACGCTGTGTATTTTTGGATGGAACTTGTCAGCCTTAAACACAAGACTAATGGTAGATTATTACAATATTGATATCGGCATAGCAATCGAAACTTGTTTAATTTGATCCAGAGAGATAATCAGGGTGTAGCAAGCCACATAATTTTAATTTCGTTTACCTAACTGATGTGTTGTGAATCAGCGCGCGCGCCCCAAGTTCCACCACAAACATTCCGGGCTTGATCGCGCCAATGCTTTCACACAATTTAATAAGGGAATGTAATTATATTTGCAATAAAATTGCTCCCAGTGTCTCGTTCTTGTGTCATTGCATATATTCTGCTATGTTGGGCTAGTTATGATCGGTTTTTACAGGGAGGTTTTAACTTTTCAGGTGTTTCGTTTCAGTTGCACAAAGCCATTCAGTCAGTACAGATCGAATCGGATAACTCGCAAATTATATAGCTCCAATAATACATGTTTCGAAACCAATGCCAATATCAATATTGCCATAATGTACCTTAGTCTTGCGTTTAAGGCTGACAAGTTCCATACAAAAACACACAGCGAATCTTTACATCATAGCACAACACCAGTATAGCACTACTCCACTAGCTCGGTAGTCGCCTTTTGTTGTTCGTCTGATATTCTCTGAAAAAGTACATCTGAAAGATGCTTATGAGCCCAAATGTGTTTTTCACTCGGGTATCCCTTTAAAATACGTATGAATGGTTTTATGGACTCCTTTAGAGTGAGAGTCTGCTTCGTGATGACATTTTGTTCACTTGTACATACAAAGCAGACAGCTCTCACAGTCGAGGAAATCCACAGTATGCTCAAGTCATCGAATGTAGCAGCCGATAAAGAGCTCCGAAAAAGCACCACTGCAGGAGGATCGTACTCCTTGCGCGACCAGAACAGGGGAAGACATTATCTGATATTTCTGATTATCCATTCGAACGCACAAAGGGCTGGTATGGCCCAGGGCCTGACGGTATCTGAGTTCCAGAAAGCTATGTGGCGTGAAAGGGATAACCGATACCTTATACTAGTGGAGGATCACAAGACTGGCGATGACGGCCCCGCGCCCAATTTCATCACGCCGGAGGTTTTCAGCATGTTGAAAACCTACATTGAAGTGTTCCGACCGATAGCTTTAGCGGAAAATCTTCAAAAGGAAGACTGTGGGAAGCTGTTTCTCACAAGAACTGGGGCTAAAGTGCATAGTAACAGAGTTTCGAACATTTTCGATAGAATTGGGAAGAGATATGGACGCACGGGCAAGGGTCGCCTTTACCCAACAAAGTTCCGCCAAGCAGCAGCAACGTCAGTAAGCCGGGAGTCGCAAGAAAAGAGAGAGGACTTGAGCCGTCTAATGACACATAGGGACTTGACCGCGCGTTCCTACTACTTGCTAGAGGACAGTATCGAGCGATCTGCTGAGGCACAACGCCAGCTTGCCAAAACCTTTGAGCCTTCTCAGAGCCCAAAGAAAGGTCGCCCTGTTGCTGTAAATGAGGAAACGGACGAGCTTATTAAGAAGGCGTTTGAGAAGGGGAAAAGAGATAAGACCAGTATTTCCGTGGAATTGTCAAAGAGAAAATAGAGAGTGGAGATACAGGTCTGGAGAATGTAGAAGCCGAACAACTAGTAAAGAGGGTGCGTTACTTGGCCAGCCTTGAGCCGAATCCTGAGCCGCCCGCTGAAGCAGAGACGCCAGATGACCGTATTGATAGATGGGAGATGGGCTCATCAACAACAACAGTTCCTCCCACCAATAGTGAAGACGGGAAGAAACGATAGTGGAACAAGCAAGATGAGGAGACGATACTTCGTGCCTGTTCCAGTCTGTTTATCAAAGGGACCAGCTTGCCGAGAACGCACGAGGTGAAGATGATAATAAATGAATCCAAAGACGAGGAGTTCCAGCTTCTAGTACTGAGTTTTGGGAAAAACGCACTAAATCGTATCCTAACTAAATGTAAAACCCTCCATATTGGTATAAGCCGAAAAGGAAAAGAGTTTGAATGTTAGTAAAAGCAAGCGCTCACGAAGCTTGGTATTCAAGCTGCATCCGATTTATCACAACTACCTGTTACTATTTTTTGCTTCGTAGTCTCAATGCATTTAGCTGAACTTTAGAATGCTATAGCTATTACGTGACCCACTGCTCTTTCTGCGAAAGCATGATTCCTTGTTTTAAGTTGCTCCAGTTCTTCTTTTAATAAATCTTCAGTTGACTTCGGCTCTTCGATTACACAATCTGGACTTGTTCCACACTCGTTGTTGTTAATAGTGATTGCCGATCTTTTTGCGACTTTCTTTTCGGTGGAGACTCTCTAGACCAAGATAATTTACTCGGAATACTGTTCTTCTTTAAAGTAACTATTCCGTTTAGAGATTTCTTCAGGTCAATTGGTCTAAAGTTGCGAGAGCAGACTAGTTTTTTTCCAGTCAACACAAATTCCTTTCCTGGATCTCGTCGAATTGCCACGATCAACTCCTTTCGTAGTTGTTCCGATTTATGTACTGATCAAATCGAAACATCAACATCCCCCGGGTAACCCCCTCCCCCGCATTTAACTCGTTTTTCGTGCCCGGGGAGAAGGAATTTGACATCGGTAGCTGGCCTTGGGGTGGGGAATTTGGCACCGCATGGAGGGGTGGGGCATTTGAACAAGTTGTCGCCATTTCATGTTCCGTTCTCGTGGTTTTCTCGATCGAATCATGGCGCTGAAGGGCACATTATTAGATTCATTTAAAGGCCCGATACGGACCTTGATGCTTTGCGCGCATCTCACTTCAAATCGAGGCTTCTATTATCTTGTCTCGTAAAATTTTCAACTTCGACAAATGGCGGATTTAAGGAACGCGGCGCGCAAAGCATCAAGGTCCGTACTGTGCCAAAAGCTGTGTGCTGTATTTGAAGGTATTAAAATGTAAATGTAAATTGCTTCTGAATATTTATAAAATCTCGACCTGTTAAAAAAATACCTGGGATACAAGATCAAGGGCCGGCTAACTGATATTAAATGCTTTTAAGTTATTATGGAAGCTGATGTTTTATTTTAAGAGGTTGCCCCTCCTGTGACAACCACAGCACGAACGTTGTGTAGACAATGGAACGCCTCCTTTGGACAGGTTTCAAATTCTGAAGTTTATTAAACGCAATATTGAAGAACAGTTTGCTTTTATATTTTAACCCAAAAGTATATTCTAAGCAAAATATTCCCAGAGTGAAAGCAACAGGCCACTTTCTGCAGGAAATGTCTAGAATGTGGTATTCTCCTGTCTACAACTTATGTGAAAACGGACAGGCGAAAAGAAAAGGAAAAGCTCATCTTGACCGAAATCGAATCCATGAGTTTCAGTTCCTGTTCTGAGTTACGTGATTCGAAAAGGGAGATGGAGTTGACTTCAAAACAGGAAGTTGACTTCAAAACATAGCAGTGGTTCAAAAGATGACGGATGTGTTCATTTCGAGCTCCTCATAGTGGATCAATTTCATCAATATATTCAAGCAAATGTAGTTTAAGTTAAGCCTTACCTTCAAGCAAACATGCCTAACGTCGATGTTGCTAAGAATGAAAATCTAGGAGAGCGATTAACGAAGATAGAAGCCATTGTAAGCGAAATCAAGAACTCGCTCAACACAAGGTACGACGAACTAGATACGAAGTTGCAAGACATTAAAAAAAGCCAACGATTCATCAGCAATAAATTCGATAATTTCCCGAAAGTCACAGACAACATACTAAAGGAAAATATATTATTGCACAAGGCTAGCGAGGACCTAAACTGACAGCTAAAGGACTGTAAGAAAGATAACGCGAAGGCCATCAAAGGCATAAATGACTTAGAGCAATATGGTAGATCCATGCTGGAAAACGTGGGTGTGGCCCGGGCTTCAGAAGATGTGGAATTCATCGCTCGGGAAATCTGCAAGTTCCTTGGACATCGCTTCAACGACATCGAAGTTGTGCATCGACTGTCCACAAAAGAATCAGCCAATATCATCGTAAAATTCTCCAACAGAATGTTTTGTGACCAAGTCATGCAAAATCTCAACTGAAGGGTAAAATTACGCACAACCTAGGACTGGTGAGAGAACGGGTTGCATCAAATCTCTTTATCAACGAGAGTCTGACCCGTCAAAACAAGATCCTCTTTGGTAAAGCCCTAAAATGTTTAAAATAGCAGAAATACAAATACATTTGGTCTCTAGACGGTAAGATCTTTATCAGGAAAACTGAAAGTTCGAAAATTAAACGAATCACGAGTGAAGATAACCTTACTTCCCTGGCCTTCACATAAGGTGAGTATACATCCTAAATTGACTACCAATGAGTGAAATAATAATCTGTCACATCTGTAGCCATCATGTTTATGATAATCAGTTGTCGATTTTCTGTGACCTTTGCCTTACGTGGCTGCACTTATAATGTATTAAAATAACTAAAGGCGAACTCTTCAAACTTTCTGAATGTTCATATCCTTGCTACTGCTCCAAAGAAAATGTATAAAATCTACTTCTGACAATGTCCATAAAATAATTAATCTGAATTACAGAGACGAAATGATTTATACTAAGAAATGTACAACTTGCAAGAAACTCGTTAATTATTATTTAGAATATTTTAATAAATTTAAAGGAAACATGAAACAATTTGGCAAGGTATCAAAAACCTTATGCACATTACCACCCTAAAAGATAAATATCTTTGTCTTGAAGAAAACAATGAGCTTATTACAGATCCTCTCCAAGTTGCAAATATATTTAATTCTTATTTTAATAACATAGCAACAAATTTAGTTTAAAAATTGAAGCCTTCTAAGAAATCTCACAAAGACTATCTTCAATCCTGTAATATTGATTCATTCTTTATTAATCCTACATCCACCACTGAAGTAAAGTGTCGCATTGATAAATTAAACCCTAGTACTAGAAGTAATCATAGATTATCAAAGTGCGTTCGACATGTTTTTTTGTAAGAGAAAGGCTGTGGTAACACAAAAGGCTGAAAGATTGATGCAATGATGTAGACGGTGTAAATAATCCTGATCAAAAATGCTTGTTTTTAACTAATGTGAACATTTTGATGTCTTGACTTATAAGTTAATACACTAGGGGATGCATCTGGGTATAAAACTGTAATAATCTTTAATTTGTGTAACATTATATCATTGGATGCGATGCTTATGTGGCTATATGTCGATATATGTATACATGTGTGTTTTATGTGGTTATGGCATTCATTTTAACATTCGTAGCACATTTTGCTGTGTGGTATACAGTGTAAAGCATTAATTGGAGTAAGTGTAGAACACAAATCAATCCTATAGCTAGCTACGTATACGGCTATTCAGATGTGTAAAAACTGAATTCCAGTTTCTAGCATTCACAATAGACCAATCCAAGGTAATTTCCACCATCTTGAAGGGGGTGCAAACATGGCGCAAAATACAGTGTTTGTATGGGAATCCGATGCCAAATAATTTCCGTAAAATCGAATTTATGAAATATTCTTCAGATACAAACGTAAGGTACCAGGTAAAAGATTAACTGATCAAAATTTGAGGGATGTAGCTGTGCTGGTAAGCGTGCAATCGTGTTTTTAGTTTCCCATACATTTGTCTGTAACAACTCTTATCTATTCAAATTACTTACTGTCAGTACAATCTTCTTCGTGATTTTTCTAAGCTGTCCTGGGGAGTTTCATCGGGCTTTCGTGTCTCTTCGTTGAAGTCGAGAAAATCTTTTGGGAGTTTTAGATCGTATTTGGCTTTTTGTGCTCGGAATATTCATTGTCATGCAGCTCATTTAAGCTATTTAAATCTTCTTCTGTGATTTTCACAAACCTGCCACCATCTTTGTAGTTCAAAGGCGACAAACTTGATGTCATTGATATTTTCACTAGTGAGGATATGGAAAATACGCTACTCAGTACCCGGATATAGTTTCGTATGAGTTCTATGGGTGGTTTATTTCTCAGTAAAACACTATCGTCCATATAATAAATATAGATATTAGTCTTGTATAAATATGTATAAATGTACTGTATATATTCCAGTAATAACAATTCAAACTATTACTGCAACTTCATCAACGCCATTAACTATATTGTCTGCAATTCTCTCCTATCGACATTATAACTCATAGAACTATGCATGTTTCTCGCTTTGTAATTAATTTTTATTTTCGTATTTTGCTTGTAATTATAAATGATATTATCACCTGACCTGCCAGGTAGTTCTGACTCGATATCACTGTGTTTCTTTTCAGAACGTTCCTACTCCTCTGACATTATTAATTTATATAATTAGTATTGGATGTTGTTGTGTGTGTGTGTGAAAATTAATGTAAATTTTATTATCTAGAGTGAAATAAACTTCTTGTTCTTGTTGTTCAATGCTTTATATATTCTTTAAGACTAGATGTTTTCCCATCGTTTCAACGTAATTTTAAAAATATGCAAACGATGAAATTCAAAGTATATGGGGTAGAAAAGCTCAGAACTTTTATAGGGGTAGGGTGAACATCATTTAACCAATAATGATTATAGTTATATACTAGCTTAAGACATATTTTTATACTCAATATTCAAAGAAACCATTTCCATAATATATTGTTCCCCTACATATTTTATTCACATATCATATTTTATCAAATCATATCCATGGCATAATTACATAATTTATTCACATATCAGATTTTATCAAATCATATCCATGGCATAATCACATTAATCAATTTCATACCACTATTTATGTATTTCATAATAACCCACTCTTCAAATTATCACTCAACATTTTCAAAATAAGTATGAACTGGTGGTGCTTGCTTGCACAAGCACACTAACGCTGTGAATGAAATGGACAACAACACAGTAATATCAAAAGCAACAATGGGGTCGTATTGGTCACCAGAAGGAAAACCTAACTCTTAGCAAAAACAAACTTAATAACACGTAATTGTTTAAGTTCAGATATTCTGAAGTAGATGATTGTTGGTAAATTATTGGACATACCCTCTTAAATCTTCCTATTCTACTCAAACATGGTACACTAAATATTTATAACCTGTTTTTGTTACCAAAAACACAAAATCAAAATACTAAAAACATTTTATTAAAAACAGTATACTTTATGCAATACAGCATGCATTTTTAACACTATATACAAGGTGGAAGTAAAAAAGATAAAACTACTTCTTAAACTAATCTGGTTATAATCTACTAGTACCATTAGTCCCTTTACTAAATAAGAGTCAAAAGTAGTCGGAAATTTCCGACTACTTCTTCCCATAGTGTGGTTATAATCTAAGAGCAGCATTGACCCTTAACCGAATAAGGGTCAAAAGTAGTTGGAAATTTCCGACTACTTTTTCCATAGTGTGGTTATAATCTAAGAGCAGCAAAAGTAGTCGGAAATTTCCGACTACTTCTTCCAATAGTGTGGTTATAATCTAAGAGTACTATTAGACCCTTAAACCGAATAATGGTCAAAAGTAGTCGGCAATTTCCGACTACATCTTCCCATAATGTGGTTATAATCTAAGAGTGGCATTAAACCCAGAACCGAATAAGGGTCAAAAGTAGTCGGAAATTTCCGACTACTTCTTCCCATATTGTGGTTATAACCTAAGAGCGGTATTAGACCCTTAACCGAATAAGGGTCAAAAGTAGTCGGAAATTTCCGACTACATCTTCCCATAATGTGGTTATAATCTATGAGTGGCATTAAACCCAGAACCGAATAAGGGTCAAAAGTAGTCGGAAATTTCCGACTACTTCTTCCATAGTGTGGTTATAATCTAAGAGCAGCATTAGACCCTTAACCGAATAAGGGTCAAAAGTAGTCGGAAATTTCCGACTACTTCTTCCCATATTGTGGTTATAATCTAAGAGTGGTATTAGACCCTTAACCGAATAAGGGTCAAGTAGTCAGAAATTTCATACTATTTCTTCCCATAGTGTGGTTCTAATCTAAGAGGGGCATTAGAGACTGGTCATAAAGTAAAGGTGTGGAGAGGGGTGGGGGCGGGTGATGAAAATTAGGGAGTGGGTCATCAATTGTTCAAGTCATAAATGGGGGTGGGCCATGGAAATTTTGCCACCACATCGAGGGTGGGTCACACTAAAATCTGCTTTGATTTTACACTTGACAGGTATTAACAGTTATTTTATAATGTTTTAGGAAGCACAAAATTATATTACATGAACTGATGTTGTATTTATACCCAAATGTGATTTTCATTTAAAAAAAGTTCTGACTGATTATTGAGATACAATAATACCTTGTAGAACATTACCTCCAATTTATATAATAACTGTACTATGTTTATTACCATTATTTGTTGGCCAAAAACATGATGTTTTTCAGCTGGAAGATAGAGGTGGGTCATGTGTAATTCTGCAGTAATCCAGGGGTGAGCCACATAAAATCCAGCCTTTGAAAAATTGAATATTATCACCCCCCCCCTCCCAACTGCACTTTATGACCAGTCCCTTAGACCCAATTATTACTTTATAACTAATATGATAACTAATACAAATACTTGACTAAGGCAAACTGCAATGCATGCTGAGATATGGAATCCTCTGATAAAGCACATACATGTAAACTGTATACATGTACATACTGTACAGTGTATGACCTAGTTGTATTTCAAAGATCAATTGCATACAGTTAATCAGATTATATCATTTCCATCTAATTCAGTTATGATTTCATGAGTGACGAAAATACATGTATGGCTATGACTTGAATTAGCAGTTACATGTACTGTGACACTGTAGTTGCTGTCTCCCAATTCATTAATATTTTTCCTTACACAGTCACAAAACAATGTACATAATTGCTACATATTTCCTTCCAAACTTATGTGAAATCTTGCTTTAAACAATACCAATGTTGCAACTGCATTGTTCATGACATAGCTACATGTACCTTGTATGATCACAGTGTTTCAATTCCATGTACGGTAAATGCAATTACGCACCACATTCCTGATCAGTACCACTTCAACATCATCATTACTGAAACATGAGGGAAAGCAAAATAGAAAAAATGAAATGATGCATTTCAGGATTTTAAATTCAAAACCATGAATACCTATTTGTGAACTATAAAGCACTTTCACATACATTAATGTACTAGCTGCAAACAAAACATCTAGAGTTTTGAAAGTTTTCACCATTGAAAGATCAACAGACCTGAGGTGCAAGTATATATAACTAGGTACTTTAACATTAACTGAGTGGCAGGGCCAGATGGGAAAATATTTGGCTCAATCAGGTCATGACATAGTCATACGGACCGAGTGCAGCAAGCTCCAAGGATACAAATTGACCAAGTTAGAGTAAAACATTTTTCCTGTCTGGCCCTATCTAACTCAGTCAATAAGTGAACATTTCTGCTGTTCTTTGCCATTCTTAAATATAATAGTTCATTGAGAATGTTACATGTAGATCTGCCCAAAGATTGTTATTCTTTCAATAATAATTATTGAATGATCATTGATTTCATTTCCAGTAATTTAAATATCTAATGGTCCAGGTTCATAGTAGATTCATCTACAATGTATTTCAGTGTAGTTGTCTGGCTAGCCTGTGTACAGGCTCATGGAAGGGAGAGAAGAAGGGGGAAGGAGAGCCTGCATGGATGCAATACAAATTTGAATATCAGCATCTAAATTTGATGCAAACTCCTGTTGGTCCATTCTACATGTACAATGAACTATTTTCACATGTAAATTAGATTAGATATCTTACGCCCATTTCAGATACCACTGCACTCATTTACCAAACCTAATTACATGTAGATAAACAAAGCTTCCCAATTATTATCCTTTGTTTTAATTATGTTTGGCACGAGTGGACATGGTGCAATGTCTTAACAGAGCCTAATGATAGATCGATGTACATTTAGCCTGGGCATATAGTCCACATTAATTTTGTTTAAAGAGGCTGTGCAGGCTCTTCTTCCCCCTCCTCCCCCTTTCCCATGAGCCTGTCGCAGGCTTTTGTATGGCTTAGGTGTGGTTATTTTAAATTACAAACAAGTGTATACATTTTGGTACTTGATATTGCATAGACCTTGACCAGAACCATTGAATTTGAAACAGGTTTGTTGCCAGTGCTACATGTATCTCCTATTATTCTGCCATGTAAAATTCTGTATGCTTTTATTCGTAATCTTCAAGAGCAGCTGCAGAATACACCACTTGGCTCATTAATACTTCATTTCCTCAAATTTTGATACAAACCTTCTAAAAACTACCCTGCTAGACAGAAATTCCTTTCTTCCCTTTTACCAAGAGAAAAAGGAACCGACTGCATAGTACTGACTGCCACCGTCCACAATCAAGAAAGTAATATTGGGTCCAGAAAGCATCGGAATGAGAAATTTATCCGTCCAACAAACTCTAGCTCTGCACCACTTTCTCTCAGGAGAAGTACGTGTACATTTGCCATACTGCCAACAGAACACAGGTTTTAAGATAAACATTAGAACTTGTTGCATATTTTTGGTAGATTTTCGTCTCTATCTTCCAATGGTGAACACAGTCGACTTTTTTCTTGTGAACTAAGTACTGTAAATGTACTTTTGAGCTACTAAATAAAGTTTTGATCTTCACTTCGGTAGTAAAGAGGTTATCGTCATGTCATAATCTTTCAGACTTTTTTTCGCTTTGACATACATCTATGGAAAGGAAGTGACGTCGACATATGATGTGTACTTGCACATGCTTTATGTCGGTTCCATGCAGAGGTTCCTTTCTCTCTCGGTAAAAGGAAGGGAAGGAATCTCTATCTAGCAGGGAAAAAGGCTACCTAACCCCCAAATTAAACAAAATCTAACCATTTTAAATCCCATATCATTAATAGAACGAGTCTAAATACACTTGAACAAGTTTTTAAGTGGAATTGCAGAGGCGTTGGCAGTATTCTGCAGTTTTTTTTTAATAGCTGTATTAATCTTGTAAGGAATATACCATTGTGGCTTGATTCAAATAATCGGGGCCAGTGTCATGTGTCGGGTTGTGATAACAAAAATACTGCAATCATTCAGTACTATTTCACCGTTTACTTGTGAACCCTATATCTAAATACTTGAGAAGTCGTTTTGTGACGGTAGGGTTCGTTTTGGGGCCAGGGAGACGCATTGTATTCATAGGCAGTCAAACACTATTCACTTCCGGCCCCTAGTACTTGAATTGCACCAAAATCGTTTACTCACCGTTTGACTGAACTTGAGACGAGAGGTAAACAGACGAATCCAAAATAAAAGCCAGACACTTTCTCTGGTTTCCTTTCTCTAGCAGTCTAGGTCAGGGGGAACAGTGCCTTTCACCTCTGTGACCCAGGTTTGATTTCCCGGATGCGGCGTCATATGTGAGTTGAGTTTGCTGGTATCTCACTTTGCTGGTATCTCACCCTTGCTCCGAGGGTTTTTCTCCGGTTTTCTTCCTTCTTCCCTCCGCAAAAACCAACACGCTAAATTCAAATTCGATCTGTGGATTGTATCAGCCCCCAACCCCCGTTGTTTCAGGAATCAGGGAAACCGAATCAGGTATCTTCAGGTCTCGTATAAACTGAAGACGTTAGAAAGTCAGAGTTCAAAGTTCCCTGGTATTTCGTGCTTTCCCAGGCCGACACAGCACATCAGTTGAAGAGGAGTTGGTTAACCAGTTCTTTAGTGTATTAGATTCCTCGGAGATACAGCCAGCCAGACCATTTTCCAATCTTTAGACGAAGCACTCATCGTCTCGGGAACTACAAACCAAAATGTCCGCCGCCTTCTATCGATCCCATGATGCATTGGGTATCTAAAGACCGCTGACCTGAATCGTGCGGGCGGTTCAGAATTCTCTTGGCGCGGCGCCATTCTAAGCCGTTAGTGCTTGAAATTATTTGTATATGCCTTCAAAACTCGGTCAAAGAGTCTCCAAAATACCCGGAAGTTTAGAAAACTACAAAGGTAAGATGTTATAGTTATTTTGTGAGTGGTCTGTACCAAGAAACAATGCGAATTTCACGGTAATTTCACTTTCAGTTTCAAATTTATCCCGGCTTGTGACTGAACATGTGATTGTGAGAATTGCGGTCGTTTCGCCACCAAGTCGTTTCGCCACCAGTCGATTCGCCACCACTTTCTAGTCGATTCGCCACCACTTTCTAGTCGATTCGCCACCACTCAAAGTCGATTCGCCACCACATTTACCGTAGTGTTTTAACAGAAATGAAGGATTTCGAACATGAAACAATAGACGTTGTGAAAACTACGTTGTGTGAACTTTCAGTTGATAACTTTTTATTCTTAGATATTTCCCAGATATATCCATTAAATTTACTTGATCGATCCTATCCTACTAAAACTGCTGTTACTAAAACCGTTTGTTCAAACTTCGCTGCGCCGCTTGGTTTCGTTTGTTACGGTTTCCATGTGAAGTATAATTGAACGGTTTCAACGGATTCGTTTCAACTTGAGTTCAAGTTGAAGAGACGAAACTAACAGACCAAACCGTAGAGACGAAACGAATCTGACGAAACAAGTTCAATTCGCTATGGCTTATAAACTGTAGAATCGTTAATTGATGTAGAACAATTGCTCGAGCCTCTTTTGAATACGTGGGCATTGTAGCGAGCATCTTTTGAAATGGTGAGGCATAAAAATAAATAAATGTTTTATTTGTTATAGCAGGCTAGTGTTTACAGCTTACAGCTGGTGGGGGCCTGCTTTTACTCCACACACACTCCGCACTACATTCATATATTGTTACATCCATCTATTGAATTGGTGGTGCTTTGTTATATCAGAACCTGTTCAAGTTATTTCTATTGAAATTCACTCCCTCTGCCATTTACTGGCAGAGGGAGTGAATTCAATTTACTTCGGCGTCATAGCAACGGCATCATAGCAACGCCATTTTCTCTGGTTTTAGATGCTCTCATGAAAACATTTACCGTTTATTCCCTTTCAAATAAACTACACGCTTACTTCAACCGTTTTCCCGTGTATGAGTCGATCGGTAACTTTGAGTGGTGGCGAATCGGCTAAATAAACTACACCAGAATCACCGTTCAGTATTCCCTTACCGTTTATTCCCTTTCAAATAAACTACACGAATTCCAACTACACAGCAGAATCCACACAGCACGCTTACTTCAACCGTTTTCCCGTGTATGAGTAAACGAATCTGAGTAAACTACACAGCACGCTTACTAGGATTACCGTTTATTCCCTTTCAAATAAACTACACGAATTCCAACTACACAGCATGCTTACTTCAACCGTTTTCCCGTGTATGAGTCGATCGGTAACTTATCGACTCAGTCATATTAGAGTGGTGGCGAATCGACGTATCGGCTAAATAAACTACACAGCACGCTTAACTAGAATTACCGTTTATTCCCTTTCAAATAAACTACACAGCACGCTTACTGCATACCGTTTATTCCCTTTCAAATAAACTACATGCTTACTTCAACCGTTTTTCCGTGTTCGACTCACTCCAGTCATATTTGAGTGGTGGCGATTATGGATTCGCGATTATTCCCTTTCAAATAAACTACACAGCACGCTTACTTCATACCTTTTATTCCCTTTCAAATAAACTACACGCTTATCGACTCATATTTGAGTGGTGGCGAATCGACCTTGAGTGGTGGCGAATCGACTAGAAAGTGGTGGCGAATCGACTAGAAAGTGGTGGCGAATCGACTGGTGGCGAAACGACTTGGTGGCGAAACGACTGGATTCCGATTGTGAGACTATTCAAACATGTGAAAAGAATCAGACCCTTTTTTATAGGAAAATAACTCAAACTTTAATAAGCAAATCAGGAATTGTATCAAGTTTATATAGGGTGAATCCTTTAGCCAAGTGATCGATCCTGATCAGGGTTTATGGAATCCTGTAATTTCGAACATCTTTGATCTAAATATATGAACCAAATATATCTGCCATAGCCATAGGCACATCACCTTGTGTCATTTAACGACTCTGGCATGCTGCGAGTGCTTGAACAAGAGCAATAATAAGCAAATTCTTACAACAAATTCACCACAGGAAGATAAAACCACATCTCCAAGTTGCCACATAATATTCTGTTTTTATCATTCCCTTAGTACTACATGTAGGTTTTATGCACATCACATATACAGTGTATATACAGGTATAAATGATATTTCACATTTTAAATATTAAAATACAATGTACGGAATGGCTGTAACATATACATTCAAGCCCAGTATTAAATTTATGTACTTAACAATTGAAATTTCAGAAAATTTGCCCCTTCCTCGGGACTACGTGTAGCTAGGTGGAGATATATGTGGGCATACATGTATGTTGATGGTCATTGACAAGTTTCTGTGGCTGCAGGTAGTCAAGGGATTTTACTTGATTTGCTTCACAAACATGTACTTTCAAAGTTTGTGGGAGGGGTGGGGCAGTTGACTGGAGTCTGGTTCATCTCTATTTCAGTCATTCCATGTGGCCGTGGTGGCAACAGTCACGTAATACTGTTTTACTTTTCATTCATTTTTAGCTCAGTGATATCTGAGTATGTTATTTTGATCATATTTATTGGTAGCATAACGGTTGTATTGCTGCTTCCCGGCAAAATTCAAACAGTTTTGTTTTTGCACACTTTTCTCAAAATTCTGTCATATGTCATAAGGTCCCTGTTGGCGTGTTCATTAAAAATAGTAACACTGAAGGAATTACATAATGTAGGAGAACAAAAATGGGTGTCCTAACCATATGAAATGAAATATTGTCTTGAAGAAATATTGTGGTATTGATACATTTACGTACAGGTCTATATAAGCAAATATTTTGTTTCACTTACATACATGTACATAATTTTGTAAGTCTCAGAAATCCACAAGATCAATCACTGGGTGCCCTAACCAGTCTTTAACATTGAATGAAATGCAAACAGTTTATTAATTTAATACAAAGTATTTAACTTTTAGGTTCCTTAGAGCTTTTGGAAGCAGCATTCCTCAGCAAGGATTCCTTAGTGAGTGTTGATGATGTCAGTAACTTCAACATGAAGGCATCAACAAGCACACAAGATGCTGAAGCAGGGAGTGCTTCTGAGAACTGATGTGTTTTAGATCTTCATAACTTGAACACTCGGGGAAAACAAAAACTGTTTGAGTTTTAACCCAGTGCAACTAAATACATCACCATAGGGGATATATATATATAATTCAGTTTAATTAAATGGGTTTACAATGTAGTTGATGTAAATCGGGTGTAATGGTTATATAATAGGGTCATTTGTCTTGTACAGGATAGGGAATTCCTGAATACTTTATCTTAAGCAGGTCTGGGTTTAAGACCTCCAGCAGCTCAACCAAAACTTTGGCAGAGTAACCCTTCCTCCCCTACAATGTTTTTATAATTGAAGGGCTGTGTGCAAAAAGGACGTAAGTGATTCCTGATCATGTTCTAAATTCTCCCTTAGAAAACAAAGAAATTGAAGGAGAATTTAGAATGTGATCAAGAGTCACTTATGCCCTTTTTGCACACAGCCCTTCAATTTAAGAGTGGCATTACTGCCTGGTTTTCAACTACTTTTGACCCTTATTTGGTTAAGATTATAACCACAATATGGGAAGAAGTAGTCGAAAATTTCCGACTACTTTTGACCCTTTTTCGGTTCTGGGTTTAATGCCACTCTTAGATTATAACCACAATTTGGGAAGAAGTAGTCGGAAATTTCCGACTACTTTTTACCCTTATTCGGTTCTGGGTTTAATGCCACTCTTAGATTATAACCACAATATGGGAAGTAGTAGTCGGAAATTTCCGACTACTTTTGACCCTTATTCGGTTCTGGGTTTAATGCCACTCTTAGTTTATAACCACATTATGGGAAGATGTAGTCGGAAATTTCCGACTACATTTGATCCTTATTCGGTTCTGGGTTTAATGCCACTCTTAGATTATAACCACATTATGGGAAGATGTAGTCGGAAATTTCCGACTACTTTTGACCCTTATTCGGTTAAGGGTCTAATACCGCTCTTAGATTATAACCACAATATGGGAAGAAGTAGTCGGAAATTTCCGACTACCTTTGACCCTTATTCGGTTAAGGGTCTAATACCGCTCTTAGATTATAACCACAATATGGGAAGAAGTAGTCGGAAATTTCCGACTACTTAGTGACTCTTATTCAGTTCAGGACTTAATGCTGCTCTTAAATTATAACCACATTGTATGGAGAAGTAGTCGGAAATTTCTGACTACTTAGTGACCCTTATTCAGTTCAGGATCTGATGTAGATCTCGGATTATAACCACATGGTGGTTAAAAGGAGGATGTGCCTTGTCATTTACCACTGAGTATGTAAGGGAAGAGAACAATTGCTTGCTCCTTTAAATTAACCATACTTCATTGGTAGGCTAATGCATGTAAAACCAATTGTCTTTCCTTTTCTCTGTGTATGGCAACATTCATTGTTCCACATGTGTAATAAAACTTTTTAATTTTCATTGAAATTTGGTTCGATTTATTGTTTATCAATTAAATGCTTACCAGGGCTGCTGAAGTTGTGCAAAATTTAATCACTATGAAGATTTCTTACCATTTACCTGGTAAGAATTCTTAAAAACAAGAGGAATTTTACCAAAAAACCTACTTCAGAATATCTGCACTTAAAAAATTACGTGTTTAATGCTTTACTTTCTTTTCCTATTTATTTTTAGGTATAAAATCGCTGGTTAGAAATGTCCGGCCTACCATGTATTGCTCACGCTATCGGCTGGGCATGTCTCCCCCATTTACCACCACAAACACAGTGTTGACTTTTGTTTATGCATCCACATCGCGCTGGTATATCACTGAGCGAAGAGCGACATTAATTTCAGGTAATGGAGCCGTAGCCCTCGGGTCACGTTAGTACGTTTTGTCTGGCATCGGGTGTTTACCCACTCCAAAGTCCAATTTCCCTATTGCTCGGCTAGCAGTTTCTAAGGGTACATGTGATTGGGTGTTTTTGTATTGAGTAACTAAATGGAGCATTCATGCCTCCATTTCAGGCTTGTGAAGGCTACTATCAATATAATACAGACTGTAGCATTGGTTAGCAAAGTCACACGACAGGAACCTGTCTGGGTACAAAAAACTTCTCATACCCTCGGGAAGTTCGCCAAAAGCAGTACCCGATGTTGACAAATTTTTGCCCACACATCCTCCCTTGATATTGTAGTCTTCAGTATTTGCTTATGACAGAGTAATAGTACTTGCATGTAGTTACTAGATGAAGTTTTATAGTAATAAACTGGGGTCATCATCCCTTCAGTTAGCGGTTAAGTCTGTCTGGTGACTCCTCAAGCACATAGGGGTTGCTTCATGTGGCATTTTATTGAGCGGTCACTACGAGCTTGCAGTGCGTTTGTTAAACAAAACAACTCTATTTACCGAGGGTATAAACACTTGACAGTTAAAACTTGACTTGACAGCCTTATCACGCTATCGCATTTACCGCCACGAACAGTGTTGTCTTTTCTTTATGCATCCAAATCACGCTGGTATATTACTGAGCGAAGAGCGAGATTAAACCATTTTGTTGCGCAGACCTAAATAATAATAATATTCTCTTAACATTTTTATTTCTTTATCCACTTTTTTGGAATGGGCTTCCTGTATCGCGCGGTTATAACCTTGACCATGGCTTGACCATGTGCAGTAGCCAGATTATATAAATGTCCCTGCAAGCTATGCGGGCGTTATAGTTGGGCAACGACTACTCTACTTCTGGTGGTGTTGTTGCGTTCTCCTTTTAACCAAGAAGAAAGCTTCGTATTATTTGCAGGTAATCATGTCATCCTTGTACAATCCTTGAATTATTTTAGCGTTTAGTATATTAGGACTTAAGTGAGTTGTGTATTTTTTTAGTTTGCGATGTTTTGTCGCGTATTTTGGGGGACATTCTGAATGGCCATATCTGCTTTCTCACGCGTGCTAAGCGCTAGGTATCTCGTTGTCGGGTTATCTACGAGACATTAAAAGTTATTGTATATTTAGGTGAACATTGAACATGTCAGTTTTAGTATTAAACGGTATTGATCTTTAACAGTCAGAGGCAGCAGTTTAACTCTGTACCGTAGTTGAAATACAGTTGTTGTCCCAACTCGTAGTCGATTCGACCCAACGATGAAACTGTAAGATTAAAATAAATTACGGACGGTGTACAGGATGAGCAGAACTGGGTTCAGTGTTGTGAATTGTAAATTTTAATTTACGTATGGTGAAACTCGGGTTAAATAAATGAGCTGTTCCATAGCAAAATGAAAATCAATATCCAGAGGTAAACCTAAACGTGTACAATAACCAGTGTTGTATCCACCCAAGCCTGAAATTTGGGGGTCCAAACAAGAATTTCAGGAGTACATTCACGATTAACTATTCATTAGTTTTGAAAAACGCTTACCCAAGTCAAGTTTGGAGAAACGTTTTGTCAGTTTCTGGATCCCAAATCCCCTCAAATGATCGAGTATGACTTGAGAAAGTCTTACATTATAGTTCTATGACATTTATAGTTTACCAACCTGACCAAAATACAGACAAATCAAAGCTAAAGTCATGAATCTCTTTGTCCTTTCGGGTTTTGGACGCCATCTTGAATGTGGTACATACTTCATATAAAGTATATCGTGCTGTACTCTTACGTAGACCGCTGACCAACCACAATATTCGAAGGCTCCAACATGGCAGATAATGAGGCGAAGATCCACGTTTTTCCAGTTTGGAGTACATTTCGGAACGTTTTTGGAAATTACTTGCCCATAAGCCACGTATACCTATCTTTGAGAAGTTATTTTTCCACAAATTTCAACAATGATTTTGTGGCAAAATGGGTGGTTTGTAAGGGATAAACTAATAAACTTACATAATTTTAAGCCAATGAGTTGCGTCCAAAAATATCCCTTTGCATCATTTTGATGTGCCCAAAATGAAACATGTTTAACAAAATGACACTCTGGATACAACACTGAATAACTACCATGTCTAATTTGCATTTAGTACTGAATTAACAATATTTCTTGTAAATTGAAGGGCTCAGAACGAACATGACGTACGTGACAATTTTGGTTAGCGTTGCTCTTTTCTGTTATTTTACTGTTGCTTTTACGGTTTTTCAAGTCGAATTTTACGAAGATCGTGACGATTCGTGTATATGAAAATGCTGATTATTTAACAATTATTCACCGAAGTGGAGGTGAATAGTGGTGGATACCACACTCCAGGTGAATAGCTAACACCAAATAGTTATTTTATTTTCTCTCAAATGGACAAAAACTCGCGCGAGATGATCGCTGCTTTGCTCGGAGGTGAATATGAAATCATATTCACCGTTTGAGTAGCCAATCAGAGCGCGCGAAAAGTGATATTCACTGGTGTGGTATATACTAAAGTATTTTATTCTACAACAGTGGTACTCCATACTCAGTTGATTTAAGGTATGGGGAAATATTGATCAGGCGGTCTAGGTCAAGCTGGCTTGGCTTGACTGTGGATAGGATACGAACCGCACGAATGGTACGAGGGTGGGTGGGTGGTCGTTCTTCGGTTCGCTTCTCCGCTGGAATTGGAAAGAACTGAGCCAAAGTACAGTGTTTTCACCGTATTCATTGCCATCCCTATGACGTAACCGCCGTGCATATGCACACCTAGCGCTAATGGAGCGTTATTGTACCTTATTTCATCTTCGCATCTCATTACGAGTGTTGTGAATAGTTTACCCATCTGATAGACCTCTGCTCGTTACTAGCATTAATGACTTGGTCAGAATTATCATTGTGCTCCCATAACCAGGAGAAGCCTTCACCGTTCCCTAATAAATAACCAGGCAGAGAAAAATAAATGGCTACACTAAAACCCTTTAGTCACTAGAGGGATGACAGCTTTGACCCAGCATACACTGGGGGAGTTGATTTAGATACCCTTTTTCAAGGATGTCAGCACGCTAGCATGACTATTGCCTAACTAATAAAATAACAATTACTTCCTACTGATGAAGGTCTCGCTAAACATACTCATATAATTATTGGGGGCTGTGTGTTTATTCACATCACTTCACTGATATTACAATCATAGGTGGCCGCTAGGGTTGTCCCTGAAATGTCCCCTTGGCATGCGTCGGTCCCTTCTCGTCCTCATACAATTCGCCCTTACATGACCCAGTTCGTGGCAGTTATAGCAACGGATGGAACCGGGAGACTGGAAAACTGGTATGTCTCGTCTCAGGTCTAACGTTCCCCGAGCATGCCCTTTGCCACAATATCGAACACTTCTCATGTTTCTTATCCCCCATCAAAGGAAGGAGGCAGGTCTAGTCCCCCCTCAATGTTTCATAGACCAGACGGTAATATCCTTCTTTCTTATACCTGTTGTCGTGCACAGCGTTCTTCAAGGAATCAATGAGCTCACTTGCCTATCTGTTAAATTCCGCCGATAGGCTACAGCTGGGGCCAAAAGTCTTGAAACACTTTGCTTCCATAGCGCCCCCATTCCCCTGTGTAATTTCATGGGCTGCTACTGCGTACACACAAACGTTTACCAATTTAGTGACTGGTAGTGAACGTTGTAGAAATATTATTTCAGGAGCTGCTACTGCGTACACACAAAAATATGGAGAACCTTTCGGAGTATGATGATAACTTATCTTAATATGCTAATTGCTGTGGGGTAAACACAGTATGGTTAAGTTGCTCGGTTAACTGCCACTGGTTAACCATCGAGTTTACCACTATTAAATCCGAATTTAATGTTCAACTTTCTTTCTTCGGAAGGAAGGAGTCTTCAGAGGAAATCGCAGCACATGGAAATTTGCAATATATCGTTTTGGATTGAGGCATTTAGTATTTTTATGCTGAACGTAGTGTGGTTAACCTTTCAACTATGGTATATAAAGATCTTTATGTCCTTCCCTGAATTGTGATTATATATGATGGAGCTGCTGTCAATGTTGAGCTCGGTTTGCGGGACAGAAACACAAAACTACTGAGTTGGATTAATCTGGCTATGTGCAAATTTTGAGCACATAGCCGCTTTAATAACTCATTAATATTTATATCATTATAGATCTTATTTTTAGAAAAAAATAATTTGCCCAGCAAAGGTGGGTACATAAAAGCGACTTAGCACCCTTAGCACAAGTAAGAAGGTCGCACGGACCATGGGGAGGAGGAAGGTTGAAAAATTACAAAGCTGTTAGGTCGAGCGTAAGCAGCAGACTGATCTCACAAGAGTTGGACCTCGTGCTGTATTGTAAGCCCCTGTAGGGGGTGTGAATATTTGACTCCCACTCCGCATGCATTGTGCACGTGCTTACCATGTGCTTTGTATAGTATTACATTACCAATACGGGTAGGACATAAAACTTTTATTGTCAAGCCAATAACCTCTTAATTACTTAATCTTTTCAAACAATCGAACTTAAGCGTTGCAACTTAACCACAGCCAAAAATGGTTAAACTCTGCGTCAAATACCATTTTAGCGACATACAAGTATTATATAGGTGATTCGTATTCACTCTGGCTAGTGGTGGTTTAAAACTATATCTGTATTCAACATGTATTATAAGCAAGAGAAACGGACGGTTAAGTTGATCTTGAAGACAACCAAAGCACTTAACCAAGCGTACCAAGCGGTTTACAATTACACGGCGAGTGACTGCGCTAACTGACAAGTGACACTGTTTCATCAGTATATTTACTGTCATATTTTATTTCATTCCGTATTATTACTGGAGAGTATGTCTAAAATGTCTTACGATTACGATAGCTTTAAATAATCCGATATTTCTGCTACTGTCGAAAAGACCGCTGACGATTACATGTCAACTGAAAATCTATAACCGTCATTGGTCACGTTATTTTTAGTATATACCAAAATAGCTCACTGACCATCCACGAGTTGCCCTTAGGGCCCTATGTTTACTATTAACTTCAAATTAAGTATACTCACTGTACTCTCCTCATTTGCACCTTTCTCTGCACATTTATCTTATAAGGGCGCCCTAGCTAGATTAGCTTTTTAGTTATTCTAGGGCGCCCGTACCACACACTTTTTGCTTATTTGTTCTTATTATATAAAACAAAAACGTAAATTGATGGGTACAAATAAAGGTATTGTTGTCGTGATAACTGACTTATTTTGAGCGCTACTTGATTTCTTTTACATTTTAAGTGATATCCTCACATGCTAGAGGAGAAATTACAGGTACTAATAAGAGTATCGGAGTGAGTGAGGGAGCAGCGCTTTTTTTCACTCTGACTCTTATGTCAAATTGCTGAGTTCGTTAGATACAAACAAAGCCATTGGCCCCGACCAACTGCCTAGTGTTGTCTTAAAGGAATGTGCGGCTTCTTTAGCTCCTTCAATAACTGCCATTATCAATTTTGGATTAGCACGCGGCTTCCATTTATCTCAATGGAAGTATGCTAACATTCCTCCAATTCACAAGAAAGATAAGCGAGAGGAGGTTATAAATTACCGACCAGTTTCATTGCTGTCAATTGTATCAAAAGTCCAGGAACAATGCGTTACTGTACAATTAGTTCCGCACGTATCGAACGTTCTGTATAAATTACAGCATGGATTCCAGAAAGGAAAGTCCTGTGTTTCACAGTTATTACATGTGTTTCATGGAATCGGAGCTGAGCTGGACAAAGGTTTAGAAACAGACATTATATATCTTGACTTTACAAAGGCATTTGATTCCGTATGGCATAAGAAACTTCTTACAAAACTGAAGTATTTCGGCATAGAAGGTAAGCTGTTGAAATGGTTCGAATGCTAATTAATTGGCAGGAAGCAAATAGTCGTCATTAATGGTACTTTCTCAACATGGTCTGATGTCAACTCAGGAGTTCCTCAAAGATCAATCTTGGGTCTGATCTTATTTCTGATTTATGTGAACGACATGCCAACTGTGATAAGATCTTCCAAACTTGAATGTTTGCAGATGACTCTAAATGTTATCAGACTATCCACACCATGAAGGACTGTAATGCTCTACAAGAAGATTTGAACTCCCTCTGTGATTGGTCATTGGTCAACGAACTTCACTTTCAACCCTCGAAATGTGTAAACTTACGCATTAGCCGAAAACGTGCTAGCACTGAAAGAAATTACGGCTTGCAAGGGAGTCAGCTAAAAATTGTCACCAAAGAACGAGATCACGGCATCATAATTTCCAAAGACTTGAAATGGAATGACCACATTATGGTAATTACTGCCAAAGCCAATAAAATGTTAGGATTGATCAAGCGAAACTGTGCGTGAAACTTAAATCAAGACACCTTGAAACTGTTATATATTTCTCTGGTGCGCTCAAATCTGTGCTTTTGTTCTCAAAGTCTGGGCACCACAGTCTTTGATTTATAATCTAATCGTAAAAGAAAAAAATCCAGTGAAGAGCTACTAGGTTTATATGTAAAAACTCTGGCCTTAACTATACTGAACGTTTACTGAGATTGAACCTGTTACCCATTAATTACTGGCTAGAATACCTTGATCTTGTTTTTTTCTTTAAATGTAAATCTGGCGATGTCAAGTTAGATATACACAGTTACTTCTCTTTTTGTATTACTCGTACCAGGCCTCAACCTTAATGTACAGAAATCAAGAATTTATATTTTCAGAGACTCATTTTTCAACAGAATTGTGCACTCATGGAACGCTTTACCAGTTGATGTTAAATCTAACACTTCTCTCCGAGTTTTCAAAAAATATCTTAAATAATAAGTTAACTACAGGTTACATTATTTCATTTCAGAAAAAAGACTACAATAGCACTTCCAAAAATAATTATTTCTCCTCAGATTCTACATTTTCTCTCAAAAATGCATATTTCACATAACATTTTGAGTTTCATGTTTGCACTAACCTCACTTTCTGTCTCCCAACACCTAAACTTGCCCAGAACCAAGCCATTCTGTCAGCACTTCACAGCAAGATAAATTCATCCATAATTATCGCAAAGCATGCCGGGAAATCCTACCAAACAGCGACATACAGGAGCCCATTACCAGGAGCGTTCCTATGTCATGGGCTGGGACCCCAGCACAGGAGTAGATGTGGTTATATTTAGAATTGCAGGTTTTCACTTGACGTCATAGCCGCCATGTTGGTGCCCTTAAACAATAGATTCCTCGTTAGCTTGTTTTGTTGGGGCACCAACATGGCCGCCATGCCCTTTGTCATTTGAATCTCTGGGGATTGAGTGAAAACCAGCAATTTGAATTCCAGCGTTGAAAGTGAGAATATAGCCACATCTACTCCTGTGCTGGGGACAGACCCAATGGGGAAGATGGACGCTCCTGGTAATGGGCTCCTGCGACATGGCAATTCCCCATCTTCATTTTTCAAAGTCTAAAGCCATTTCGACCTAATACCTTCATATTGGAATCAATGGCAAGTAAATATTGTCCAATATTCCAAAAAGCTATGATAGGTGGCTCCTGACCCCCATTTATAAAGCCCACGCTAAAGTGACAGAAGACGTCTTGGCCCATTCATCACAATAAACTGGCACAGACTCGGTTCTTTGAGAAAGTGCTGATTCAAGCTCTCATCGGACTTAATGATGTCCTCCAGCACTCTATAGATGGTGAAAAAGGCTTTAAAAAGCCTGAAATTCTCTATATTCCTTCGAACAAACTTCCCGCCAGCTCCGTTAAGTAATCCACAACTGCTTTAAAAATGGCCGTCTAAAAACTTTGAGCCCCCAGTATTATAGATCAGCTGAAAATTCCATGGAAACAATGACTGTAGTTTACTTAGGGGGGAGGGTTCTTTTCGGTCTAGACATAGCTAAAAAATGGTTCCAAAAACTCGGGCCTGAAAGGGTTAAAGTCGAGTTAGCCACCATTGTTAAGCCCCTCGAAGGTAAAGTTCAAGGTCTATCGAAGGAAAATGCTCAACTTCGCTCGGATATTCATAACCTGAGGAAAGACTTCAGCATTCTATTGCTTAAAATGAATGCAATTGAACAGTATTCGCGCAAGTATAATGTTCCTATTGGTGGGATTGAAGAGGAGCCAGAGGAAAATTGCTACGAGAAAGTTTCTAACTTCTTCCAAAGCAAGCTTGGGGTGGATTAGCCACTCCGAAATTGATCGTATCCACCGGATTGGAAAGCCTAGGGATGGCAACCGTCATATGATAGTCAAGTTCAATGGTTATAGGGCTAAAGCTGAAGTTATTAAACACTGCCACAAGCTGAAAGGCATATTTATTAATGAAGATCTCACTGACTACAACCTAGAGCTTTACCGCCAAGCTTCGCGAAGCGGGTCATATTCCTGCAACATGGGCGAGCGATGGAAAGATTTTTGCGAAGTCATATGATGAATCTATTCACATTGTTCGTTGTTCGGACGATATTCAAGAGCTCAGACCAGATGTAGATGACTGAGATGATTTAACGCTGACCCTTCCGTACTTGGTTTGACACTAACTATGGATTTAAAGTGCATATGAGCCCCCAAAAATGGTTATTTTAACGAAATCTTGATGCTATTTCTGAAACAATGAAACAGAAAAAAATGATTTTGTGCAAAACCGCGATTTTTTACACGCTTTCAAAGTCCCATGTCAAGATATCATGTCCGTGGTTTTGAGGGCCTGGGTCCTACAAACGAGTGTGACGACATCAGAGTTAAACAGTTCACTTCCGGTTTAGTAGTGTCTTTCTGTTTTCCTGTGAAGACACACTGTATCTTATAAGTCGCGGTACAGAATCTTCGATATTGCCCTAAAATTCAACAATGACGACTTCAGGTTCCGAATGAGAAGACAGCTATATGTCTGGTGACTCAGAATATAACTATATATCGAGATATGAGATCGAAGTGGAGACGGGAATTGCTGGCAAAGAGGAAGCTACTACTGCTTCATGTCGCCGGACCATACGCCGAGGAACCCGCTGATGAAGAATACTGAATAGGTTATAGCCTATGAACAAGAGAGAGAACAAGAAGAAATTCGACGCCAACAGTTACAAAATAGTCTAGATGGAGTAACTGCTGTTAGTAATTGGTAAGTAATGTCTTGTTGTAGTTTATACATGTATGCAGTTTACCCGGGAGTTTACACTGCTGCTTGTTATGAACAAGTCAAACTCGACAGCTGTCCTGTAACTTCAACTATTCGCTATATTTAACTCCGGACTCAATAATTCTTCAACTATTTCTTTTCAATTTTCTCTCCTAAGGTGTACGTGTGGGAACTGCAGGGTTGACCTGCTCCAAAATGTTAACGAGGCGCAGTGTTGCAAGGAAATGGAGAAATGTATCACACTTCATCCTGGCTTTCGTACGTCCAGTCTGTTTGGAGAAGTGGTCCCTAAAAGTATAAAACCCAATACCGGCGTAGATACCGCCAAACTGGTTCAGAAGAAACGTAAGTGAATTCGATGGAACTCGAACTAAATCCTATTCGCTAAATTATCTCGGTTCCAGTTCTGCAGCTGGGTATACATTATGTACAGTTTTCGATGATTCTTTCTATTTCCAAGGCACGTTTTTTTCGGGTTTCCTTGGAACACAAACACACTAAATTTAATCCATGAATAATGATTAAATTAAAAGTCTTTTGACTTTCCCTGGTTTATATCTGTGTCCTGAATATGTTGAATACATGTACACTGTACCTAGTTTTATGTACTAATACATGTATATCAAAATTACTTTCCATTTTCTTATAGATTTGTCAGAGGTGTTTCATACAGGGAATTTTCGCAGCTCACCTATATGGTTACTCAGATGGAGTACGAATATCCCACTACCATCATGTGCATATGATGCCAAGTTTTAAGTGCTTTTGTAGGGGGGGTCATCAATGATTTGACCTACTCCTGGACATATGTCATGTAAAATGCAGAGCAGTAAGCTCATGATCAATTATAAGGCACATCCCCAAAGGACAGATAATGCATTGGTGTCCAGGAGATTAGTTATGCCAATGCTAAGCTCTTTTTCATTTATGAGACTACGGAACAATGCATATCATGCACAAATTAACAGTACAATTTCAAGTTGCCATCCAGGAAGGATGTGAGGTAGAGATTACCAGAAGAATACAATCCATGTACCGGTATATACATGTATATATTTCTACTTATAATGTATCATGGAAAATACCATAAATCTAAAAATATTAATAGTAAATTTAATGGATTACATGTATATGCAGTTTGCATTCTTTCTTGCACATCCGTAATTTTTTATTTGGGGGGGGGGGGGGCAATAAAGTTTTGAGCAATTTTATAGAGGTTTCAAATAAGTTTTTTAATTCATTTATAGGGGGGTCATAAGTTTTAACAAGAGAAGAAGATGAAATGCCAACCTCCTACCCCCCCCCCCCCCAAAAAAAAGCCATATATAATGAACACTCCCTTATATATTATAACCTGCCCATTTTTGTAACGTGTTTGGTTAGCTTATTATCAGGCTGTTGTTATAGCGTGTTTACCATATTTGGGCATTCTTTGTGTTACTTGTCACGTAGTAGAATTTGTGTGATGCCAACCGGGAACCGTTTAGGTGGCATATCGAACTTAGTCAAAACAGTTAAACTCGTGTTTCATGTTATGATCTTCGTCGAGTTCTAGATAGTAGTTTATGGATAACTGGCAAAGCAACAATTTTCATTTTAAGACATACCATTTTATTTTCCAACTACTCGGGTTATAACTGTAACAGGGGTCACTTAGACAATGAGGACCAATCACATTGCATGATGAAAACAAATTAAAGCATGCCAAGTTATGGTTATTTGAGGCAATCAATGTTGAGCACAAGACTAGCATTTCAAATTGCCCATGGTTTGATCTGATAAAAGGCAAATTTGGTGGACTAACTTTCTACTCAGTCTTTCAAATGAAGAAAATTGCATGGATTGTTAGGATTTGCAAGTTGACTAAGTTTGAACGGTTTGTTTTGAGATTTGTTCTTTTTGTCAAAGTGCCAGTTACAGTTAAGTTGCACAGTAACATACAATCATGTACTTTGCCCAACACAGACTGGTGTCAATATAAAAAAAATAAAGTCATACATACAGGTACATGTAACCAGCTGTACACCTTGTGTTTTCCTTGTTTATTTGCATAAATACTAGCAGCTTGCCTCTTTGTTGCCCCATTTCAGATCATGTGACAGCTCTCAAGAGGATTCAGTTCATTGTTTTCAATTTCTAACAATTTATGAGGGTACAGTCGGGTGATCTGAACTGAGGCAACAAAGAGGCAAGCTGACTGGGTCTATTGTGGTAGACAGCTGCCACATTTCTTTTTTTGGCAATGTGTTTACAATCAGATGGGATGACTTAACTATGCTAGGGTTAGGGTTTGCCATTGTAAAAGGTTTGCTTGGGATAACTCTACTACCTGGGGCAACATGCTGGCATCTACAAATTAGTACACATGTAGGTAACATTAACAGCAGTCCATGACACTGAAAAGCAGTAATCACTGGTGCCACAGAAAGAAGAATTGAGCCACCAAAACTCTTCTCTTGTCCACCATTTGGTTTGCTATAATCCAAGTAATTTTCGCATTGGGTTAACCCAACCACTTTGTAAACAGGCCCTTATTGAAACCACTCTGCTACAAACTACTTCAATTTCATCATAACAGATGCATTAGTGCCATAATTTCCACAATAATATTAAAACACAGTTTTACAACTAATGAGTAATGAAATTTTGAAGTTTGTCAAGTTTAAAAAATTGCTTTAATAGTTCAAGCTGTCATGCATAGCAATGTCAAATTTAAATATTGTCTTGATAATGAGGACAAAACAATGCCCCATGGTGTGAATTCTTACTAAAAGTAGACAAAAATGGCAATTAACAATATTTAATGAGTATATGATCCACTCTTTTTTTGTATGGCTGTTTAGTCAGCATACTGTGCATTGCTGCTGGGGTCATTTGCTCCAGTTCTTGGATAGCACCAGAAAGTTGATCTTTTTCGAGCCCCAAGGAAAGTCTGGTAAATTTGTTCAACATAGTCTACAAAAGAATACCAAATAATAAATGTACTCTTAAGTAGGAGAAAGACTAAGTTGTTGTTCCTTTGTCTGAAACTGAGATTGCCCCTCTTCCATCCCCTCTTCCATCCCCTCTTCCACTTCAAATCCCGATTCACTTGAAGTGGAAGTTGTTGAAGTGGAAGGCTTCGGTTCCAAAGTATCCCTTGATGTCAAGATCTCTCAAAACCTAAAAAGACAGAGTAAGCTTTTGATGAAATCAATGGCAAGTTACAAATCAGTGGAAGCTGGGTGGAAGGAAAGCAAAAACGAACACAATATATACATGTGCCGCGTTATTTCTCACCTTGTGGCGCGTCCTTGACGATGGTTTCTCTGGCTCTAGGCTCTAGGCTCTAGCAGTTTGCTATGAACAGACGGAAGGCAACAATCCCGATATCATCAGACTTAAGACGGGATAAATAAGCCTTCTTTTGACCCTCGATAACAGTAAACTTCCTTACAAAGTCATCTGGCTTAAAATAGTCCAAACATCCCATTCCCAGTGAGTGAGTGACTTGGCACGCTTTAGACTCGCTATTTCGCATTTTCTTGGCTTCTTGGCTTCGATCGTCCGCGAAAGGGATCTTGTGGAGTCCAATGCCTTTCTCTGGGTCAGGAAAAATTGTACAACCACCAACAACACAACGATAAGGTATAATTACTTCAAAAATATATGATAGTCTTTCACATGTACTCACATGACGTCACAGCCAATATTTGGCTTCAGTCTTCTTTTTCACGGCCCTGACTTCCACAGGCAACCCAAATTGCTGTTTTTGGCAACTTTAACCCTCGCAAACAAATAGTAAATCTGCTCAGATCGAACTTTTTCTTATGTCATTCGACAGCTAATTTTATTGCTGTTTTTCGTTCTTTTATGGATTCATAAGCTTCATTTGGACGTTCATAAATGGCTGCTGAAGATACTATAACAAGAGAATACCTACGCTTAGTGCTAAATGAAGTACTAGAAGAAAAGCTAGAAAAGAAACTAGCTCCACTTCGTGACTCGATTGAATTTATAGCGAAGGAATTTGAGGATTTCAAAGTGAAAATTCATCAACTGGAGATGGCAAACAAGGAAAATGCAAAGCTCAAAGAAAATGTCCAAAAGCTAACCAAAAAAGTGGAAGACTTTAAGACCCTTTTAGACGACCAGGAGCAATACACCCGACGAGACTGCCTTGAAATTAGAGGCATACCGCCCACTCAGCAGGAAAATACCGATGAAGTTGTTATAACGGTCGGGTCACTAGTCAACGTGAGAGTAAACGACTCGGATATCTCAATAAGTCATAGACTACCATCAAGACAAAATAAGGGAGGTCCATCTACTAAACCGGAGGCCAAATATCCTTCGATAATTGTCAAATTCACGAGACGAAATGTCAGGGAAGCCTTTTACAAAGCGAGATCCAAGCTCAAAGATTTCACTACTGATGACATTGGGCTAGGCCGATTCTCTGTTAACGGCATTTACATCCAAGAAAGCCTTACGGAAAGGAAGAAATATCTCTTCGGGAAATGTCTGCAATTCAGGAAGGATTACCATTACAAGTTCATATGGACTTATTATGGTAAGATTTTTCTTCGAAAGAATGATAGAAGTCCCGCTGTCACCGTTCTCTCCATAGCCGATCTGGACAAGCTGAAGGTACCAGGACTCCCCCAAGCTCCTCATGATGAGTCTGCAGATGAGTGAGATAAGTAAACGCTTGCTGCTTTCAAGTGTCAAGCTTGTTTGAAAACGATACGTAGGAATGGTAGGACTTTAAAGTGTGATGTGTGTTCTCACATGTTTCACCTTAAGTGTACTACATTTTCCCTCAAAGACTATAAATATCATACTTCAAATAATGTTTCCTGGCTATGCCCAGATTGCTATGAGTTAGCTTTTCCGTTCGCTAAACTCTCTGCTGAGGAGTTATTACAGCTTAGCTTTAACTCAAATACTAGCTGTGGATGCTCCAAAAATATTTCTGAAAATAATTTGGAACATCTACCCAGATTAGCTTGGCTATCATCAATAACTAATACCCCTCACTTGTCTCAATGTGATCCAGAGTATAATCTTCCTTCGAAAGTAAACTTTAAGTATTATAATACACATGAATTTCATGCTTCGAGTGATATTCAAGACTCTTTATACCAACATCCTCTTTCTATTATTCATTGCAACATTAGAAGCCTACAAGCCAATTTTGACAATCTAACCAATATGCTGAATGAACTTCAATATCCATTTAAAATTATCGGTGTGACCGAAACCTGGATTAATAGCAACAAGGATCCAATTTTGAATACAAAACTCCCTGGTTACAGATTCGTTCAACAACCCACTGAACAAAGAGCTGGAGGTGTTGGTTTGTTTATTGATTCTGATTTCGTTTGCCATGTTAGGGATGATCTTTCTTCTACATCTTTAGAGCAGGAAAGTTTATGGGTTGAAGTTGAAAATTATTTTAACAAAAACATTGTGTGTTGTGTAATCTACCGACACCCAAATTCAAACCTAGAATGTTTTCTACAAAATTTGTATTTACAAATTGAAAAGATACATCTAGAGTCCAAATATTGCATAATTATGGGAGATTTCAATATAAATTTGTTAAATTATGAATCTCATGCTCTGACTGAAGATTTTCTTAACACCCTAAATTCTTATTTCTTTGAGGCACACATCATCCAGCCTACTAGAATTACTGAACATACTGTTACCCTGATAGATAATATTTTCTTCAATTCATTAGATCATGAAACAATAAGTGGAAATATTTTATATGACTTAACTGACCATCTTCCAAATTTTCTCATTATCAACAAATTTATTAATGCTAGATCAAAAAATAAGGTCTTCTGTAGGGATTTTTCTAAATTGAACGAAGAATCCCTGTTGAATGACTTCAGTAGAATTGACTGGAATGATACATTTTCAGAGTGCAACAATGTAAATGCAATATTTGATTCATTTTACACAGAAACAATTAGAATAATTAATCATCATGTTCCTATGAAGCAGCTTTCAAGAAAAGAGGTTAGGTTCAAACTTAAGCCCTGGCTAACTTCTGGATTAATTTATTCCATCAAAACCAAAAATAGACTTTTCAGACATTACATAAGAACAAGAAGTGAAATTGCTCATGAAAGATTTAAAGTATATAGAAACAAATTGTCTCATTTAATCAAGATAAGCAAAACAAAATATTATAAGGATTATTTTACTAGCAACCAGTCAAATGTTAAGAATACATGGAAAGGTATACGAGAATTAATAAGCCTTAAGCCCAAGGCCTCTGTTTCCCCTACCAAGATAAGGAAGGCAGATGGCACTGAAACCACGAATGTTAAGGAAATAGCCACAGAATTTAACAACTTTTTTGCAAACATTGGTAATAAGATAGCTGCAGCTGTACCATCACCTGCAAAATCTTTTAAGAGCTATCTGCCTTCCCCACAACCAAATAGTTTCTACTTATTCCCTACTACTACTAAGGAAATAGAGTGTATTATAGTATCGTTTAATACTGGGAAAGCTAGTGGCCCTCATAGCATTCCTACAACCTTACTGAAACTCCTGAGGAGTGTGATCTCGTATCCTCTGGAGATTCTCTTCAATTTATCTTTTGCCTCAGGTATTGTCCCTGACCAGTTCAAAGTAGCTAGAGTAATCCCACTATACAAAAAAGGTTCACATACGTCTCTATCTAATTATAGACCAATTTCTCTACTTTCAATTTTTAATAAGATTTTGGAAAAATTGATGCATAAAAGGTTAATTAACTACATAGGAAAGCTAGATATTATGTATGATGGCCAATTTGGCTTTAGAGCCAAACATTCCACTGTGCATGCACTACTTTTATTGATTGATAAAATTCAAAAATCTATTGATGATAAAAACTATTCTTGTGGCATCTTTATAGATTTGAGTAAGGCATTTGATACTATTAATCATGATATTCTACTTAGTAAGCTTTTTCATTATGGTATTCGTGGAGTAGCATACAATTGGTTTGTTTCCTATCTTGAGAATAGGAAGCAATTTGTTTCAATAGGCAATACAAAGTCTGAAATGTGCCAAATTTCATGTGGGGTGCCACAAGGATCAGTTTTGGGGCCATTATTGTTTCTGCTCTATATCAATGATTTCCACAACTGCTCTAGCTTGTTTGATTTCCATATTTTTGCTGATGACACTAATTTATTTCTTAGTGATTACAGTATTGTTAATCTTGAAACTAAGTTAAATGTAGAATTAGAGAACGTCTATGCCTGGCTTTGTGCTAATAAGTTATCCCTAAATATCGATAAAACTAATTATGTTCTGTTCCATCCACCTCAGAAAAAAATCAAGCATGCGTTAAATGTCAAAATTAGTAGCCAAATTATTAAGCAGGAATCTTATGTGAAATATTTAGGAATCTTAATTGACTCTCACCTTAATTGGAAACAACATATACATGAACTCTGCAAAAAGATTTCAAGGGGAGTTGGCATTATTTCCAAAGTTAGGTATTTTCTTCCAACCAATGTCTTAATACAATTATACTATTCACTCATTTACCCCTTTCTAATATATGGGCTACTGGTATGGGGAAATACTTATGAAACGTCTTTAAAACCTATCATTGTTCTTCAAAAAAAGGCACTCAGGAGAATAACTTTCTCTAAACCAGACGAACACTCAAATCCTCTCTTTAGTGCTTTAAAAATATTAAAATTTGTGGATCTCATCCACCTATTTAATTGTACCTTCATGTTTGAGTTTCACCATAATTTGCTTCCTTCAAGATTTGACAACTTTTTTGACCTAGTGTCATCTAAACACAATTATAACACCAGATTAGCTGCAAAGACATCATATTATATAGCGCCTGTGAGAACAAATTATGGTAAATTCAACATGCGATATAGAGGGGCAACGATATGGAACTTAATAAGTGAGGATCTAAAACATGAAAGCTTTAAAGCTTTCAAAAATAAAATAAAACATAATTTATTGGAGTTATATATCTAGTTTGGAATCTTTTTCTTCACAAATTTATTTGCACTTATACCATATATTGCCGCCTATACCATTTTATGATTTTCTATATAAACAATTAGCTTTGATACCATTTGTGTGTGTGTGTGTGTGTTTTTTTTAAATTTAATTTCCTTCGTGTGTGTGTGTATGTAAGAATTTTGATCATTTCGACCTTTATCTTTCAAATTAACAAATAAGCCACCCAGCTCGATTAGCTCTTTATAGTTATTCTGGGGGGAAATTTACCTGTTGTGTCGATAAACAATGTAAATTAGATAAGGATTTGTGGTAAATAAATTGTTGTTGTTGTTGTTGTTGACAATTTTTATAAATTGAAACATTTTTGGGCTCATATGCACTTTAAAGTTTTGTTTTCGTATTCGTATTACTCAGTTATTCGTATTTCGTATTGGACATGTCCATTTTGTGTTTATCCGTATTTCTTCCTTCTATAACCTGTAGCCAGAGGTAAGATTTAATAATTTTTAGGCGACCATTGCGTATGCGCAATGTAGCCTTATGTAGTACTGAAAAAAGGGGACTATCTATCTATCTAACTATCTATCTATCTATGTCCCGGCATCAACCGATAAGTGACAATTTAACTCAGGGTGGTAGTGTTAAGTCAGGTGAGGAAAGCTGTTGAATAAATATCTCTGTCTATTCAATTATTCTTTTGTTAATATATTCGACAACAGAACATTAGTTTTATTGTTTGGTGTGTTGGCTCTTCGTTGTTCGAATAAAAAGATTATTTTAACGAAAAGGCCATGTGCTAAAAACTAAAGACTAAATCATGGAATATGACTTGACAACGCGGCCTTCGGCACCTTCCTTCGGTGAGACTTCGTGGAAGAATAATGGGTGAGAATTTTGTCCTGCTTTGTTTTTATGTTTGTGCTCTTGTCAAACCACATTTGCATACACAGCCTTAGAATATCTACGGTCAAGAGACGCAAATCTCGGCACACTAAAATCCTTTGAGAGCTGTTGTGAACCGAGTCTTGTGTCTCTTCAGTTGGGCCGACAGTTTCACTGTCGTATTGCCAGGCATAAAAGCAAATTTGAAAAGCTTGAAAAGGAATATAAGGCAATATATACAAAACTGTTGGCAAACTCTCTGAACGCGTAGAGAGTATCGTGAATATTTTAAGTGCATTTTTTGGAGTACTATGCTGTTATCGTTTTACATACGGGTGAAGGTGAATATTAAAGTGCAGCTCTTCTCAAAGTGAAACTCGAATAGAAATGAACTACGATTTTTCACCGTGAAACCGACATGTGAAATCTCTCAACCTCATATAAACGGACAAAACTTTGCCGCGAAAGTCCGTGCAAGAGCCGCTTAATCAGAATATTTGTAGTTTATTTCTAGTAAATATTAAAGTTGATCGTTAAACAGACAAATGGACCGGGCAACACATCGAAGTGTAAATTAATTAATTTAATAGTTTGAAGTAAACATACCAGCGAGCCTTTGAAAACTTTAGTTTTAATAGTAGCTGATCGCTAACAGAGAAATACCCTGCGAGCAGACTAAGAAAATAAGGCTCTGCTGCGGAGCCTTATTTTCTTGGGTTTTCTAATCTCCTTCCACGGAAAGCGAAGTGGAAGGAGATTAGAAAACCAAGGCTCTTCTCGCAGAGTAACAGAGAAACGACACTTTGCCGTAAAGGGAAACACGTTGAAGTATAAAGTTTGAAGTAAACATGCCAGCGAGGAAAAGAGAAACACATCGAAGGCAAGGAGTGACCAATAAAAATTAAATAATACAACTGAAGGGGTGGGCTGTATCGAATCAAAAATAAAAGGGAAGGGGTAGGCCATAGTAATTCAAAAATCAATGGGGAGGGGTTGCCTATAGCAATTACATAATAGAACAGCTGAGGTAGAACACGCTAGGAGATCCGGTTGTTTATCATTTCGTCTGTGGTCCTTCCAATTTTCCTAACAGCTGGGGTACCTAAATAATAGAACAGCAGGGGTACCCTTATAGTAATTAAATAATAGAAGGGAAGTGGTAGACTAGAGTGATTCAAAACCAATGTGGGTGTGGCCTATAGTATGAAATAATAGAACAGCAGGGGTACCCTATAGTAATTAAATAATGAAAAGGAGGTTTTGCCTATTGTGTATAAAAAAATAATGCAAGGCGTGTCCTACAGTAGTTAAATAATAGAAGTTAGAGGGTGGGCTAATGTATCAAAAATAGAAGGGGAGGATTGACCAATATAAATGAAATAATTGAAGTTAGAGGGTGGGCTATATTGAATCAAAAATATAATGCGAGGGGTTGACCATAGTAATTGAAAAATATATGGCCTATAGTGATTACACAATAGAACAGCAGGAGTACCCTACTGCAAGGGAAGAGGTCAAAACAATGGATTTCGAATGGGACCCAATGTTGTCAGGGGAGGTGGTGGGTGGCGGGTAATGCCCCTACCCTTTTTTCGAGGGTGATTTTCTCGCGTTGTAAAAATAGGGATACCTGATTTTAATGCAGACCCACGTTCTTCTCTGCCTGTAGAAACTAGAAATATTGCCAAAATTGGTGGTGGATTCCGGGTACAACCCCCTTGCTCTCGCTGAAACTTGGCTTAATTCAAATGTTAATGACCTGCTGCGCATGAATGGTTACTATTCAGAGGAGGATCCAGTAGTATACCATCATGCACTGCGCGTCTAGTTTTGGCAAGATGGCGTGTTTTGCATGTTTTCCATTCTTGCTCAGGAAAGCCGGACAGATTACAGGTAAGGACCCTTCAGATTTTGTTGTTTACGTTATATTCAGAGGAGGGACCAATCAGTATCAATTTCGTGCCTCAGTTGGAGAATGCTGTTGCATATATTTCTAAATATTAAGTGTTTCTTTGGTCGGGTTCGTGTTGGAACTCATTGCGTTGGCTTCAAATTATCCATAAAACAAGAGCACTCTCTGGCATTCAGATCTAGTGGCTAAGACATGGAGGAAACATAAAAACCAGAAAGGACCAAAAAGGACCCACGATTTATTGCTGCTGAGAGCCCTTGAATTTGTGGTATCGCAACGGAAATATGGTGCCAAAAGATATGAGGTGTGATATTTTTGGAGCGGTATCGGAGTCATGTTTTTCAAGATCATCAAAGAAACATGCATTTTAAAAGAGTTTTGCAGTTCCTAACACAAACTGAATGCATTTTACCACTTTTAAAATTGTGATGGAGCCTTCTTCCCCTGGAAATCGAGCAAAACGCTCGTTAGTGGCTACCGGGGACACTCCAAGTAAACCGGTTGAAAAGCGAAGAATCCGAACAAGCCTTTTCAGCTCGGCCAAAAAACCTCTACACTTTTCTTTCGCTTCGCCTTCAAGCACAGCTAGAAAGGTATTATATAATATACTATAACTCTCTTGTTGCCCAATTCAATAAGCTGAATAGATTGGCTTGAGCGTGATTGAACTCGAGTTATAAGAAGCAAGTTTGTATTGACCTGGTTGTTTGTTGTTCATTCTATTTTACAGACTACAGTTCTAATGAACAACTCCGGATCCCCCGCCAAGTACCACAAGTGGACAGAGACCGAAGATCGAGCCTTAGTTGAATTCATCTCTATTGCCAAAACGGATCACAGTTATGGTTGGCCGCCAAAGAGTTGTAAATGGCCGCAATTTAAAGCAAAACATCAGCTGTGGGAAGATGCTGCAAAGCACGTGAAGAGGCAACAGCTTCAAGTTTTGTCTAGTAAGTACTCCAGATGACAATATCTGATGCAATGAAGCAATTAATAATGCAACATTATGTTATGCTGAAGGAAACATGGCTGTATCCAACGTTGTGTTGTGTTTGGGCCGATAGGCCAGATACCCGGGGTTAGGGTTTTTGTTTTGGGTATAGGTTAGTGTTGTGTCAGTTCCAGCCCTCAGTAATTATTTTTTTGTTTACTTGCTAGATGTCCGTGTGCGTGCTCCTGCAATCAACAAGTTAAAGACGAGATATGGCACAATAGAGGAAGCAGAGGAGAAGTTGGGGCTCGCGCTGGCACTCTGCCTTGAGGAATTAGATATCAGTGTGCAGGCCAATACTCAAGAGGTACAGCAGAGGAGTAGATAAGTTTACGCAGACAATAGAACTCCCTCGGGAACCTGCAAATACCACAGCTACCTGCACACAGAGCGGTTGCGGTTGACGGTAGCGGTTGACAGGGGAGTTGACAATAACCCTGGAAATTTTGTATCACTCTTCCTGGCTGCAATGCATTATGGGCTATCGCCTTGCTAGCTAGAAGCCAAATCTAATCTACAAGTTTGCATATACTCTTGGAACCAAGAGGCCTGGGACGAATGAAACCCTGTTACCTGTAAATAGAATGCCATTTCGACTTCTTCAGCTGCACTAACATCATGCAGGTAATGTAATCATCAGGGAGACTGGGTCGAGCTGCTGTAGTGAAAATTACTACAATGGAGTAATTTTTCCCACCCGGTTCTCGGTGCAAATTTTTAATTGCTACGTCAAACGTCGAGACAGTAATCGAGCAACGCATTAGAAGAAGGAAAAGGGAGCGTTTGAACTCCTCGCAGGACTCGGAGACGCAAACGTCGCCTTCAAGTGGTAGTGTTTCCGACCTCGCCGAGTGTGCCATGCCTGAGTCAAACGAATTAGGCAGTATTCACAGTAAATTGGTTTTACTACTCCCGCCGGATGGTTGCCGAAATAAATGAGCTTAGAAACCAGTTGAAGCTACTCATTGACAAAAATCGTGAACTTCAAAAAACGCATTCTCAACTAAAATCAGTTTTTATCATATTGTGAAATTCCTCAAAAATTCAATGAAAACGCGATATTAAGAGGAATGCGTCCGCTAGTAATGCAGTTTTCGCATATAACCAAGACGTCTTTCCCCCAAAGCATAAAAAACAGACGTTGTTGGCGGACCACCGGTTTTTATTTCACCAAATAACTAGTATTTTGACGTTACCATAGAAATTACTAGATACTCTATTAACATTATTTTGTCGGACTGGACATTTTTGATATTTTTAACAAAACAAAACAAAAAAATTCTAACGGAAAGGCATTTTCATGCAAAAAGTGTTGTGTAAGACTGAAATAAGCGGAAGACAAAAATACAGAAAACTGGGTATCAAATACAAAGTTCTGGCGGACAGATCGAACTCCCGATTCCGCACTGCGGAATAAGGTTTACTCAAAATATTGCACAGATGACCAAATCTGGCGGACAAAAATAATTCCCCGATTCCGCACTGCGGAATACAAGCATTCTCAAAATGCCACAAAAATGATCAAATCTGGTGGACAAGTATATCCTGATTACGCACTGCGGTCTCAAAATATCGCACAAGTGACCAAATTTGCTGGAAACATCCAACATTCAGTCGGTCCCGATATCGTATAAATATTAAACGGGAACAGATGATGAATTGCGGGAGCAATAAACACTTAAGCGAGTTACTTATAATCGTTTGTTGTCAACAGGATCCTTTCGGCAACGAAGAAACATTCTGCGTACGAACTTTTCACATATCAGCCTCTGTTCTCATCTGCTGCAACAATTTTCTGTAAAGAGAATATATTGGATACGTTTATACATTTTAAATGTTAGGTATTTAAGAGTGAGAGGATGACGATGAACGGTAGATAGATGTCAACTAGTCTACACAAGAGTCTGAGTAAACTAAATTATGAAGTCAGATATCTATTTCTAGCGATACGAATAAAGCACCTTTCGAGTTTGAGTCTTTACGCTAGTATAATTTTTAACCTCAGAATACGTTGTGACTTTGATTTTGCTTTGCTTTGCTTTGCTTTGCTTTTTGAGATACACATAACTGAACGAAAAGCAACTCAGACGCCGGCAATGTCAGTGAAGTGAAAGTAATATTGCTCTAATTTATACATGCTTTCTTGGATGTAATTTGCAACCTGAATAATATATAAATGCTGTGTTTATCACTCTCATAAGAATACCTACCTTCAATGTGTGTGTGATCCTGAAGATCTAGACGAACAACAAGGCTTGTGTGCGTATAAAAGCACATGGCGACGTGTAACTAAAATTTAAGTGAAGCTTATTTCTTATTCTGTTTTTGGCAGTATTCATTTTTTTGCGCGCCTGAAATAACACTAGTCCTTGATCCGATTGGTTAAAGCCGAGACTTCACAGGCACCGGGATATTCAATTTCATTGTATGGTGTTTTCACATGTAGGTATTATCCAACCGCTAGCGTCATCGGCAAGCTTTGAGTTCAAATGAACCGTTCAAATTATATTGAAGTAAGAAACATATATCTCGATCTATCCTGGCGGTTTCATCGTGGCAATCAAAACCGATAGTTATGAGATGGCCAGAGAACAAGAACATGGAGAAGTTGTCCGGGAACTTATGCCTTTATTGTCTCAGCGTGACTCCCGATCAATGAAAAACGCCGACTGCGTGATGTACCCAGTTAACAATGGCTTAATACGGTACTCTTAAAATATATCTTATGCCGCGTCACATCAAGAGGATTGTATCAGCCCATCACCTAAAACCTTCAGATGTTTCTACTTCGAATAATGATGTGTAAACCAAGGCATGTAGCACCGATAATTCCTGCCGAGAGAGAGATATTCGCCCGGAGATGCGATTGTTGTTGAATCAGTAGACGTGAGCCGAATCCAAGCGTACTAAAACAGCCGATAAATTTTACTTGAACAATATACATCCAATCTAACTGATCAGAACGACGCATCTGAGTGTGAGCAAACATTTCCATGCGTTTGATGCAGCGACAAGACTGAAGAAAAGCTGAGTAGATTGAACAGGTAGACAATGTCCAACTAATGTGTAATTCTTATATCCTAATCATGTTAAGGGGCTGTGTCACGGTAAGACTTTACATTAGTTTTCCGGGTCGGAAAGAGCTATTTCCACCGATTTTGAACCTCTCGGCCATGAACCTCTCGAACCTCTCGGCCATGTGGGATGCTTAAAATGAAAGCAAATATACAAAAATGACTAACAAACAGTGTATATAAACAGTCTTCAGCGAAAATATTGAAAATCCTTTCAATCAAGCATTGAGGGAGGGAAGTTTAACTGTTTGTATCCAATTAACAGCCACTAAACGAGCGATTACTCGATACATGCGCAGTACCATGACATAACCCCTTTAAGTGTTATTCTCACAAATTTATAGATCGGCTTGGCCAGATTTCGGGTACACTGTCGATCTCAGTTCTCGTTTGCACTGCATGCTAAATTGCCAAAGAAAGAGCTGCTAGAAAGTTTAAAAATTAACTGGTATGCGAGGTTCAGGGCCTTTGTAAAGCTAAAACGTACATAGCTGATTGGTTTTAATAATTAGTCTAATTACAACCAACTACAACTGTTTTGAAATTTGAAGCAGGGCCTTGAAGCTATGCCTGTCTAAACCGGTTTTGTAGGCAAATGATCCTTTATTCAACGACCCTTGCATCAGATTTGTTCTTGAAGGATATTTTGAGAACACATCTATTCCGCAGTGCGGAATCGGGGTTTAGTATTGTCCGCTAGATTTGGTCATTTGTAGGGTATTTTGAGAAAACTTCTATTCCGTAGTGCGGAATCGGGGTTTAGTATTGTCCGCTAGATCTGAGGACTTTGGTTTATTTAACCTCACATATTAATCCTAAGAAATGTATTAATTTTTGCGTATATTCAAAACATGTCTTCCAGAAATGCTGTTTTTGTTATGGTTTTGTTTTTGCACCGCCAATAATGGCCAAAAAGTAGAGGGACAAATTACGCTTCCGAAAAACAGGGCAATTCACACAGTTTTCATCGGAATAATTGTAAATGATAAAAACTGATTTTAGTTGAGAATGCGTTAAAAGTTGGTCGAGTTTCACGACCATGAAATCAGGGCGCTACAGAGCAAAGTCTTGGGAACAGTGACAGCGACATTTCATCGGCAACAACTCAATTAAGCGATATACAAGTTCAAGTTCAACTTCTTGATCAAGTCCGCATTGTAAAGCTGGAAGCTTACACTAGAAGAAGCAATATCATGGTGTACGGGTGGAAAGAAAGCGACGACTTACTAAGTGAAACGGAGGTCTTGAAGAGAATGTTTATTGAAAAGATGCAAATGCCAAGCGATACAGTTGAGCAATTCCAATTTGAAAGAGATCACCGAATTCCATCTTACAGAAGCCAAGCTACCCGACCCTCTCCGAATCCAGCAAAGCTGAGACCTCTTATTGCAAGGTTCAGTTTCTTTCAACAGAAGAAACAAGTATTCCAGTACGTAAAGAATTCGGGAGTAAGCGTATCATATGGTCAGCGGTCGGGGAAGATGGCGGATGTGTTTTTCTGTAGCTCCGCCATTAGCGCAATTTAAGTGTTTGTTTTACATGTTTTGTGTCCTAGTATTCCCTGATTTCTATTTTCATCATGACTTCAACTAATTTTATAACATTAGAGCAGTTAAAAGCCACTTTGGACGACAAACTAGCGCCTTTAAAGAATAACATTTCCGAGTTGAGAGAGAAGCTCAACGAAGCCACAGAGTTTCTTAACTTGGCGAACACCAAGTACGAGGAGGTTATGAATAAGATGGTCGAGCAAAAAACTGAATGCAAAGAGATCCAAGCAGAAAACTCTATCCTTAAATCTACCATCAATACGTTGGCAGGGAAGCTGGATCGACTGCACGTGTCCTACAACGAGATGGAGCAGTATTCCAGGAGGGAGTGTCTAGAAATCCAAGGCATTCCCCCCGGGGGGGGTACTCCTGTTTGTGACGTATTATGTATGTGCCGCCCAGGTGGGTCAGGGTTTTGAGCTCCGTTTGGGCAGGTAGGGTCAGGGTTTTGGCCTGATTTGGGCAGATCAGGGTCAGGATTTGAGTATAATGTGGGTGCAGTCAGGGTCGGGGTTCAGTATTTTTTTAGGCAGTTAGGTTTTTTTTTAGCTACTATGTCAAAAAAAGACATTCTGTTGCCGCATTTTGATCGCCTGCCCACATGCAAGCACTGAGGTTCCGGCCGTACTTCAGTACTTATCTATGTACTTCATCTGCTGATTTGTTTACCCAATGCCACGTCCCGACTTGAAATGTTCCGTATTTTGCATGCAATCCCGGTACGCGGTATACCGGCCGGGATATATATCCGACCGTGTTTTGAATACAATTTAAAGAAGGGGCATTCAGGTTTTTTTTTCCCAAAAAGGGGGCAATCAGGGTTTTGGAGCTCGGATTCGGTCAAACAGGGTCAGGGTTTGAGCCTCTTGGCCTCACATACATACCCATTTTTCATGTAAGTACCCCCCCCCCGGGGCATTCCCTCGCCAACCGACAGCAACGAAGAAAGCACTAATGATATAGTGGTCAAGATTGGCGAGCTGATGAATGTTAGCGTGGATGAGGGTGATATATCTGTTAGCCATCGCCTTCCGGTGAGCAGGAATTATAAAGGCAAGATACAGGATCCAAAGATTGTCGTGAAATTTGTGCGAAGGGATATCAAGGAGCTATTTTATCGATCACGAAAGGAACTCAAAAATGTGACAACGGAAGATCTTGGATATTCTGTCTCCAATTATATATATATCAACGAGAGCCTTACTGAATCCAACAAGGCACTATTCAAGGACTGTTTGAAAGCTAAAAAAAGATCTCGGTTACAGATTTATCTGGACATCAAATGGTAAGATTTATCTGCGTAGAGACCAGCACAGTCATGTTATACATATCAAGAATAGCGATGATATTATCAAAATGCGTTCAAGCTAAGTACAATTAACATGTATAGTTAAATTAACTATGTCTAGACTTTTAGCTACTGACTCAAGTATAGATTGCTCTATTTGTTTGGGCAATTCTCTTGATATATCTGAAATCTCAGATAGAGTAACCGAGTTTAGTAATTTGCCTTGGCTTAATACAACTTCCCCTGTTTCAAATATTCCCCATTTGACCGATTTAGATGTTGACTTGAATATGCCCCTAGATCAAAATTTTAGATATTATACCACCCATGACTTTCACAGTGACTCTGATATTAATGAATGCTCATCAGATCCTAAATCATTCTCGGCTTTAAATTGTAACATTAGAAGTTTAGCAGCTAACCATGATAATTTGCTGCATATGCTTTCTGATTTAAACTTCTCATTTTCATTAATTGGACTTACTGAAACTAAATTTAGAGTTGATAAGAATACATTGTTAAATGTCAACATACCAGGATATAATTTAATCTCTCAACCTAGTCTTTCAAATGCAGGGGGGGTTGCTTTTTACGTTAAAAATAATTTGAATCTTACTATTCGGTCAGAATTGACAACCTCTAATATGTCTGTCCTTGGACCACTACTATTCTTGCTCTACATTAATGATTTTCATCTGTGTTCTGATCTCTTCGATTTCCACTTATTTGCTGATGATGCTAATTTATTTTATCGACACAAAAATCTTTGTACTTTGCAAACCAATATCAATATCGAGTTAAATAACATTCATGTCTGGCTGTGTGCAAATAAGTTGTCACTTAATGTAAAAAAATCTAATTTTGTAATTTTTCACCCACCCCAAAAGAAAATAACCTACAATGTTGAACTTTTTATAAATGATAAGCCTCTTCGACAAGACATATGCATAAAATACCTTGGAATTCACATTGACTCTAATTTAAGCTGGAAACCTCAACTTGACTACATTACTAAAAAAAATAAAGAGAAGCATAGGTATTTTGTCCAAAATACGATACTATGTTGACATTTCAATTCTTATCAACCTCTATTATGCATTGATTTACCCATTTTTAATATATGGTATAATTATTTGGGGTAGCACATACCCAACTACTCTCCAACCTCTTTATATTTTGCAAAAAAAAGCCATGCGCATTATAACATTTTCAAAATTTGATGAGCCTTCAAGCCCTCTATTTAAGAAATTGAATATTATTAAGTTATCCGATCTTGCTTCAATCCATATCTCAGTATTTATGTTTAAATTCCACAATCAGCTTTTGCCTTCAGTCTTTAATTTTCTATTTACTCCTGTCAATGAAATTCATAATTATAACACACGATCTGCAGCAAAACAGTCCTATTATCTACCAAGAGCTAGAACAAACTACGGCCAATTTACTATTAGATTTCAGGGACCAAAAAATTGGAATTCAATTGAAGAACAAATAAAATTATTAACCTCACTGAGACAATTTAAAACAAGATTAAAAAACATATTTTTATGTAAATACTGACCCTGCCTATTTCTCAAGATAATATGACTGTTTTCTCCTTTCTCCTTTCTCTTTTCCTTTTATACAAAATCAATTAAACTAAGTAAATACATTACTTCAATTGTGCGTTAAAATAGAATATTAGGGTTTTTATTTGTGCTTAAGTTTGTGTGTTTCGTGCCTGTGTGTGAATCGTACCCGACCTAATAATGTAATTTTCTTATTTGAAATCTGGCTTCCAGGCATTTTTAGCTTTTAAGTTATTTCTGGAAGCCAGTACCCTATATTACTTTCAACTTCCTTATGTTCACATTTCTCTATTGTAATTTTAAAAGGGTACAATAAAGATGTTGTTGTTGTTGTTGTTGTTGATGATTTTCCAAAGGAAATTAATGAAATTAGAAGAGCACTATTACCGGTCCTTAAAACTGCCAGGCAGCAGAAGAAGATTGCATACTTCAACGTAGATAAATTGATCATCGATGGTAGCGTATACTATGGAGACGAAACAAGAGTCATGTAGTTGTATGGAAAGATTGGTACCCAGTCAATTTCCCGCGTCGTGGACATTTGGCGTTGCGTCAAGGACGTGAGATAGAGCAGTTTGCCGTCCTCAAGAGAACGTGGCAGTTCGCGATGGCAAATGCAGCTAAAAAGTGAGTAAAATAGCCATAAATCGATTTAAAAAAGATGTTTATTCCAAGAGTAACCAAAAAGCATAATTATAGCGGTCGAAATCCCGCTTGTTTAGCTCTCATTTCGATGTAAAACTAATCAGTTCCCTTTGGAACTTTATGCAAACTCGAAATCGAATCAGCCAAAAATGAATAGCCGACAAGACATGTACACAAATCGAGTTGCACAATTCACTCAAACTGATATCGCTTTTTGTAAATTAACTAAATATATATATTTTTATCTGTCTGTAGCGTGACATTTTCCCTTCTTTTTAAAACAGAACATTGATGAGTTGGACAGAGAAAAAATACATTCTTCTAATGAGAGAAATGGCTGCCCAGGGAATTTTCCAACACAAGTCAGGCAGCAGAGAGAGAGAGGAAATGTGTGACAGCTTATAGCCAGAAATCTCAACAGCCACAGAGATTTGTTTGATGCAGTGTCCTTTAGGGGTGTAAGAGATAGATTCATGCTAATTTCTAGACGACACGAGGCGAAGAATAGTCAAGAACTGAAAAGTACTGGCGGTGGTGGTGAAGAACGAAAAGAATACGACCTGTTGCTCGAAGAGTTAATTCTGCTCAACGAAGAGTCTGACAAAAAGGCAGGAGAAGAAGCGGAAAGTGCAAAAGAAAAGACCAATGCTGAAAGAGAACAAGCACTAGATATCAGAAAGCAGGCGATGGAGGCAATGGGGCAAACTTCAAAACGAAAATCTGAGGAAGGAGATGAAATCAAAGAAAAAAAGAAAAGGAGATCAGGGGGAGACACCATGGCATGGCTGGAGAAAAAAGCAGAGCGTGATTCAAAGTTGAGAGAAACGCAACGTGAAGAACAGAGGGAGGAAAGAGAGATCCAGCGAAATGAAAGGAAGGAACAGATGGAGCTTCTGCAGTTCCATATATTGAAAAACGTTCGGCATTCAGCTTTCATCAGTTAAAATATATATACATGTATACATATACATAAGCATTAGTGCCCAATAGTGTGTAATAATCTAGGAACTGTTTTACAGGAATAGACTAATGTAGCAATTGTTTATTTTGCAATATTGGACAGCTGAATTTGCACAGTTTGTAGGATTATTTCTACAAGGATGTATTTTTCATGGGGCAATAATGTTGACCCATGTTTTCTGCCACATTTCTCTGGAGTCACATTTCCAGTGACAAAAAATAATTCCATTGTTTTGGTTTGTTTACTATTGACAACTAGATATACTCACAAGAGCCCATACTCTATTAGATTTTGTTTCAACAAATTCATAATATTATACTGTTGAGTGCGTGCTCACAAACTAACTTTAAAACTAAACCAAAACTAATCCAATGTGCTTGCTACCTAAGAACCAGCATGCATGCAAATAACATTTAGTATAGAATATGAATAGAGTGATATACACTGTCTATTAATAATTTATTGACCGGGTGCCCTGATTTTGGTCAATCATAGAAAGTCACTCTCATTTGGACCATTAGCTATATATGATACATGTACATTAGGTAAGTCTTGATCAGATAGGCTCATTGTCCTTCTTTGTTCACCAGATTCTCAACGTTCATAACTTTATCTATAAGTTGCACTTTAAGGTCCTTTAAACCAGCATAATGATATATAACATTATTTTATTGTTTTTCAGAGAAAGGAAAAGCCAAACAAGATAGTGGCAATGATTGTTCCCTGGCTGCAAAAAAAGAGAAATGCCTTGCAAGCTATCCAGGGAAGAATAGAGCTACATGTAGGCATTACTGGTAAGAGCACAATTTGTATACACAATTCGTAATGGTGAAGTGTGTTTAATTGTACCTTGAATTTAATTAGCCAATGTTATGGGTTATGAAAATACAACAATTTATGCTTATTGTGTATTGTTTATCTTTTGTAATCTAGTTATATAATTTCAATCATTTCAAACAGCGTGACATCCACACAAAAAAACATTCAGCTGTAAGCAATCATCACTCTTAAATTGAAGGGCTGTTTGCAAAATTCTTTGTTTTCTAAGGGAGAATTTAGAATGTGATCAAAAGTCACTTGTAAATGCCTTTGTTGCACACAGCACTCCAGTTGCACATTTGACATTCACCCAACATTGTACCAGTACATGCACATTGTAGTTATTTTAACATCAAATGGGCCTTTTGCAGGAATGCAATCACGTGGTTGTACTGGGTTGCAAAAAATCTTAATTCATATTTTTCAAGGCACTTGTACGAGATCGGTAGTGTTATTAGCAAAACCTGTTTGTAAATGCAATTTTCCACCTCCAATCGATTGTCGATCTTTCTAAAACAGTGTTTTTAAAGATAGCTTGCCACCCAGCACCCATGGCAATGCCTTTCCCATGCAGAGGCCTTCACCTCTCAAAACCTTGCATTTTATTGGATCCCATTAGGACTGACAAAGAATTCCATTGTTTTAGTGTTAGGGTTTGTATAGTTTCAGGGTTAGGCATTGTTTGGAGAGCCAATACTGTTCCGGGTTCCGAGGAGGTGAAGGCCGCCCCTTCCCATGGGGATCATGAGCTCAATTCATTTGTTAAACGAAGTATTACATCAGCACGTGACTGTTTCCTGCAAAAGGCCTATTGGTGAATTTGAAACCGCTCACAGGGGACCAATTTACATGCATACATGCATGGAGAAATATAAATTTCTAGAGAGGCTTTATACTTATACATGTATGTAAGCAACATGGTACAAATGTACTGTGTAAAAACATTTTAACAGGTTGACGTATTTAATTTTTCTCTTTAAAAAAATATGAATCTGTATATTATATTATTATTAAAGCTTTCCCTTTTGAGAAATGTTCTAGCAAGAGCAAATACATTGTAAAGCATTTATGATAATTTTGTTAGCAGATCAGGAACCTACATGTAACATTCCAGATGAGACTGATCAAGATTCTGTGCAGCAATGCCAGTAAGTATGCATGAATATGTTGTAGACTGTTTCTTTCTGAGGCTTGGAGCTCAAAATTACAACCATGTGATTGCCAGCTCACTTAACACTGTTGTCGACAACTTTTCTGAATCTTTACTCCACTTCTCCACTGTTTCTTGGTTGTTTAATATTTTTTACTGTCAAACTAATTTAATGTTATAAGGTAAATTGACAACAGAAACTTATAAATTCTGTGCAACTGAATAATTTTGGCTAAAGATATATACATGTACATATATGTCACATACATCTATACGTAGCTGTTGGGAATTGTTTAAAGTATGTGTCACATACAGTTACATGTAATTCATTCAGGTATATATAATTTCATTTTTATTTTCCTCATTCCAATACATAAAACGTTTATACAGTTTGAAGTTGCCTGCATGCACATAGTTTTAAAATAACTTTGACACACAGTACAAGCTAAAATAAATCAAATCTGCATGTATTTGGACATATAATACAGCTATGTGAGAAACATAAAATATGGTTTTATTATATAATTCTACCAAGAATGCACAAAATATGCACAAAATATGTCATCTGTATTTATGCATGACTCAAAAATACCCAGCCGTATTAAACCTATTTATTTCATATGTCAAGTCAAGGTTTAGCAAGTCAAAATGCTGATAATAAAACAGTTTTGCATAATAAAATATAATTATCAATCTGAATCCAATAAACATGCTGACACTACCATTTGCGAGCTACATGTACCATTAAGCATGAACATTTTTCTGTGTTTGTTTATTTTTGAAAATTAGACGTCTAACAGCGCAAACCTTTTCAGTTAACTTTCCAACTTAAATTAGTTTCAATCTTGATGTTGGCAGCAACCTTTGATGTCTTCTACCATCATGAAACTCAGAGTATGCCTATAGAGACAGTTGTTGTCTTGCATCTCTCCAAATTCTGAGCATCCAAAACTTGAACCAACATTTCTATGATTTAGCATGAAGCGTGAAGGCAATTTAAACCTGGCTGAAAAGTTTCCAAACCTGAGTCCCATGCTGCTGAAAGTAAATGCAAGACATGTACATATGTCAAAGGTGGTCAACATTCCGGTTTGGGCCTCCAGCTGTCTAGTTTTGAAACAAACAAACACAGAAAAGGTTTCATGATTATGGATTGCTTGCAAACGGTGGTAAAACAATTTTAGGTACCAATATAAATAGAATTATCAAGGCCTTGACTCTCAAAATGATTCCTATAAAAAGTATATTATTCTAGCTGGCTATATTACCTACAGCCTTAAATGGCCAAATTGTATCCTAACTTGTTGGTACAAAATAGTGGGTATTGGTTAGGGTTAGGTTTGAATATTTTCTTTGCTTTTTCAGGGTTGCCACCCGTCAGGGAAAAAAATCCCTCAATTTTCATTGGCAATAGGACTGTTCAATATTCCCTCGTCCAAAACAAAAGTCATTGTCCAAACCTGTAGCCTACCCTCGCAGATGATTTGAGGAACTTTTCCCTGACCGTGGCAACCCTTTTTTTTTAATACCCCTCCTTGCTCCACAGCTGTAATGTATTGCAGTATCTTTCTGACTTGTGACACTTTCGCATCTTCAAAATTGGACCAGACAAATGCTGTAGATTGAGAAAATAAGCAATATTACTCTGTATTTCACTTACTTATAACCTTTTACATGTATGTTTTCAATGTAAAATGCATCATCATTAATTATCATTTGTTTTATACATGAATTAATATTTTTCCCTCCATATGATTTTCTGTGAGAAATAAGCTCCATCAAATGCTCGAGACGGTTTTGGTAATCAAACGTTTTTCGACGCTCTTCTCGGTGTTTGATTTATTTATGGCTAAATGGATAATTACGGACCTGACTCTCATATATTATGGACATACAGTACATGTACAATAAAACTTCTAGTTCATAATTCTGAACAGCCAATTACTGCTATTGTATTGATTCTTGGTGAAATTAATTGTCGATTTTCTGAGTTTAAGTTACATGTACTACCAATGTAAAAATGAAAGGCAGGATTCTGCCAATCCCACCTGGGATTATTGAATGTCCCACCTCACAAATTTCCACCCAGGTTTTCCTAGCATCCCACCCAGGATTCCACCATCCCACCCGGGATCCCGTCATCCCACCCAGGATTACATTTTATTACATTATTTTGTAACAATCCCAGCTGGGACCTCAGCATCCCAACTGGGTTTGCAAAATCCTGTAGTATGGCATAACACACACAAAAGTTTAAATCATTGGCCTGACTGCCAGTAGAAGCCAGTGACCGGTAACTTCCTGCCAGCTCTCAGGATGTACTGTAGCTGCCTATTTTCCTTTCATTTTTGGCATTCTACCCTATTATCGTGACCTGTATGCATACATACACTACCTGTACATTCCTTCCCGAGTTTTGAGAGATGGACAGCTGTACACAGGCTACATGTACATTAACAGGCTTAACAAGTCCAGAACCTTGAACAAAAAAAACAAGCAAAGTTGAAGAAGGCTCTGTTCACAGGGTAGGGAAAATGCACATGTACATTGTAGCTGTCATTTACTGACCACCATGAATAGCCACCTCCAAAGAGAAAATTATTGGTACATGCAGAAAACCCCTGAAGAATCAGCTATAAAAGGCTACATAAATTGTGGAAGGAAAATTCTAAACATACATGTATAAACATGTAATATACCGGGACATTAACATAATAATTCCATAGAGGACAAATTAATTCCTAATTTCAATAAAAAAGCTTGAGGCTGGCATGAAAAAAATCCAGGTCAATCAGGTTAATTACTAGAAAGAAATATATTTCGTTTGGTTAATTAAATAAGTAAGAAAGTTTTATTACTTTAATACTTACAAAATGTCTTTGCATTCTTGTACAGCACTTTGTCATGTTTTACTTTTTGACATATCACCATGCATGGCTGTGATTGTTGTCAACTTCAGTTGAAAATTCACAATTTTGTCTCCAGTTTCTGTTTCCTGTTAAATTGAAAGATGTGAGTAAAATTAAGTGTATCTAAATACAATACAGATGCATTTATTGGCTTAGTTGCAGAATACCCCCTCCACTCAAAAGATCGCTTGAAAACTGTGCTAAATTGCATTTAATAACAGTAAAAAAATTTTTTTTATTAAAATGTGCTGGAAACGTACCTGGCTGCAGACAGGACGTGGAACGAGGAATATATAGTTAGATTAGTGCAAAATTTGCTACACAAATGTTTTCAAACGCCAATGGTTAAGTTCTTCATGAGAAGTTATATATATTCAATTCTCGTACATGTAAAATATGTTAGTACCTTGGGTACCTGCAGAGGTTCTATTAAACCTCTCGGCCGTCTCTTCATCTCTCTAGTAGTTCTCCCAGCAAGTCCTTTGGAACAGGCCCAGGGTAAAATGCTTGCTAGGGGATTAAAGAAAATCGCTTCGTACTTTCGCGATTCGTGTAAAATGATATAAAACCTGACCTCTATACCAATCCCTTCTTTAAAATAATCACTATTCAAGTTCAAACAGTCTACTGACTCTACATCACTCATCGGAACTCATCAGTAGATTGTGCAAGGGGTTGAACCCGCCCGGTGTTGAAGCCTTTATAGTTAATACACTCTACCGTTTATACAAATCACAGCCAAATCACATAAATTGAATGATGCCATCTTACCTCCTTTGTCTTCTAAGTCTTGCTTCACAGGCTTGTCTTTTCTTGAAGCCATATTATACAGATATTGTGAAGAGATCACACGTACTTCGTACCAAAAACCGTTGGTAAAGTAAAATGGCGCAAAATACACACAATGCAATGCGAACTTTGCAAATCAATCCCATAGTGCACCAATACATCCCATAATGCAATGAAGCCTTCTTGGCAGCCATTTTGAAAACGAATTCGGTTGGAGTGAAACAATGTTGGATATGGATTCCAAATGGAATTGAAAATGAAGGTAATCAAGGCTTGGAAACCGATCACTCAAGAATTTAACATTTTAGTGATGCATTTAAGATAATATGGCGGAGTATTGGACCGATTCCAGTACCAATGAGTCGGAGAGTGGCTGGCTGAATGTGTTGTACATGTGTGGACACGAGTTTTCCTTAAAATTCAACATCCAAACTTCCAATGGCACTTTTAAAGATGATATATGAGACATTTAAATTGTATACTTCAAGCTCATGCAACATCTCCAACTTCACGACTAATACTATTGGAGTATTGCCGCAGAAAAATGAAATGTGACATCAACATTTATGGTGAAGCTCTGCAGAGTGCAGGTACGGTTATTTGGGCTCTTTATTTGGAACGACTGCAGAATACCCCACCACAGCAAGTAGACTTTATTCATGTCAACGCGTCATCGCATCAACGAGTAGACTGCGGTTGATTGTAGAACGAAGGTAGTAATATATAGAGAACACTTTATTCATCATGTCAACGCGTCATCGCGTCAACGAGTAGACTGCGGTTGTTTGTAGAACGAAGGTAGTAATATATAGAGAACACTTTATTCATCATGTCAACGCGCCAACGAGTAGACTGCGGTTGTTTGTAGAACGAAGGTAGTAATATATAGAGAACACTTTATTCATCATGTCAACGCGTCATCGCGTCAACGAGTAGACTGCGGTTGTTTGTAGAACGAAGGTAGTAATATATAGAGTACACTTTATTCATCATGTCAACGCGTCATCGCGTCAACGAGTAGACTGCGGTTGTTTGTAGAACGAAGGTAGTAATATACAGAGAACACTTTATTCATCATGTCAACGCGTCAACGCGTAGACGGCTGCGGTTGATTGTATTTATACAAAGATATTCAGCGAGACAGAGTATATTATTCGTCATTTATTGAACATGTAATAAGAACCATTTGCGAGATAACGTTCTCTGGAGCAAGGAGTGAATTATACAGTGGAGTAAAGAAAATGGGCTTATTGCCAAAACGATATGCTGCCCTAAATGCAACGAACTAATGGACTGGGTTAAGTGTGCTTACCGTAACGATGGTATTTAAATAGGTTTGTCGGAAATGTGTTAACAACAACAACAAAACGAAATTGTGTCGAAATAATTCCTTTAGACTGTGCTTCCATTATTTCTATTTCTGTTTTATGCTAGCCCGGTCAGCTTTAAACTAAAAGGAATATATGTACATATTTATCGTGTACTTATTTTTCGTTTTGCTTTGTTTTTGACAATCCTAGTTAACTTTAGTTCATTGTCTTTTATACAATATTAATGGACAGTCCATTACATAGGTGGGCTATGAAAGTACATATAATTGTTTTACGTCATTCAAAAAACATTGAAACAAATCCTGTTCTCTGTTTATGTAGCGCCAGTAGAACTCTGCCAAGTGACTTGAATAATTGCCACTTCTTATCCCAAACTCTGGGAAACTTGCCTTGGCTAAGCGCCAGTGCCCTTCGATTTTATTTGTGTGGTCGCCATCTGCGTTCTTGAACTCTACTGAGTGGTTCACAGTTTTATGAATGTACCCATAGCGTTCCAGATTGATGTAGGCGCCCCAACAGTCCGAAATGATAGTTGTTCCTGGCTCTATCCAATTCTCTGTGATAGGTATCAAAACCTCTTGAGATCGTTTTTCAACCGGAACCATGAAGCACTTTCTGCTGTCTTCCTCTATCCCCCCAAACACCCATTGACCTTTCACTTGATGCCCTCGATTGTACTTTCTCTTTCCGAACAAACTCTCGTCTATTTGCACCCTCTTCTCCTCCCCTCCAATCTTAGAGCTCTCCCGCATTATTGTTTCTTCACAAAGTTCTCTACAAAACGAGTCCCAGTCTACTGCTGTATTAGTAGCAAGGGCTAGCTGCTTCCAAATGTCTTTCTGTGCCATTCCAGTTGTCCACCAGTACGTAAATTTTATGATTTCCTCCATGGTCAAGTTGGCCTTTTCAAACCAGCTCCCACTTCTGATGCTTTTTTCGGCATAATGTCTTGTTAACAACTTTCCTACAAACCCATTTAAATCCATCGTTACGGTCAGTACACTTTACCCAGTTCATTAGTTCGTTGCATTTAGGGCAGCACATTGTTTTGGCAATAAGGTTATTTTCTTTGCTCCACTTTACAATTCGCTCCTTGCTACAGAGAACGTTATCTCGCAAATGATCATATGTAGTGAATTTTCGCTTGCTTTGCCTTTCTTCTCTATTATAACTTCCATCTTGAGTTTCACAGGTCTGTGTCCACGCATCTTCACGCAACGAAAAGGAAGGGCCTACTTGTGTTCCTGTACTTTTAGATCGCTTTACCGTGTACATGCTGTACTTTGGCAAAAGAGAAAAGAGAATTATTCTTTAGCGTGCTTCCTTTCCTCCCCATTTAAACACAGGACTCTATTGTGTTCAATGTCATAATAGAACCAAATATTTCCTTTGGATTCTATATTGTTCTTGAGAAAACTAAGTTGCCGTGTGCGTTTATCAAGGGCATTGTTATTGGTAGCCCAAAATTGTGAAGTCAAAATCCATTCACTAATGATATCTGGCGGTCCTCCATTCCCCACAAAGAACAGAAACATTTTAAATACTTGCTTGTCCCCCATTGGCTTTGACCAAAACAATTTCTTTGCCCAAGAAGGCCATCGTTCTAATCTGAAGAATACATCTCCGTTGATTAGTTGAAAGAGGTTTTTCCTTTTCCTGACAATGCAAGAATAAGAAGCACTTTGAACTTCAAATTGAAAACCTGAAAGGGAAGTCATTGTTTTCGAGTACTAAACAATCAAACACTTACGTTCTTATAATAGCGCGATCCGCCCCAGTCACTTTCCAAAGGTTGCAAAAGCCAGCTGGAAACAAGCTAAATTACATAATCGCGCCATTATGCAACAGAAATTCACTTGTTCTGGTAATCGCGTCCAACTTGAAAATTGTAGTTAAAATGTTTTCAATCATTTTGTTGTTGTTTTTCTTTTTTGAATATTAGCCAATCCTATTCATCGGAATTTTATCAGCGCTAAAACAAAGCAATATATAACATTCTACCAGAAACTCGGCCGAACCCAGCTGGTTTCTCGGTCCAACATGTCAAACAGCAAGCTAGCTAAACTCGGTAGACAACATGAGAAAACGTGGAGCCTACTGCATAAGAGACTTATGGAGCTTCCTTTTAATTACGAGGAACTTTTCCAGCCAGATGTAGCTCAATACCTCAACAACGTTTCTAGATCTTTGAGCACTAGCATAGGATATTTGGTGCCTGTTATATTTGCAACAACAGCATTCATCGCAGCGAATGCAAGAAACCTAATATTACAGGGAAAATACACGGTACCGTTTAATATTTACATAATCTACGTAGGCCCACCGGCGACAGGAAAGTCGCAAGCTCTGAAAAAAGGAGTTATGAAACCTGCCCAAGCCGTCATTGAAGAATCTGGAATGGCCAACTTTAATATCGAGAACTGCACGTTGTCTGCGCTTACCACCACGCTGTCCAACGTTGGAAAAGCCCTCGTGGCGTCACCAGAAATCTACGATATGCTCAACAAGCTGATGAAGTGCGATGATGACAGCAACGCAACGGGCGACGCGCAATTACTCTGTGAACTGTTTTGTGGCGAACGTACATCGTATCGTTTTGCAAAAGAAAAAACCCGCACGATTGAAGAGAACACTCCCTTCAGCATTATTGGCGCCACACAAGTCCCTTTTGCGGCAAAACTTATATCTCGCATGAACCAAGGCCACGGTATTTTAGATCGATTTATAATCAGTTTTCCGCTATGTCTTCGTCCTACGGTCGAGGAAACAGAAGCAGCTCAACAATCACTGCGCTCTTCACCCGTAAAATCAGTCACCGACATATTTATTGAAATGTACCGTCTACTATCAGAGAACAAAGTGTATAAGCTCACTGCGGAGGCGAATTCTGTCATGAGAGAATTGCAGAGCTCAGAGATATCAGAAATCAATGCTGCACTAGCTGAAGGGAATCCGCCCCCAAAAAGCAAAACTACGGATATAATAAAAAGGATTGCAGCGATAATTCACATCTTCAACCACATTGCCAAGAAACTGGTGAAGGGTGAGAAGCCGTATGCACCGCCCACCAGGATCCAGAAAACATCGCTAATGCGGGCTGAAACATTTGCGAAGTTTGTCAACTCACAGAAGCTTATAGCAACTGAGGTAAAAAAAATGTTAACATTTATGATCTGATGCGAGTAACATGCTTGTTACAAGTGAAGAAAAATATTGATAACATTTGTAATAACAAATTTACTTGTTCCAAGACAAAGGTTGAAGTCTCAAAGGCAAATAATATTGATACAAATTTTCATATTACCTTTTTTTGTTGACTTACGAGCACTCATAAATTACGAACGAGGTTGTGAAAGACATGAAACGAGCCCCATCGTTTTTTCCTTGGACCCATACTCAAAAGATCATATTTAACATTTGTACATTTTGGTTCTCTAGTTCATCGACAGCATTCTATCAGCTGGCACAGTGGACAAAGAGAAACCACAGCCAAGCCCCCTAGTTTCGGTCAAGTAGTTTCAATTAGGGTTGCACGGCAACCAAAAGCGTCAGCCATTTTGATTAAGAAAGATGTGAGTGAAATTGATTGGACTGACAATAAGAATACTACCTTGATATCTCAAGATGTATACAATACGAAGTTTGGCATGCCAATACATCACTCATTTGGTCCTGTTTTGAAACGTGCATTAGTAGACGGAGAGCACCTCACTGAAGACTACATCCAGAACAGCTAGAATAGAAATGTTAGATACACTGTATTATGTTTACGGTTTGTGAGAGTTTTAGCGGTGGACAATGGTCAATGTAAGACTTTGTTATCTTTATCCATAAGTGAGAATGTTTATCGGTTCCTAAGAGAACTAGAAAGACGCCTGCAGAGAAGGCTAATAACAATCCCGGCTTGCTAACGGAAGTTTAAGCAAAGTTTAAGATAAATGTAAGATTAGATCAGTGCTTACAGTTCCATGCAATTGTTTTCTTCATTGTAGTTTATCAATTAAATTTATACATATATATATATATATTAATATTAAGTCATTGTTATTCGGTGAATCGAGTAGAATATAGATGGTTCATTTAAAAGTCCAATAAATTAAACTTTAACTGAAAATAAACGTCTATTTATTTTCACTTACGATCGATGCACGCGTTGACCCTCACACCAACTCGATTCATGTACATATGTTTGACCGTGACAACGCGTCAACGAGTAGACTGCGGTTGCGTGTAGAACGAAGGTAGTAATATATAGAGAACACTTTATTCATCATGTCATCGCGTCAACGAGTAGACTGCGGTTGATTGTAGAACGAAGGTAGTAATATATAGAGATAATAGCAAGATTGATAATGGACATTATGTCAATTTACAATTTTATTTCATTATTTATTTCATTTTCAATTTCATTTATATGTTTGACCGTGACAACGCGTCAACGCGTTGACTGTCAACGTGTAAGGTACATTACGTGGTAGGGTATTCTGCAGTCTAGCCCTTTATTTTCACTTGTGAATGGTTCTTACATGGATCTCGAGTAAGAGGTTATATGAACACACATCCAACATTGTAAACGTTCTTTTAAACAGGCCATATTTAGATCGACTAGCCACAAAAACGTTTTCCCATGAATGCGAGACTGTAGAGCCACAGATGCAGCCTAACTACAGACACTGAAATAAAAACTTATATAAGGTTTGGTTGTACGTAAGCTAACCAATGCATGGTTCAAATAATAAATAGTTATTATTAATTTGTGCACATAAATATACATATCTCATTTGAAATCATGTTATATTTCATTTGTAATGCACCAATCAATGTTAAGCCCGAAGGAGGAGGGCTGGGGATTTGACAGGCAGGGTTACCCTGAGGCTGGGGATTTGACAGGCAGGTGTACCCTGAGGGTGGGGATTTTGACATACACTACCTGCCCAGGGTGGAGTTATTTATAGAAAACAAGGACGGGACTGAATTGCAGAATACCCCCTCCAGTAGTTCATTAATAATTCATTTCTCAACTTTTTAATACAAACCTTCTAAAAACCTACATGTAACCCTGAAATAATAAATAAACACCCATGTTCGACACAAAATCAGTCATAGAACGAGTCAATACACCTGTACTAAAGTGGAGAATTTAGCGCAGTTTTCAAGCAATCTTTTGAGTGGAGGGGGTTTTCTGCAACTACAAGCCTAAGGAAGACAGGGCAGATATTTGATATTTTTGACCAAACGTGTTGTCCCGAGGGTGGGAAACTTGATTCTTTGGGGGGAGATAATGTCAAATTCCCCCTCCCTCAGGCTTAACATTGATAAGTGCATAAATATTATACACTAGTACTTCTCAATTAGCCAAGGCATACTACATAATCCAACAATTATATTATTATTAGTTTTCGTTGAAGTGCGACCCTGGAAGTTTGAAGTTGACTGTTTGGAAAATTGCCTTTAGCCGACCAATCAGAATTTGTGAGACTGTCAGACTGTTTGACTGATAGTCAGCTAAATATAAATAATAATATCCAAATGTGACTTGTAACTTCCAGGAACACACTTCAAAAAAACACTATTAACCCATAGTTTATTGCTCATGTTTTTGGTTGAGGTTTTTTAGTACATTATATTTGCTAGTCAATCCCTTCACTTACATTAGAGCTATTTCATGCATTAGGATTTAATAGTCACACTAAACACTTAAATCATTGTTCAAGCCTCTCCACTTTATACATTTATAGGGAGTTTTGACAGTTTCACAATTTGTTAACCCTAATGGGGAATGGCCTAGCCCGTTACACCAGACATTTTTTTCCACTCTCATAAATTCGAAGAAAAAGAAACGTCTGCTTACCAGAGCGCTTATTATTTAAGCCTCGTTGTGTTATGAACCAATCAGATTTTACCTTCTATATCCTGGAAAGTCACGTCCTGTAGAGGTAATGTTACGTTTAAAAGGTTCTGACAATGACATATTTGCCACTGACCAATCACCGGGGACTGTTCCCATGCTCGAGACAAGACCAATTTGTACATTTCATGTTTCATTGTCTCGTATGTTTAGCCTCCCAAAGCTCAATGAATTTCAATTGAAAGCTACATATATATATTTACAAACAGCAGAAATGGATTGATTCAAATGTTAGCTTTGGAGAATCTAAAAGCAGACTTAACTGATTTGGTAACATGATTGTTTTTATATATTTGCACTATAACACCAACCAGGTGAAAGTTTGCAACTGTTGCATGGCACGCCAATTAAAAAATTCTAACAATAGCTCTCATTGGCCAGAAAAATAAAAGAAATATGCTGATGTTGTGCTTGCATATTGCAAACTAATTAGATGTAAGCTCGGATAAACAGACGTTTCTTTTTCTTCGAATTTTACGAGTGAAAAAAAAACGTCTGGTGGAGCAGGCTAGGATTGGCCATGCCAGCCAATATATTGGTTCTACATCATTATTCCCAATACCATACCAATCATCCTGGTATCACTCTTTCAATAATTTTACAATTTTGCTTATTAGATCCCATCCTGGAATATCAAGTCCTGCTTTGTCTGTTGATCCTTGCACATTTTCACTGAGGTTTTCTTTCACCATTGTTCCTGATATATTTTCATTTTCGATTCATTTCTACCATTCCATGGCCAGATTCCTCTATTTCAGCTATAATCTTTGCCAACACCTATTCCAGCTTCTTTCAATCTAATCCCTGAAAAATCCCATCAGCCCATTCCCTTGTCTGCCATTCCCTTGTCTGCCACCCCTAAGGCTGCACATTAGACTCTTGTTTGGGTGCGAATACCCAGACTTAGCACAACTTTTTTTTCTTCCACTGCCTGGAACTCCTTAAGCAGCGCATTAGACTCCTGTTTGATGTCTGGGTGCGATTACCCTCACTAACACAAAAATGCAACTTTAGCCACTGGGAGTAGTAACTACTGGTTACTTATACTGAAAGGTAAAAAGATAATATAGCCAGATAAAAGTCCTTATAGTACAAATCAAATTATTAATTATTTGTATTTTTTTACATTTGAAGGTTAAAAGTTGGGGCTTGGTTTGAATATTTCAGGGGAGTACGGAGCTGATGAGTATCTACTGAACTGGAATACGTACAGAACTCTTGGTTATTGAACTGGAGCACTACATGTAGAACAGAACTCTTACATGTATTTGTTGAACTGGAACAATTATATTATACATATTGCACTAATTGAATATTAACGAATTTTCGAACAATAATTGTTATAACTGCATGGGTTCATAATAATAGGGTTCCACTGTATATTATGTATTGCATTTGAGTTCATTAGTTTTTCAAGTTTGCATTTCAACTGTATTCTTTTTAATTTTAGTCAGGCAACTGCACTTTATCGATTGGAGAACACATTGTATGTGTAGTACATTTGTAGATCCATGGCTAGATCAAGCCTAATTAATATGATTCAAGTGCCAGATAAATCTCTCCAGATAAAGAGATCCAAAGTTTTGTTTGTCTAATAGTTGTTCTCTCTTTAATCTTTAATAAGAATAAATACAATTTTAAGACAACTAGAGTTATTCAAAGATATAACAATATATAGATTAAACAAAAATATGTTGCATAATTATGTGCATATTCTGGTTTATTTCTGTGAGTGATGGCAGTAATGGGTGTACAATGTAGTTATAGTATGCATTTTAACTAATGGCTGTACTGTTTTTTATCATCAGTCTACATGTACAGTTGTTTGACATATATCTGTCAAATAACTGTACTTTTTACATATATGCACAGCTATTTGACATATAACTGTAAGATAACTGCACTTTTGCATATATGTCACATATATGTACAGTTATTTGACATATATCGATGAAAAACAACTGCTTGTCTTGCATATATGTCACATATATGTACAGTTATTTAGCAGATATATGTAGCATCCACAGATATGTCACATATATGTCACATATCTGTAGTTTTGGTAAGGGGTCACTATAGTTGCCATAAATTTTATTTATCCATGTCTTTTTTCCCCAAGTATGTCTAAGCGTAAAGCTGAAGTTGCTTTAGACAGTGACAGTGAAGTGGAAGACTGAGGTGAAGATCTGTCTCAAATGTTTGAGACAGATTTGTGAAGCACTTCGCAGGAAGATTAGGAAGATTAGGAACCTAGAAACGAAGCTGGAAGTGGCATGTAAGTTTCTCAAAACAATGGTTGTATTGTTTTATAACTGCACGATCAAGAAGCTGTACAAAAATTGTCTAGACTTTTTTGGGGTACTAGAAGATAACGGTGTCATGAGTGCAGGAAAAAGTTGTCCATGTCAAATGACTGACAGGCAGCCTATGCTTATGATTTGTTACAAGGAACATATGGGAGATTTAAAAAAATATGAAACTGTACTAAAATGGTCAATAAAGTCATGAAATATTACCTGTTATAAATACATGTAGGATTGCCTCAAACGAAAAATAATCATGAAAAGGAACAAGTTCTCAGCACACAGGTAAGATTTCATGACTTTACTGAACATTTTAGTAGTTTCAAATATTTGTAAAAATGTCCAACATTATACTTATCAAAATCATTAGCCTGTGCCCTAGCCTCCTTTGCAGGCGTTCTTTGTGTCGGTCCTAAACTCCCCTCCCCACTAACGCCTGCTCAATGGAGCGCTACATTCCTTTCCCATTGTTCTTTGAAAAAATATTTTAACCAATAAAATTTAAGATATTGTCCTGGAGTGACCAATCAAAATGCAGGTTATATCGATGAAGTTTATGTTTCGTCAAGTAAAGGGTTTTTCCCGCGAAAGTACTTGACATGACAATACAATGTTTGTATGGAAACTCCTCGAAAAATAGTAGATGCTGATAGCCAATGCTTTTTATGCTCAAATATCCCGCCGATTAAGGAAAGGATAAAGTTTTTTGGGAAGTCGTCCGTTGATTTTAAAGGTTTGCTGAAATCGATTGAGATCGACGTGTCAACTTATCTCAACGCTTCGAGTTTATTTATCTGCAGTAGAATTTGTTACAAACGTTTGAAGCTTCAAAAACTTCAAAACGGGCTGAACAGCGTAAAGCAAACATTGATAGAGGCATTCCCTAAAACACGAACTAAAAGATTGCGATCGAATACTATTGCGATCGAATAATATCTAATTTTTTTCTGGGCCTAAAAATTATATCTAATTTATTTTCATCATCTCAATATTTATAAACTTTACTTTTAGGCCAACTTGATTAGATTTTCAAAGATGAAGATTACCACTTCAAATCAAGGTACATTAGACAGAATGAATACTTTGGGTGAGGAATATGATTATGAACTCAAACAAGCACAATGTAGAATTGTAAAGGAAAGCCATGAAGCCCAAGAATTGAAAGGGAATGACCCAGGTGAAAAAGAGAACTTAGCAAAGAACAAAGACAACCTATCACTGTATAAAGCAACATGCCATCCAGGGTACTCCATTGTTTTTGACAACATTGACCTAGAGATGAAAAGGAAAGACATGACAATGGTCAAGCAAAATAGAGATGTACATTGGGTCAACCACAAGATTGTAATAAACAGAGTGTCTGGAAACCAATTTGAATGGGAAGTGCCAAAACAAGAAATTGTGGAGGTTCCAAATATCAAGTTCCTTCCATCTGTACATGACTATAAACAACAAAGGTATAACTACATTGTTCTTGTGTCAATAATCCTTGTGGACTACTTCAATTGCTTTAACCAACTGCAGGAGGCCTGCATTCACCACATGAAACATAAGTACACAAAAGAAATGTCTGAAAAGTCTAAAAAGGTAAAACATTGAACAAACATTTGCAGTACCATAGTTCTTTATTCATATATTTCTTCCTATCTTTCTTCCTTTCATTCATTCATTTCTTCATTCCTTAATCAGTCAGTCAGACATTCATTCATTACTTCATTTATTTCACTTAGTAATAGAGAATGTAGATGCATGTTTATAGTTCTAATGTACATTTTATCACATATAAAAATGTAGGTTCCACTGGGTGTGATTTTCAAGAATGAAAATGAGAATGCAGAAATGTTGGAAATACTTCAACAATTCCAAACATACCTTCCTAAAATCACAGAAAATGCATTCGATCCTCAAATTATCACTGGAGATCAGCTTTCAGTTGAGAGAGCAGTGAATGTGATAGCATCAGTGAGCAATGGACTTAGTGCCGAAGAACGCCTTGAAGGCTTCAATTTGCAAATTGGTGATTGGCATGCAGCTGTGAAAATTTTGACAGTAATTTTTTTGTAATTCTCTCCTGCTAATTCTAATAATAAATTATTACTTTCTCAAACACTAAAAGTGTGCAACATAACTAATGCTAAATAGACATGCTATTTTATGCAAATTCTATTATTTTCTATTGTTTAATTAGTGCTATTTAGTATTGCACGCTTTTGGTGTTTGTTCTCTATTCCATTCATTGTACAATAATATTGTCAATCAGTGTCAATTGTTAATCAATTATTTATCTCAAATATTTTATAAAAGCTATATACCATCTCACCTAATCCAACCTGTGTATACTTCCAGTAACTGGGAAACGCTTCTACAATTGTAAATCTGAGAGTGATGCCAGCACTTTATACTCGGATCGCACCTTAATTAATAGGAGAAATGTCAAAGAGGACCCCAAAACAGCATACAGAGCAGATCGAGACTTCTTCGTGCTGGTGATAAAGTCAAGGGTTATAGCTGCAGCAATGAAAGTCCTAGGTATCAATGACAAGTGCTCAAGCCCCACTGAGTGTCCAATGCCAGAGGATATAGCAAATGCAAGCAAAGAACAGAAGCTACACTATTTACACAAGGCATCAGCCAAAATCATTGACGAACTGGTTCTACAAAAATCTACTGACGTCTGTAACCAAATTATTCTGACACAAGAACTAGAGGACAGAACAAACCAGCAACCCACAAACGTCTGATGGTCGATATCCCTGTAGAATGGAAGGCTGCAAAACAACATTTAAGTATGATGGGGTTAGTCGAAGAAAGCACGAGCAAAGTCATTGGTGTCACACACCACCAGAGAATCCAAACTTGCCTCTTAGTTCTTCCAAGAAAGAGACAAAGAACAGAGATGACATTTACAGCTACAACTGTGCCTTGTTGGAAGATGGATTATTTTTCCTAAACTTTCTCGATGCTATTGCAGAGGGGGATGGCAATAGGACTATCAGACAGTATAAATTCCTATTACTGTCCTTCAGGGCAGATGGACAACAAAGTACGAAATATGCCCTAGAATGCCTTTACCAGTCATTCCTTGTAAATGCTCTTCTATGTCCAAGAGATGTAGAGCGGTTTACATAGAACAGAACAGTAAACACATTTGGAGGCATTGGAAGGAATGTGCCCCTTGATCTTGACATGGAGCACAGTAATAGATTTCTAAAGCAAGCTATTAAGAACCTAGGGCCAAATGTCACTGAGAAGGCAGTTGAGCGCATTTGCCATGCAGAAAGGGACATGAGAAAGCTCTTGAAAAGCCTTGACGATAGCTTACAAAGGGTAACTGATTCTGGCAAACATACCCATAGTGACACTGAAACAGACCTAGATACCTTAATAACAAGAGCAGTGACCACAGACATATACATAAGAAATGACAGCAGACCTTACAGTCATTTTAAAAGCTTTGAAAGGGATTACCTGAAAGATTTGGACATGTCTTCCATGTATAAATGGATCAACGGTCACAAAAAAAATGTTGTTCTTGGCATTAAAGCTAGATAGAATAATAAAAAAATTATAACAAGAGTACAGCCAAGTATGAATAATTGCAGATTTACTTTATACAGTAGTTGTAGAAGTTTTAAATAATCACATGATTACTTTTTCTTAGAGGAATGGAATTCATTACCTATTTTAAAAACCAGGAGAGCATAACCAGGAGACTGAGACACACGGGTCACGTGATGTGACCTGTTGGTCCGCATTTAAGCTATTTTTAGACCACCATCCACTAGCACGCGCTGAATTATTTTAAATATTTGACAGGCATTTCGGTCTCAGAAAGCGTTCAAATCAAGTTCTAAAAATAGCCCGAATATGGACCAACACGTCAAATTCAGCCGCCAAAGGTTTTTACTAGGGCGCGCGTGCAGTCTCAGTTATGCTCTCCTGTAAAAACTTGTTACCGTTAAGTCTATCCAACACAGCTGTTGCAGTTGATCAAACAGCCTTTGAAAATGTAATGTACATAGAATGAATTATTTATGACATATGGATATATGTGTGTTGGAGTATAAAATATATGCAACTGTTGGAATTATAGCAAATTACTGATACACAATTTGCAATTTTTACAAACAAATTATATAATACATCATATATACTAGTTATAATTTTTTGGAGTGGAATATAGTGGGATATTCCACGAGTCACTTCTATTTTCTAAAGGATTTACTTTATACAGTAGTTGTAGAGGTTTTATTAATCACATGATTAATTTTTCTGAGAGGAATGGAATTCATTACCTATTGTAAAAACTTGTTACTGTTAAGTCTATCCAACACAGCCATTGCAGTTGATCAAACAGTCTTTACACATGTAATGTACATAGAATAAACTATTTATAATGAAATATATGTCTGTTGGAGTATAAAATATAATGTAGCTGTTGGAGTTTCAGTCATACAATTGTTTTGAGTGGAATACCATAGGATATGAGTCACTTGTATTTTCTAGTATACACACCAGCCTTTAGACGAGTGGGATATCCCTAGTATGCCATTAGAAACTCTTGTATAACTATTTTATCACACACCATAGAAAATACATCCAATTGCTGCAATTTCATGGGAAGAGACAGTTGAATATGGCCAAATAGGCTTTTCTGCTTTCTGATTGGCTGTATTTGCTATTGTGTGGGATGAATTAATATCTTAATCATCGCAAGATGTATTTAATGTCATATGGTCCAATGCACTCAAAGCTGAACTAGGAAGGTCAGCATTACCTGTAGAACAGTTCAATGTCTCATCCATGGAAACATCTAGTAGAGAAGCAGATAAGTTGTTCATTGCTAAATCAAACAATGCATCATCATCTAAGATGTAATTCCAGTCACCAAAGTCATCATCATCTTCCATAGACTCTTCTTGTCCTACTTGGACGCCATCACTTGTATACTCCATCTCAGATACATCTCCAAAGGTTTGGTTGACAATTCTCAAAATATTATGTGCATGTTCAATATCCCATATTTCTACATAATTTACCACATCATCAATGGTAAACAGTTTATCATAGTTCTCGATGACTTGATCTATTTGCAATTCCGAAAAACCAATAAGAAATTTCATATTACTGTTCTTAACATTAAAAGTAGAAGTCTGTACCAGTTCCTTTAATGATTTATGGTAGGAATGAAGTGAAGTCAAAACCATGTCAAGTTGTTCATCAGTAATATCGCTTGATCTTTCACTGTCACTTGTGGAGGTCTTCTGTTCTGGGTCATAAGGGAATTTGGTAACAATTCCACATTCAGGGCTTTTGCATGAGCATTGTTTGGCACATATATCACAACATAAGTGCATGGGACTTGGATTATCAACCTCACAAGCTAAATCAAAACTGCTAAGTAAATGCTTTCTCCTGCAGCAATCTGTCTTGAGGTACTCTTTAATATCTTTGTTCACATGATTGAGCATTAGTCCTTATAAAGAACAAATGATGAACTTTGCTCTCCATCTCTGCCTGCACGCCCACTTTCTTGAATGTAGGATTCAACATTTTTGGACGGGCCAAAATGTATGGTACGGTTAACACCTTTACAATCGATGCCCATTCCGAAGGCAATGGTTGCCACCAGGACACGTATATCGGAGTCGATTTCTTGAAATGCTTTGAGTACAAGATTTTATTCGATTCAGGCGTGCATGAATGCAACATTTCCATCAAAACATGTCTCCTGTCATTCAGATCTGCAGTAAACAGCTTGTTCCCTAGCATTCCCTTGATAGTAGAGTATACAAGGGTGCACTGTTTGATTGTTTGGCAGTATATTATAGTGCGTGTGGTACGGATGCCTAACTCTTTAAGCTCCTTACCTAACCATTGAAAATATGCATTCACTGATTCGTCTTTTGGCATATAGCACACTGAATAGGCAATGTTTGGTTTACCTGGGCTTTCATAAATTATGTAAGGGTTTTCCATCTGTAAACTGTCAATAATCGTCTCCCTCGTATGCTTTGTAGAGGTTGCAGTTACAGCAATCATTTTCACTGAAGGTGCTATAAGAGCTCTCACTTCATGTAGCATGGAGTAGGTTTCCCGAAATGCAGCCTTGTTAGTATTATTCGAGGTTCCCCTAACATATGAAAGGAAATATAAGTTAAGTTATTACACATTTTGAAAGAAGCCATTTTGACTTGAATAAGGTTCGATTAATCGTCGATTTTACTTAGTAAACAGATAAACTTTTTAATGACTTGATAAGAATTACTAACCATTGTTTTATAACGTGAGCTTCGTCCACAGCGATACCACACAACTTCTAATTGTAAGTACTGCTACTCAACAACTTTCTCCATCCTTCACACTTTAACCAAGCTTCTGGAGTCCCATACACAACCGAGAATTTCCCCTTTTCAATGTCCTTTATCTCTTCATCTTTGATATCACTCAGGCTTACTGCTGATATACCAAGCCGCTCAAGGCTACTCACTTGATCCTTCATTAGACTGATCAGTGGTGAAACAACCACGACGATATGACCAGAAGTGTCGTACATGCTATCGAAAAGCAATGGCAGAGCAAGATAGATCATGGATTTTCCGCTTCCAGTTGGAAGGTTTACGAAAACATCCCTTCTTTTTAGAACGAATTGGTCCAAGGCTTCGCGTTGATACTTGTTTAATTCCTTCAAATTATGTTCCTCGCAAACGATCGTCACTGCTTCGTCGAACGACGCCATTTTGTTTGCCAAACGAGCGCGAAAATTTCAGCCAATCAGGGCCGAGCTACCCGATTATAGTAGGTTAACTGTGATTGGCCAGAGAATGGGAAAGGAATGTAGCGCTCCATTGAGCAGGCGTTAGTGGGGACGGAGTTTAGGACCGACACAAAGAACGCCTGCAAAGGAGGCTACCTGTGCCCAGACTGAAATGGATTGTGGTTTTAACTGAAATGCACAACAGGTAAACTACATTGTAATTTGCCCCCCCTCCCCCCCCCCCCCCCCCCCACCCCCCACCCCCCACACACACACACACACAAAAAAGAATTTGCCAGACGTTCAGCTTAACAGCTTGTGGGATAATCTTTTTTGAGATAAATGTACATCTAGGTGCGTGCAAGTATACTGTAGCTAATAATAATAATAATTCGATTACATATATAATTATAATAATTCAATTACATATATACAGTTTATATACAGTTTATATACATGTATACATGTTGCCAATGAAGTGACAGCAGCTTAAGTATACTAGCTAGTTTTGTTTTAGTGCATAAATACATGTAAATGTATGACCCAACAATTGATATCATTTGAAATGCTTTCAAAATGAGGAAGAATAGCTTAAATGGATGTACAATAATGTACGAGTGAAAGCTTCACAAAAGTAAGATGTGTTCTATACTCTCTTGAATTTCAGTAAGTGCTAACACATCGACTGAAGTTGAGGAATTCAAGCCCAGAGCTGGCATTGTGGACCCAAAGTTGGCACAACTCTACCTGGTATACGGTATAGTACAACAAATTATAATGTTCAACTGTTCTATACAAGTTTCTATTTTAACTCTTGGACAAACAAACAACCCAATGGGTCATAGTATTCAACACACAGGCTACACCTGAGTATACATGTAGTAGGACTCACCCCAAACTTAGAGCCTTTTATTTGGTTCATAAAATTGCTTCAACTTGAAGCAAAACTTCTTCAGAATAGATTGTTCTCATTCCAAGTTATGTGAACTAGCTGCTATCACAACTTTGTCATTTGTTGTGTATACAGTGGAACCCTGTTATAATAAAGTATGTGCCAAGGGATGGGAAATTAGGTTCATTATACATGTATCAAGGATTCATTATATAATAAATGACTCCCCAATAATTATTATATATATAATTATATATATAACACTTTTCCAGCAAAACGTTTTTGCAGTACTGAAAAACATCTTTGTTGTACATGTAATTGTAATTATGGGGGACTTTGATAAATGTACAACCTGGTTTGTTACATGTATGTATGTGTAGTGGGGTTCCACTGTATTTTGGCATGCAGTCTTTAAATCATTTTATCTTTAGAATATTTTATTCCCCCCCATTAACTAACCATTTTCAAGGAAACTGACAATCCTTACAGCAGAAGAGAAAGGAAGGGTTTCTGGCGGAACTATACATGCACAATAAGCCCACATCCGTAGTATGCCATCTTGGATTTTTGAGGAGCGTCGATCTGGGGCAAGTGTTTTGTTGCTCCATGATAAAATGTTGGCATCCCCAACTTTAACTCTTGTTTTTATCCAAAAAATGTATGGCCCATATGTGGATATACATGTATGGTACTTGAGCTCAAATAGCTTAGGAAGTATAAAATGCCCATTAACGCATGATTTCCAAAGACTATACATGTACATGTATTAAATCTTATTCTGGAATATGCATGGTCAATCGAATTCTCACTAAGATTGAAGTACATGATTTATTTTTTGTCTCCTATGGGATTTGGTACTTCAATGCCAGAGTACATTTGTGTTGTAATTTTGCCAGTAAAGTCAATATTGAAAATCAGCCAGGCTGTATGAAAAGAAACAGCCATGATCCAATCAGCTAGAGCACACAATTTCAATTGATTCTGTTAGAAACAAATCTATACCTATTCACCTTTTCTGGAAACGTTTGGAATTTCTTTTCAAATATAATGTAGAAGTTGAATATAAATAAAGCAACTCATTCCTGTTGACTAAAATACATATAAAAAATCCAAAAACACAAGGTCAAGATCCTAGCAGCAGCATGCAGTCAGCAGCTGAAGAAGAACAAAGGCTGAAATGTTCTACATTTTGTAAATATATATTTTAATAACAGTTATGAGTGGCAGTCTTTGCTTTATTTCTATTCAACTTATAATATACTTCTGGCAAAGGACAGACTAGCTGTGTATCCTGTTGGATCCTCGTAGCTGAGCATGCCGTACATATACTATATATATGTGTATATGTATGTTTATATACTATTTATATATATGTGTATACATGTGTATCATGTATATAGATATACAGTATGTACATGTATATATGGTTGTTTGTTTGTACCTACAATGTACATGTATGTATAATATCTAAAGTTATGTTCATGTGTTTTATTTACAATCCTGTAGATGAAGGAGGTCATCGAAGGGAGTGGTGTTTTTTGGTTTGTCCACCAAAAAGTGCTCTGTGCGGCAAACAGGAAGTATACAGACTACTTGTCGTCAATTGTCCAGGTGTTTTTCACCAAAGAGGAACTGGGAAACGGAAATGTGGAGGGCATGGAAAACATCCTGCCCTCAACAAAACTATAACAAAAGTCATTATTGGTAAATATCAACTAAGTTTTCTTATGGCCATGCATGGTACATGTTACTTATACATATCTCATTCCACCAAAGTAAAACAAAATGTAGAAATATTAAGTGAATGACGTACAGCTGAGTAACGAGTGCACATACATGTATGAAAACGTCTCTTGTGAGGACAGGAAAAAAGAAGAGATGGGCCTGCAAATTTGTATATCAGGGGGAGAGCTTATAACCAGGTTTTATGGTAACTTGGATAATAAATACATATCCATTTTGTACTAATAAGATTATTTTGATTTCCTTTTTTACAGCCAAGATTCAAAGCCGCTTTGAGCCATCACCAAACATAGCCAACCTCAACAGAAGGATCAACCAAAAGTGTGTTGAAGCCAGGCGGCCCAAACGTGTTCGCGCAGTGGCTGGGAAAAAAGCTAATTAAAGTTACTAAGTAAACCTATCTGTAAAGGTAATGAAATGGTTTTGAATGCAATTTGGGATTACATGAAGTTCAAACTTTTTTAAAAGACTGTTGTTATTGTGTCACTCTGTTAGGGCAAATGGAATTTGAGCTCTCTCAAAAACACATCGGAATTACATTTGTCCCAAATTGCATGAGAAGTGCATACATTGTAGTTACATAAAAAAACTTACTTAAATTTACTTTTCAGTTGCATGTTCATTTAAAAGCAATGCATTGGTACATGTACATACATGTACGTGTCATATTTTTTTTACTGGTGTTATGCCTGAACTGCAGTCTTGCAATTAACTGTAGCTAATCAGGATCAATAAATAGTTTTGTTTGTTGTTATAATTAAAGAAAATGTAATTATTGAATTGTTGTATTAACAGTTGGCATATATAGTATTGGTAATATTATAGTATGCAAGTTCAATTAATATTATAGTATGCAAGTGGGTATTTTGAGCGCAAAGGTTCATCTGGCATGCCTTCAAAACTTTGAAAGGTTGACGACGAATCGTGTTACCATCGATTACCAGTTAATAATATAGATAATATGAATTACCTAGTTTTTGCATCAAATTTACTGTGTTTGCACTGCTGTTAGTGATTAATTTGTCTATGCTCAGGCAATTCAAATCTAGTATTTTTGTATTTATATTTTAGTATTATAAATAATTATTATACTATAACATAAATACAATGTATCAACAATAATAGCATTTTGCATAACACATTATTAGTGCAGCTTATAAGGTAAATAGTTTTGTTGTGCTACATACATTTTGTGCATGTAGTTCAGATAAAATTGTATAATTTAGTTACTGAAAAGGTTTAAATGAGGAAAACTAAGGGAAAATGCAAACTGCTTCAAAACATACTAAATTGGCTTGAGAAATATATTTTATTATTATGGCATTATATTATGGGGGAAATATAAATATTTTAAAGGGAAATGTTCAAATTTTGGTTGTACTGTAATAGCTTCAGATAAGATGTGGTACGTATGTTATGCATTACATTCTAGAATTTTGTTTTATAACATTAGGAAATTATATCATGCAGTTGGCATATATATTTATGAAAAAGTATTTGGGACAAATTATTTTTAATACTTAAATTGCAGTTTAGAAAATAAGTTTATATTAATTGCATTGTTTATCAAAACATATTGTGGTGATACAGTATAAAGGAAGTATTAATGCATTTTAAAATAATTTTATTCATACCAGTTCTTAAAACATCTATTTTTATTTGCCAATTTCCATACAAGTATTAGTAGACGATAAATGCGAGTAATTTATGGGGTTTGGGGTGCAGAGTGAGGGATGCTAAATCCCAGAAGTGACGAGTGTTCATTTGTCTAATTGCCTTAGAAAATGGTTACACCCACAAAGGAATGTTTGATGAATAGTTGCACACTATTGCATGTTGACGTAGAGGAAATCACTTTCAGACACACTTCAACCACCTATACCAGAAAGAAATACATTGAGGTGCAAAAAGAAGCTATTTAGCTAGAGAAAAATATTGGCAGAAAACTGGTTTTCATTTCTAGGGGAGGAGTGAAATGTACGTTTGTTTAGCACAAAAATATTGTTGGCAACAGTTTTATATTTGTATTTGCATTACATAAAGTTTGACTTGATATCATATATTTAAGTCACCATTAGTATTCTAAGTTGCTAATGAGTTTAAACCTGAAAGGAAAATATTCCTAATTGGTGTTCCCTATATAGTGAGGCTTTATAGGATTTAGGGCACTGAAAAGCTGTGGGGTGTAACCATTTTCTAATATTTGTATTTTCAAATATATATTTCAAATATATATATTATGTTATGCAAATGTTTACAGGTATGTATGATCCGTAATATGAAATAATTAAAAGTGAGTACATGGAAACAGACTGGTTTGGATGTTTCATATATATCTACGTGAATATATCTAGGGGTGTGTAGCTGCTGTACACCAAAGGAATATGTGAAAGGCCTGGGGAGCGCATGGGAAAGGCCTGGGGAGCGCATGGGAAAGGCCTGGGGAGCGCATGGGAAAGGCCTGGGGAGCGCATGGGAAAGGCCTGGGGAGCGCATGGGAAACGTATGGGAAGCGCATGGGGAGCGCATGGGAAACGTATGGGGAGCGCATGGGAAACGTAAATGTAAATTTCCAGTGCTTGCTTGCTTGCTTATTTATTATATATTTATTCATATTTATATTATTATTCGCTATTATTATTATAATTATATATATCATAGCTGTAAACAGACTCATCAAAATTAAGCCTATTGTAATAACTTAATTACCAATAACTATATGTAGTCTATAATTAGATTGTTTACTTTTCTGTCATTCTATATTCTCCTCTTTTTCTTTGTTTTCCTTTCTCAACTATAACATTCAAATCTCCTTCTTTTCACCTACTCATACGTATTCAGTAGCCAACTCGAAAGCTATATATGCTACTTTGGCTTCTGTGCACAATTAAATGCTACTTTGGCTTCTGTGCACAATTAATTTCCCTCAAATATATACTTTTATTATTTATTATTATGTTATACTTCTACCTTCAATATTCTCCCACCTTAATATTGTAAACTGATAATGAGAAAGTACTAAAATAAATTTTAACTTTTGAACTTCTGGTCGTTCTCAACGTGTAGTTATAGGAGTCCACTCGAACTGGGAAAACGTATCCGCCGGCGTGCCTCAGTAGTGTGCTTAGACCTCTCTTGTTCCTCATCTATATTAACGATACTACTAACAACGTTCAATCTGAAGCTTTTTTATATGCCGACGATACTATGATTTTAGATATAGTCGATTCTCCGGTCGTATCCGCTGCAAAACTTAATTCTGATCCTACTTCAATAGCTGATTTGGCTAATAAATGGATGGTTATCATTAACGCCGCTAAATTTCGCTCCATGGTTTTTTCGGTTAAAACAGTGAAGCCAAATTACCCTCCCCTCTTTTTAAATCAGTTTAGTATACCCGAGGTCAACTCACATTGTCATTTAGGTGTCAATTATTTATCCAGTGATCTGTCCTGGCACAAAATATTAATATTATCTACGAAAAGGCGTCTAAGAGGCTTAATATGTTAAAGGTTTAAAGTTCTTGTTGAATAGATCTACACTTAACACCATGTATCTTTCCTTGATTAGACCTCTGTTAGAGTATGCTGATTTGTTATGGGATGGTTGCATCCAGAAGTGTAGTGATGCTCTTGAGAGCATTCAATTTGATGCAGCTCGTTTAGTTATGGGCGCCATTAAAGGAACTAATCGCCAGTCCCTGTTAGATGAACTTGCCTGGAATACACTTACAACAAGATGTCATATTCATAAACTTTCGGTATTTCATAAAATTAAGAATAATTTGGTTCCTGACCATCTCTCCTCCCTTTTATCCGCGCCAGTTTCTCACAGATCTAGTTATTCACTTGATGAGCTTCTGCTCCTGGGGCAATTGTATGGAATAAATATGTTTATATAAAAAAATCACAGGTTTTCTTTTTCTCACTTACGTCGTTTTCATTCTGAGCTCTTCAATTGCACTTACATGGTTTGTGATTCTCTAGTCGTTTATGTTATCGCCACCATATTTAATGAACAGACTCAGTGGGGGTCAAGACATGGAAAGTCAATTCATTTTTCAGGGGATTGCACAACTCCTAGCATGCTATCTGTCTTGAGGAAAGTTTATTTGTGTTACGTCTTTTTATAGAATCCGGTTCACACACAAGTATGAGTTGGGGGTGAATCGACTACAAGTTGGGGGTGAAAAGACTTTGGGGCAAAACGACTGGATACCCCATAGTTGCATGATAAAAAATTGTCTGACAGAATTGTAAAATGTTCTCAGCAAAATTGTATCACAAAAGCTGGTGCATTGTACTAAGAAGAGGGTTTATTGATCATTTACGAAATTGTGTTTTGAATACGTGAATATACATGTACATATTAAACTACTGGTAGGATTTTGGAACGTTTCCTACAGTACAGTCAAGAAATATGTTAACATTAGTTGCAAAGTAGCTCATAAATTGTTTGCTAGTATTTTTGCGTTCAGGTAAAATGCGAGTTGCGAGTTCGTTTCCATTTTAGCCTGAAATGGTAACCATTTTACCTCATCATACCATTAGTCAACAAGTTGATTAAAATATCTGAGCCACGATACTATGAAGCATCCAACGTGCTGCTCATCCATCTGATCGGCTAATTTTGAGCAATGCAGTGCACACAGATGCAGCATCCTCTAGATATCAGACACTAGGGACTGCAACCAAAAACTGTTTTAAGCAAATCCTTTTCTGCAAGCTAAAATGATTTCCAGCAGAGAATGGTATCATGTATAAAGTTCCATGTAAACAACCCATGCTATGTGCTATGTGCTGGTGCAGTCACACGTACAGTACTTTGATAACAGTTCCATTCTTGTGCCACACAATTTATGAACCGTACATCCATAATGTCCATAATAAGTGCTACCTTGTTTGTCATACTTGTAAAAACTATTTTCCTAGTTATTATTTTTCCTGTCCAAGGTTCTAGTTAAACCTTTTTCTCTTCTTACGCCTACTTACATGTAGCTGCAATATGGTGAATAGAACTAGGGTTTTTACTAAATTCACAACTTCATCTCGCAACTTAACACCTGCAATTTGAAACTCCCATCTTTCAGAGTCAATTTTACCACACTCTTACTTTTTTTTGCTGTTGCTCAATTTAAAACTCTTGGAGACTGCTTTGGAGATCCATTTCTGTTGCTGAATTTTCAACTGGCTTGATTTCAAACTTTGTATAGAGGAATAATGAATTTCAAGAGCAATTGTTAAACATCAGTCATTTTGTTTTACAAGGTCTGCCACTATTTATCATAAGAGATGGAGGAAATGTAATGAAAATGTACTTGCTTTAGCTCAGTCCAGCAGTAGCAGTGAGGGAGAGGAGCCCATGTGGTTTCCAGAGGCAACTCATGTTATTGAATGTGAACAAAGGTCAAGCTCATTATCTCCAGATTTATGCCATGAATCTGACATAGATTTTGTTCTCTGTGGAAGCAATGTCTTCTTCTGACTCTGAAGCAAGTTACTTCAACCAGTGTGACCAGTCAGAAAAAGCCAGTCCTTTGTGAGGGCCACCAAAAACGATGTCGCGCGTTCTGGCCTGAATGAAATGTTGAGCATACTACGACAGCAGGGGCACGCCTGCGAAAGGATGCTCGGACACTTTTTGTAACCCCCTCGACCAGAATGAAGGATAGCTGCTTTCTTTTACAGTCAGAAAAGTTTGCGTTTGTAAACGAGAAAAGGCAAGATGGCAAGCTAGTTTGTGACATCATCAGCCAGCAACACATGGATAGTTTCTTTAGCAATCCGTGCAGCTCAAAGCTCCTCCACATTGCTTGTGTGAGAGACTTGAAAAGAGTGACCTAGCCCACAAAGCTGTATGCTTTCCATACAGTGGAAAATATGTGTTACTGCCATTACTTCATGGAGTTGAGCGATCATGAAATCTACAAACCTACTATTCTGTTATGGTTGACATGTATGTACCTGCATGTGATTCTATAAGCAATAGTATTTCAATTGAGAATCAATATTGTCTGGTACTTTCAGGGTTCTGGTTTGAGGTGTGTACACTACCTCACAAAATACTGGTATCTGGTGCCATATTAAGGTGCATATGGCAAAATGTTTAACCAGAACCCTGTTGAGTATTAAAGTTTCAAGGTCTATTATGTGAGGTTTTAGAACAGGGAAAATATAAAATAATATAATTTTTAGACAAATACTTTGTTGTTATTGCTCTGTACTAAAGTTATTGTGAAATTTCAGCTGTAAACTATACAATTGTGTTTGGATTTGTGTGACAAAACTTTTAAAATCATCTATTTCTGATAATTTGAGGGTATTAGTTATGTTCTGTCAAAAAAGCTTGAAACAACAACAACAAATTATTTATATTAAATAATCTGAATCTAAATAATATAAATAAACTTAGAGCTTAGTAGCTAGGAACTATGCAGGGCCAGCCCTAAAAATAACAACATTATTTTGCTTTGGTGTATTGCTAGTCATTTTTTGTTTGCCACTTGACCATGACAGGTTTCGTTTAAAATAGCTAAATTATTTTAATTTATAGATTGCACTGAAATGTGGACAAGAGCTGTGTGGGTTGAGGGAGACAGGCAAGAAGGTGTCGTTCCAGATTGTTGGTTAACTGACAGGCATGTGTACTGGCCTCCAGGGACTAATATTTCGAGAGCCATGAAAGAGAGGAGATTACCAACAGAGAAGTGGTTAAAGTCACAATTAGTTCAGGTATGGTACGTTTGTATCTGCTAAGGTAAATATAAATGCAGATCAATTCAATTTCAGAGAATTTATTGAAAGAAACCTAAGGTTATAAAGAACTTCTTTAAAGACAAAGTAAATGCAATATAGTTTTTGTTGCTATTCTTAAACCAGTGCTTTCATTAGAAGCTGGCTACCGCCGGAACTATGGAGGTTGCAAGCCATGAAGTCTCCCGCCCATCCTAGTCCATAGGCCTTCTGGCTGGTATTTTGTCTGAGTGTGTTGATGGGATCCCTGTGGTTTGTAATAGCTTGTGACGTCACCGCTCACTGTTACCTGAAGGGTCATCCTGTTCCGCTCGAAACGAGCCACAGCATTGGCTTTCCCAACAATACAAAACAGCCTAACCTTTACAACGTGCAGTACGACAACAATAAAACTACAGTATAATGGGAGCAATCAGAATACAGGTCTCGAGCGGTACAGGATTACTGTACCAGAAGGCCTAGCATAATTCTGGTTGACAGTTAGACAATGACGTCAGATGCCATTCAAACCACAGGGATCCCATTAATCCACTCAGATAAAATACCAGACAGAAGGCCTAGGAACTAGACTGCCCCCGGCCTATTTTTTGCAATTTGAATCCCCTATAGGCTCATGTACCTTTGGCACCTGTTCCATCAGCTGCCTACGGTATTCTTTATTTACTACCTACTACTTCAAAAGCTATTGAAACCACTGTAAACACTACATGTATGAATAAAAATATTTATAGTTTTCAATGGGTAAAAAAATAACAAAAGTAATGGTCAATCTAACGTTATTTCATATTGCATTTACTTAAGGTTACCAGATACCTTGTGATGCTAGATAAGGAAAAAAGAAAAGAAAATCCTATTTTGCAAGACCTTTCAATTTTTAACCTTTATTGAGACCGTTAGTGCTTTCATAATACTACTACTTTACAAATACGTGATTTATATCCATTTGTTTAGTGAATAAAAAAGTGTGCGAGGGCCAAGGACAGCAGAAGTAAGGGAGGTGCTGACCAGAAGAATAGTTAAAAGGAAACGATTTGATGAAGGCATTACAGGTATTAACCAAAGGTGGCTCAAGGGTGTATTTTAACACTGAGCCAAGTGGATATCAAAGATTTGTGATTTTAACAGGATGATCTTGTCCAACCTGTGAGATTTTTTGGACCACGTATTTCCTGAGATTGAAGAAAAGGAAGCACAAATTCAAATTACAAAACTAGGAATTTGAAAACCAGCTGGTGAAATGTACGATTGTGTGCATAAAAAAAATTCGAAAAAAGTGTTGTTTTGTGATTCCTATTCTTCGATGTCTTCAACGATTTTCACTTTTTCCTGAAAGTCCGAGATGTAGTTTTAGACTTGTAATCTAACTATAGCATATGTCTAGTTTAGTTTACAGGTGCCTGTGAGAATAAAAGCCCTGATGTATCATTAATCCAAGCCTCAAGAACAGTGCCACCAATGGGAGTGGCTGAACCAGTTGCAAGTACTAGTACCAACAGTCATCCAGAGGATAGGCAGCAGTTCTCCCTCTCTAGCACAATAAATGAGTCATCCACAGGTAGAGCTGCTATAATTCAGCCTTTGATAGATATGTTTCCAGTCAATGGTGAGCAGGAGATAGTAACTACTTTGGATAGTACACAGTCACTCGAGAAAGGAATTTACCTTCTGTTCAATTCCAGCAACTCCCTCAATGATATTTATGCATCCTTACTGACTGCGGATACAGCTGATCATTGTGGTTTCAATGGAAATAGTGATGGTGACTTGGATATGATATTTCTATCGTTGATAATGAAACAACTGTGGAAACAAGCACCTTTACATCAGATAATTCCCTCCAGGAGACGTTAAAGGAGCTGAAAGAATCAGAGCTTAAAGGTGAAGGATATCTGCGTTTGAAACAGACGGCAGGCTATTTGGAAAGACACTCTTTTGAAATTGGGTCGTCTTCAGCCAGGAGAACTGAACAGGCCAGTTAAGATGCAGTTCATAGGCGAACCAGCTGTAGACCAAGGTGGGCCATCACGTGAGTTTTACAGTTTAATAAATTCAACAACTCAAGCAAAATTGATGTCAGATGCTGTTTTTAGACATAACATTTCATCCTTGCATAGGAAATAATTATTTGCATTTGGCCAGCTGACGTCCTTAGGCATTTTGCAAGGCTCCCCTGGCCCCAAATGCTTCAGCAAGTCTTTAGTGGACTACATATTGTCTGGAAAAATAGATGATCTCCAACCAACTTTAGATGAGGTGCCTAATTCTGAAGTCAAGAGCTTTCTGAAAAATCTGAATACCATCACAGATGACAAGGAATTTAAAAGTGTTGCCTCATTTGGCTGTGAATTTAGATTTGAAGCAGGGTATTCCAAACCATTTGTTCACCTCACAGAGAAATAATAATTATTCCGGTGCATTTGCTTGCACTACACTGTTCTCTCATCCATCACTGAAATTGATCCTGTCTCCAGACTCATGGTTAGCTTGCGAATCTTGTTTGTGTTTATACTTCAGTTCGAGTTCCAATTTCTTCTTTTCAAACTCTAAACGTTCAGCATGTGCTAGTTCTGCGGCTTCCTGTTGTCGTTTGAGTTTTTGTTTCTCGACTTTGATTAGCTTCTCGTGTTCGTGTTGTCTCAACATCTCGTTCTGCTCGATCAATTTCGGCGATTTGTTTGGCTAGCTTTCTGATTCATTCATCGGCCTATGGATATGGAAGGCTTATGGATTTAAAAAAGCTTCAAGTTTAGCCATACTTATTTAGTTGCTTCTTGAATGGTGAGTTTTTTTAAACGTTTTCTTTCATATTATTTATTTCTTCGTAAGAAAAATCGGTAAATATGTGAGCGGCCATTTTGGTAAATGCCTTGTGTGTTTTATTCACCTCCAGGAGCTCTGCAGGTGAATATAGCGATGTATCACGTAATTATCGGCCAATCAGAGCACTGGGATCTCTAAATTCACTGATGAAATTACACTAAGATCAATTGAAAACCAGATCAAATATCAATCATGCAAATTACTGCTACATGTAGTAACGTACCTAATTTTTTTTACAACCTAGTTTGGTTTTTTCCAACCATTTTTTTAAACCTAGTTTGTTTATTTCAAACTAGTTTATTTTTTAAACCTAGGTTATTTTTGTTAGATATCAATTATTCTAAATAGGGATTCTTTTCCTTTTGGGGAGCCGTAAAAAATGGGGTTTAGGTTTTTTTAGGGGGCACATTCTAAAAAGAATTGAGTAGGTTTTCGTATTCTACCTCCGTTCCCTTTCCTTTGCTCCCCCCTCCCCGGTTCTGTACCTCTGCTCCCTCATTACTTCTATGTCCCACTATCTTTCTTCTACCCCACCCTGATCCTCCTACCACACCCGAACACCACCTATCACTATTACATTAATTAATATTACACATCATTACTACTTACTTTGTTTCATCCCAGACGAGACTCGAACCCTGAACCGCCCTCAACCCTGAATCGTTGACATGATACTCACTTTTATTATATGGCAAATGGACAAATCTGATTGGTTCTTCGACGGTCCGGTAAATCGCTGTATGACCGGTCAGTATGGTTTTGGACAGCTGCGAGCTAGAGTAGTTGATTGACATTGTTTCCACACGAAACGTTTAGTCAAATTAGCAACGAAAAAATACGTTTTTAACTCAAAGTATAACAAATAAAAGTAATGTCGAAAGATAAATAACATTGCAAAACCTTTTGCCAAAAAGCAGTCTTGTAAAACACAGAGAAAGGCATGAAAGTCAAAGAAAAGAAAGACATGACAGTTGTATTTTACGACTTTTCTGAACACCAGCCAAAACACACTTAACGCCAAGGCAAAGGACAACCCAAACTCACATGAAAGCGTTTTCCAGAATCAAAACAAGCTAATAAAACACACCTGAAATTTAGCTGAACCTGCTACTTTGTCGGTTCTTCAAAACGGCGAAGTTCGAGCCAAAACTATGTGACTGACTTTATTTCAGCGAAGCATTTACAGACATTTCTCGAACCAAGGCTTGAGTTCACAACAAATATCATGAACGGAGGTGAATTCCAACTCGTTTTAGAAGTCTTTAGAACTTCAAACGATGGGAGCTTTTCGTTCAGCATGCACGGAAAGGAACGTCAAATCAACGCGGGACCAAAACTATGTTTCGCAAAATGTTGAAGATCTTCACAATAAATGGCGCGAGATTGTTCTAAGCGATGACGAAGACATGGCAAGAAAACTAAAAAAACAGTAACAAAGCAGACCAAAAGTTTCAAAATTTCAAGTCAATGATTTTGTAAAGATTAAAATCAACAAGGTGGAAAACACCGTCACATCCTAACACCTTATTAGGAAAAATAGTTTCCTTGAAAAATAATCGTTTCAAGGTGGTAACAAAGTTTGTAATTATAAAAACTCGATAATGGAAGCGCCACCAAATATTTTGATGTAACCAGAGGTACAAAGCAAGGGGATCCAATCTCGCCCTATCTGTTTATCTTAGTAATTGAGGTTATGGCTATAATGACACGTTCAAGTACACAAATTGAAGGTGTGAATCTAGTAGTAGAGACAAAGAAAATCCTGCTTTTTGCCGACGACACTACTTTTTTTCTGTCAAATTTGATTTCATTAGACAAAACTCTAGAACTTCTCGAAACATTTTATATTTATTCATCTCTAAGAATCAATCGGGGGAAATCTGAAATAGGTTGGATAGGAGTTAACAAGCAACATTTGGTAAAAGGAGGGAAGGACTTGCGGTGGGTGGACTTTCACAAGGAAGGGATTAAGATTCTAGGAATATATTTCTCGTATAATGTTGAGCTTCTTAAACAGAATAATTTAGATCGTATTTTTGAACAATTGAAATCCATTTTGAATTTATGGAAGATGAGAGATCTTACACCTTATGGAAAGATCCAAATAATTAGATCCTTAGCACTATGAAAGTTATTATATGTATGTTCCAAAATAGTAGTGCCTGACAGTTACATTCAGAAAGTTGAAAAAGAAATTATTAAATTCATTTGGAACGGTAAAAAACCAAAAGTAAAGTATAAAACCATAATTAATGCCTACGATGAAGGCGGCTTAAAACTTTTAGATTTTCAATCTCTGATTAAAGCACAGCTGATTCATAGTACTTTAAAACTTATTTTTGGGGATCACCAATTCTATAAGGTTATTCCATCAATCGAGCTTCAATCTCTGGGTGGTTTGAGATGTGTTAGAGAAAATTTTGATGCGAGTAGGTTACCAGTGGATTTAAACCCTTTTTGTAAGAAAGCATTAGAATTGTGGGGAGAAGTCAGCAAAGTTACTGTTGACAATAACCCCCTGGTTATTCTTCGACAGTCTCTTTGGAATAACGTTTTTATAAGCCACAAGATAGAAACCTCTATTATAAGAAGAATGGTTTATAAAAATATTTTAAGTGTGAAGGATTTATGGTCACCTCAAACTGGTTTTAATTGGGAGCATGCAAAGTCCAAAGGATTGGATAATAGAGATTACCTCACATGGATGGGTTTAATTAACGCTATTCCAAGGAAATGGAAAAATACCCTTGAAGAATTTCAAGGGACTGACCAATCTAATTCAACCCTAAGAAACAGGTTTATCATGATACTAGGGAAGGAGTTTGATACTACAAAGGAAATTAAGGTTAAATCCCTCTATAACGAGTTGATATCTAAAAAGGCTGTACCCCCTACAGCTCAAAAATACTTTGAAAAGAAATTTGTCCCGCACGTTATTGATTGGAGGGTGGTATATAATGGAGTGTACCACGCTTCAATCGATACAAAACTAAGATGGTTTCAGTATAAAATTTTAAACAACTGTCTGTTCTTAAATAAGGATCTCTATCGATTTAAGATTGTGAGCTCTCCAGCATGTTCTTTCTGTTTAAACAGTATCGAATCTATAGAACACCTATTTTTGAACTGTGTAGAGATAAAGAATGTGTATTTAGTAGTTAAAAACTGGCTGACGGCATATGATATAAGACTGCCTTTATCAAATTCTCGCTACATAATCATAGGAAAAGATAGCGGTAACGACAATGGAATAGTCAATTTTATTCTGCTCCTTTTAAATATATGATCTACAACGAAAGACAAAGTGGACGTGTCCCTACTCTACCTCAATTCATTAGTAAGTTAAAATACTATGAAAAAATTGAGTATAAAATCGCTCTGAAAAATAGTAAACTGGGGTCCCATTTAAGAAAATTCGAAAATTTAATTCCAGTTCTTCTGTAAATCAAAAATAATGTAACTATATATTTACTAATATTTGTACGTCATAGTAGCTAGTTTGTAGTTTGTAAGGTACCACTATTTGTAATGGTAAAGTGTATTAATAATAAAAAAATAAATGGAAAGACAGGAATAACACTTGATCACTCCAAAAAAGTCACTTTCACCGCCGCCTGTAAAATGGCAATTAACCAATAATTTATGTGTTCCAGAGTACAAGAAAATAAAGCAGTCTTTTGCGCTAATTTGTAACTAAGACTGCACAGTAAACAAGAAGAGAAGTGAAATTCTACTGTGATCGAAACCCATAATAAAAAAATATAGGTTGAACCAAAATAAACTAGTTTAGTTTTCCAACTTAGTTTATTTTGGTCCAACCTAGGTTATTTTTGTCCAACCTAGGTTATTTTGGTTCAACCTAGATTATTTTGATTCAACCTAGTTTGTGTTTTTTATTTCAACGGGTGCTCACTAATTTAGGGTGTCACTAATTTACGACTAAGTCACTAAACAACAGACAAATAAAATGCTACCCTACATTTAAAAGACCTAGGTTGGACACAAAATAAGCTAGGTTGAAAATAATAACCTAGTTTGGACAAAAATAAACTAGGTTGAACCAAAATAACCTAGTTTGGACACAAATAAACCACGTTGAACCAAACATAATCGGCTAGTTTGGACAAAAATAAATTAGTTTGGAAAAGTTTAACCTGAAGTATTTTTTAAACTACAACACCTATATGTTTTATAATACTAATGATATTAAGCATGTGTGCATAAAATCCTTGCAAATTATCAGCCAGTCAAACGGTTTCAATGCTCAGCATCGGTATTTCTTCCAGCCGAACTTTTAAAGCCATTTCAAACGGTTTCAAGATCGGCTTCAAAAATGTCGTTGAGAAATTATAGAATACGCGGCCGAATATCCCTTCACTTCTGAAGCTTAGTTAGTTAGTGCTACCGCGATCCCGAAGTGACAGAATAATAATTTTACTAAGGCATGAAACTGAGTGCTACCACGGTCTGCGGTCACGAAGCGATTGAATAATATTTTTGTTAAGGCATGAAACTGAGTGCTACCACGGTCCGCGGTCCCGAAGTTGGCTAAGGCATGAACTTCCTATTGCGAATCAGTCCAAATTCAAACATTTTAGAAAACGACAAAATTCCAATATATTCTTACTGCTAAATTATCCTAGCTGACTGCGGTACTGATCGATGATGAAACCCGGATTGACTAGGGCCAGAACTCCTGTTGGAGCTTGATACCGTCTGAAGGGCAGGGGATGAAAACGACCTAAGTAAAATATTGAGAAGCAACGCTTTTCATTAAGAAAACCTGTAATTTGTGTTGTAGCATCATTAAGATATCACTTGGAATCTAAATGGAATAAAATGCTTTGATTCACACTTATTTCGAATTACATTTCTAATTTTAAATTAAATATACATTTATTTATATTAAACAGACAAACTGTATAATAAAAGAGATTTTAAGTGTCTAGAGGATAATTTAACCGGTAGGTTTTCTAGATCAAGCAAGTGATCAAGCCGTTTCGGTAGCGAAAATGTTTGTTGTTTTGTTATTCTATGCGGGGAGGGGGTGTGGATCATACGCTGTAAACTTCGAGCTAAGAAGTGGATTTAGGTAACTTCTATGGTGTGAGCTTTCCTAAAATTGAAAATAGTTGTATCGGGTCTTGTTTGTGGTTCGTCTCGGGTTTTATCCGTGTTAGCTACGGGGATAGCACGCGCGGATTTCGGAAAATACTTTATTTTCAAAACGCAAAGAGACTGAAATTCGGTCGGCCGTGCAATAACTCCGCTTTCCGGTGAAGTTAATTATCGAAGGTGTAAAAACCTTGAAGTATTGAAGCAATGTTTCTTTGTGAAGTGCACTATAGCGTGAAGATAATTTCTGATGAGAAAGGGCTAATGCATTCAAATTTGAAAAATAATAATACTCAACGAAAGCGTTCATATCAGGCAAAATAAACAAACAGTAATACGGACATAATGAAAGACTTGAAAAGATAAGCCACAACAGAATGACCACATACACTGACAACACATGTATGGAGCCCGAGGTCTTTTTTGACTTTTTTAAAATAAAAATTAGCAAAAACAAAATTGAAACAAAAATAAAGAAAAGAAGAAATTAAAATGAAAATAAATTGGAAATGAAAACAAACATGAAAATGAAATCCAAAATATAAGTGAAATCAAAGGTAAAAAAACGTAAAGCAAAAATATTTTCGAATTGGCTGGGTGCTGCCACTTCCATCATTCCTTGCGTGCGCAATCCAATACTTCCCATCGCGCCATGCTGGACTCGTGAGGTCCCATTCCCACATGCTGCGACGAAAGAAAAAAGAACTACGAAAACAGATAAAAGGAATGATATTATTAGGAAGGAGACAGTGTTTCAGGGAAGACTCAAAAGTATTCAAGTATCGCACCGAGAGAATTCGTCCCATTCGAATATGGGCAGCTGACTTTGAAGAACATCAAGTCCGCATGCAATAGGTATTTTGCTTCAATAATTCAAAAAAATATGGAATGCGACGTCTTGGCCGGTGAACAGGGCCCGCCATACACGTATTTGGAACAGATTCCCGACCAGCCTCGGCCTCAACCGGATGCCGGCGATGCTGCGACGACAGCGCGGATTACCAACCTAGGCCGAAAACAAGGTTCGTGCCAAATTCATTACAGTCAACCAAGGTCCCAAGCCAAAGTAAAACTTATCCCAAAAGTTTATCTGTGCTGGAGATGCTTCAACTAGGGATAGTAATCAATGAAAGGTTGTCAGTGAACATTGACCTGTTCACTTTTGATATCAGCCAAGTGGCACAGTCGTGTCATCCCGTAACAGTAGAGTTTGTGGTGCAGAAGGAGCCTTTTGGGAAAGGGGGGTTTCGAGAAGCATTCAAAGCCAGTAGTAACACTCCGGGATTCAATGATCATGCATGGGTTGTCAAGAAGTACCTGAAGACAGCGTTAAACGTAATCAAGCAGACAAACTAGACTGTCAAGCAACACACACAAAATGTTGTTCAAATGCACATGTTATCAAATAATTTTGCTGGGATGTTGGAAAGAGATCTTATCAATGACGATAATCTGGACATTTATGGACAAACTTTAACGTTCAAAACTATTTTTATGGGATGAAGAATACGTCACTGTTGAGGAGTTTATTGAAGAAGACTTTCCTAAATACCTTAACAACAATGCTTGTTTGAAATGATGAAAATTTGACCTTTTCTGACCCATGACCGCATAAGAAAAAGACTGGGTCGATTCTGGCCGCACCAGCACTCAGGGTATTATTACCGTTTTCATTGACGTGCGACCCTGGAAGTTTCAAGTCACGTTTTGAAAATTTCATTTAGTTAATCATCAGTCAAAATAATGTGAAGTCTGCTTTCATACAGTATGAAGCTTTCAAAGGCATACCGCCTACCAGACTTAATGAAATCTAGGTGGTACGTGTTTGATTAATTGTCAGCTGAATGCAATTGTTCAAATGAGACTTGAAACTTTCAGTCGCACGTCAATGAAAATGATAATAAAATAACGGAGTAGAATTAAGGTGCTGCCTTTGTGTTCGAACTGCATATGGTTAAACCTTCTCGGATAAGGACAATAAATCGTAGGCTCTCATAGACCTCCATAGAGGGGCTGTAACCTGTTGAGGTTATCGGTCCACCTTCGAGTGGTAAAACAGAATAAATCCTAATTCCCACTGTAGCCTTTGATGTAGCTGATATTTCACTCATGTTCACGTCACTTATATCACAAGTGTTTCATATTGTTTACAGGACGTTACTTCTACCTTTGGTTTGCTGACCCAAGCTTAGTTAGCATCATCTCCACCACAGGCAAATGATTCTCCTGAGAGGACTTTGCAGGAATTAAGGGAAGATCATGCATAATTTCTGGCAAATGGTGGCTCTATCAGCAAAGCAAAGCAGTACCACAATGTTATCCACCCAGCACTGTATGGCATGCCGATTGTTTCGATAATACTTCTTTGTCATATATAATACTCAGTTATCGATATATAATACTTAGTTATTGATATATAATACTTAGTTACCATATACATGTATTATACTTAGTTATAGATATAATACTTAGTTACCAATATATAATACTTAGTTACTGTGTGGTTACCTAGCATAATGCCATCAGTGTAATAGGATATTCTGTAGGAGGAAAGGGAGTGGCATTAAATATAGAAATGGATTCGAAGACTCACAGTGCCTGGTAGTTTTAATACTCTAGTTAAGACTCTTGGAAAACCCTACATGGTGTCAGAAGTGGTTCTTACTATTTAGGATAGCGAAATGACTTCACAAATACCGATTCCCGAAAAGCTAGATTCAAAGAAACCAGAGGATTGGAAAAAATGGGTAGACCGCTTTTGTTGCTACAGCATCGCATCAGATCTTGTATCGAAGTCTGCCACCGGTGGAAATGCCCATGAAACACTGGAAAGTTTCCACGTTCCTACGACTGACGAGGACGAGTGGAACTTTAAGAAGATTTTAGAGCGATTCAATCAGCATTTCATTGGAAGAAGAAACACGATCTTCGAGAGGGCGCGATTCAACCGGAAAGTACAACGAGAGAATGAGCCAGTGATCGATTTTATTGATGACTTGTTTAAATTGGCCCAGACCTGCAACTTTGGAGAACTAACAAACGAACTGATCCGCGATCGGATTGTAGTTGGAATTCGCAATAATGACCTTTCACGTAAATTAATGCAAGACGAGAAAATCGATCTCGATAAGGCTATCAAGCAGGTAAAGGCATCTGAAATGATCAAGGAACATCAAGAAATCTTGAAAGGGGACAATGAAGAAGCTAAGATCTCCTTTGTAAAACAGGACAATCCAACAAGGAGAAAACCGAAACCAGGTACAACACTAGATACAGAGAAGAAATGCTTTAACTGTGGTGGAAAATTCCACAGACGCCAGGAATGTCCGGCGAGAAACGCCACGTGTTTCAAATCTCAACAGAAAGGTCACTTTAGATCAGTTTGTAGAAGTTCGTCAGTCAATTACGTCGAAGACGACCAAGAAGAAGAGTACTCTGAAGCCTTCCTTGGAAGTGTAAACTCCGATGACTCCAATTAGTCCATGAGCCAGACCCCGAAAATTTGGCTTTTGGTATCATCCCGGGGGAATAAACTTCTTAGTGTTTTTTGAGAAGCCATATCATTGTAGAGTTGGAAAATGCCTGATAGCAACCGATCGGTGGTAGCTTCTGAGAACTGCGAACGTTTTAATTGACCCCCTGTAGACCCCTGATATTAAATGCTCTATTTCAGTGAGTAACGAAATATTCATACTATAGATACAGAACATGGTTTTCAGGACAACTAATAACAATTGAAATATATTTCTCGAGTATTTATTTGGTCACGTGACAAATCACATGACTCGGACACTTCATTAGATGTGTTTTTGTGTGTTTGTATTTGTGTGTCTTTAAGTTTACAATGCAACAAATAATAAAAGAATTGAAGTCTGCATCATATTATAGTAACTAACTTTTGAAGTCTGCATCATATTACAGTAACTAACTTTTGAAAATATTCAGCAGTATTACATAACCTTTGCGATATTACATAACTGTTTAGATTACGGCTGCTCACATTGAATTTTAATCCTATTGTATTCATTTGAGGAACAGTAATTTCTTTTATTCAACATTTTTTCTTTTAAAAACACTTGTATTAGCTTTCTGTATAAATATAGCACTAAACCTGAATGTAAATTTTTTATTTTTTACTTTTTAACTGATGAAGGCTGAAAGCCGAAACGTTTTTAAATATATGGAACTGTGAGAAGTTGCCAGTTGTACTCCTGTAAATTCTTTGTATAATATATAACTACAACTAGCTGTGAATCCAGAGGGATCCTTCTACAGGAAGTTCATCGTTAGTTTTTACCGCCTTTTTCTATATTCAATTTATATATATATAGGATTGTATAAAGTTTGTAAGATAGGAGGCAGGCTATATATATATATATTATTTTTGTTTTCTGCTGTTTAGTGTAATCTTAATACATGGTCCTAATCAAATGTGGGATCCCCTGTGTTTCTTGATGCAGTGGGAGCGCGCGTGTGTATTTCCCGCCCAATTTTTCCCGCCAAAATTTCAGCAGCCATGTTTGTTGTTGAAGTGGAAGTCTTCGAGTGAAAGAGCCTTTCATACACTATATATTGGAAAAAGCTGTCATAAACACCTGGAATTCTATTTATTTGGTACTCATGAAGAGTCTTATCATGTCTGTGGCGATTACCTAGAGGTAAGATGCAAATTTGGGGGGATGATGGTTAATTTAAATTTGCTGTAAAGACGTTCGATATGTCTACAACCAGGACAACAAAACCTTCAGCATAATTCAAGCTATCCGAAGTGAATTAGCCATTTTATTAGCCTAACTGTCTACAATTATTCATTCAAATTAAATGTACCAGCTGATTGATAACATTGCTTTTGTTCCCGCTGAATTACAGTATTTAGATATCAGTTAAATGATCTAAAATAGAAAGTTGTTATATGTTCATTGAGCAAGAGATCAACGCTGTTTTTACATATAATGCTTTCATGACATTATGTGTGTTGATCATTAATTTGTAGATACAATGGATGAGTACATTCGAGAGCACTGCATCATTAACTCTTCATCTTGTGATGACAATGAAAAGTTAGTTTTGCTGAAGGACATCAACTCATGGCAGACTTTACTCCAAGCGGCGAGAATTCCCAATCATAGACCAATTTTAAATATTGAAGAAACATTGCAAGAAAATGAAATCCCAAATATCTTCTACCACCGAAAATGTAGAATGCTATTCACAATGAAAAGAAATCTAGAGAAAATCAAAGAAAGAGTGCAAGAGAATGCTGACGAGCACGGTGATGATGAGAGACGTGAAAAAAGACTTTGTAGGAGACCGTCATCCATTAACGCAAGAATATACGAGCCTGTGTGTATTTTTTGTGGCAAAGATAAGTTCCAGAAGAATCCAAAATCAAGGGAAAAGCTGATAAAAGCCGTTCAACTTAGGGCTGATCAAACCCTACGCCAATGTGCGACATCAAAACAGGATGCCCAGATTCTGGCCATTACCAGCCGGGATATTGTTGCGGCAGAAGCACATTATCATGCGTCGTGCTATAGGAGCTATACTAGAAGTAAAAAGGAACCTGGTGGTGACGATGACGGAGAAGAGAGTGATGAGAATGAAGTTTTGTATGAAATAGCTGAGAAAGCAGCCTACGAAGAGGTTTTTGATCATATTAGGAATGTAATTATTCCAAATAAGATCATTGTACCGGTCACCTCTCTGACGGAGAGATTGGACACATCTATGTCTAGACAAGGGCAAGCCTTAAAAACCTCTGCAAAGAAAAACATCCGCAGGAGGCTCGAGTCAGAGTTCATGGAAGCAATTAATATATTTTCCAATCATTCTGGAAAGCTTCTCTTAGTTCCAGACAGCATATCAGTCCAAGATGTAGTTCTTGAGAATCAGAATCTGTCAAGAGAGCTGAACGTCTGGAAAACCAATCTGACTGATGCTAATAAGATAATAGATCAGGCCTCTTCTCAAATTAGAGAAGCAATAAAGACAGAGATGAAAGCAACCACTTGGCCATGCCATCCAGCTGACATCAGCAGTAACGTGCACATGCCAATGCAACTACATCGGTTTCTTGTTGGAGTTATGACTGGGAATCCTGAAAATGAGAAGCCATCGGAGAGAGTGATTACCCTTGTAGAATCGTTTGGCCAAGACTTGATATACGCTGTTACATGTGGCCAACATAAGTCAGCCAAGCATGTACTGCTTCCTTACGCAGTAAAAACTCTCACTGGAAATACTGAGATCATCAAGACACTCAACAGGTTCGGGCATGGCATGTCATATAGTCAGATGGAAGAAAACGATATAGCTTTGTGCTTGCAGAAGTTAGGCCAGAATGAGAGAGTAATACTTCCATCCTCCATCAAACCGAATGTCTTCACAAATCTTGCTTGGGACAACATTGATAGACTGGAAGAAACACTTTCTGGAGAAGGTACTTCCCATCGTGTTAATGGAATAGCAATTCAGCCAAGAGTGTTTGGACCCGATCCACCGCCTGTCGAGCTTCCACGGATTGATAAATCGAAGAAGAGATCACTGAACTTCGAGAATCAGGTGGAGTTGGAAATCTATGTTGCTGGAGCTCGTGTGGGTCCCCATCTTCTTATTACAAAGGAAGACCATGTAGGTGACGCAAATGACGCAGCGAAGCATGCAAGTAACAAAAACATGCTGTGGATCCTGACTAGACAAGTAGATTCAGGCAATCAACAAATACCCAGCTGGACAGGATTTAACATCGAGACGAGAGACCAAGTGCCTGTTTCACAAGATGTCATTCATTACCTCCCTACGATAAATGCCCCTGCCACAGATTTGACAACTGTGTTTGAAATCTTAAATCAGTCCGAGGAGATAAGAAAGCAACTGTGCTTAAACACCATCATCGTTGTTATGGATCAGGCATTGTTCGCTAAAGCATGCGAGATTACTTGGAAGCAAGATTGCTTTTCCAACATTATCCTGAGAATGGGAACATTTCATACCATCTGTAACATGTTGTCAACCCTTGGTAAGCGGTTTGGTGATGGCGGCTTGAAGGACATCCTCATAGAAACACAGATAGTGGCAGAGAGGTCCATTAACGGGGTCGTTGATGGTAAGCAGTATAATCGAGCTGTAAGGGCACACAAGTATGTGTATGAAGCTCTGGTGCGACTGGCGTGGGGAGAATTTATGAAGTGGCTGGAGAACAGTGATCCCGAGCTCCTCATCGCCGTCAAGCTTTTACTGGAAAAGATCAGTGCTATGGCAAGTGATCTGAAGCAGGAAGCGTTTGACGATCTTCTGCAAAGTCCCCTACTGCCAGAGGTAATGACCATGTGGAGAGAGTTCCTGGAGAAGCTACGCCACAGTAATGGAGAATTATCAGCATTCTGGATGACATATGTAGATGTTGTGAGGGCATAGTCCTTGGCCTTTTGCGTGCATCTCGAGAAGGCAACTGGTATCTGCATCTCCATGCCATTCGAATGATGATTCCATGGTGTTTTGCTTATGACAAGGTCAACTACGCAAGGTACCTTACGTCATACTATGCGCAGATGACTAATCTTCCCGAGACAAATCCAGATGTACATGAGGCATTCATGAAAGGGCATTTTGTCGTGCAGCTGTCCAAGAACAATCCATTTGGAAGAATACCTGTGGATCAGACTACTGAAGTCACAGTGAATAAAGACACCCAGACCCCTGGAGGAACTGCACGTTTCAGCCTCAAGCCTGCAACCGTACAGCGGTACTACATCACAGCGGAGTACAGGAGTACATTTCTGGGGCAACTGAGAGATATGGTACAAGGAGAAGTAAAATCCTAACACACAGATCTCCAGCGATCTCGCATCAAGAAAGATGAGCAAGCCGTTTTTGCAGTGGTTGAACTGATCCAAGGCTGGAACAATCCCTTCACTGAGAACCAGGATCTTGTCAGCATTGCTACAGCAAAGGCGCCTCCAAAGGACGTTGCCACAGATCTGATGAAAGCGTATGAAATTGGCGAGAAATGCTACGCAACTTTCAAAGAGGAGCGCATAGAAAAAGTGCCACAAGTCAAGAAGTTTCACGAGACCTTGAAAACTAATAAGTTGAAGACCTTTAGCCACATGAATAAGAAGATGCAAGTAACGTCGACGTCTAGTGGCAGATCAATTATTCTAAAAGCTGATCGGTCTCTGTTTGGCCGAATTATAGTGATGGCGCAAGGACGGAATCTTGAGATGGAAGATATTCTAGCACATCCTCTAGGACCATTACCATGGTCATAATCAACCCCAGATGGTTTCCTTCGCAAGACTAACAAGGCTGCTTTGGCGACTTCGCTCCAGAAGAATGTACAGACAGCTGAGCAAATCCCCAGTAACTCAGCTGCAGTAATTGATGAAATGAGCTTGGTGCAGAAAGTGAACGCTGACCATCTGTCTTTTGGAGATGTTGCTGACACAGTCTTGAGTATGGCGCTGAGGGAGGGTGCACAATGGAAGAGAATAGATGTAGTATTTGACACATACCGAGAAATCTCAATAAAGAACTTTGAGAGATCTCTGCGAGGCGAAGAAACTGGCCATCAGCTACGCAGCATCACAAGCACTCAGATCGTCAGAGAATGGCGAAATTTTCTGACAAGAGTAAGCAATAAAACAAGTCTCATCAGTTTCAGTGAGTGGAGGACGGAAAGATGCAGGGAGAAGCTAGACGACAAAGAGCTGTTTGCCACGATTGAAGATGTCTGTTTCCGAATTACTTCACAAGGCAGTGAAGAGGTACCTGTCTTGAACTGCAAGCAAGAAGAGGCGGATGGTCGCTTACTTCTACACGCATCCCACGCCGCAGACGAGGGGTATGGCTCAGTCATGATCTGCGCAGAAGACACAAATGTCTTCATTATGTCTATTGGATTTGCAGACGAAATTGACGCATCGCTGTTCATCAAATGCGGAACCAGAAACCGCACAAAGCTCGTGGATGTCAATAAAGTTGTTAATGCTGTTGGCCAGGATGTCTGCAAGGCTGTGGTAGGGATGCATGCATATACTGGATGCGATTCAGTTAGCGCCTTCGCTGGAAGAGGAAAAGCGCAAGCGCTTAAGCTTCTAATAAGCGACAGAGAGAGCCGTGATACTTTCACCACATTGGGACAGGAGTGGGACCTCTCACCGGACTTGATGAAGAAGCTAGAAGCCTTGACATGCCACCTCTATGTTCTCAAATCAACTACCACGGCAGTCAATGATCTAAGGTATCAGCTATTCTGTGCCAAGAAGGGAGAAATTGAAAGCCACCAACTCCCGCCGTGTAGGGATTGCTTAGTTAAGCATTGTCAGAGAGCCAACTATCAGGCTGCTATATGGAGGCGATGTCTACGTCAGGACCCACAGGTGCCAAGCCCTGTTGGCAGAGGTTGGAAAGTTGAGAGAGAAGAAGGCACAGACCAGCTAGTAGTTGACTGGATGGACGGCAAGCCAGCTCCAGAAGCCATCCTGAACCTTTTGTCTTGCAACTGTGCAAGAAAGTGTTCATCTTCGAAATGCGTTTGTGTGGCTAATGGGCTGAGGTGCACAGATATGTGCAGGCTGCCGAACTGTGAAAACCAGCCATCGGCTGAAGAGGAGGAGGACAGCAGCGTGGAGGATGAGGACGATCTGGACAGTGATGAGGAATATTAGGCCACTTTGTAGTTTTCCTTCAACCAAAGTATAACATGCGAAAAGTGTTTTACAGTAGTGGATATTTAATCTGGTAACTATCTATAGGTTGAGTGATGTTCATTTTTTCCCCGCCAAAAATCCCTTTTTCACATTTTTTGTGATTACGTGATAGATCACATGACTTTCCAAGCATGTACATTAGCTTGATACTAGTCTCTAGAATAAGATATAAGACAATGGGGAGCTTTTCTGAGAGTTCTCGTCTCAATTTTCAGGTTCTTTCTCATCAATTTCGCTCCAGCCTCGTTTCCATGCCAAGCCATCGGCTGAAGAGGAGGAGGACAGTAGCGTGGAGGATGAGGACGATCTGGACAGTAATGAGGAATATTAGGCCACTTTGTAGTTTTCTTGTCAACCAAAGTCTAAAATGCGAAGTGTTTTACAGTAGTGGATATTTAATCTGGTAACTATCTATAGGTTGATTGATGTTCAATTTTTCCCGCCATAAATCCCTTTTTTCATATTTTTGGTGATTACGTGATAGATCACATGACTTTCCAAGCATGTTACATTAACTTGATACTAGTCTCTAGAATAAGATATAAGACAATGGGGAGCTTTTCTGGGAGTTCTCGTCTCAATTTTCAGGTTCTTTCTCATCAATTTCGCTCCAGCCTCGTTTCCATGCCAAGCCATCGGCTGAAGAGGAGGAGGACAGTAGCGTGGAGGATGAGGACGATCTGGACAGTAATGAGGAATATTAGGCCACTTTGTAGTTTTCTTGTCAACCAAAGTCTAAAATGCGAAGTGTTTTACAGTAGTGGATATTTAATCTGGTAACTATCTATAGGTTGATTGATGTTCAATTTTTCCCGCCATAAATCCCTTTTTTCATATTTTTGGTGATTACGTGATAGATCACATGACTTTCCAAGCATGTTACATTAACTTGATACTAGTCTCTAGAATAAGATATAAGACAATGGGGAGCTTTTCTGGGAGTTCTCGTCTCAATTTTCAGGTTCTTTCTCATCAATTTCGCTTCAGCCTCGTTTCCATGCCATGCCATTCTTTAACGGTCGCTCCTGTCCACAAGCTACCATCGATCGATTGCTATCAGGCATTTTCTGACTATTGGCCACATAACCTTCCTGAAAAACACCAGGAAGTTTATTCCCCCCTGATGATACCGACCAACCCTCCTGGCTCATGGACTAAATCAGAAGTTGAAACTCTTTGTAAAGATTGGACAAACAATGGTGGAGTTTAAAATTGACACAGGAGCGGACGTGACAGTCATTCCGACATCTGTTTACAATCAAAGGGGATTGAATAACATTACTAAAACAACGAAAAAACTCTTTGGACCGGGACAAACCGAACTGAACGTCGTAGGACGTTTGATGACAACGATAAAAGATTAAGTGTATGTCGTGAAGAACCTCAAGGAACCGCTTCTTGGACGGCCAGCAATAGAGAAATTATATCTTCTCAAAAAGATCAACAATGTCAGGCAAACCGGAAGCGGGACATACGGAGAGGAAATAAAGGAAAAATACCCCAAATTGTTCAGCGGTCTAGGCACAATGGACGGCGAATTTTCCATTAAACGTGTGCCGGGAGCTAAACCGTTCGCTCTAACTACGCCACGACGTGTTGCCTTACCACTTATGGGGAACGTTAAGGAGGAACTAGCTCGAATGGAAAGCCTAGAAGTTATTACAAAGGTACCGGAAAGCGTCCCAACGGAGTGGTGCTCAGGGATGGTTGTTGTCCCAAAACCTGACGGCAGAGTAAGAATTTGTGTTGATCTCACAAAGCTGAACGACAACGTTTTAAGGGAGCCCTACCACTTACCGAAAATCGATGATCTCCTTGGACAGATTGGGGACTCCAAATTCTTTAGCAAAGTTGACGCTAATTCTGGATTCTGGCAACAGAAACTGACACCTGACGCCTTTGGGAGATATTGCTTCAATCGAATGCCTTTCGGCATTAAGACAGCTCCAGAACATTTTGAGACGAAAATGCAACATGTACTTGAGGGTGTCGAGGGAATTGTTTCACTGATTGACGACATACTCATCCATGGAAAATCCAGGACTACATGTGACTCTACAACGTCTTGAAGGTGCAGGAATAACACTCAATGCAGACAAGTGTGGCTTCTCGAAGACCGAAGTAAAGTTTGCTGGTTACATCATAAATGGGGATGGAATTATGTCTGATCCTGAGAAAGTTGAAGCCATAAAAGAGATGCCAGCACCCCCCAGAGTAATTGATATGCGTAGATTTCTCGGCATGGTAAACCAACAGGCACACACCTTGCAGAGAAAACGAAACCAATGAGAGATCTCCTTAACAAGAAAAACGACTTAACATGGGGAATACAGCAACAGAAGGCGTTTGATGACTTGAAAAGCGAGCTAAGCAGCACCCCAACCCTTGCCTATTATGATACAACTAGATAAACCACCATCTCTGCTGATGCATCATCTTATGGACTTGGCGCAGTACTCATGCAGAAACAGTCTGATGGAACTATGAAACCAGCAGCATATGCATCACGTTCCATGACAAGCTCTGAGCAAAGATATGCTCAAATAGAGAAAGAAGCGCTAGCTACAACATGGGCCTGTGAAAAGTTCAGCAACTATATCATTGGCAAATACATCTTTATTGAGACAGACCACAAGCCGCTCGTCCCACTACTAGGTTCAAAGCCTCTATATGACATGCCACCAAGGATTCAACGATTCAGGATGAGATTGATGCGCTACTCGTACACCATAAGACACATCCCGGCGAAAGACCTCGTCACTGCCGACACACTCTCTAGATCTCCACTATCTGGTCCCTTAACCAAACAAGACCATCAACTCACAGAGGATCTCAATCTGTATGTATCGTCAGTAATCGAAAGCTTGCCAGCTACAGAAAAGAGGCTACAACAGATACGCTCATACCAGGATGAAGATGAAGTTTGCCAAAAGCTAAATGAGTTTAGCCAAGGAGAATGGCCAGACAAAACTAAAGTCTGTTCTGCACTGAAGGCATATTGGCCTGAAAGAAGCACTACCACTATACAACAAGGTCTTCTGATGAAGAAGCGAGCTTTGGAGCGTGAACAAGATGGCGGCAAATTAACTTGCTCCGATAAAATTTACTTATATTCGTCTAATTCAACTTAAACATGGTTAATAACTACCAAACTCTAAAAAAGGAAAATGAAGAACTGAGGGAGCAGTTGAACTCGCTCTCACAAGAGTTTAAAAACTTAAAAAGAGTACTTGATCAAGCCGCGGAGACCAGAACCTCAACCAACTCGAATGATGAATAGGAGAGTATTGGTTTCCTAAGTGGAAAATACGACGACCTAAAATCACTGCCAGATTCAGCTCGCACTGAATTAAGTGAACTGAAGAAAAGGTTGCTTAATATAACCGAGAAAACAGATGCCATCTCCGAAATGATAGATAACCGCTATAACATCAAAATAGTTGGCGTACCAGAGACCAATGAGCAAGAATCCGCCCTAACTTCAGCTTCCCTATGTGTAAAGATATTTACCAAAATGGGAGCCCACGTAAGTCTTCAAGACATAGATATTGCGCATCGAGTGGCCAAGAAAGGGAACAGGACTAGAGGCCCACGGCCTATAATCTGCAAATTTACCCGACGCCTACCTAATGAAGAGATTACAAATCTCAAACGTGAAATATCGAAGATTAATCCAGAAGAAATCGGTCTTGAAACTGAAGACTCATTTCAGTATGCTAGGATCTACGAACATTTGACTCCTAAAACACTTTTTTCTTTGAAGCAAGGAAGAAACAAATGCAGTTGAGCTACAGATTCTGCTGGACAAAGAATGGAACTTTGTTCCTTCGGGAGAAGCATGATTCAAGAATTATCAAAGTTACTTCCACAGAGGGCTTGGAGAGGATTGGAAATACAGACAGCTAAGTACATAACTATAATAGAAGTCATAACTCATTTCATTACATTATCCACCGCAACTTAAAATATTGAACTACACAGATGATGGCAACTCGGTTAAAGAATAAAAATAACAAGATAAAAGAAAATAAATGCTTACTCAAAGAATTGCCATATTATGGCCGTAGGAACACATTCTGGAATATACATCTACAATTCAATAGTAATTTGCGTGATACTTTTTCCTCTAGAAATTAACTTGATAAACTCCCAAGCTTATATGATTTCGACCTATTTAATTTAAACGTTCCTTGTGATAACCAGACGAACTCTGATTTTAATCACAATAATAGTCTAATTAGATGCAACTATTATTCTCCGCATAGTTTCTCTGTTCATAAAAACAAACTAAAACAAATTACATGACGATATTAGAAGCCTTAAAGGAGCAGTGTCACGATTCTGATTGGTTGTTATAGACAATGGCAAAATCACGCTATGTCACGCGCCGCTGCAAATTTCCCTTTCGATTGAAATAAATAAAATGCTGCTTTATAAAAATATAACATCAAACCTAACCATATAATACTGAAGTATAGTTTTAAAGCAATTTCGGCTCGAGATATCGTGCAAATACGCCGATGCAAGCCGATTACTCACGGACTTCTACTTCTGTCACATCTTTTGATTTCTTGTCCGCCTGACACATTTTCAAAACTTTGGGCATGAATACTAATCGTGACACTGCTCCTTTAACAAGAATATTGAAGATTTTCAATCTCATCTACTTAATGAGCTAGATATTAACTTTAGTATTATAGGGGTAACTGAAACTAGGATACTTCAATCCAAATATTTTAGGTTATAATTTTGAATATGTACCAACCCCTTTAACAGCTGGTGGAGTAGGTCTGTATATAAATGAGCACCTAAACTATAGAATAATTGAACGGGTATCTAATCAATATTATCAAGCGTTATGGACTGAAATTGAAATGAAAAGCCAAAAGAATATCATTTGTGGAGTGATCTATAGGCAACATAACAACCCAATAAAATTCCTTGAGTATCTAATCAGTGCACTTGAAAACTTTGGCCTTCAGAACAAAAATATAATACTATTGGGAGATTTCACCATAGATCTTCTTAAAATCCAACAGTGCTCGTATAGACAACGAATATTTCAAAGCCTCCAAACCCTATCTTTTCTACCTATTATTAACAAACCCACAAGAGTTTATGGTAGCTCTGCTATCTTGATTGATAATATTTTTATGAATGATTGTGAAAATCTCGTCTTAAGTGGCAATGTCGTCTCTGATATTAGTGACCACTTCTCCCAAGTTGGTATATTATCCACAAATCTGAACATCTCAAATAAACAAAAAACTAAAAATAGACGGGATTTTTCAAGATTTGATCCTAATTACTTTAATAATGAACTAGCTCAAATTCCGTGGTCTACATTAATAAAAAGTGATAACGTTAATCAATCGTTTAATACCTTTTATAATAAAGTTAATAAACTTGTAAATAAGCATGCTCCTTTTAAACAGCTGTCTAGGCGTAAAATCAAGCAGTTCTCAAAACCTTGGATTACCAAAGGATTAATTACTACAATACGAATCAAAAATAAATTATATTTACTTGGCCAACAAGGAAAATATATAATATATAGAAATAAGATTTCCCTACTTATTCGTATAAATAAATGCAAATAACATGAAGCAAACATGGAAAGGAATTAATCAACTGATCTCTCGGTCAAGAAAGAAATTGAAGCAAATATGATTATAGTTTATCTACCAATCTAAACGAAATTTCGAATATTTTGAACAAACATTTTGCTAAAATAGGTCATAAACTTGCTTCAAAAATACCATCATCAAATCGGTCTTTTTATGAATTCATGGGCCAGCCCGAGCCTAACTCTTTTTATTTTGACCCTATTATCCCCTCTGATATAATTTCTCAAATAAATGTTATATCTCTTCATAAAGCACATGGCTTATACTCATGCCCTATTGAAATACTTAAAGTTTCTAAACATATTATTAGCCAGCCTTTAGCAGATCTCTTTAATTTATCAATTCAGTCGGGAAAATGTCCTACTATACTTAAGTTTGCTAAAATAATTCCAATTTTTAAAGAGGACGATGAAACAAATGCTTCAAATTACCGACCTATATCTCTGGTATCAGTATTTAATAGAATTTTTTTTTTTAAATTATGAATGAAAGACTTACTAAATTTATCTCTAAATACGATATTCTGAATCACTCTCAGTATGGTTTTCGTAGTGGCCACAATACACAACATGCAATATTATACATTATTATATAGCAGCTCCGTGAGCGGGCAAGATGACTCTGAATGCTGCAATCTGATTGGTTGCTCAGCGGGCAAGATATTTTTATCTTGCCCGCTCAGGATTTTCAAAATTCTCTCACAATTCTTCGTTAACAAATAGTGATAAAACCCATACATTTTGAAAGAAACTAAACAATTTGTGATATGAAGACAAATACTAATTTAAAAATCGTTCTGCTTTTTCGTTTACAGCTAAAATTCAACTTTTTAGAGGGATTAATGCAGTTCTTTCTGGCTCTCGCAAATTCGATGAAAACAACTGCAGCAAAAGCGACTGAATTTAATGAAGATAAAAAAGCGGAGCTGAAATGGCCGTGACTTCAAAAACACAAAGAAAAGTTCGGCTACCTCACAACGCTACTACAATCGTGGTACAAAGAAATAAAATTATTACGGAAACGAGTAAGCTGAGCACACAGTTTCATCAAACTCGGAAAGCAGATTTTATATTGTATGAGCTAAGAAATTCAGCATTCACGTTTGGTAATACCCCTTATTCCATAAAATTGAAGTTTATTTAATAAAATAGAATGGTCAACCGTATCGAAGGCCTTTTTCAAGTCAATAAAAATTCCACAAGTAAATATTCCGTCATTCATATTATTTTGAATTGTGTTGACAAATAGAGGATATTGACCAAGCGTGAGGTCAAGATGGGGGGATATTGGCCAAGTTCATTTTTTGCGTGTTATGGACCGAGACGAAGTCGAATGCATTATCTAGAGACAAAACATTGCATATTTGTGGAAGATTTGAAAGTTGAAAACCGGCATTGAAATCACTCGAGTGGCGATAATTCAGATAAGGACACTGCAAAACTTGACAAATAGAGATGTAGAAGAATACAAACAAACTTGTAAGTATTAATTAGTAAATACTCTTAATTTGTAAGCCAATAATAAACGACTGGTTTAGCTAATATTTAACTGAACGTAAACAAACCACTTCTAATTGCGGTATTATTTCTGATTTGGAGACAACTCTATGTGGAGTTCCACATCGGTCTGTCCTGGGACCTCTTCTCTTTCTATTATATATTAACTATATTACTAGATCCTCTGATAAATTTACGTTTTATTTATTTGCTGATGATACAAGTATCATGTATGCAAATAAGAATATTCACTACCTTGAATCTGTAGTAAATACTGAATTACTTAAGGTGTGTGAATGGCTTCAAGCAAATAAGCTAACTCTTAATTTAAAAAAATCAAATCATATAATTTTTCGACCACATCAAAAGAAGTTACTCCATTATCCTGAAATCAAAGTATATGACCCAATTCTAGAAAACAAAATTCCTCTTGATAGAAAGGACTTTGTAAAGTACCTTGGAGTCTTAATTGACTATGAACTTTCGTGGAAATACCACATTGACCTTATGTGTCAAAAAGTTAGTAAAACCATAGGAGTAGTAGCTAAATTAAGACATATTATTCCTTTAAGCCCACTTCTAAAAATATATTAAGCCTTAATAAATCCATATATCTATTATGGTGTATGTGCTTGGGGGTCTGCCTCTAAAACTAATTTAAATAAACTCTTAATTCTCAAAAAACGAGCTTTACCATTAATCTAGTTTGCAAAGTCAATAGATCATGCAGTTCCTCTTTTTATTAATGCAAATGTACTCCCTATCTCCTTTATATATTTTGAGCGTGTTTCTAATATGATGTGGGATATTTCGAATAATTCTGCTCCTGTAAACCTTATTCGTGCCTTTATTGAAACAACTGATATCCACAAATATAAAACGCGTTCTTCTACACAAGATGATTTCTTCATTGAACATACCAGACTTGAAAAGATGAGACAAACGTTCTTGAGACTTGGACCACAAATATGGAATTATTTGACTCCATCTATACGTACCTTACCAAAACGTACTTTTAAAACAGAACTGAAACACAGACTCTTTGATATTTTATTAAAAGCTGATGACTATCTTGAAGTCTCCCAGATAATTAATGAATGTAAATAATATATTTTTCCTTGAAAATATGTAATAGAAGTAAATTAAATTATTGCTATGTTATAATTTAATAACATTATTTTTTACTGGATATGTATCATATAATATAGTCACGCTCTTTCCTTTTCCTTTTTTCTTCTCTACTTATACGTCACAGTCAGATCTGTGCTATAATTAATTAAATTAACTCAATTTGCTTTTTCTTGTAATTTATAATAGCGTCTTCTAATTGAAATTAATTATTGTCTATTATTGTCTATTATGAAAGATAACAGAATCATCATTCCTTCTGCCATGAGACTGGAAATCCTTGATGCTATCAATGCTGGCCACCAAGGAATTAGAAAGTGCAGTGAAAGAGCACAGTGCTCTGTGTGGTGGCCTGGACTAAGCAAACAAATAGAGGACATGGTCACAACATGCAAGGCATGGTGCCAAGAACGTCAAAACCACCATGAACCAATGATTGAAACAAAGTTACCTGATAGGCCATGGCAGGAAGTAGCAACTGATTTGTTTACCTCAAAGGAAAACCTTTTGTGTTAGTCGTCGATTACTTCTCAAGGTACTTTGAAATTGCACCTCTGAGGAACGAGACGTCAGAAGATGTTGTTGAACACCTCAAGTCAATCTTTGCCCGCCATGGGATCCCAGCGATAGTGATCTCAGACAATGGCCCACAATATTCAGCTTCACCTTTTTCTAAGTTCTCGGAAGAATGGGGGTTCACCCATTTGACGAGTAGTCCGCGGTTCCCGCAAAGCAATGGAGAAGCCAAACGGGCAGTACAAATGGCAAAGAATTTACTAAAGAAGTCTGAGGATCCTTACCTAGCAATGCTGTCCTACAGAACCACCCCTCTACATAATGGGGTAAGTCCAGCCCAACTATTGATGGGGAGGAAGCTTAGGGCTACCTTGCCTGTTGCTCCTGACCAACTAGAACCATCATGGCCAGACCTCGGGGACCTTCAGACAAAGGAGGAAGTATACAAGAAGCAACAGAGTCAGAACTTCCACAACTATCACAGAGCAAAGAATCTTCCTGAACTCCAGTCTGGGACTAAAGTATGGCTGACGGATCAAAGGAAAGCAGGGATGGTAGTCAAGAAAGCTGATGAGCCTCGATCATACATTGTCAGGACGGAAAGCACACCTAGTGCGATCAGAAGAAACAGGAGACACCTTGTGGCAAACCCAAATGACACCAAGTTTCACCCCATCTAATGTGTATCAACAACCAAGCTTAGATGAGGAGCATTCGACTCCTGATGAATCTCCAAGCTGTACTACAAGTTCTGTTCCTACTACCACAAGCTCGGGCTGAATAGTGGTCCCACCCAAGAGACTTGATCTTTAGAACTTTGAACTTTATACTAACTATATATATTGATGTTTTGTTGTTTTGACATTAGCTTCTTAATTCATTTATAGTAATATGTCTTGTCGTCAACGAAGGGGAGATGTGTGGTTACCTAGCATAATGACATCAGTGTAATAGGATATTCTGTAGGAGGAAAGGGAGTGGCATTAAATATAGAAATGGACTCGAAGACTCACAGTGCCTGGTAGTTTTAATACTCTAGTTAAGACTCTTGGAAAACCCTACAGTTACCAATATCTAAAACTTATCATTCTATATGTAAAACTTTTGTGTTTGCATGTAAACCTTTCGTGAATTTAGACGACTTCGTGTCAAATACGTAATACTTCTTGGCTTTCGTAAAAGTAATATTGCTATATATGTAATTTCCCCATGTATATATAAAACGTTTCGGTTAATAAGACATTTACTCACATACGTAGAACTTGTTTGTATATACAACTTCTTTCCAAATAAAACTTCTCCAGAATTGGGTGACAACTCCAGAATAGACTTGACAAATACATCAAGCTCCTGATCTTCAATTTCACTATAACTGCTCACTTCTTCAAGCCCCAATTCCCTGCGACGTCTGTGCAAAGTTATTCTAGATATGCCAATCATCTTGGATATCATTGACCACGAAAAACCAAGTTCCCTTAGTCCTTCGATTTGGGGCTTGAAAACTGCGAAACGTGGCCTTCCTCGTAATCTTGTACTACCTACAGCAGCTTCCTGTTGGCTTCGAAAGCTGTGGTCATTAGCCTCTTCCTCAAGCCATTGCAAACGCTCTCTGTACCTCTGAGTTAGGTCTTCATACGTTTTAAGAAGTTGCACTAAGAGCTCGGTTAATTCGACACAAATATCACAGTTCCGCCATTCAAAGATGCGGAGAAATAACACGCAGCCAGTGCAAGTGTACTCTGCAATATTAAGCATACGATCTGCAACCTCTAGGTCTTCTGTAAAGAGATTTTGCCGTAACTCTTCGTAGGGAAGTTCGACAAGAAATCACTTGAACTCATTACGAAGTAGGATTTATCGTCCTTGTCCGAGAAGGTTTAACCATTTGCAGTTCGAACACAAAGGCAGCACCTTAATTCTACTCCGTTATTTTATTACCATTTTCATTGACGTGCGACTGAAAGTTTCAAGTCTCATTTGAACAATTGCATTCAGCTGACCATTAATCAAACAAGTACCACCTAGATTTCATTAAGTCTGGTAGGCGGTATGCCTTTGAAAGCTTCATACTGTATGAAAGCAGACTTCACATTATTTTGACTGCTGATTAACTAAATGAAATTTTCAAAACGTGACTTGAAACTTCCAGGGTCGCACGTCAATGAAAACGGTAATAATACCCTGAGTGCTGGTGCGGCCAGAATCGACCCAGTCTTTTTCTTATGCGGTCATGGGTCAGGAAAGGTCAAATTGTCATCATTTCAAACAAGCATAGAACACAGAGTATTCTCTGTAAGCCAAAAGTATTATATATCGATAACTAAGTATTATATATCGATAACTAAGTATGATATATGACAAATAAGTATTATTGAAACAATTGGCATGCCATAGCACTGCTGGATGTATCCCTTTACCAGGTTTGTAATATTGCCCTACAAATGAGTGGAAAACAAGGAGTTAATAGAGGTTAATAGTTGGTTAAACATCTATTATGGCTGTGCATTTTATGAGTCATAATTCATATTTTGGTGAGCCTTTAGGTGAGTAAAACACTCAGCCATATTAGATGCTTAGCCAACTAATAAATGACAATTTATTATACGTATGTAAATTGAAATGCTGTGTGCCACAAGGGACGAAGTGGAGCGGAGAGGAACGGATCAGGGAGGGAGAAACGGCTAAAAAAAAGACGATGGAGAAACGACGAAAAAATATAGGGAGAAGGGAGAGCCAGCATAAAAAGGAGAAGGGAGAAATTATTTGTTATCCAATTTAATCATTAATTTATTAAGTTGTTTTGTTTGTTTGCGGCCGAAACTCAACCAATTGCGGTCCAGATACGGTTATACGATACCCTGGTTATCTATTGATGATCGGTTTCATTTCGACTGGGTTTCCTGTGTTATTTTTGGCTGTAATGCCACTGCCCATTGGTTAAACAGGCTCGTATTCAAGATGGCCGCCTCATGTCATGGCATGCAGACCATCAAGAGAAGTTATTAAGACTAACAGAACCTCTGCACTAGCTACAGTACCGCCTAGAATTATTGAAGCATTTACCGCGGTAATACCGTGGTTTGACCTCAGAACGACCGCAGTTTTACCTCGGTAAAACCGCGTCAACTGCGGTAATTAGTTGGATGCGGTCACAGCTGCGGCTACAGCCGCTGAGATTTTTATCACGCCGAAATACCGAAATCATTGACTTTAGTGTGATACGCGAAAATTCGAATGCCAAGGCGAAATATCGCCAACCTGCGAGAGAAAATTCGGACCAGGTTATCGAAATATTGTGATCCAAAATTTCGTGCTCATTGCACAATTTCGCATTTTAACCTTTCTTTCACCAGGATTAATGCGTGACAAATTCGAATTCATGACAAACAGTCTTACAAACGTACAGTAAGATGGTTTTAGTAAATACCCTGCGTGCCAGAGGTGTCAAAAAGTCAAGATTCTTGTCAGCCAGACGTGTGTCTCATTTCTGACACAAATACCGCGGGGGCGCAATTAATTTCCATTTACGCGAACTGACTGATCTGATCCGATGATAAGAGTATAGAAGTTTTTGCACGTCTTTCAATATGACAAACGTTGCTTCAAAACTCTGTTGATGTTCTGTAAAAAATCAGACTGATACGTTCACGCCTGACTGATTGCACGTGGAAATTCAGACTCCAAGAAGAGTTGAGATTTACAATTATTTCTGCCGAACCTTTTAATACTGTCTAGTAACAAGACAAGGATCTGCCGTAAATGTGAAACTACACTGAAGCAAAAGTTTATTTTCTACCCGCCGTTAGAGTTCTGAATGAAGCGAAAATAGAAGATTCTAAAGTGTTAGTTTCACTGAAGTGTGCTTCTCTACCTGCCGTTTGAAACATGTATGTTTTATTAAACTTAAACATAGTATTGTGTCATGACCGCGGATTTTGACCGCGGCTTTCATTGCGGTGAATAATTTGACCGCATTTACCGCGGTAAAACCTCGTCCATAGTGCGGTAAAACCGCATCCAATGACCGCGGTTTTACCGCAGTTTAACCACGACCCGATGATTCAATAATTGCAGGCGGTACTGTAGTTTAGCTATCCCTAAAGGTACAGTACACATTTAGCCTTTGAATATCTTCTCAAAATGAGTGATTTTAGCGGTATTTCCCCGTATAAAGACCTATAAACATCGAGCAGATGAGCTACTCCTTTGGAGTCCTTTCGAATAAGTTGTTTTCTTTTGTTCACCTTGGTCAACTTTGAACACAATTCCAGATATAACATCAGTCACATAGCTACAGCTTGCAAGTGCAACAGACAAAGAGTCCAAAGACACGCTTTTAAGCTTTAAGTCATGAGTACAAAGACAAGATGATGGTCCATAGGTATTCTATAGTAAGCTTATAGGTATTCACAAATTATAAAAAGAAATCTAACGTATTCGATTAACATTCATTTTTTTATCAGCCAAAGTCAATTTACCTGAATAATTTGATAATTTGAGGCAAGTTTACTATCTTTTTAGACTTTTTATTGATCTTTATTCAAGCCTTTCTTTTTCCTGTCTTTGGCTGGTAGAGTTTAGCTAGTCTAGTTATTGGGAGACAAAGTTTTCACGAAATTTACACTTACCTGCACTGATATTTAAGGGTATCTATGTAATGCAGTTTAATAAAAGAAGTACTGAGAGTCTACTGATACGAAATGACGTGAGTATAAGGGCTATAACGCGTTCACAAATCGATGTCTTATGCGTTGTTTTTGTATTGTTTAACTATTTAGGCATCCATAAATCATTGCGTTGATGGGACAGAGGAATTACTTTGTATCCTTTCGAAAAAGCCCATCATTCAAGCTTATATCCTTATCTTCAAAATGAACGAGAGAACAGAGCCAATTCAACATTTTGCGATGGATCTTAGAATGAGCAAGGATGATGTCAACCACTCAGGATTTATACGAAAACTAGAGAGTCAGGAAGGAATGAATACGAGAAAATCCGAATTAGGGCTTGGAAGCACACATGTGGTTTGGGGGTAGAGCCAGAAATCCCCTAACGGAACGTTATGTAATTTTGTTGAATCAATTACGGAGAGCCAGTGGCAGATTGCCCTGGAAAAGGTATTATCTAGCCATGTCACGTGATAAAGGCTGCTCTCATATACTTTGGTTCGTTCTTTCTTATTTCCGTCGCAAGTTCTGTAATTTTCTGCTGGACTTTTTGACAAAATGTCTTCGTCAGGCTCTGAATCTGAAGACAGTTGTTCATCGGACAATTCCAAGCTAAATTTTACCAACTATGGGCTTCAAGCAGAAGAATCTGCCGGCGAAGAGAGCGAACGGTCGAATGATCAACAAGATGGCAAACTCTCCCCTACGCGGATGAGCCAATCGCCGATGAAGAATGGGTTAAAAGCTATCGCCAGGAAAGAAGAAAGGCAGAGGACAGACGAAGAGACCTCCAGAATCGGTTGGAAGGCCTCGAACCAAGGGAACGCTGGTGAGTTAAACTGTCCAAAATGAAAATAAGTTATCATAGCCCTTCATGGGCTTCCCGTGGCCGTGGACGTGGTCTCCCCAAAAAACATTGCATGATGCTTTTGTTCAACACAGTAAGTTACGCTTTGATTCACACCAAACAAAAGAATCCAGTGATCCTTGCAAGCGCAACTATCATATAAGCCTTTACTTGTAAGAATCGCTATAAATGAAGACACGATTAACAGTTTCCTATGCACACCACTCTTAACTCCCGGGGGAGAGCTCCACCCCGCTTGCAATGAAGGTAGTCTTATCGGTTTACTTCCGCGTCCATCCGGGACTCTCTTTGTGAACTGTTATATAGTCCTGGCGGGTTCTCCTTTCCATATTCAGGAGAACATTTACAGCAAGTAAAACCTGAAGGCGTCGTTCTCTGGTCATCCCACCCACCCTATCGATGGCCGACGCTCAAGTGATTGGAGACGATCATGTCGTCGCAGCTGTACAAGCGGTAGAACAAGGCAACGTCGAACCCCAGGGACAAGACCAGTTAACCTAATTCAAGTCGTTAGCTTTTGATTCGTTTTTGCTTTTGTCCCTACTAGGTCTTCTCTCCCCGTTGGTAGTTAATATCCCATTTTCTTGCGGTTATATTGTGCTCCCCTCTTAGTGTTCTCGCTCTTAGTTCTTTTTAAGTTCATTTCGCGTATTGGTTCAGCAACTTACGTAGCGGGTTTTGGTTTCGTAAGTTCGGTGTACGCATAGCTGTGTTAGCATAACTTTCACACTACTCGGATTCGCAGTCCCATGCATTTACTTTCGTTTCACCCTGTTGCAGGCCTCTAGAGGCGGTCCAAATTGGTTCTTGACTGTGGCAAACACTCTCACTCCGAGAGGACGTGTAATGGAGAGCTCAAGAGAAAACTCAAGCGAAAGCCTTGATAGCGAAATATCGGACTCCCAAAATACCCAAGCTATCCCCGATAGTCAAAGTATAATCACCAAGCTTCAACCCTTGAAGACCTTAAGGGGCTATTGAGCTTCGACGAAAGACAATCTCTATTCAAGTGGTCGGGGAGTTTCGAACAACTCAAAGAATTTGCCGTAAAGAACACTGGCCTTGAAAAGCCGTGGACCTCTAGTTCCAGCGAACGATCCAGCTCAATTAAATCCAAGTCATTTACGCTGCTAATATATAATAACACTGAAACTCTACAGATCCAAGGATGTGAAGCAAAGAACGTCAAGGCTAGACTGAAAGGTCTCCTTGGTCCTCAAGTAGCCGGCACGGAAACTGACCCGGTCAGTAATAACAAGCAACGAAGGGGCATGCGTCAGAAACACCGTCTTTAGATGGTGTTTCAGTCTAGCTGAGGCTGTTGAAATCCGAAAACGGAAAAATCTGGGACCATCTCTCAAGGTCCAATATCAATCTGGCCCAAACGTTCAATCCAAGATGGCCGACACGAAGCTGGAAATTCAAAGCCTTCGATCAAAAATAGCTTCATTAACGAAGGAAAAAGATCAAATCATCGAAGAACGTGATTCACTTAGATTTGCATTGCAAATAATATCAAGAGAAGCCTGTTTACCCAGTGGAACTCATACCAGAAAGTCTAACACCTCTGGACAATGCGTAACAAAAGATGTTATGTTTATCGACGACAAGAATTCTAATACGACTTCCTGGAAGACTGTTAGCTCAGGCAAAAAGAAAAACAAGAAAGCGAAGTCAAAACCCACTAAATCATCCAACAGTAACGGCCGGCAGACCAGTGACATTACCGAACGCGGAGTCACTAACGAAAGGCCCGTCGATAAACTTCGAAAATCAACCGTTATCATTGGTGACTCTATGCTTGCCAAACTCGAAGGCAGGAGGATGTCTAACAAAGACCATAAAGTCAGCATTAAATCGTTCCCGGGGTCGTCAACGGAGCAAATGGCCGCCGACAATATTGTGAACATGTGCTCGTTCATCGAGCGAAAATCTCCTAATACACGTGTTGTAATATCAGAATTGGTGATGAGAACCGACAGTGATATTCTGAGCAGCAAAGCTACCGAAGTGACTAAAAAACTGCGTGCTTTTTGCCGATCCCGGGACTGGCCACTCATCTCACACGGCAACATTTCAAGTACATGCCTAAATTCAAAAGGGCTCCATCCTAATAAGAAAGGTAACTCAATTATGGCAACTAATTTTAATAACTACATTAAATCAACTTAAATTGCCAATGACATGAAAAAATCGATCCCATTTTTATTTCATTTTATTAAATTATAGGCTTCCCTTAGCCATTTTGTGCAATGATAAATAAATTTGGAGAGCGCGAACATAATTTATTTCGTATTGAAGTCAGGCATAATTTCCAAAATTAGGCGACAATGTTTATGCCGTTAAAGATATGCTAATCACATGCGTGACGTCACTAGGTCCTACATTAATATTCACCAAAGTCAAAATAGGCTGACTGCAAGGATTCTATTAGAACAATTATGGCCATCGTCAAGGTTTCTCAAAGTATTACATACTTAAATTGAAAACCGGCCAAAAATGCACTTATTTTGGAGTATTTATGGCGACGAATATAAATGCGCAGACCTAGTGACGTCACGCATGTAAAGGCCCACATTTTGGATTATATTGCAAGTACCAGTTGCTGAGGTATAAGCCTTGGATAATAAGACAAGAAAATGCCTGGGGTGATGTGGAAGGCAGTGATGAAGTATATATTTCACAATGGGAAAATTTCCTCCAAACTGAATTTGCTCAGCAAAATGTGCCAGACTGGAATAGTAAACTTGAAGACATTCAAATGGTTGTTGATGAAGAACCTTCTTATGATCTGTGCCAGGTTTCTCATTCACGTGAAGAATGGATGATTTTGGCTGACTTATCTTTCACTACCGTAAATGATATAGAAGAGGAAGAGATACAACATGATTGGCATACAACATCATTCCCATACACACAACAACAAATCTCTGAAATGCCTAGTTGGTTAGTGCAAACAAAAAAAACCTTTACTGCAGATAATCACTGCAATCCTGATGATATAGACATTAGTACTTTTAGCAGCATGCAATCTCTTGCATATAATCTAGTTCGAGGACATTTTGAATGCCAACTAACGAAATCTCCACTGCACCTAATAGTCAATGGTGTTGCAGGTACAGGTAAAAGTTACCTCATAAATGCATTAAGATGGTTACTTCACAACTATTGTGTAGTCACTGCGACTACTGGAAAAGCTGCCTTCAACATAAATGGTAGAACCATTCACTCTCTTTTAAATCTTCCTATTGGTCCAAGAGGAAACAAAGACCTAACGGGTCAGTCTCTAGCTAGATTGCAAGCTAGATTGCTAGACAGAAAATATATATTAATTGATGAGTATTCAATGTTAGGACAGACACTGCTTAGCTGGATTGATAAACGCTGCCGACAAACAACAGGCTTTAAATGATGTTATATTTGGAGGAAACTCTCTAATTTTCTTAGGAGACCCAGGACAACTGCCTCCAGTTGCAGATAAACCATTGTACCCACAGTAGGCCATCAGGAATTATAGGTGAACAAGACTATTTAGCTTACTTGATGTTTGATAAAGTGGTAACATTATCAGTTAATCAAAGAGTGAAAGGATCAGATACAGAAGAGACTGTTTTCAGAGACTTGCTCATGCGCCTTAGAACTGGTGATTCAACCGAGGAGGACTGGAAGCTATTACTTTCTAGACAACCATCTGCAGTTCCTAATTTACATGAGTTTACTGATGCAACACGGTTATTTTATAGCAATAAAAATGTAGCCAAATACAATTATAAGAAGTTATTGCAATTAAATCATCCTATAGCTCACATACATGCTCGACATAGTTCTTATCTTGCTAAAAGTTTACCTAGTGATCAAATGTCTGGATTAGTACCTGAATTAGTTCTTGCAAAACATGCTACTGTCATGCTAACCATGAATTTATGGCCAGATGTAGGACTTTGTAATGGAGCCACAGGAAAGGTTGTTGATATAATTTATGCAGAAAACAATTGTCCACCAATGCTACCTATAGCAATTGTAGTCCAGTTTGAACAATACAGAGGCCCTTCTTTTATAGAAGAATTGCACATCCCAAACAATTGACCAAATGCATGAGAGGCAACAACTACCATTAAAGCTTGCATGGGCTTTTAACGATCCATAAAAGTCAAGGCTTAACATTACCAAAAGCCTGGATAGATATTGGTTCGCAAGAGAGAACATCGGGACTTACATATGTGGCAATCAGCAGAGTTAGAACTCTTGACTCCTGTGTTATCGAGCCAATGACATTAGAACGCCTTACAAACATTAAAAAGTCCTCTCAATTAGAATTTAGAATTGCTGAAGAAACTAGGCTGAGTCAGTTAGCTAATGTTACCTATCTTGCAAATCAGTGACCCTAAACTACATCTAACAGAGTGTTAATTTGTCGCTTTTAAGTTATTTTGTTCAATGTTGCCTCCTACTTGCTTGGGGGCACTCCCACTTTGGAACATAGTTTGTGTATATATAAATAATACAGGTATGTTTTTTCTCTGATCTTCATAATTGTATTAAATATGGAACTATTAATACGAATACAGACACTAATACTAATACAGGTTTTTTTTATAACTAAAATATTTGTTATAAAAAAATTCAAAGCCTATGGTATGAATGTCAGTTGCAAACCTCTCCAACGAAGAATAGAAGATTGGTAGGTTTTGATAAAAAGACCCATGAAGAAGTTATGCACCATCAAAACATTGGCAGCCCATTGAAGATTGTAAATGTTACAGAGAAAGAAGATGGTCAGATATATGTCAACGATTGGTCAACAATTATGCCAGTAAATACATCTGATGTTAAGTTTGAAAGCAAACCAGGAGCCCTCCCTGCTGGCAGCAATGCTCCTACTACAAGTGCCACAAGCATCACCCTAAACCAAATGAGCCAGTTATCACGCAACCAGTCCGTCAATGTGGAAGGAGTCCTCACTCTTGTTGACTTGCCGCCCAAAGAAGTTGTCAAACGAAATGGCGACAAAGGTCATGTCAAGGAGGATTGTGTAATCGAAGACAACACAGGCCATTCTACGATACACATCTGGGATGATTTGATTGAGGCTGTGAAGAGTTCAACAACTTACAGAATCAACAACCTCAATGTGAAAAACTTTTCTGGTAATACTCTTTTGGGCACCACCTCCTCTACTACATTTACAGAGGTTGATACTAAAGTTGATAACATAAAAGGCAAAGATCTCCTGTCCACATTGCAGAAAACAGTAACTGTCACAGAATTCAAGTTTGTAGACAAGGTAAACATATTCATGATTTGTCAACTAAAGAACGGTAACAGGAACATTCCTTATACAGCTGGGCGGAAAGTGTCTACTTGTTCATCTTGTCAGACTGCACAAAAGGTGAAAACTTCGATGACAGGTGTCTCTGCCAGACTATGTGCAGAAATTGAAGGAAAAGATGTATGGATGACTGCTATCAATGATTGCATGGAGATTCTACTCACGAAAATTGGAATGACCAAAGACAGTGAGTCGCAAAAAATCAAAGGACTGTGTGAGCTTGAGAATATTAAGTTGACATATGACACAAGATCCAATTTTATTCTGGAAATTGAGTAACTGTAACAGAAAACATGGACACACCTGATAGACTCTTGTTCCTATACTTAGGACCTGCTTGAATAAATTGTTCTCGAACAGTAAGCTATAACCTTAATCTTAAGATGCCTAATGCAATCATGCCCAGGAATTTTGTTCCTTTATTGATAGCACACTCTATAGTTGTATCGTTACCGCTGTTTAGTCACTATGGGTGTAGCCAGGATTTTACATAAGGGGTCAGGCCTTTTTGTTGCCAATATTTTCCAAAACCAGGTCCAATTGCCCCCCAACCCCCGCTCTGGCTACACCCTTTGCATAGCCACCATTGTGTTAACTTAGGAAAGTCAACATATAAAGGTCAAAAGTAGGCTCAATTCCTGTTTGTGTGAGCTTGCTGCATTCCTAGCCCCACACCAAGGAACGCAGGCTCATACAATCAGACGGAAATCAAGCCTAGGACAAAAGAGGCACTGCTTGTGCAAGGAAAAGTATTACTTAAGGAACTCCCACGTTTCTTTAAAAGATTCCTACCCAGAAACTGAATTGTTAAATCGTTACTGTTATAAAGTTATTGTTATAATCGTTATTGTTATAAAGTGCTTGTTATAACCCCATGATAGGTTTGAATCTTTATGATGTCCATTATCACCAAGGTAAATGAAATAGAGCATTCAGGTAGCCTGTTCGTCTGTTGCGAAGTCAGCATGAAAAATATTACGGGGTTGAGCTGTTTTGACGCAAAGAGAGCTGTCAACCTGGTACTTCTTTTTATGCCGACTTCACAACAGACTACCCTATTTCCACCAGACGTACTCACTTGTTTGCTACTGTTGTGTTATTAACCTTTGTTGAACATTAAATTATATTTATCGTTACTGCTGTGGTTATTTTAAAGCTCCTATAGTCTTATGGCTGTATCGCGTGACTGACCATCGATTGACCCTTTTCCGCTATAAGGACCAGGGAGATTTCGGAGGACCCCCGATAATTTGATTTTTTTTTTTGTAGAATTACTATTAAAAATGGCAGCAAAATATACCAAGGGTCCCCAACCTGCTAACAGAGACTCTTCTTGTGTTCTCTCACCATTAGATTTCGTCTGTCACGAAGAAAACAGGCCAGCTACACGAAAATAAGAACAGCTACGCGAAGAGACACACACACGTACGACTTTTGGAAATACCTAATAGTAGAAATGCTCTGCTAGGAGGGCAAGGGTACCCCCCCAATACGTACTACACTCCTGTTTATGCCTTTTATTCAAGGTGCATAACCTTTGGTTGTATAAAACAGGGATATAAATTTGAGAGCTCACCGACACCAGTGCCGGACTAAAATCAAACCAACATTAAGTAACGCTTATTTTCATGAAATTCAAGCTGCCTGTACGAGCCCGCACTTCATGACCAGGGGTTACAACTAGTATATAATTCACTTGTACAATCTCATCTCGATTACTGTTGTGAGGTCTGGGACACGTTCGGGAAAACTTTGTCCGACGAACTTCAAGTTTTGCAAAATAGGGCAGCTAGGGTTATCTTAAGAGCTGTTTATAATACAAGTTCTCAAAATGCACTAGAATTGCTAAATTGGGAAACTCTAATTGGGAGAAGAGTGAAACGTAAAGCAACCTTAATGTTCAAAATTATGAATAATCTCGCTCCAACTCCTCTTCAAGAAATGTTTACTACAGTAAACCAAACAACTCATTATAATCTTCGAAATTCCAATATGAAGCTTTTCATACGACACCCTCATACTGAATACTTTAAAAAAAGTTTCAGTTATGACGGAACTAAGACATGGAATAACCAACCAAATGAAATTCAACAAAGTTCTTCCTTAGTGACTTTCAAAAATACATTGAAAGGTATTACTCTCCTCAACTGACTAGAGTCACTAATGATGCCTTAAGTATTTTTTAGATTAATATTTTTTTCGATTATTCTTAGATTATCACTATTATTATACATTATAGTACATAAATGTATATTGACTGTTACTATATGACCCTAGTAGATATATATATTAGTTAGATGCTTAATATAGTACAGCTTAATTTCTTTAATCACTTGTTATGAGAATTATTTGTATTTTTACTTAGTAGTATCATACACTTCTTCCAGTCAGGCACACGTCCCGTGCTATGCCACTTCTGCAAGCGGCCCGGCCATATGAAGCGTCAGTGCTTTGCCTGGTTACGCGGCGCCAATAAAAGTGACAAGTGATCGAATCTTCTTTTTCATTACTCTCACAGGGGTTATTTCAGCCTACAAGTTCTTGGCGGATCTCAGTTAGTCTCAGACATTACTATGATTATTATTTTCCTTTCCCCTTCTTGTCGTTTGCAATTTTTTCTTTCTTTTTTCGGGTTGATATTAGTTTAATTGCATTTTCCAATAAAATATTCATCGACATTTTTGTCCATTTATAACTGGGTCGGTACTGTTATTTTATGTGCGTGCTGCGTCTACACATTCTGGTGTTTTCTTCTTTCCCATCACTTATTTCCCCTTCCCGAGGTAAAGAATGATAGTCTCCAGTCCTTCTAGTGTCTGTTGTGCGCGATCTCTGATTGTGCCGAGACCATCATTCTTCTCCTTCTCCGTTATCCCCGGGTCCTTGGGTACTTATTGGAATTTTTTCCCTTTTTGTTTTACTTTTCTCCAGACCCCGTTCCGCATCCCTGACTGGGAGCCTGACTACTGGTTCGATCCTCAGATTACTCATGTCGCATTAGACACACTTCCGGTATGGTCCCGTCTTCCGGAGAAGGAGAAGAATGATTGTGTCTCGGGCCCTCCCCCATCAGTGCTTGACGTAGAACCCGCTGCTCCCCTGCCTTCGTCAATTTCTTTGACCCGAACCATTTCATTGCCGGTAGATTACATTATTATCCCGATTCCTGGGCTACGATCACTAGCGCTACAGGTGGCAATTCTGAAGTACTGGACTGGATACTCCACAAAATTTCCATCCCCTCCTACGTCGTACATTATAAAGGAGACTTTGCGGGAAGAACGGTACGATTGTGATTCGCCCCCGTCAAGGTTTTTCCCCAACCATGCTAACTGCAAATATGTTATCCTATTCATCTCCAACACCTTAAAGGATAGAGTCTCTTCAGGGGCCGTAAGACCTTTAGGAAGGGTTGGCATTATTCCTCCACCATTCATTATTTCCCCCCTCACGTTTGAACCGACAAAACCTAGACTCTGTCTCGATTTAAGATATGTTAACTTATGGACTGCAGACAAGTCACTTAAGCCAGACACGTTAATCGACGTCTCCCGATATGTTATCCACGAAGGTTTTCAAACTACGTTTGACGAGAAATCTGGGTACGACCTCGAACTCTTATCAGATGATAGCTGACAGTTCAAGTGCTTCCAGTAGGGTACTTCGCGTACTTGTCCCTACCGTTTGGCTGGAAACTATCAGCGTACGTACACCACACAATCGGGATGGCGGCTACAAACTACATAAGATTCTTAGGCGTCCCCATCACCCAATATATAGACGACCGACATGTCGGTCAAATGGTTCCACTTGATTCCACTTGATTCTACTGGACCCAGTCCATCTCAGTTCGCCTCGGCTTTAGATGCAGCTTTCATAACCACGTATACGCTGGCCTCCCTTGGTTTAACGTTGGGTTTCAAGAAATCTTAGATGTTCCCCCTTCAGAGGGTGCGATTCCTGGGATTAATTGTGGACTCCGTCCAAACTGCGTTCATTTTGCCTCAAGACAAAATCCAAAAATTCTCTGTTACGAGAAGACATTCTAAAGTGCAAATCAATTTCTTTGAAAACCCTGCAGAAGTTTGTGGGAAAGTGTGTTTCCTTTACGTTAGCGGTCCCAGCAGCGCTTCTTTATACAAGGGATATGAACAGGTCCGTTAGTGTAGCATCTAGAAATGCTCGCAGAATCCAAGTGACCGGCCCATTACTAGAAGAAATTCTCCAGTGGCGGTTTCTAGACTCATGGCAGGGTTGCTTCCCGTGGAGACAAGAACGCCACTCGACGATCTCCATCATCAGACGCATCCCAATCCCCGTGGGGGCAGTTTTAGAAGACCCTGTTCCCATCGAGATTGGTGACTATTTCGATGCCGAGGTTATGTCCCAGCCCATCTTGGTTAAAGAAGCACTAGCCCTCCGTAATGCTGTAAAAGCGTTTCTGGCCAACCTTCAAAACAAAAGGGTTGACGCAAAGGTCGATAACATGGCTCTCATTAATTGCTGGCAAGGTCAGAAAGGGAAGACGAAGATCTTATCAGACATCATGAGAGACTTATTCCAGACCACACTCTTCTTCGTCTTGCCTTTGTACCTTCCCATGAAAACTTAGCCGATCCTCCCTCTAGGCGTTTGTTACCACATGATTGCCGTTTGTCTACACAAGCCTGGCAAAGAGTCCAATACCTGTGGGGGGGGGGGGGGGGAGCACGGTCATTCAATTGATCTCATGGCACTCGACGCGAACACTCAGACAGATCTTCAGGGGTTTCCATTACCCCATTTCACACCTTGTCCGACACCATACTCCACAGGTGTAAATTTCTTCTCTCGATGCCACCTAGCTGTCACAGAGAAATCAGCGCTCATGCGTAATCCATACGTATTTCCACCGATACCCGTACTGTCGGCAGTCATCGCTTACCTGATACAGGAGCGCATCTCTACGACGTTGGTTTTACCAGACGTCTCCCCACGTCAGTTTTGGTGGCCAATTTTGCGTCCCTTTTTGGATCAAGGGTACTTCTGGGTTCTAAAGGTCAATTTGGTCTCGTCCTCTTCCCATCTCAAGAAGGCTGGTCAGATTCCATTCCCCTACCTTGGGACTTGTATGTCGTGCGGATCCACTTTCAGTGACGCTTCTTGTTATGCGTCTCCGTCAGGTTCTCCCAATCGTACCTCGACTGGCGAGGATCGAGGCGCGGATTTAGCTATGGTTCTGTCCCACGAGATAGCTGTCCTACCTAACAACGCTGGTTATTTATTTAACCACTCTTTTGGAAAAACTCTACCAACCTGTTCGCCGTCAAGGCTTCTTTTCATTCAATGGGGGTCTGTCCAGTTACATTCCTTAGATATTATCTGTCCGTCGCCAATACACTTGGAATGTCCTTGCACCCAGGGTATCTCTTCAGACCTTTGAATGCGCAGGGCCACGTCGTAAACAAACCAATTTCCTCCACCATTATGGGGAATCGTCTTAAAACATATCTCCAAGATTTAGATATTCACGAAGGTAAAACCCTCCATAGTTTCCGCAGTGGGTGTTCCATCACCTTGAAGCTCTTGGGAGCCTCAGCTGAAGAAATTGCAAACCATGTAGGTTGGCAATCACTTGACATGGCATCCCATTATATGAAAACTGCTCGAATTATGATCGACAGTGGTGCGGCAGACAGGCTAGCGCAAGCCGTGTCATCACCTCTAAACCTTCCATCTCAGGAAACCGAGATAGCTTGCATGTACCAAGTAGCGAATGACAGACGCTTGCGTCCTCTGTTCAAATAACGTTTCACATTAAAGTTAGGATACAGAGAAGCATTATATATATATATATATATATATATATAGATGTCTTTTTTCCTTTGTGTTTGTTTGTTTGGTTAGGTATGGGGAGAAAAGGGTATGTTTTTGCCCTCTTTACTAGTTATGCGATAGCCTAGTCTAAGTTTATCCTTCCGCGGAACACACGGTCGAGTCTCCATTACTCTTATTGCACTAGGTAGCTCTTACCAGGAGGTAGAGTGGTGTGAATATATAACTATGCACATCACTCTAACTCATGGGGGAGAGCTCCACGCCGCGTGCAATGAAGCTAGTCTTACCGGTTTACTATCGCGTCCATCCGGGACTCTCTTTATGAACTGTTATATAGTCCTGGCGGGTTCTCCTTTCCATATTCATGAGAAATTTACAGCAAGTAAAACCTCAAGGCCACCCTTCCGCGTATAGAGCTACCTTGTCAAACTCCATCTCTTCCGTCTTCACACACGGTCGAGTCTCCATTACTCTTATTGCACTAGGTAGCTCTTACCAGGAGGTAGAGTGGTGTGAATATATAACTATGTAATATCGTAATTCCTCTTATATTTACCCTTTTCGAAATTTACCTTTTTGATAATATTTTACAGTTTGTAGAAATTCAGTGTGCACTATATTGGCCCTCTCAATTGAGAAACATGCGGCAACTATATATGTTTTAGTGGGAAAGATCCCACAATGGCGCATCCTAGATCCAACACTACATCCTAATATGTAAGGAAAGATTATTACCAGGAATTACTAATGCTCAATAATGAACCAAGGTATGAATCGAAATCAATGAACACAGTTCCGTGTTTAGTCTGACCAGGAAAGTGGAATGTTTATCAGAGTATTTTGAAATTTTGATCTATCCCTAGAGTATGATAGTGCATGTCAATTAAAAATAATGTTAATACAGTTGAAGCTTTCGTAAGCAACCACACTGGGAATCAGGAAAAGGTGAAAAGTCAGAACTGAAATCAGGAGTAGTTGCTCGCTTACGAGAGCTTGCACACACCACACCCATGGGGATACGTATACAGTGCAACTGATATCACAGTATACGGTACTGTACTACTCTACTGTACCAGCATGAATGTCAAATATAATAGGACCATTGTTGCAAAATACTAGTGCATATTTATATTTAGTTGACTCATTGCAATCAGACTCATTGCACAGTCTGGGATCATGTCTCTGGAGTGGTCACTTACAAGAGGTTAAAAACAAAGAAAAATAGGTACCCAATGGGTACGTGTGTCTACTGTATAATTTTAATAAAAAGTACACTCTTTGCTATATGATGAGTAAAATATATATTTAAACTGGGCTTGAATTGGGAATGATCAATAATATTATTACATTAATATGCAATGAATATGCCACAAGTTTTATTGCAATATCATTTTAATGATAGTAAATAATGTTACAGTATTTGTGAGCACTTGTGCGACATAATTAATTTTGTGGGACATTTGAATAAATTGATCATAAAGTCAATGACAATATTAACTGTAACGAAGTTGTTGCTGTTAGGTGGCCATGGTACTGTGCAGAGCACTGTAATTGATGTACTTAACTACAGTAGGGATTTCAAAATATGCTAGCTATCTATGCTTTTCAGAGAAGATATTGTTGGTACAGTAGAGGTGGAAAGGTCTTTGTGTTGAAAGGGCAGTGATGCAGTGGCTGTAATTGAAGTGGTGTTAGTTCTAACTACCCGTTATCCTTTTGACATCTTTGGTGCTTTTTCTGTATTTTGACAGGTGATTTCTGATGTTCGTGATGATAGATGATAGACACTGTCTCTCTTGTTTGGATTGAAGCAGACAGCTTTAACTACATTTTCTTCAGAAGTTTGTAGATGTGCAGTGAGGTATGTAACTTGTATATTGCTGATTTTTTTCACTGGTAAAACATTATGTACGTAGCATAAGATGGCTTTATTTTCCATAGCTGTGGTAGAGAGTGGGAAAACAATTTTATAATACCATAAAATCCTGGTTATAAGCCCTGGGCTTCTACAAATTCGTAAGGGGTTTTAGGGGGTTTATAACCGGGATTTTACGGTATTGTAATTAACTAGAATAACTTAAATATGGAAGTGGTAATCAACCATTTGTTGAGAGTGGATATTTCGTATGTTATTTTTTAATGATTAGTTTAACTGATGCTAAAACACAACTAGAGTCTATTAGCATATGTCGTTATGGCGGTTGGTCGCGTGCTTTAGTGCTCCGCCAAAAATACGACGCTAAGTGCCAATATGGCTACATTAGCAGAGATAAAAGAGCTCCTAAGGAAGGAAACTGGTCCTATAAATGCTAAGCTTGATAACTGATCATCTAATTCCGAAGACCTCAACAAAGCGGTTAGTTTTCTATCTGACAAGTACGATTACCTTCTCGCTCAAGTGAAGTTAACAAACGAGAAGTTATCTCATCATACACAAAGCATCAATGCTGTGAAGGAGGATCTAGGTAAAGTGAAGAAGTGTGCTGTAAACGCTATGCCCCAAGTTGAAGAACTCGTCCAATACATGCGTAGGAATGGCCTGGAAATTTCAGGTATTGAGCCTACTATTGCGTGCACGTGCGAGAATATCATCAACTCCATCGGAAAAGCGATTGACGTCCCTATTACAAAGGAAGAGATATCCATTACTCATCCAATCCCTTCGTACAAAGCTGGGGCACCTCCAAAGATAATCGTAAAATTTACCAGGAGGGATACGCGAAATAGGTTATATGGGAATCGAAGAAAGTTGGTCAACAAGAAAGCTATCGATCTACCCGCTCTTGATTTGGCGTCCACAGAAAGTATATATATCTCCGAGTCTTTGACGCCCTACAAAAAGCAACTATTCGGTGAAGTGAACAAGCTAAAAAAGAGACTGAAATGGAAGTACAATATGGACCCAAAATGGGAGAATCTTCCTCAAAGCAGGCGAGAATGCTGCGACCCATAGCTTCGACACAGCGGAAGACCTCTCCAAATTCAAAAGTGAGTTTGAGCCCCACTACAGCTAGACCTTCCAATTCACTTTCTCCCTGCCGCCATGGACGTGAAAGAAAGAAGATATCTAAGCCTGTTTGTTATATTACAACTTTCGCCCTATTTCTACCTTGTCGGCTTTAACGCAAATCTTTGAAAAGCTTGTATATAAGCAACTCATTAATTACATTGAAAAACATGATATTATTTTCCAATGTCAATTTGGATTTAGGAAAGGTCACTCAACAGCACAAGCTGTTAGTGAAATTGCGGATAGTCTACAAAAAGTAAGACAATAATTTATACACTTGTGGGGTATTTTTAGAATTTTCGAAAGCTTTCGACACTGTAATACTACTGAAGAAATTAGAATCGTACGGAATTAGAGGGATTCCCTTGAAATGGTTTACAAGTTATCTTGCAAACAGACAACAATATGTAGCTATAGGGCACACACAGTCGACAAAACAAGTGATGATTTGTGGAATTCCACAGGGTAGTACATTAGGACCCTTACTATTTTTAATTTACATCAATGATCTACCCAACTGCTCGGAGATCTTGACTTTTAGAATATTTGCAGACGACACAAATCTCTTTGCCTCAGCTCGTGACCTTAAAAGCCTCGAAACATTAGTTAATTCTGAATTGGAAAAAATCAAGGAATGGTGCGATGTAAACAAACTTTCTATTAATTTTGCAAAAAAACAAATTACATGGTAATAAAATCTGCCAGAAAAAGAGATGGAAATATAGAAATCAGGTTAAAGAACACAGATGGGATCGTGCCACGTATTAGAGAAAAAAGATCATATAAAATATCTCGGTGTTATGATAGACGATTCGCTATCTTGGAAATATCACATTTACTACATTTGCTCTCCTATTTCACGGAATATTGGCATCGTTTCAAAACTAAGGCACTATCTCTCTATTCATCAACTTAAACAAATTTACTATAACCTTATCTGGGGAGGTGCTTACAAAACGCATTTACAAAAAGTACAATCTAAGCAAAATAAGGTCCTAAGATTAATGTTTTTTTTTACAGTAACGTCTGGACCCAATACTGAAAGCGCTCTCCCTCTCCTAAACCTATTAGACATTCTAACTGTAAATAATGTTGCCTCCACGCCCTCAAGTTTACGCATTTGTGGCATAAAGGGCTTTTGCCAAGCCTATTTGATTATCTTTTTCAATATGCCAGTGACCGGCATACATACAACACAAGGTATGCATCCAAACAAAATTTATGTAAACCATGTGTTCGTACAAATACTGGTAAACAAATGTTTTCCTACCAGGCAATTGGTCTTTGGCACGAGATCCCTCACCATCTGAAAGACCTCAGTACATTTTCCTTTACCAAAGAAATAAAACATTACTTACTGTCAGAACAACGCCCAAAGAAACTTAAATAGATACGTTCTTCATTTTTAAAAGTCATTAGTTACCTTTCCACTAAACATTATTTATTAGTCCCAGTTCCTCTTCCTTGCTGCTTCTTTTATTAAAAAAAATATCAAACTTTAGATAGCTACTAGGGGCTAACTCGAAAACCTCACGGTTCCCTTAGCCTCTAGGCCCAAACAAACACTCTATTTTTCTTTGTCTTCTCCTTTAATAACTTATAATGTATATTATATCATTCTTGTAATTTATAGTGTGAGCCAATAAAAGATTGTTGTTGTTGTTCTGCTCTCCCATCTCCCCCTCCCAGCTGCTGTTGTGCCTTGCATTGACATATTAGTCAAATATGTCATCCACGAATTCTCTGTATTACTTTCAATGAAGTGTTCAGGGTTATCCCCTCAATATTGAATGCCTGCAGCTGTCTAGGTGATGGTTAGGATCACCATACATCTGGTGTGAAACAGCTCTGAAAAAACAGTTACCTCCAACATCTAGGTCTCAATCCAAGTTGATGTAATCTAAAATTGTAATATTACACTGGAACATAATACTACAGCTGTATTTTGATTACTACTATTTTGAATACATGTAGGACCTGGATTTAATTCAATATCACCAGAGGTCAAGAGCTCGACCTTTGATATTATACGCAAAATCTTTAACTTAGCTTGTGAATGTACACTGAGCTGAACACCTATTAGTCAGCTAATTATATTGCTGCATGCTGTGTACATGTATTTTTACTTGAATCATGCATATTTTGGCTCAAAACAGTAAACGCCTGGAAAATAAAACAAGGGTCAAAATGTGTCCCTTTTAAACAAACTCCAATTTCCAGGAAAACCAGGAATTTCGGCGGTCAGTTAAAAATTGATATCAAGAAAAAGACTAGTCGAGTTTGGTATTAAAATGGAGGTCGAAGCAAGATCTGTCTCTTCCCGTTTTCCGATTATTTCCCGAGACCAAACGATGGCCATACGAAAGGCCGAAAGATACGACGCTGTGTTCGTTAATTTCGACACCAGCTTTCGTAATTATCCTCCCGTCCAATATGCCGACGTGTCAGAAGGAACCTCAGCAATTTTGTTCGCGCACGTGCCCAGCGTGGATATGCATTAGTGTGCAAATCACTGTAGAAGGTTTTGCAACTTAGAAAGCATTAAGGGCTGGTCACTATTTTCAGGGAGTATCGGGTTGGAAAACTGTGGGTTGTGTTCTTCCATCTTTCTCAAAATCTGTAAAATTAATCCATAAAACAATAACCCCCTGTATGACTTCTATCTCACATTTTCATACTCCCACATGAAAATTTAAAATTACGTTTTGAGCAACATGAGCTACATTTTATATATGATGCAGGTCTAGCTCTGATCGAAAGTCTAGTGGGATATTTTTCATTTTAGCCAGCCTTCAATCAAACACACAAGACTTTGGAAACAATTTGTACATAGAGACAAAAAACAGTTATTAACACAAATTTGATAAACAGGTTGGTAGCAAAAAAGAAAATCTGAAAAAAACCTCTGAATTTCTAATGAGACCTGAAACACCCATGGAGGCTGATCAAAGCCAGGTCCCGGCTAATCCACAGATCGAATTGGAATTTAGCGTGTTGGCTTTTGCGGAGGGAGGAAAACCGGAGAACCCGGAGAAAAACCCTTGGAGCAAGGGTGAGATACCAACAAACTCAACTCACATATGGCGCCGTGTCCGGGAATCGAACCTGGGCCACAGAGGTGAGAGGCGAAGCGCTTAACAACTGCGCCACCCCGGCTACCCATGGCAAGGAATTTAACGAGTACGTAGCTGCCCTCCATGACGCTCAGAATAAAGAGCTACAAGTAGTTCATAATGAAGAGATGGAAAATGCTAATGATGCTACATTTTGATGACCAGGTTCAAAATAACATTACCAGCCTGAGATCTAAGTCCAAAGAACTTCATGAGCAGGCCATTGACTTGGTAAAGACTTTCGACTTTTACTTACATTGTATAAATTATATTTACATTTGCAGTTACTATCTTCATTGTAAAGAACTGTCAAAACCAATATGGATTCCAAAACTTAGAATGTGCTTACATACTAGGTATAACTTTCAGTGAAGTGCCAACGAGCAATGTTTGACAGGCGCAGAATGAGGTAAACCAGAAACACATTAATTTAATCGAGTTCTTAGGAGAGGCAGGCTCGTGAGCAATCGACATACGTATGAAGCTGTAGCCAGTGTAGGAGTTATTACCGAATGCATAAGAGCCCATAGAGCGAACTGCTATGATAAAGCTAGTCACTTTCGCTTTAATACGCACTGCCGTGACATGTACAAGCGAACTTTCCTAGTTTCGACATATCTTCGCTAAAATTGTAGGAAATCTCTCAGAATAAATCTCAGATGACCAATATAACCGGGGGAACTCAAACAGGATCGCCTTGGGACCAATCGACATACATATGAAGCTGTAAATCAAATTATTCAGTCCATGACAGCCGTAGTTCGAACTACTTCAAGTTAACGAGCTAAATTCATGACTGCTGAACTTTCTAGAGTGAAGCACGCTACACTATGTCTTAGTTTTCGACCAGAAATATTGATTGGAATTCCCTAATATTTTTACAGTAGTAAACGGGGATGCTGGTTATGCGAATGAAAAAAATTGATAGCATTTGTTCTTAGATGTGCAACATAAATTATGTTGTTTCTAGAGTGAAGCACGCTACACTATGTCTTAGTTTTCGACCAGAAATATTGATTGGAATTCCCTAATATTTTTACAGTAGTAAACGGGGATGCTGGTTATGCGAATGAAAAAAATTGATAGCATTTGTTCTTAGATGTGCAACATAAATTATGTTGACAATTTTGTGTAAAATCTGATATCGGCCAATCTCGTCCAAACACTACGAAAAGTAAGTTAAAAATACGTTCTGATGGCCAAAGCGCATAGACTTTTGACCAATCGACATACATATCAAGCTGTAAAAGTAACTTTTCAGTCCATGACAGCCGATAGTATGAAATACTAGAAACCCGCTGGTAATTTTACGAACTTCTCTCTCAAGTGTCGAACGTGCTACACTATCGTAATGATGTCATAGGATTTAGGGCAACAGCAAAGTCAGTATTCAGGCCTGGAAAGCTCCGAAGCTAATGCACAAAGGATAACTCAAAAACAGGTATTACTCCACACATATTGTATGGTCTCTATGTCACAGGGTTTATTGGAGAAGAGCGTGTCAATTGGTTAGTTGATACAGGGGCAGCTAGAACAATTATATCACGGAAAAGCTATGAGAGGCTTCATGATAGTCAGAAATATAATTATGTAAAGGGGAACACTGACATTTATCTAGCAGATGGTCATAAGGCTGAGACATCAGGCACAGGAAATATAACCATAAGACTGGGAACCCAAGAATTGTGTGTGAGTGTTGTTGTAGCAGACATAGATGATGATGCAATATTAGGCATGGATTTGCTATCACAGGTCAGTGTAACAGTTGACATTTTACAAGGAACTTTAACTGTTAATGGAGACCATTGATTGTATTGATTCACAAAGGCAGTCGCTTAGTTACAGGTGTATGGTTCGTCGCTCAAGTGTTATTGCAGCCAAATCAGAAGTCATTATCCCCGTACACGTAAACAGGAGGGAAGTACAATCTTCTCTTCCAGAGTTAGATCACATGCATGTTTTAGAACCATGTAACAGTCGCCGTTTGCAGGATAAAGGATTGTATGTGGGTCAGACCCTAGCAAATGTAGGAAAGGGAGATGTCCCAGTTCGCATCCTAAATCTGTCAGATGAGCCTCAAACTTTGCAAGCTAATACGGTGATAGCAGTGGCTAAACCTGTATGTTGTGTAGCAGAAGTAGAATTCCCAGAGGATGTAAATGATTACAGTTGTGAACTTGAGTTAAGTCAAGGTGAGACAAACAAGAAAACTGAAGACGAATTTCCTGAGCCATTGAAAGAACTGGTTAACCGGAGGTCAGTTCTTCTGAGTTTGGAAGTAAGGCAACAAACTGTTAGTCTTTTAGCTAAATATGAGCATGTCTTTTCACTATCAGAAAGAGACCTGGGAATTAGTAACCAAGCACAACACTGGAAGTGCAGCACCAATCAGACAAAGACCTCGCTGGACCGTACCATGGAAACAAGCTGAGATTGAACGACAGGTTAACACACTTCTGGAAGAAGGGAGAGTGCATGAATCTAATACTCCATGGGCCTCACCTTTGGTTCTTGTGACCAAAAAGGATGGAAGCCAAAGGTTCTGCATTGATTATAGACAGCTTAATTCTGTTACTGTCAACGATGCATTTCCACTACCTATAATTGATGATTCCTTACACTGTTTGTCTGGCTCTAAGTGGTTCTCCACTTTGGATATGGCCTCCGGTTATTGGCAAGTAGGTATCGATCCAGCAACACAGGAGAAGGCTGCATTTGTATCAAACAGTAGGCTGTATGAGTGGAATGTCATGCCATTTGGCCTGAGTAATGGACCAGGAACATTTGAACGATTAATGGCACTTGTCTTGAAGGGACTCCAGTTTAGAATTTGTTTGTGTTACTTGGATGATGTGATAGTGTTTGCCACTACCTTTCAGGAACACTTACAGCGACTGGAGGAAGTGATGTCAAGAGTTGCATCAGCTGGGCTTAAGCTTAAGCCACGGAAGTGTAACCTGTTCCAACAGCAGATAACCTATTTGGGATACCTTGTAACTGACAAAGGCGTCATGACTGATCCTGAAAAAATCGGGCGTGTTTCAGACTGGCCAGTTCCGGAGGTTTCGACAGAAGTAAAGAGTTCCAGTGGGATCGTCTCGTATTCGAGGATGGAATTCTGTGTCGCAGATGGGAGAGTGCGAGTGGTGACAGAGTCATAAAGCAGATTGTCTTACCAAACAGCTTGAGAGAGACAGCATTACGAGCTCATCAAAATCACACTACAGCAAGTCACAGAGGAGTTCAGAAAACATTGAGTGCTTCGAGACTCCGGTACTATTGGCCTGGATTAACCTCGCAGACACACCGGTGGTTAACTAGATGCCATGACTGTGGTGCAAATAAGACCTATGGAAAGAAGTGTTGTGTACCATTCAAGCAATACATTGTTGGGGCCCCACTCGAGAGACTCGCTATGGACATTCTCGGGCCACTGCCACTGACACCAAGAGGAAACCGTTATGTATTAGTCGTTACCGACTATTTTACTAAGTGGACAGAGAGTTACGCCATTCCAGATCAAATGGCCTCGACAGTTGCTGAGAAGCTTGTGGCTGAATTTGTATGTCGCTTTGGTGTCCCACGTCAGCTCCATATTGACCAAGGGACCAATTTCGAGTCAGAGGTCATGGAAGAGGGCTGCAAGCTACTAGACATCGAAAAGACGAGAACAACACTTCTGCATCCACCATCCGATGGGCAGGTGGAAAGGTATAACCATACCCTGGTCGAGATGTTAAGGGGAAAGCTCAAGGAAAACCAGAAAGATTGGGACTTGCAACTTCCCATGTGCATGATGGCCTATCGATCTGCTGTCCATGAGTCAACAGGGTCAACACCAAACCAGTTAATGCTAGGGAGAGAGATTGAAGTACCCTTGGATGTCATAACGGAGTTAACTCCAGATGTACCTGGCCCAAAGACCGAGTATGTGGAAGCTCTGCACAGAAGATTAACAAGCGCACACGAAAGTGCACGACGACACCTGAAGAATGCTGCTTTGCGCCAAAAGTGAAACTATGACAAGAAGCTTGCTTGGAAGCCATCCCAAGTGGTTCGTCGCAGGAAAGGAAGGAACCCAAAACTAGACAATCCTTGGGTAGGACCATTCTTGGTAACTACGGCTCTCTCTGACGTTGTGTATCGCATCCAGAAGACACAGAGAGCAAAGCCAATAGTGGTACATGCAGACAGGCTAAAGCCATACTTGGGTCCACCCCTAAAAAGTTGGATGTCGGCAAAAGCAGTGAACGCCACCGTTGACCCGCCGCTGTCTGACGCAAAAGGAAGCCAATCGGTTCCAACCGACAGGCCTAGTCAGGATTTTAAGGATGCTGTGAAAGTTTCTGATGTGAATGAGTCAAGAGGTAAAAATGATGAGGAGTCGTCTATCTGTTGCAAAGATGTGAAGTCTGATGATCACAGTGAGCCACGCAATGTCATGACTACTTCTAAATGTACGGAACTAGAGGTTGTCAACGACATGGGAGTTATATCGGCAGAAAGTAGGGACTATGTTATTCCGAGTTGTACAGGAACTGTACCAGAAGAAGATGCTAATGTGGTAGGAAGTACTGCTAAATCTGAAACAGAAACTGTCATTGAGGAAAGATCGGGCACAGCTGCCGAACCAAGTGAGGGGAGACCAAAGAGAAAGATGAAGCCCCCAACTCGGTTAGGAGAATGGGTGACATCCCTGAAAATAAGGTGGAGATCGTAAGGATACCGTTAGAACTTAACTGTTATTGAAGTTTCTGAACATTGTCGGTAAAAGCGAATAGTCGAGGCAGGTAACTTGGGTGATGATTTAAATTGAGCTGAGGACAAATGGCAGCCAATAACTCAACTCGAGGATTATGAACTTGAACCAGCTTATCCAGACATTTGTTGGATTACCTTTATAAAAAAAAAAAAAAAATTGAATGTTAAGCGGTCATCTAGAGTCTTGCAGAGTTATGAGCACTGGGTCAGTGCTATTCAAAGGGGGGAACTGTGTAATGATGCCATAGGTCCCTACCCCCCTTGAGTAAGTTTGTAACCACCCCCACCCCCAGGAGCAGATTAATTGAGTTGTAAGCAGGTGCGAAGAAAGAGTCCACCATTAAAGAAGTTAGAAAGCACATCAGCGTATGGTTTGTGGTAGTACAGGAAGAAAAAGGGGACTCGGAACACTACACTATGCTGAAATACTGTACGAAAACTCCCGTTAAAATATTTCTAGAGCCCAAAGGACCACAACACCTTAAAGACGATAGCCTTCTGACCAATCGACATACATATAAAGCTATAAAACAAATTATTCAGTCCATGAAGCCCATCGCATGTATCGAATCCTTGACCTACAGCGTCAATCCAAACGCATGCGCAAATGCAATTGTGGAATTACGCAGTAAATTTCAAATTTCCCTGCATAAAAGACTATGCTCTGCCGCCTCGCCAAGCTCGCCTTTGGGCTCGGTTGGCTCGTTGGCAATAAAAAAGTAATGCAACAACAGTGTGTTTAGGTTAAATGTCGTGGATTATTTGTACTTATCTTAGAGAAAGACAAAGTTTTGCTATTAAATAAAATAAATGGTTTATTTTACGTCGAAGATACAGGAAGCCGTTACCGGGTCTCCCAAGGCAGAGGCTTATGTTTAAGTATTCCGACGAACTCCATGGTCGAATTGGAATTTAGGTTGGTTTTTGAGGAGGGAGGAAAACCCGGAGAAAAACCCTCGGAGCAAAGGCGAGATACCAACAAACTCAACTCACATATGGCGCCGTGTCCGGGATTCGAACCTGGGCCACAGAGGCGAAGCGCTTAATCACTGCGCCACCCTACATGTATGGCAGCTCGACTTTTGAATGACATTATGGGTAATTATAAAGCATTATGAAATAACGGCATTTCAACAGGACGATAATGCGAAGACCATCAGAAGGGCAAACAAGCTCAATTCTGAAGATGGTCCTGCTTCAAAAGAACTTAAGAGAGCCCTACAGAGCATAGGAGTTCAGAAGGAAGCCTATCATGGTGGTGGATTTGTGGGAAACCATGTTCACAAATGTTGTGAGGTGAACAAAATCTATACACCTGCATTACTGAGTTTTATTAGTGTTAATTAAGGCCATTGACAATTGGCACAATAATTATTGCAATCTCATTGTCTGAACATGTAACATGAATTTTAAACCTTTAATGAAAGTCAACTAAAAAAAACATTTCAGAACAGTCATATTGGTTTGATGGTCAAGCCAAAATCAGGACAAGTGCACTTCCTGTTCTGCGCAGTAAGATCAATGTTTCACTTTATAAGCCATACTTTTTTACATTTTGTAAAGTTTCAAATGTTTCAGGGAATAAATGTGAAGAAAATATCCAGAGTTGCCACAACAGTTACAGAAAAGCTGTGTCCAGCTCTATTGACGAAAGCTGAAAGTGTGCAAACAAAAATGCTTCTTGGAGGGTTTGCAAAGTGCCGCAGGGTGTATGATTGCAAAAAGCAGCTGAGTAATGAGGTTATTTCATAACTTGGTAAGAGTTATCAATGATACAAACCAGAATTGTATTACATTGATTGCATATTCCAAAGCTTCATACCACCTTCTACAAAGTTTTCCTACATATACAATGATAAATGACTGTATATAAATTGTACCTTAAAGGAAACCCTGGCTGTTGGAACACGTTGTCATTAAATTGTTGGCAATATGGTCTACGTTGAAAATATGTTGGGGGGGAAACTAGATATTTTAGTTTTTGAAAAAAAAGGACGTGACTACATGTATAAGTAGCCTCCTCCGCAGGCAACTCTTATGTTTTAGATCCGGCTTGGATCCGAGCGGCAAAGCCGCGAGGGGACTGGAGAGGGAGAGAAGGAAAAGAGTTGCCTGCCAAATTTGAACATAAATTCTGCGCACTGCTCACATCATAAGACGCATAACAAAAAAATACTCAGTAGGGTGGGACAACAGCGAAAATAATGGCGTCGATAAACGAAGAAGTGTTCAGTTCAACAGCTCCAGTTCAACGGTGTGAGAAATTGGCTTCCTTGAGGCCGTTGCCTAACTTTCAGTTTGAACGGTTGTGGTGTAGAAACTTCCATACAAGCCAGTATAGTATATGGCGTATAACACGACATGTATCTAAAGACTAAACTGAATAACAAATATACGGCCATCTACGGCTACAAAGTCAATACGTTATGAATATTAATCCCGGTTACATTTTAAATTTATTGTGTTTTGGATGAGATTGAAAGTTACTTCTGGCATCCCAACTCTCTATATATCTTGTCAATTCTAATTCACTGTAAAATATTTTTAGTGTGAATAAATCGTTGTAGTTACTAGCTTGTTACTTACACCAAAGCCAACATGCCGTGAAACTAGCCTGAATTTCAGCCGTCTCCTCCGGTTACCGTGAAACAGGAAACGAATGTGAGTGCATGCCGCTTAGAATATTTACCATAATAATTATGAACGAAACATATACATGTATCTTCAGAAATAATTCCTTTAATATATTCCTTTAAGCATTACAATTGTAGATCCGTTGACTCGCTCCTGCACTCGATCGCTGTTCTAGCTTTCCTTGGGATGTTTGACTTAATAGGTTTCACCTCGGCTAATTTTGCTTTAAGTACTTCAAGTTCAGCACTTTCCTTTTCTATCTGCTGTTTTCTGGACTTCATCTTTCAGAACGCTCTTGTAACCTTTACTCAGTACTGGGATCTTGGAACGTTTATACTTTTGTTTTATATGGATGAACGTAATAATTCCCTTGGGTAGAGGGGTACAGGACAAGGTCCATATGGTACAGGAGTCGGTCCGTACAACCTGATATTTGGCAGGCATCTCCCTTTTTTTTTTTCTCCCCCCTCATTTGTTTCATCCTCAGACCCTTGCTCGTCTCTCTTATAGCACAGGAAGCCCGGTTTCACATCTTTTTTCTCGATTTCTTCGATTTTAATTAGGAGTTGCCTGCGGAGCAGGCTAATGTATAAGTATGACTGAAAACCTTTTTTGTGTGAAATCACTAGCCCTTGCCCACATTCCCCCAAGTGGAGTATACATTGACAGGTACATTGTACATTACACCTTTTCATATTATTTTCATATTACAATGCAGATAAAGACATCAAGAGCTTCATGGTCATCTACAGAACTCAATTTCCAAATGCATCAGTCCTCCCAAAGCTGCACTTTCTAGAAAAGCATATTGTTACGTGGGTTAGGCAATGGAAATGTGGGCTTGGATATCATGGAGCAGAAAGCATACATAACGTGTTTAATCAGCTCGATAGGCAGCATGCCTGTGTTACAGACAAACCGGAGAAGCTTAGATGTATGTGTAAAGAGCACCACAGGCAAATCCATCCTCAGATCCTCGCCAAAGTTCCAGAAGTCAAGAAGAGGAAGTAAATTCAGAATCAATACAGTATATGACAGTACCCTGGGGAGGAGGTAGGAGATAGGAGGGGGTGGAGGGGGGTGTACTCCCATATATAAGCTATATGGGTACATTTGTATGTGCCACAACCAAGAGTATGGTTTTCGAGCCGTTTCTGTCTGAAATAGGGTCATAAATGTCGTATTTTAGTCTGGAATAGGGACAGGGAAGTATGAGACTGCAGATTTTCATATATTTCTTTTGTTATGAGGTCTGAAAAAGGGAATGGAAAATCTTATATTTTGGTCTGAAATAGGTTCAGGGTTTTGAGACCCGGACGGCGCACTCCCACCCAAAATAACGTTCTGGGTAGCAGTACCTACCCTTTCACAAATTTGGGCAAGGATCCTATCCTGTCCAGGTTATTTATTACTTTTATTCCCGTGAAGTGAGAATACAAATAAATGTGATAGTTCGCCTTTGGCAATGCAATGTTTGTTTTTTGTTTTTTTCATTCAGGCATAATTTTATTCACTTCAGTCGAAGTCAGAGGGAAACGTTTTCATTGTTTCGAACATAAATATTATTTAGTCACCCAACTAGCACGAAAAATCGTAAAATGATCCCGTTAATTTACAGACATACACTCATTCCACCTGTTCGATTGGCGCGTCCACGGCAGATGTTCATGTCATGACTTAAGTGTTAAAAAAACGGAAGCAACTTTAGACGCACAAATCCTAGTTATAAATTGATGAAACATTTCTTCAAGTACTGACCTGTTTTTCTTCGCGTTTCTTGGAGTTGGCCGGCGTTGAACAGTGGCTTGGTTTCACTGATGAATACATTTTCTCCCCGAGACATGGCATACTTCCTTCGCTATTATTTCCCAAACACTTACCATGTTATCTAGCACATTGTACAGGAAGACATTAACGATAATAGCTTTCGACTGTACAAAATTATCTTGGAACTATAACTTTCCGATCTCCTGTAAACGCAGCTCGAACACCAATGTACAACACCATTCAGGCGGTAACTCAAAATGGCGGCCTTCAGCAAAACTCAATCTGACTGAGTGCATGTTTCATTATGGGACCTGGGACCTAATGACCAGAAACACTGTGAGCGAAACCAGCCGTGAGCAATCAATAACTTCGTTGAGCATCATATTTGCAATATGTATTGTACTCTTTTAGGGTTGCAGACACTATAGTGTTTCATGACTTAGCATAACTAATTCATTGGAAATGAAACTAGCCAGATATGTAATTATTACATTTGTTTAGTTGATAGACATGATGTGTATTTTGCAACCGTAACCAGTGGCGGATCCAGACTCTCAGCTAAGGAGGGAGGGACCTCACTGCAAAGGGTCAACATATTTCCTCAGCCTGAATCTTTGACAGATAATAATATTAAGGGGGCCCCGAGCCCCTCCCCTGGATCTGCCATGTTGAGATGTGCTTTATTTGGACACATGTACCAATTAAGTACATACATGTAATAATCATATTATAAATGTATCATTACCAAACAGGCATCTTCCCTCGCATCTTTTACTTACTTATTGTTACTGTTCATAAAATATCTAAAGAGAGTATAGTCGACTGTGAAACAATCTCTCAATAATTGAGAACAAGTGTTTACATTTACTTTTACATATTGTACTACCTCCCGGTGTTCAAGTTTTAGCTTGGTTCGTTTTCTATGCAACTTTAATATTTGGAAAGCTTTTCAGTTGCTTTCAAGAATATAGACCAACCGTCGTACTTTTCACCCTATGGCGGCCATTTTGTCACAGTTGAAAAGTCGGTTTTGTACGAGTTAACTTCCAATCTTTTGAAAATCGTTACAATCCTGCTGTTTTGTGTGATATTTGAATCTGTGTTTTGTAAATTTTCTTTTGTAGTTTCCCTCTTTAGTTTGATAGTATCATGAAGCGGAAATAAACAAAAGACAGCTAGGCATCACAGTTGGGCCATATTCTTTAAACAGTGAGCAAGCTGAACAACTGAACCAGGATAGGGGGCCGGGTGTGGGAATAACCCTTAAATTGTAGGCAATAAAACTGTTAAAAAAATAGAAAAAATGTTTCGGTTCTTGATACATACCATTTTTCCATTTTTTAAACATATTTTAATTTAAGACTAATTGCTTACAATTTAAGGGTAATCTGTTACAACAGCCAGAGTTTCCTTTAAATGTTTAGTGTAAATACGTTGTCACAATAACTTTTATCACAATTTAGAACACACATACATCTGAACTCATGCGTTGGACAACTATCAACATGGCGAACAACGTATAGCTGTCGTGCATGTGGCAGGCACTTTCGAAGCCAGAAAATGTGAACATTGCTCAAGAGTACAACAGTACAGTTATCTACAAGTTCTCCGGTCACACCTGTTTGTAACATGTATGCTATGTGGTTGACAGTAGATCCCATGTGTTTTCCAAAGGAAATATTATTCACATTACGGTATTGTGTATTCATGCATATTAAATGCCAACACCAACTGAGCTAGCCTTCGGAATCTAAATAAGGTTATTTTTCATTACTTTTGGCATGTATATGAGTTCTCCACATTTCCTAGTTTTCTTAAATGGCCAGCAATAGCTACATGTAGGCATTAATTTCAGAACATGTGATACATGTATCACAATAAACAATGGCTGACTGCAGTATCTGTCGAAAATTGTTATAGCAGTTTGCCCACATGCTAGATTTAGCACCATTTGTAGTAGCATAATTTTATGTTGCAGTTGTGAAATATATTTTTGTATTACAATATCATTTAAAATGTACCTAAAACAAACAAATTTAGTCTCTTATCTCAATACAAAGTTTAACTTATGAGTACACATTAGTTTTATAGCTACATGTAAGTACGTTCTGGACGTTCATGTATCAAGTGTTTGCCTGAGTGCCATTGTATATACATGTATTACATACAATTTCACACTTCTGTGAATTTTGGTTGGATGGTGATACAGTAATATTAAGAAAGAACTGTACAATATGGACCTTGCTTTATGCTGACACCAGGCTAAAATTACTTTTCAAATAAATAAATGCATGTGTACATTCATCTGGCCTCATATTTTCTGGTAAGATGCCCTTATACTATCCAAACTGGTCTGAAACCTCGCGGGAACTGATTAAGAAATAACATTCCACGCAAATGAATGGAATTCACACCGTATAACAATACCCTGGCTATAAAAGAGCTGTAGTTTTCGATTTCAGCTCCTTTTCTCAAGTATCGAGCCATAGAGATAAATCTACCTGCTATACGTCGTCGAATTCATGGCCGAACAGCGTCCCGACCGTCCCGCCAGCCCAGTGGAACCAGCTTTGGCTGAACCTGCCGTTCTGCAGGAAGAACTAGTGCCGCCTGTGATTCAATCGGTTCCCAATGTAGTAGAAAACTTAAAAGTAGGTGTGTTTGTTTATTTTTGTCGCTTCTACTTGTTGCCTTTTGTGCCGCCGGATCTGGCAAGTATGTTGACAGCCATCAGTGTTCCGGGAAAGTCTAAAAAAATAATTTGGTGTTAGCTAGCTGATTTCCTGTGTAAGATTTTTAACCGATGTGAGTTTCAACTCATTTTGTGTAATACCAGGTGGGCAGTTTGGCGTTAGCTGATATGAGTTTCAGTCGAAATTTATGTGGTTTTTCTGTGTCAATACCATGTGGGCAGTTTGGCGTTAGCTGATATGAGTTCCAGCTGAAATTTATGTGGTGATTCTGTGTGAATACCATGTGGGCAGTTTGGAGTTAGCTGATATGAGTTTTAGCCGAAATTTATGTGGTTATTCTGCGTGAATACCAAGTGGACAGTTTGACGTTAGCGAATATAGTTCATCCGAAATTAGGGTGGTTATTTCTCTGTAATATAATGGAAACTGTTTAGCGTTAAGTTGATTTAGTTCAGCCGAAATTAATATGTGGTTTTGTGTGAATACCACGCGTGGACAGCTCGGTATTAGCTGGTATAGTTCAGCCGAAATTAATGTGGTTGTTCTGTGTGAATAATGTGTCGACAGTTCGGCGTTAGCTGATATAGCTCAGCCGAAATTAATGGTTATTCTGTGTGAATACCACGCGAACAGTTTGGCGTTGCGGATATATTTCAGCCGGAGATAATGTGAATATCCTGCGTGAATACCACGTGGAAGGTTATTAACGGTGTAAGCTGATGATATGACCTTCCAGCAGAAAATGTGGTTATTCTGTGTGAACACCACGTGGGTAATTTGGCGTAAGTTGGTATGACTTTTTTAGCGTTCAGTGAAAAATTCAGTGAAAAAGAATGGTTATTTTGTATGAATACCAAGTGGAATTTCGTTTGTCGTAATTTGTGGAATGAGTTTTCAGCGTCAATAATTAGTTATTCTGGTGGAACGCATTGGTGCAATGAGTTGCAGCATATGAGAATGTAGTTACTAATATGTACGTATACTCAATGTGGCATGGTTTTTGGGAATGAGCTGATATCAGTTTCATTGTAAAATAACGGAATATGTGAATACTTGCCAGGCAAGGGGGACATGCCCAAGTAAAAACGATTTGCGGCGGGTCTCGTTCAGTACAAGAAACTTCCCCCTGCCACGGTCCTGGGGGAAGTAGTTACGCGCCTACTTGGAGACGATGTTGAGAGGGAGGTAGCAAATGCGGAGTAAAAAGATTTTTTTAGGATGTGGATAAGCGACCCAAATACGAGTTTCCTGTAAATATTATACCAAATTGGGAATTGAGAGCGGGTTTTGATCCACTGCTAGCCCTTTCAATGTAAGAGTAGAATCCAATGGGTGCCCCTCCCGGGGACTGATGGCGGGGTGACTATTCCGGAGGAAACTACCTCCTATTTACGAGGTCTCGAGTAGACTCCAGAATGCTGCACACTTCCAATTGAGACTTCGTGGCAGGTGAAATCGATAACCAATCAAAATGTGGGCCGAGATAACATTTTCACATGATAACACGAGTGAGGTTATAGGATGGATTCGGGAGAGAGTTCCCATCCATAAATACATACATCATTCCAAGGGGTAATTCATGTGATTCAGATTTCCCGATAGCAAGTGCTTTCCACAACAACCCTCGTAAATAATTTTCGGATTTTGTCACAAAGTAGCTAGTTAACCGTATAGTTGTCGGAGCAGTGCGCATTATAGGGGGGGGGGGGGGGACTGAAGTTCCGCCTACCCACATCGTCATTGCCCTTTATAATGGAGCCCAGTAAACCTACTAGATTATGTGATGACGAAAGGTATCTTAACTTATGGATGAAGGATATGCCTTTCTCGCTTGATTTGATTGTCGCCCTTACCTGATATGTTGGCGAAGGCCATCTGCAAACAAAGCTAGATGACGGGAAATGTCGGGATATGATCATGTGCTCCTCGATTCGGAAAGTCGCTCGCTGGTAGGCTTCCAGTGGGGGAGGTGAGGTTGGTGTATGGTTAATAACGTCGATCGATCCTTCCTTTTGGGTGGAAGATTTCTCTGTATATCTACCAGACCATAGGTTTAGCGCAACCCACATATTACGATGTCTAGGCATCCCAATGGCTCTCAATGCGAGTTACATCTCTTGTAGTTTCCTAACGTCATTGGGATATTTCCTTAACTTGGAAAAGTCAACGTTCACGCCCTCGGGAGTTGGTTTATTTAGGTCTCATTTGTGATTCCGTCTTGCGAGCATTTCACCTCCCCCTTCAAAAATCTAGAGATTTCAAACTTTGAGAGAGTCTATCCTTGAACAACGTCAATTATCTATATCAAGTATCCAAACGAAAGCTGGAAAGTGTATATAGTTTTCTCAGGTGGTTCCAGGAGCCAAACGGTTTACGAGAAAATGAACATCGCTATTTCGAAGGCTTCGAAAGAAGGAGGACTCGTTGCGATTACTGGACCTTTAAACAGGAACTTGAGTACTGGCGCTTTCTGGATGGGTGGCAGGTTATATGCCTTGGTTTAAGGAACACCATCTCCCAGTCCGCTTGGCATCCGACGCCTCAAATTTTGGATGGGATGGAGTTGTAATGGACAACAATTACCAACCGGTTGTGGATTTTTTTCCGCTGGGGAAAATATATCTTAAACTAGTTAAAGAGGAACAATATGTGGCATGGATTACTCCGAAGCAAGCTACACCTATGTTCGTGCTCAAAGCCCGTTTTCACTTTACGTTCTGGCGAGAGACCCTGATGTTCTTGGGGAATAGACCAGGTGAAGACTAATAAGATGGGAATAAGATTTCCTAATGACGATGGGTTTCTGTTTAACCACACGTTCGGGAAAACGTTGAGAGGAGATAAATCTAAATCTGTGTCAATGATAGGGGGAATCCTTGATTCGCCTGTCATCGGAAAATATGGGGAATCGCCTAAAAGTTTATCTGGGGGATTTCGGTGACCTCTGAAGATGAAACAGCACATATGTTTAGATCGTGCTGTGCAATTTTCTTGGCTGTCACAGGGTAAAGTTTAGATAACATTATGGGACACGTGGGATGGGAAAGGAAACTCACTGCGAACTATTACAAGCACCTTCCTAAAAGTTCTTCGTAATGACTGTACAAGCGGCCAGTTGGCGGAGGCACTGGCTGATCATAGTACATCGACAGAACTGACACGTCAATATAAACCTGCACCAGTTATAGAACTTTGCCTTGGCATTTCCTTCTGATGAATTAAAGAACAGAAACGCTGATGCCCTGGGACAGAGCGACTGAGTTCTATTACCTAAAGAACTTGAGATTATGATTAGTAAGGGGTGGTATAAGTTTAGGATAAGTATGGGGAGTAGTAAGGCTAAGAAAAGTAGAAGTGATGAGGGGGATTCACTTTCACGGCGATTTGGACCCTGATTTGCTAGACCATAAGGCTTTGCGAGAATAAAGCAGGCTCTTTCAGCGGTTTGGCTTACAGCGCATGTGTAATCGCATTTTTAGTCGATTTCCAAGATGGTGGCCATGTTGTCGCCTCTGGGGAACGATCTCGAAATTACTCCTCCTACTACACTTCTTCAAGATTTGTTCCGCAAGCAGGTAATAATTTTTGAAAACAGATTAATAACAAAGATTTTTGACAACAATCTTATGCGAATAACAACAGATAACCCTGTGGAAAAGTACATCGTGATCGATGCTTTTAAAGTTGTATTTATGAAATCTATTGGACATCGACTACAAAGGTGCGAGAAGTTGGACGGGTCGTCGAATTGTTTTGTTATAAGGACACTGGAGAGGATGATGGATTTTTTTGGGGAGAAGGCATTGGTTAGGCGCTTCAAATCTGGAGATGTTACTGTGATTCTACCGTTTTGTGTTGTTGTGCGTGACATTACCACAGCTGAGGATCAATTAACTGCCGGTCAGCTTGTGTTTGTAATTGAGGAAGCTAGTAATGGATCTTGCTACAATTGTTTAATTCCATATGGTGGTTCAGACCCATATGCAGAGGATCAGAATGCAGCACAACAAGGATTTGTGAACTCTTACATTGAGACAAAGAATGGTAAGCTTTGGTTTCCCAAATACAAAGGGGAAGGTACATTAGAAGTGCTAAATGGATACAGCTTTGTGTATTCTCAACCAAATATAATTAGAAAGGACAGCATTATTGTAATGCGAGGTAATGAATTTAACGTGATTGCGGTAGTAAATGACACATTCAACCCTTGTGGTTATATATTGTGGTTATAGTAAAAAAACGTTTTTCATCCACTCCATTGTCTTGATAGATTTGTTCAAGTGCTCTGAAACTACACATGAAAAATAACCATAACCCCAGCCAAGCATTTCAAACCAGAACTTCATTTGTCTGTGGATGTGATCTCTCAGTATGTGTAAGTACGGAAGTCTCGATGTGCACTGGGCTGGGCCATACTGCTTCATCTTCTGAAAGAACAATTCTGATCTTTCCTTCATTGTCGACACTCTCAGTAGAGTTGTTTTCCGGTCTCGGATATCTCTCCATAGACAAAAACAATGCTTGTATATAATTGATAGTACAGTATTTGAAAATCTACAATTAATAATTTAGAAACTGATCAACAATAACTTACCTTTCTTATACGTGGGCATTTGATAATGCATATACATGTATGACTGAGCATCATCTAGAATCCCATGGTTTTGACAAATTGAAGCATACGTTGAGTCAAGTGGGCTGTTTAAATTAATCTATATTTAGCTTGCTATATCATCAAACTTATCATAAAGTGAGTGTAACTTACGCATCTTTAGAAAGCTTTAGCCATTCCAAGTTTCAGATGGCTAAAATAAATACATACATAGATTGGATTAGTTTTGAGTACCAGTTTAGTTTAATTTATTATTACATGCTAAAATTACAATTTCTACAGATTATATTGAAAGTGAGCTGGATATTTTGACTTTCATCACCTTTATTTGGCACAGCCACTATTGTTATTGTGAAATATTTGTTGTTATTAATTATTATTCCCTTCCTTGCAAACCATGCTGTCTAGTACCCAGTCTCTCTCCATAAATGCTTATTGTATTACCTTGAGAAAATATTCAACCAGCTTCTAGCATTTTGCAGTCATTTCCGGTCATTTTCAATGTAGTGTTGCCATCACAGAACTTGTTCTTGCTACAAAAAAGTGCATCGTTTTTATTTTTTAAATGGCTCTTTGAATGTGTTTCACTCAGATAAAATCTTACAAATACAGGTTTGGTTATTGTACCTGCTCTGGTAAGCTTCAATCTGGCAGGCGAGGTATCCACAATTGATGGTCCGTAGTGCACCTGGCAACTCTGCTTCCTGCCCCCTCTAGGAAACTATTGCAAACAGCATTTTCCATAAACTTCTGTGTATTGCAAGAATCAAGTGTAAACCACAGGGAAGAAGGCAGCTCTCACTGAATGCAGAAAACATTGGCATTGACTAGAGGAAGAAATATATAAAATAGTGTGAAAATCAACTAGTGTTAAGTTATATTGCAAATCCTGTGATTTGATCAATATATCCATTTAGTTTGCCTCTGTTGTCTAGAAATATATGCTATGAAAGTTGACTAGTACCCAGTCTCCCAGTTTCTTTTATTCCATAGAAACTTTGAGCTTGTATTCACTACTTTCTTATCCCAAAATTATGTAATTTGTTGGAGTGCAGTTTGTTTAAAGTGCATATGAGCCTTCCTGCAATTTTCATAGCTATGAACCTCAGGAAAGTTTTGAGTACCCCTTCGAAAACAAATTTGGTTTACAGAGAATACTCTATCTTCTACGCTTGTTTGAAATCGTGGAAACGTGACCTTTCCTGACCCATGACCGCGTAAGTAAAAGCCTGGGTCGATGTCTCGGTAGACGTCATTTAATTAATTCAACTTTGCAACAATTTGAATAAAAACTTACAATTTTCACTAATATGACTTTTTCCTTTACTAACAGCTCATAAACTGTGTATATTATCTAAAAATCGATGTTGTTGTGATAGACAGGTGCCATGGAGAATAATGCATTAATGAGATGACGTCAACCGAGGTATCGACCCAGGCTTTTACTTACGCGGTCATGGGTCAGGAAAGGTCACGTTTCCACGATTTCAAACAAGGGTAGAAGATAGAGTATTCTCTGTAAACCAAACATTTCTTCGCAGGAGTACTCAAAACTTTTCTGAGATTCATAGCTATGAAAATTGCAGGAAGGCTCATATGCACTTTAAATACAATAGTTTTTCATCTCTCCTGGGACAAGTCATCCCAATTGTCTCATGGGAGATAATTAATGCTAATTGTGTTTATGTAAAGTACCCTCCAAGAATTATTGTATAATACAGTATATTACCAGCAATGTACTGTTGTACAATTAATAACTAGTATACTAGTATATTATTGTAGTTAATATATACTTACAGTTTGGCCAAAATGGGATTGCTGGAATTTGGTGTATGCAGTAGAACCCTTTTGAGGCTCTTCTCCAAGTTCTTTCTCAGCTTGTTGACCCCATTTTTCCATGTCTCCAATGCTCTGAGGGGGTGATGTAGAGGGATGACTGGCATCCCAGGTTGTAATTTTCTTTCTGCACCAGTAGCAACCAAACATCCCTGTGCATAGGCATTTCCCAAGGGTCTCTTTTAGATGTCCAAGGTCAGCAATGAAGAAAGCAATGAAATTGAATATCTCAGCACCGCCATTTATGACCACAGTCAACCCCTTTTCCACAGCATTTGTTACATCCTGATAATGTCCCTTCATATGAGCCTTGATGTACTGGTACTGTCTACTTTCGGGACCCCTCCAAACAGATGACAAAAATTGTCCATTAGGAGAATTGATCAATTCTGTAAGGTTGAGAATAGAAAATGACATTTGTTTACAACTGTTAATTTTATATACACAACCAGATGGACCTCTATTTTGTGAATGAATCAAATAGTCGAGTTTTTTTTACAGCACTGACACTTACTAGCGACACCCATAGCAGGTATTATGGGTTCAACTGAGAAGCCTGTATTGACTAAAAGTAACATATGTTTGAGCTTGCATGTTGCAATTGGGCTACATGTTAATTCTACAGAAGAATAAGAGAGTTGAAAGCTAAGAAATATATTTTATGATGCATTCTCCAAAGAGGAAAAATATTATGTTCGCACTTTACTGGCAAGCCTAAAAACAGATTACGTGAAAAAAATAGAATTCGAGACCAGGTTTACTATTCAAATACGTACATGGCAGTTGTATATATAAGTTTTGTTGTTTTGTTTTGTTGTTTTGTTTTGTTGTTTACACTTGTAATTGTAAATGTAATTATGTAATGTAACAAATTAACTGTTTAATTAACTGAATAAAAAGGGTCAAAATCGGAAATGCTACCCTTTTTAAGGGGTAGTATCGTCGTGTACCGTTGAGATCCGTGGGGAATCACACCTCGCGCGCTCGGAGGGTTGTCATACCACTATTATAGTATATATATTATACAATAATAGAACGAATATTTTATGAACATGCTAATGACAGTTGATATAAATCTGGTAAAAAAACGACTGCAATCAGCGAATTCTCTCGTGGTCTAATGGTTAGGGTTTATGTTGGTGTGATTCCTTACCGGCCCGAGTTCGAATCCCGGTTTAGGCAGGGTTTTTTTATACTGAGGATAACGTAAATCCTTCTAAAATTTCTAAGCATCGATTCGGATGTTCGTATACAATTTCTGAGTCTCAAATTATTCATAGCGAACGTGGGTAACAAAGAGAATTTTATGACGCAGTTGGTTAAACGGTACTACCTTTTAAGGCCTACAACCGAAATGTGGGATCCTACATATATCTATATTTAATGTAGAAAATGATAACTGGGAAATAAGCAAAAATATTGATTGTAAAGTTTAGCTAGCAGTTTAGTGAATGTACAATGTACATTGTATGGTACCAAAAGAAACATAAAGGCATTTATAAAATAAAAAAACACTGAATTTCTAATGGGACCTGAAACAGCCATAGCGGCTCATCACATGCCAGGACCTGGCTAATCCACAGCTCGAATTTGGATTTAGCCTGTTGATTTTTGTGGAGGGAGGAAAACCGGAGGACTCGAAAAAAAACCATCGGAGCAAGGGCAAGGTACCAACATACTCAACCCACATATGGCGCCGCCTCCGCCGTATCTAACCTGGGCCACAAAGGTGAGAGAAGCGCTAAACCAGGGTGTGGATAAACTAAACAAGAAGCTGCACGCAGCTTGAACTCCGGCGTATCTTTTTTAACGCGGATGTGCTCATACACCTGCGTGTTTGGCACATTACGAACGCACAATCAGATGCGAAAGTACGCACATACAGTCGATCTCATCACGAGTGAGAACACAAGTGAACACAAGTAGAACACGAGTGAGTGGGTACCCTAGGATGACACAGATAGCTAAAAAATGCTAGGATCCAAATGCTACGATAATCTGATCTAAAATTCCACACCAGTGAATACGAGTGCATAACGCTTCATAATTTTATTAACAAAAAAAATATAATACAATAATAATAATTGTTTTATCGTCTTTATAATTGTTTTGGGTTTCCTGTGTTATCAGTGCGGTGCCCTCTTTGTATGTCCGGGGTACCTGTGTTATCTTAATGTACCCTGTGTTAGTTATTTCGGGTTACCTGTGTTATCAGTGTGGTATCTGCTATTAATTTTTTTCAGTAAGGTACCCTTTGTTTGTATTTTCGGGCTACCTGTGTTCACATCGCTATTAGTATGCACACAGTCAGATCACTGTTAGTACACACGCACAATCAGTGGATTTGAACAACAGAATACTGGCAATCCAAGTGTAACTCAGTGCAATAAATTCAATGCAAGGACATATTCAGAATTTGATTTATCTTGGGAAAATGTCCGGCTACAACTATGAATAAATGATGTGTGAATTAAAAATATGAATTTCATAGCAATAAAAACGTAATTCCTAATGAGAAGCTCTTCTAAGCCGGCTTCTCAAACACAGACTGTTACACGAAACCACTTTAGCTTTATATCAACAGAAGCAGTTAGTTTCGAATTCAGTGTCAGTTAGTTAATTGACCTTTAAAATAATTTATCCAGGTATACTCTAAATCAGAGAGATCTTAAAATATATCGATAATTAGAACAAAAAGTACATTACCAGCAACTGAGAGGAATTCAAATAAAAAGAGTTTACTTACGTATCATTCTCAGAATGTGTTTATACAGAAAGCAACGCTACAAAATATAGCATAAGTATATGGTGGTCCGTTGAGACAAAATAGTTTGTTCGAGTACGACATACATCTCTGTTTCCGAAAGTACGCACACACATTGACATCGCTATTACTATCCACACAGTAGAACAGTTAGAACACGAACAATCAGTCAAAATGGAGTTGTACACACGCACAAGCAGAAGCATATGCGAAAGTGTGCACGCACAGTCACATCGCCTAGCAGCGCTGGAGTAAATAGAGTGGTCACACGAATACGCATAACCCTATTATTCAGATACTCTAGGCAAGTAGCATTGGTGCATGATATCAAGCGATATATTGGAAACTGATAACTAAACAGGTTATATATTGGCGACAAATAATTAGCAACAGGAAAAAAGATTCTGCTATCTATGACTTGGAGCACTAACCCTAATAACTCGTCGTAATCCTAAATGTTTTGTCTTATTTGATGGATTAGATAATAAAGATATCAGGCATATAGCAGATGATAATTGCAAGAACATAAGTAAAAATAAATAGAGAAGCTACAATTGAACCATATGATATCTTGGTTTTGGATAAAAATTCTTATTCCTGAGATGTATAGAAAAAACTTTGATGGTTTCTGTGTAATTTATATATGTTTTCAAAAGGTTACGCTAAGTTAAAGTAAAAAAATTGTATAACTAATATATATATATATATTATGTCGTTTAAAACTATTAAATCAGTAGAACAAAGAGCAAATTTAATTGACACGTCCTTGAAAAATAGGAAATCTTAAAACAACGATTACTAGATAAGAAGTTAGGTGATCAAGCATTACAAGAAGCTAGTGAAAAGCTATGTCAAACTGTGACAGCATCAGGCGAGAAAGCACAGAAAGCAACTGATAAAAAAACAGGATAAAATGATTGAATAGCTGCAGGAAAATCAAGAGGGCATCACTGGAGCGATTGACGCGTTAAGTGAAGCCATCTCTACACAGGAGCTGTTGGTGGTGTTAAACAAAAGAAGTAGAAAAACAATTTTTGGAAAACAAGATTCTAAGCGACTAGAAAAATTAGGGTTCGATCCAAGTTTAAAAGATATATCTTCAGAGACCTCGATAAAAATACTATAACAACATTGAACAAACAGATAAAAAGTACTAATTCACCAACAAAAATAAATACATTAAGAAACCAGAAAACAACATTAAATAAATACTTGAAGGTAGTACGAAAACTAAAATCAGAAACACCAAAAAAGGAATTTGTCTTTGTTCGAGATGAGGACGTTTTAGAAGCGGTACTGGTCTAAAAATAGGATCTGACTATATGTTTGGAAACTTGTATATTGATTCAGCTAAAGTACTCGAGATGAGGCTTGATGCACACAAAAATGGTAAAAAAGTACTAGGACACAAAATTGATCATTCCTTCATAGAACTATTAACTAAACGGTACAATCCGCGAAGAGTAACTCTGAGAATGCACAAACAATCTTTAACAAACTAATTGAGCTGTCGAGAATCTCTCCTTACACAACCAAAAGCGGTAAGGTCGGTTTAGGAAAGAAATCTGGTGGTTGTACCAAAGGTAAAATAAAATACTACAACCCAAACGAGCTATGTGAAAGGTTAGAACTACTACTAACATCTAAAAGCGCGGGGAATAATAGTAAAGAGCTTTCTAATGAAGCTGTCGAGATACTTGACAAGCTTTCTAATGACGGTTTGATTAATAATGGTGAATAGAAACAGATGTATCAACAATTTATATGATTACGTTTAATATAACATACTAACACAAGAACCATGATTAAAACAAAGATTAAGGTTTTCGATTTCAACCACATAGACAATGACATTAATGAAGCAGAGGTTAATACATTAAAAAAACTATATACTCATTATCACAAGAAGACTTGGTGTTACGCCCAGACTCACAAACATTTTAAAAGGATTAATACAAGCTTGTACATAACATCAATTCGATTGACAAGCACGGGTGTTGTCATTGGGTCTATAACACTTAATCCAATTATTCTTGGCACTATTTCAGGAGTTGGTTTATTGTTACAAGGATTATTAAAGATAAAGAATTATAACAGGAAAATAGGAATGTGTAAATTTACATATACGAGTTATCAAAAAGTCTTAAACCAAATACGCTCATTCCTACGTGGATAAGATTATGATTCTGAAAAGTTCACTCCAGAATTGAATTGGTTGGACGACCAAGTGACAGACATGCCCATTAGTTGATCAGTACAAAATTAAGTATGACAAAATGTTTACAACCTCCTAAACTATAACCATCTTCCTCTTCTTCTTAACTTTCTTGTTAACTTTCTCCTTAACCTCCTCCTTCATAAAAACATTATTAGTCTTTATACAGTGCCACTTATTCATTTCACATACTTCTTTCCATAATATATCATATTGTTGAAGGGTTTTCTTACCTATATCTCGTTTACATCAATTCGTATTAGACTTATAATTTGGATTACAGCTTTCATAAAAATTTAATTGAAGCAGCTTATAGAATAGACATTATATAATAATGAGCCGGGTGCTCTATTCGTCTGTGTGCCGTTCGCGTCTAGTCTAAGCTGTAAGGTAGCTGACTTGTCTATACATACCGTCCTAGGACGGGAATACATTTCCCGTGTTGTTCTTTAAAAAAGATTACCGATTGCAGTCTAAATAAATTTCATTCATTTACTTGTTTACAAGCACATCAGTCTGGAACATGTATCTTTGACCATACAGTGAAACTTTTTAAAATGAAAATGATCTAATATTTAAAACAATCCCTTACGGCGCTTATAAACGATACGGCGACCAATCATGTATCACGAAAATCTAAGAGGTTAAGGGCCCATTGACATATTTCGTTGCTATGCAATACCGTTGCTATGCTCGCAGGAGCATAGCGACGTTTCATGGTTGGACAAAAGGTGCCAAAAAGTAGAAAACAAGCCGCGTTGGCCGCCAAGTCGATGGAAAACGAAAAGCTTTGGTTGCCAGGTTAATTTTGCGAAAAGAAATGGTAAATACTTCACAAGGAATGCAGCAACTCAAACAAAATATTGTGAAGAAATTAGCGTTCCTCGAAAGGTAATTGTGCTAGAACCCAGGGAAAGGGAAAGAGAAAATAACCTGCATGTGGCAACTCAGTACGAAAACCTGGCAACCGACGTACTTCAATCTCACGCGACCGGCGTCGCCAATTATGGCAATGTCAGGGAATCCTCTATTGGTGAATAGGAAAATATATTTGTTTATAGTGGACTCTCCATGAAGACGAGGTCCTCAAACCATCGAGTGATGAACTAAATATGAAAGAGTTGTTTGCTGAGCTGGGTGTCGTTCCCCTTTCCCAAGAACGTGAGACTCGTCCAACTGGATATAGTTCATTTGAAGCTCCGAAGCAAAACGAACTTGAAGCGAAAATCTTCGAACGAGAAATATGATATTTACAAAGTCAAATCACGACCTTTCTGAACTATCTGAGAAACCGCTATTAATAAATAACAATAGTCACGTCATGACCTCTGTAGAAATGTTAAAAAATCTCGCAGGGTTCAAGTCTTGTGAGCAGTGTGGAAGTTCAAATGTTTTCATTTCCAAGCAGACCATAATTCGCGGTATCCTGAAGTTAGAATTGCTTTGCGATGACTGTAAAAATATTTCTACTTTTCTGTCAGATAGCAAGGTAATCCAGCTTGGTCAAACAAGACTGAAGGCGTACCTGTCAAACTACGTGCTTCTATCCTTCCTTTTGAATGGTCAGTACTATAAGGACTACCAGCAAGTTCTTGGCACAATCGGTTTAGATACAATCAGCGCCAAGCAGTGGATTCGAGTGGTTACGGTTCCAATTGGGAAGGGATAAGTGCGGGAGCGGAGGGAGATATGCTCGGAGAAATGATAGATGATCTCATCAACAGTGAGTTCCAAATCAGCAAATGCACCATGGATCAAGATGCCTCCTGTCAAGATATTCTCCTCTCTAAGACTGCTGAGACAGAGGTGATCATTTGTGGCAATCACGGAAGCAAGACCTTCCACTCAGACCTCGAGAACGTAAAGAAGACTCCCTGTCAGGTACGTACGCGAGCGTGCCCATAGAGCAGATTTGGTATGAGTGTGACAAACTAGTACGGCATGTCCGTAGCCTTCCATGCTGTAACCATGCTGTGCCAGATTTTGTAATTTGATTGTATCAGCAGGGCAAAAACAATGGGAAACCATTTCAACGTCACGGAATGCCGTACGGTAACCGTGCTGTAGTTTGTCCCACTCATACAAAATCTGCTCTAGTTGGGGGTACGTTAGGGGTGGGTCTGTCCCCATATCGGAAATCGAAAGCTTCAAAAATAATAAACTGTTCTTACATCTTTTATGTTACAGTGCAAGAGAATGAAGAGACCCAAATGTAAACGAATGACAGAAGCCATGATCAGTAATGCAAAAGTGTCTTAGTGATCTCACAAAATGTGAAGAAAGCTACAGTTCTGAAGATCCAGTTGGTGATTTTGATGATGCACTGCTCGACTACTATGATCATTACCAGGATAATCATACATCAACCTGCTGCAGATTTCATGCGAAAAAGAAATATAAACATATTTGTTCATGGTTAAATACACCCTTATCCCTTATTCTTTTTGACAAGGAAACAGCTGATGGAAAGCCCTACACAACTAAGCATGCATTCAGCTAATCAGTTAATGGCATTCAAGGATCTCTTAGAGAGAATGGCTGTAAAGGCAGACGAGTATGTCACACCAGATGGGAGAATGACAAACAACGCCAACGAGTGATACCATGGTATAGCATTGACATACAGAGACAATAGAATAGACCTGGGTCCTATACACTACCAGTGTAAAACTAACATGTCAATTCCCCACAAGGTAAATGTCCATGGTAATACGACCCCTCAATAGTGTTGCTTCTATTTGTAGGGATAATTATTACCACATGTAGTTGCCAGTAATATTAGTTTCTAAATACAAATGTTATTTAGATTGTATACCATAACCAAATCATGATCATATCAAAACAAATGCAGGAATAGCATATATAATGTAAAGGGTCGACATTATGTTATAGTCTGTCAAGATTGTTTGGGTCACTTATGCACATAATTCAATTAATTTGAGAAAAACATGTGTTATTGCCAAAAGAGTTCCATTTATAGCTCTTACACAAGTAAACTTGTGACAATTATCTTTAATTAAAACAAATAAGAGCTAACATTGAATTCAGATTATAACAAATCCAGGTATTTCTGGTATGTTAAACAAATGTTGGTTTCTAATAGGCTCCTCCGCAGGCAACTATTCGGTAAACTACTGGGAAAACGGAATTGGATACTGAGCAGTTATCTACCTGCGGAGGCGACTAAGTTTCCAATTAAGCATTTTGTGTTTTCTAAATATAGAATGTTGGTCCCATCTGGAAGTTACTGCTATTGAAGCTCCTTGGCATTCCTGTACCAGCCAAAGCTGTTCATTATATGATTAAGCAACAGGATGAGTATGAGCAAAATAAACTGGAATGGCAGAAACCTGAATACCAGAAACAAAGGAAGATGTAATGGTAGCACTTTTAATAGGTGAAAAAAGCATTTTATTGCCACGGTTAATGAAATAAATACCCAAAAGCAAAGGATTTAAAAACTGTTTACATTTGATAACATAAAATATATACTGTCTGGTTATATTTTTTTCCAAGGTGTTCATGAAGAAAAAATAGTTAAGTGCCCCTCCCTAATAAGCACCCCCCCTTTCACCTCTAAAATTTAAATAGGCACCCTGGGACAGTCAATCTAATCATTATGGTAGTGCAACTGGCAACTGCAAGACTAACAGTGAAATGGGGGTGGAAGAAATGAATATACACTACAGTTTGATTTTGTATTATTATTATTATTATTATTATTATTTTAACCATGAATTTGAAGAGAGTTCAGTGTTAATCAGTGTCCCCCATATCTGAGATCCATTCATGACAGTTCAAGTAAGGTAAACTAAATTAGTAATAAACTAAACCGTCAAGACTGCATGGTGTTGGTGAACATATATATTACTTAACTTGACCCCACAGAGAAAAATAATATGAAAATATATCATTTGGTAAAGGAATGCCAATAAGAGGAAGAAGCAGAAGCGTCATGAACAAGAGAAATCATACATAGTATCTTTGAAGGCAGTCACCCAGACAGGAATTTATGCTGGAGCCAGCGCATTTGACAGTGATGAAAATGACAGCAGTAACAATGAATCTGACACAGATGACCAACAGCATCCAGAGCTTGATATGAAAGCTGCTAACAGTTCCAGTGAAGAGTCTGATGATGATGACCATGATGCCAAGTATCCCTTGTTCTTCTTGTATGACTGCGAAGGGACTGGTGGAGTGGTATACATTGACCATATCATTGAGATAGCTGCAGTTGTGCAACCCGCATTACCAGAGGAAGTCACCATCAGCACTGACTACGAAGTTCAAGCACTTGTGCACACTTCCAAGAGGATTGTACCAGTTGGTAAGAGTCCATCGACTCAATACAAGTATGCTGTGTTTGTGAAAACATAAATGGAAAAACATTTGAAATAGTGGCTAATTGTTGTAATTTATCATTATCACAAAGTTAATAGTAAGAGTAGATTTGATAATCTACATCATTGTACTATTGTAACAACTGTCCAGGAATTAAGTTGTCTTATTACTCAGATGAGAATATTGAAAAGAAGTTAAGTCAATTTACGACTGGAAGCAGAACATGTGAAAAGTAATTGAACAAAATATTTTTCAATGATTACAACTTGTGCTTCCCCTAATATACATGCAGCCACCTTGTTTGGTTTTCAGTGTCAAGGAAATGTGGACTGACAAAGAGACACCTCTTGAGAAAGCCCAAGCTAACAGAAGTGCTACCATAACTTCATAACATGGTTGAAAAGAGTTACTCATGAAGTATCTTTTTTTCCCAGGTAAAAATGTTTAGCAGTATTTTGCATCATCACAAAGAAGAAAACTTTATAATATTTTGTCAAATCCCCAAGATAATATTTTTGTTCAACATCACAGAAAAGTGTTTGCCTAAGTGACAATAAAAACATTGTTCACCTATTGGATTGATCTGAGCCCAATATGGAAAAATATTTCAATGGAGTATATGATTAACAATAAATCATATGGTTTTCAGTGCAATTCTGGGTAAATTCAAACTCGTGAGTTTTCAAAGAGTTGAAATTGCACTCGCCCTGTGCACTCATGTAATTTTGATACTCTTTGAAAACTCACTCGTGCAGCATGCCAGCTGTCCAATACATTTATGTAACTGACCCTAATATGTACATTCGATAGGTGGATTGGATTATCTGTAAGGTATAATAATGTATCGATCTTCTTGGGAATTTAATAATGTAACAATTGTTATACAATAGTCATGTCAAAGTGAAAATATCTAAAAAGGTGTTTCCTATTACATTTGTATCTACTAAACAAGAGCTATAGGTTCATGCACATGTATATGTAGTTTTTAATCTTCAGATTTTCTGCTTGATGACTACATGCAAATTATGACAGAATGGCCTTAAATACATAATGTGCATATTCACTACTCACAACTAATATATTTACAGTTATTATACTGTAGCCAATTCAATCAATATTACATATCTTCAGGTAATATGGTCATAAATAATGATGAAAGAAAGAAACAAACAACTTACAAGTACATAGACAGCATTTAATTATGCATTGAGTATTAATATAATATCTATACATTTCAGCACTCCTGGCACACAATGGCTTCGTTTATGATTTCCCACTGCTGCTTGCTGAGATCAGCAGACGTCACCCAGTACTGAGCACTCAACTATTGACCACTTTGCACTTTGGTGACACTCTGAAGTACATTAGACAGGTACACTGGAAGTCTGTTATATAGCGACCCCTCCAACATGAAATGAACATGTTTTTTTAATTTTTAAACCCAGCAAAACATTTGATGGAAAAGTGTTATAGCTGAATTTCGTACATTTATAACAAATCCTCCATATAACAACGATTTACAAAGCTAGTTTTCCGTTTCCTTATTACGTTATTGTACCAGTTGGCAAGAGTCCATCTGTCTCAATACATGTATACCGGACAGAGCGGAAAAACGGAGCGCATGCGCACTAGCCACTTCATTAAAAGTGAATCAAGATGGCCGCCGAGCGGGAGTGGATTGTAGCTCTTTTCCAGGGACCCCTCACGGCTCAATAATTACCACGATTACCTTATTACTTCACACCATGGACTGATATTCTTCAGTGACTTCTCTGAGCCCAAATAACACATAATCCAGTTCACTGAAAGAACGCTACAATTGCTCGTTCAACTCTGTGTTCAAGAAAAACGAAGCATTTGGAAATGTTCATATGCGACTGGAAAAACGCCAAAAATATGGAAACTTGTGAATATATAAGCTTTATACTTCGGTAGAGAACTAAGGAGGTAATGTGTTTAAACATATAAAATACCATACCAATACCAATACCATATTTCCTATATTAAATATTTTATATAAATATATATTAAATTATTTTTCACATATTTCTTATTTTAATATTGTAGAAAAATAAATTAAAAATACTTTAGATATAGTGGAGTTGTGGTAAAGAGAAAACAACCCAAAGAGGAAACCTAGAACAAATCCCACAACCCATTAAAAACACACGCCTAACATCATCCCATCCCATCCCCACCACACCCATTCATACCCCCCACCCCCACCCCATTCTCTCCCCCCCCCCCAACCCAACCACCAACCCCCTCCCCCGACCACTTATTGTAATTACACTAATCAAAAATATTTAATTTACCTCTTTAATCCTTAAAAAGGTCATGGATGAATTTCCAGAGGATTTCGCAAATGAGTTTCAAGAGGATTTTACAAATGGTTTCGAGAAGGAAATTACTGTAGCCTCAGATACAGACATCTCATATTTGGATGAAACCCTAAATAACAGCAGACCATGGATAAAGAGAATGGGGGCTTTAGTACTAGCTGAAGGGAACATTGAGAAAGAAATAAACAGCCTAAAAAGACAAAGATCAGACATTAAAAAAAGGCTTGATGAAGTGGAATAATAAAAAAATAAAAAAAACAGATGTTGACAAAAAACTAGAAAGCATGACGGAACGAAGGAACACAATTTTACAAAAAATTAACAGCCATAGCACAGATTGCCCCCTCTACAAGCAAGATTGATATGTTAAATATTAAGACTACTAAAAAAAATTCATTACTACAAACTTTCAGAATAAGGCTTTTATTTCACTAAAGCATTTTTAATATTTCTGTAAATTATACATTATAACAAGTGAATAAAAATTATGTATCAAGTTAATACCAGCCTCCTTTTTCTGTGAGTGTTCGCCTTCCATTTCTAATCTTGTCCTTAGTCACTCGTATACCCACAAATACACCAAAAAGTTATAGACATGAATGGTTTTCTATAATTTATAATCAATCAATCTCTAGTTATGTTTGATTTCCATTCCTTCTATGTTGTTCTCCACAAAATATATCCAACCTTACTTTCCTGGAAAGACTTATCTTCAGTGACAACTAAGCTTCATCCACTTGCAGATTTATCCCATTTTTTAAGAGAACACCGTAGATTGTGATAGTATTATCATGGTCATTGTAACTTAGTTCTGTTTTTTCTCTCACAAATGGTTGTATATGACATCTTCATCAAATCTTTGTCAAACCTAGAGATGTCAAAATTTTCTAATTAATGATAATTTTTAAACAACAATAACACTACACCAGTAACAAGAAACACCAAAAAAACACCATTAACACATCACACACGAAAACTAACCAAAAAACTATCCTAATACTACCAATATTAAATTTTACAAAGCCAACATAAACCCTTAAAAATCATTACACACCACCAATATCGTCATTGAAACATCACATAACATATAAATAATATTTAACCATCCTCTCTTATAACTCTCTAACTAAATAACTTTCATATAAGTTATCCATAATACTTACTCATATAATGTATACCTAGTTAACACCATCACTCATAATCCTTCTATTATTCATAATAATAACTATACTTTTTAACAACTTCACTGATACTAAATAAGTTAAAAAATTAGTAAGAATTTGATATATGGCAATTCACCAAGGGATAGTTAATTATCTTGGGATTGTATCAAATCGTGTTCACAAGACAGTGGTAAAAGGGTTATTTACCATGGGAATACATTTTTGAGTAAAATCAGGGAAACATTTTGTATGTACCAGGAGAAATACCATTTACTTTTAAAAGATTTGTATGTATCGATCACTAAAGTAAAGAGAATTAAGCTTTATGCAATATTATTTTCTTTATGAAATACTAAACACCACTGCCCAGTATTGGTTCAGTAATCAAAATTCCCAAGTATGTGTAGCTCAACTCTTGTCATACATGTACATGTACTAGAAGGGCCCAGGGTGGGCAGAGTTGTTGTCAGGCAAAGTCAGAAAAGAAATGGAGACTCCAAGGGTGAGTATGAATATATTGTAACCTAGTTAGTAACATCCAGTGGTTACATTTAATCAGGACTTGATATACATGTACATTTGTAGGTACATGTATAGCACACTGACAATCTTCTATAAAGTGACTGACTAAATAACACAAAACTTTAGATAGCCTTTCTAAATTTGTTGAATGTATTTGCAAATATGGTATTTGCAGATAAGAAACTTTACATGTATGCATAATGAAAGTACAATGTATAAAATATGTTTTGTAAAACACAAAATAAAGTGTACAAATGTATGTAATAATAGTCATAATAATAATATTAATATTAAAATATTATAATACTTAATAGACTATTACAGTATCAAATGTATTTAGCATGGCATTCCTAATTGGGGACAGTTTTTAATAAACTCTATATAACCAATGAGGTGATCGCTGCGACAGATAAGATTTGTTTTGCATTCTTAGTGAGCACAGTATAATATTCAATCAACAGAACTGTTGATTGTAAGATAGTAATATTGTGCTTTATATTGTCAGATTATATAAATCGAAGCAATACATCTACAATACTACGTGCATGTATCATAATTTATCAGAATTACTATCATTTTAATTATGTAAAAGGAAAATAAATTCACGTCACAATGGTGGAGCTTGCCAAATAATGTACTCAATTATTAGTTGAAAAACGACTGTATAAATTCTAAATCGAAATGAAACCAAAGTAATAGCCTTTTCCAAGAAACAGTAACAGTAGTCACGTGCTGATCAACATATCACTCAATTTAACCAATGCCAAATTATGGCAATGACAATTGCTCTTGATGCAGTTTTAGAAATATCGACAACAATTAGAGGTGGAAAAATTATAGCATTTACGTTTTAAGTACATTGACTAGTGCATATTAAAAAGACTGAAACAGAGTTTGGTTTTATTTGAGAACTTTTCATACAACGCTTCTAAAATCTAACTCAACAATAACAAAAACCCAAACCGTTTTGGACCCCAAATCATTCATAGAAATGTCTGGGTCCAATGTCTGAATTAAAATGGAGAATTTTATAGCCCAGACACAGTTTTTGCAAGTGATCTTTCAAAGATCGAGGTCGCATCCATGCCTTCATCTACGACAACTGCACTATAAATAAACACATCACAGATCACTTGTACTAACTAACCTGCTCATGCTCCGATATAGTTCTCTCATTTTCTAGTCTTCTTTGATTCCTCAACTTAAGGCGATCAGAAATTGCAGCGTAACGTAACGTAATCTCCCCAAAGAACTCCACGCCTATTCTACACTAGAATGATAGGAAAACAACACATCTTTTGGATGGAAAACACTGTTCGATCGAAAATTCTCGCGTGGCAATGCTGAGTAACCACGCTAACGATATCAGGTAATATTGCGCATGCGTTAATTCCTTCACTTCCGGTTTCTAAGAATTCTAAACTTTCAGCGCGCTTTCACTAAACACTTTCCCGTTAAAATGTTGTTGGCCACGTTCTCCACAAAACGGAGCATGGATTTTGGAAACCGACAATAAATGGCAAAGTTATGGCTTTTCATTCGCCAAAAAAGCTTAAAATTGGACTTAAGTGTTGTAAAATCTTTATTTTTTGCCGTAATGTCAAATGCATGCTCGTTTTTATGCGCCTTGATCCGTAGGTTCGGAAAATATTCATAAATTACTGGTAGATTTAAAATCATTGGAGAGTTTAGAAATTTTCTGATTTTGATGACGTCATCATGACGTCACTTGATGACGTCATCAAACTATAAGACTTTACCCTAGGAGTCACCTTGACAATAATCATTGCCCACTCTTTAATTTTCCGGGTTTTACGAGGCTTCAAACTGTCCCTAGCAACGGCCGATTTAAATATGTCAATGGGCCCTTAATCACGATTCCCGTGCTATTAAAATAGCAAATCACGCATCATGCTACGGTGTCAATTCACGCACTCCTATTTTTCTGAATTTCACGCATTTTGACCGACCACGCGTCAGGTACAACCCCTTTGCTACCTTGATTATTGTTATTTTGCCTCAATAAAAGATCACTTAAGGGGCCCTTGAATAGACCAGGTAATATTGGGGTCGGCTTGAAGGTTTTTTTATTGTCATACAGTCAATAAAATCACAACGCCTCTGGGTAGTTCCTTTTAATTACACAACATGTACAACTTTGTAGCCGACGACAGACACAAAATGTAATAACACCAAATCGTTTTTGCTTGTAATAGGTAATACGCCGTTGAAAGCCGATAGTCTTTTCGCAATAGGAAAGGATAAAAAGGGCTTAGATCGGGGTCCGTGTAGTGTCTGCGAGTGCGACGAATATGTCACAGAAGGGGGTATCCTTTGTGAATATTGTGGACACACTCCAATGCAACACCCCGTTGTCAAACGAAATACCCAACCGGATACCCAGTCACCAATGAAAAAAAGCAGAAAAACGGGCAATGACGACACCCTTGAGCTAGAGAGTGCTAGACTGGAAAGTAACGAACCAGCAGATGATAATCACCACGGAGACCCCGAAGGAAATGAGAAGTCTGTAGCTGATTTGGAGAAATTGGAGCCCCTACAGTTGGCCTCGCAATTAGAGTGTGGATACTAACATGGACAACAAGACCCAAGAATGCCGCATTAATGATCCCGAGTTACAAAAGCTGCAAATAATAGCCAATGATCTTGTATCGAAAGGATGAAACGGCTCTGTTCGTAAGGAATTGAAGCGTGGCAGTGATTCAAAGATTTTTGCCAATTGCAATGTGTCCACAACTGACATCGCACTACAGCGTGCATCTAAAGTGGCATTCTTTATTCAACAACATTTGGACACACAGATGCATAAAACCAATGCCCAAATTATGAATTGTCTGCAGAGGCTTATTGATTGAACAGCACCTGATCAGCGACACAATCTATCTGATGATCGTATGGAGAATTTTATAGCCCAGACACAGTTTTTGCAAGTGATCTTTCAAAGATCGAGGTCGCATCCATGCCTTCATCTACGACAACTGCACTATAAATAAACACATCACAGATCACTTGTACTAACTAACCTGCTCATGCTCCGATATAGTTCTCTCATTTTCTAGTCTTCTTTGATTCCTCAACTTAAGGCGATCAGAAATTGCAGCGTAACGTAACGTAATCTCCCCAAAGAACTCCACGCCTATTCTACACTAGAATGATAGGAAAACAACACATCTTTTGGATGGAAAACACTGTTCGATCGAAAATTCTCGCGTGGCAATGCTGAGTAACCACGCTAACGATATCAGGTAATATTGCGCATGCGTTAATTCCTTCACTTCCGGTTTCTAAGAATTCTAAACTTTCAGCGCGCTTTCACTAAACACTTTCCCGTTAAAATGTTGTTGGCCACGTTCTCCACAAAACGGAGCATGGATTTTGGAAACCGACAATAAATGGCAAAGTTATGGCTTTTCATTCGCCAAAAAAGCTTAAAATTGGACTTAAGTGTTGTAAAATCTTTATTTTTTGTCGTAATGTCAAATGCATGCTCGTTTTTATGCGCCTTGATCCGTAGGTTCGGAAAATATTCATAAATTACTGGTAGATTTAAAATCATTGGAGAGTTTAGAAATTTTCTGATTTTGATGACGTCATCATGACGTCACTTGATGACGTCATCAAACTATAAGACTTTACCCTAGGAGTCACCTTGACAATAATCATTGCCCACTCTTTAATTTTCCGGGTTTTACGAGGCTTCAAACTGTCCCTAGCAACGGCCGATTTAAATCTGTCAATGGGCCCTTAATCACGATTCCCGTGCTATTAAAATAATAAAATCACAACGCCTCTGGGTAGTTCCTTTTAATTACACAACATGTACAACTTTGTAGCCGACGACAGACACAAAATGTAATAACACCAAATCGTTTTTGCTTGTAATAGGTAATACGCCGTTGAAAGCCGATAGTCTTTTCGCAATAGGAAAGGATAAAAAGGGCTTAGATCGGGGTCCGTGTAGTGTCTGCGAGTGCGACGAATATGTCACAGAAGGGGGTATCCTTTGTGAATATTGTGGACACACTCCAATGCACACCCCGTTGTCAAACGAAATACCCAACCGGATACCCAGTCACCAATGAAAAAAAGCAGAAAAACGGGCAATGACGACACCCTTGAGCTAGAGAGTGCTAGACTGGAAAGTAACGAACCAGCAGATGATAATCACCACGGAGACCCCGAAGGAAATGAGAAGTCTGTAGCTGATTTGGAGATATTGGAGCCCCTACAGTTGGCCTCGCAATTAGAGTGTGGATACTAACATGGACAACAAGACCCAAGAATGCCGCATTAATGATCCCGAGTTACAAAAGCTGCAAATAATAGTCATCAGCGCCAAATTCAAAAGCTACTCAATGAATCGTGATTACATTTACAAAGAAATGGTCTCAAACGCGTCAGGGTGGTTACGGTTTCACTCTTTTGCGGAAAAACTAAATACCGTATCCATTAGGCCCACACGGATTTTAGTAGAAGAGATATCATTCGATCATTTCTGCTCAATATAAAAGTTTTCCGCGTATTAATAAGCTTATATATTTTGACCTAAAAATCGGTGTATTTCGTAGTATTTAGAGGGGGAAATGTGTGACTTTGAGGGTAATTTTCTCTTTGACTAATTGTCGTATTTCTTAGGCCCACACGGGAAAAGATAGACTGACATCTTACTTACCCGTGTACGTTTTTTTCGTTGAAATCTGCCGGATATTATGCTTATATAAATCGTGTTTTCTAGAACGTATCTGGGCGCCACAAATTCGCTTGCTAGATTTAGGGTTATGTATCTAATCAAAGGATTGAGGCGTGGTGGTCTCAACTACGTATAGGGTGCACCGATTGGTGGATACGCATTTTAAAGTGTTTCGAGACAACAGATCATATTGCGATTACATGGATTTAATAAGAGATGAACTTCAGAGGGTTGCCAGATATTCTGTGAGCTCAAGATTGAAGTTGACATTAATGACATTGAGATATGCGAGGAACTCTTGTGCAGTTCACATCTATGCAACTGCTCGCCTCAATTTGAAAAATTAGGAAATATTATAATGATCGAGGAATACCTGCAGATGCCGACTTCGCTAAGAGAAGCAAAAGATCTGTATTTCTCATTAATGGACGTAATTTGTAAGATATAACCGTGACATTAACGTGTTGATAGTGAGAGCTGGAAAATAGTGTAAATGATATAATATATGTATCTGCACAGGATCTAGGATTAGCGTGCGATCGACAAGATAAGTTACCTGTTAATTGAATTACTTTTAACCGCTCAATATTTCAAAGCGTCCGTGAAGTTAACTGAAATAACACGCTCAGTGGATGTTGAGCATTTTCAGGGGGTGGGGTGGGAATTTGTACTCAGTGACATATTAGCCATTTCCTGCCATGTGTTTAGGTTAAACTTCTAACAAAACTAAGGCGGATCATGAGCAGAAGGCTGCTGTCACAGGCCAAATGTTCACCAAATCCAAGAGGATATCACGTTGATTGGCTGTGTATGTAGTAAACAAATGGTCTTTTTTTATATAAATTTGATCTGAATTGCTATGTAGGTCCTCTTCCTGGCCTTTGGTGAAAATGGACATTTTCGCCTTGGTACGGATTGTGGTTTCCAAAAGGGCAATGGAAATCTTAAAGCCAGAGTTGGAGCTTAATATTGCACAAAATACCGGCTGTTTTTTCAGTTGTCCAGCAACTAAAAACTTAATAACTTTCCTGTACTAGTGTTGAGTTTTGTATTACTTTTACCAATTTTAATGGCTCTAGTCTACATGTACTTCTACTTTAAACACGTAATTTTTTAAGTGCAGATATTCTGAAGTAGGTTTTTTGGTCAAATTCATCTCGTTTTTAAGAATTCTTACCAGGTAAATGGTAAGAAATCTTCATGGTGATTAAATTTTGCACAACTTCAGCAGCCCTGGTAAGCATTTAATTGATAAACAATAAATCGAACCAAATTTCAATGAAAATTAAAAAGTTTTATTACACATGTGGAACAATGAATGTTGCCATACACAGAGAAAAGGAAAGACAATTGGTTTTACATGCATTAGTCTACCAATGAAGTATGGTTAATTTAAAGGAGCAAGCAATTGTTCTCTTCCCTTACATACTCAGTGGTAAATGACAAGGCACATCCTCCTTTTAACCACCATGTGGTTATAATCCGAGATCTACATCAGATCCTGAACTGAATAAGGGTCACTAAGTAGTCAGAAATTTCCGACTACTTCTCCACACAATGTGGTTATAATTTAAGAGCAGCATTAAGTCCTGAACTGAATAAGAGTCACTAAGTAGTCAGAAATTCCTGGCTACTGCTTCCCATATTGTGGTTATAATCTAAGAGCGGTATTAGACCCTTAAACCGAATAAGGGTCAAAAGTAGTCGAAAATGTCCGACTACTTCTTCCCATATTGTGGTTATAATCTAAGAGTGGCATTAAACCCAGAACCGAATACGGGTCAAAAGTAGTCGGAAATTTCCGACTACTACTTCCCATAATGTGGTTATAATCTAAGAGTGGCATTAAACCCAGAACCGAATAAGGGTCAAAAGTAGTCAGAAATTTCCGACTACTACTTCCCATATTGTGGTTATAATCTAAGAGTGGCATTAAACCCAGAGCCGAATAAGGGTCAAAAGTAGTCGGAAATTTCCGACTACTTCTTCCCATATTGTGGTTATAATCTAAGAGTGACAGTAAACCCAGAACCGAATAAGGGTAAAAAGTAGTCGGAAATTTCCGACTACTTATTCCCATATTGTGGTTATAATCTAAGAGTGGCATTAAACCCAGAACCGAATAAGGGTCAAAAGTAGTCGGAAATTTCCGACTACTTCTTCCCATATTGTGGTTATAATCTACGACACCCATTTTTGTTCTCCTACATTATGTAATTCCTTCAGTGTTACTATTTTTAATGGACACGCCAACAGGGACTTTATGACATATGACAGAATTTTGAGAAAAGTGTGCAAAAACAAAACTGTTTGAATTTTGCCGGGAAGCAGCAATACAACCGTTATGCTACCAATGAATATGATCAAAATAACATACTCAGATATCACTGAGCTAAAAATGAATGAAAAGTAAAACAGTATTACGTGACTGTCGCCACCACGGCCACATGGAATGACTGAAATAGAGATGAACCAGACTCCAGTCAACTGCCCCACCCCCTCCCACAAACTTTGAAAGTACATGTTTGTGAAGCAAATCAAGTAAAATCCTTGACTACCTGCAGCCACAGAAACTTGTCAATGACCATCAACATACATGCCCCACATATATCTCCACCTAGCTACACGTAGTCCCGAGGAAGGGGGTGGGGGATTTCTGAAATTTCAATCGATAAGTACATAAATTTAATACTGGGCTTCAATGTATATGTTACAGCCATTCCGTACATTGTATTTTAATATTTAAAATGTGAAATATCATTTATACCTGTATATACACTAAGGGAATGATAAAAACAGAATATTACGTGGCAACTTGGAGATGTGGTTTTATCTTCCTGTGGTGAATTTGTTGTAAGAATTTGCTTATTATTGCTCTTGTTCAAGCACTCGCAGCATGCCAGAGTCGTTAAATGACACAAGGTGCTGTGCCTATGGCATACGGGCTATGGCTATGGCAGATATATTTGGTTCATATATTTAGATCAAAGATGTTCGAAATTACAGGTTTCCATAAACCCTGATCTGGATCGATCACTTGGCTAAAGGATTCACCCTATATAAACTTGATACAATTCCTGATTTGCTTATTAAAAGTTATGAGTTATTTTCCTATAAAAAAAGAGTCTGATTCTTTTCAAATGTTTGAATAGTCTCACATTCACAATCACATGTTCAGACACAAGCCGGGATAAATTTGAACTGAAAGTGAAATTACCGTGAAATTCGCATTGTTTCTTGGTACAGACCTCTCACAAAATAACTATAACATCTTACCTTTGTAGTTTTATAAACTTCCGGGTATTTTGGAGACTCTTTGACCGAGGTTTGAAGGCATATTATACAAATAATTTCAAGCACTAACGGCTTTTGAATGGCGCCGCGCCAAGAGAACCGCCCGCACGATTCAGGTCAGCGGTCTTTAGATACCCAATGCATCATGGGATCGATAGAAGGCGGCGGACATTTTGGTTTGTAGTTCCCGAGACGATGAGTGCTTCGTCTAAAGATTGGAAAATGGTCTGGCTGGCTGTATCTCCGAGGAATCTAATACACTAAAGAACTGGTTAACCAACTCCTCTTCAACTGATGCGCTGTGTCGGCCTGGGAAAGCACGAAATACCAGGGAACTTTGAACTCTGAATTTCTAACGTCTTCAGTTTATACGAGACCTGAAGATACCTGATTCCTGAAACAACGGGGGTTGGGAGCTGATCCAATCCACAGATCGAATTGGAATTTAGCGTGTTGGTTTTTGCGGAGGGAAGAAGGAAGAAAACCGGAGAAGAACCCTCGGAGCAAGGGTGAGATATCAGCAAAGTGAGATACCAGCAAACTCAACTCACATATGACGCCGCATCCGGGAAATCAAACCTGGGTCACAGAGGTGAAAGGCAAAGCGCTTAAACGTCCCTCTGGCTCTGCTGACTGATGTTCTGGTTCCTCTCTTATTCTGGGTCTGGTTGGAGCCTTGACATAGTCACTAGCGTAGTGAAACCACCAGCAATGCTTTGTATAGCGAGAGTAATTCTTCATTTCTGCACAAAGCTTAATAATATTTCAACGAACAACCAGTCATCAAAGTTCCCTCTGACCTAGAGAAAGGAAACCAGAGAAAGTGTCTGGCTTTTATTTTGGATTCGTCTGTTTACCTCTCGTCTCAAGTTCAGTCAAACGGTGAGTAAACGATTTTATATTCCTTACAAGTTTAATACGGCAATAAAAAAAACCCTGCAGAATACTGCCAACGCCACTGCAATGCCACTTTAAAACTTGTTCAAGTGTATTTAGACCCGTTCTATTAATGATATGGGATTTAAAATGGTTAGATTTTGTTTAATTTGGGGGTTAGGTTGCCTTTTTCCCTGCTAGATAGAGATTCCTTCCCTTCCTTTTACCGAGAGGGAAAGGAACCTCTGCATGGAACCGACATAAAGCATGTGCAAGTACACGTCATACGTTGACGTCACTTCCTCTCCATAGATGTATCTCAAAGCGAAAAAAGTCTGAAAGATTATGACATGACGATAACCTCTTTACTACCGAAGTGAAGATCAAAACTTTATTCAGTAGCTCAAAAGTACATTTACAGTATTTAGTTCACAAGAAAAAAGTCGACTGTGTTCACCATTGGAAGATACATGTAGAGACGAAAATCAACCAAAATATGCAACAAGTTCTAATGTTTATCTTAAAACCTGTGTTCTGTTGGCAGTATGGCGAATGTACATGTACTTATCCTGAGAGAAAGTGGTGCAGAGCTAGAGTTTGTTGGACGGATAAATTTCTCATTCCGATGCTTTCTGGACCCAATATTACTTTCTTGATTGTGGATGGTGGCAGTCAGTACTGTGCAGTCGGTTCCTTTTTCTTTTGGTAAAAGGGAAGGAAGGAATTTCGGTCTAGCAAGGTAGTTTTTAGAAGGTTTGTATCAAAATTTGAGGAAATGAATTATTAATGGGCCAAGTGGTGTATTCTGCAGCTGCTCTTGAAGATTACGAATAAAAGCATACAGAATTGTACATGGCAGAATAATAGGAGATACATGTAGCACTGGCAACAAACCTGTTTCAAATTCAATGGTTCTAGTCAAGGTCTATGCAATATCTAGTACCAAAATGTATACACTTGTTTGTAATTTAAAATAACCACACCTAAGCCACACAAAAGCCTGCGACAGGCTCATGGGAAAGGGGGAGGAGGGGGAAGAAGAGCCTGCACAGCCTGAGTCTTTAATCAAATGTGGACTATATGCCCAGGCTACATGTGCATCGATCTATCATTAGGCTCTGTTCAGACATTGCACCATGTCCACTCGTGCCAAACATAATTAAAACAAAGGATAATAATTGGGAAGCTTTGTTTATCTACATGTAATTAGGTTTGGTAAATGAGTGCAGTGGTATCTGAAATGGGCGTAAGATATCTAATCTAATTAACATGTGAAAATAGTTCATTGTAGAATGGACCAACAGGAGTTTGCATCAAATTTAGATGCTGATATTCAAATTTGTATTGCATCCATGCAGGCTCTTCTTCCCCCTTCTCTCCCTCCCATGAGCCTGTACACAGGCTAGCCAGACAACTACACTGAAATACATTGTAGATGAATCTACTATGAACCTGGACCATTAGATATTTAAATTACTGAAAATGAAATCAATGATCATTCAATAATTATCATTGAAAGAATAACAATCTTTGGGCAGATAAACATGTAACATTCTCAATGAACTATTATATTTAAGAATGGCAAAGAACAGCAGTAATGTTCACTTATTGACTGAGTTAGATAGGGCCAGACAGGGAAAATGTTTTACTCTAACTTGGTCAATTTGTATCCATGGAGCTTGCTGCACTCGGTCCGTATGATTATGTCATGACCTGATTGAGCCAAATATTTTCCCATCTGGCCCTGCCACTCAGTTAATATTAAAGTACCTAGTTATATATATTTGCACCTCGGGTCTGTTGATCTTTCAATGGTGAAAACTTTCAAAACTCTAGATGTTTTGTTTGCAGCTAGTACATTAATGTACATGTATGTGAAAGTGCTTTATAGTTCACAAATAAGTATTCATGGTTTTGAATTTAAAATCCTGAAATGCATCTTTTCATTTTTTCTATTTTGCTTTCCCTCATGTTGCAGTAATGATGATGTTGAAGTGATACTGATCAGGAATGTGGTGCGTAATTACATTTACATGGAATTGAAACACTGTGATCATACAAGGTACATGTATACAGTTTACATGTATGTGCTTTATCAGAGGAAGATTCCATATCCCAGCATGCATTGCAGTTTGCCTTAGTCAAGTGTTTGCATTAGTTATCATATTAGCCTGCAAATTATAAAGTAATAATTATAAAGTAATAATTGGGTCTAAAGGACTGGTCATAAAGTGCAGTTGGGGGGGGGGAGAGAGTGGGTGATAAAATTTAATTTTTCAAAGGCTGTATTTTATGTGGCTCACCCCTGGATTAGTGCAGAATTACACATGACCCACCTCTATCTTGCAGCTGAAAAACATGTTTTTGGCCAACAAATAATGGTAATAAACATAGTACAGTTATTACATGTGTATATAAATTGGAGGTAATGTTTGAGGGTATTATTGTATCTCAAATTTCCGACTACTTTTTACTCTTTTTAGTTAAGGGTCTAATACTGCTCTTAGATTATAACCACACAATGGAAAAAGTAGTCGGAAATTTCCGACTACTTTTGACCCTTATTCAGTTATGGGTCTAATGCTAATCTTAGATTATAACCACACTATTGGAAGAAGTAGTTGGAAATTTCCGACTACTTTTGACCCTTTTCGCCTTATTCAGTTATGGGTCTAATGCTACTCTTAGATTATAACCACACTATTGGAAGAAGTAGTTGGAAATTTCCGACTACTTTTGACCCTTTTCGCCTTATTCAGTTATGGATCTAATGCTACTCTCAGATTATAACCACACTATTGGAAGAAGTAGTCGAAAATTTCCGACTACTTTTGACCCTTTTCGGTTAAGGGTCTAATGCTGCTCTTAGATTATAACCACACTATGGAAAAAGTAGTCGGAAATTTCCGACTACTTTTGACCCTTATTCGGTTAAGGGTCAATGCTGCTCGTACATTATAACCACACTATGGGAAGAAGTAGTCGGAAATTTCCTACTACTTGACTCTTTTTAGTTAAGGGTCTAATGCTACTCTTAGATTATAACCACACTATTGGAAGAAGTAGTCGGAAATATCCGACTACTTTTGACCCTTTTCGGTTAAGGGTCTAATGCTGCTCTTAGATTATAACCACACTATGGAAAAAGTAGTCGGAAATTTCCGACTACTTTTGACCCTTATTCGGTTAAGGGTCAATGCTGCTCTTACATTATAACCACACTATGGGAAGAAGTAGTCATAAATTTATGACTACTTTTGACTCTTATTTGGTTAAGGGACTAATGGTACTAGTAGATTATAACCAGATTAGTTTAAGAAGTAGTTTTATCTTTTTTACTTCCACCTTGTATATAGTGTTTAAAATGCATGCTGTATTGCATAAAGTATACTGTTTTTAATAAAATGTTTTTAGTATTTTGATTTTGTGTTTTTGGTAACAAAAACAGGTTATAAATATTTAGTGTACCATGTTTGAGTAGAATAGGAAGATTTAAGAGGGTATGTCCAATAATTTACCAACAATCACCTACTTCAGAATATCTGAACTTAAAAAAATACGTGTTTTTACTAAATGGCTCATTTTCAGAATACCCTCTCCATTCAAAAGATCAGTTAAAAACCACTAAATTATCCATTGTAATTCAGGGCCTGGTTGTTCATAGTGTGCATACCTTTATCCACCGGTAAATCCTTATCGAGTGGATAAGATAAACTAGTTTAGTTAATACTTATCCACTGGATGGAGCGGTTTTCAATTGAGTGTAGTAAAACCAAACGCAAATTACCCACAGCCAGCCAGTCATAGCAGCGAGTAATCACAAGTAACTCATAAATGGCTTCCCTGTGAGCCAATGACAAACCAAAAGCAAAGGTAAAACCAATTTGCGTTTGGTTTTACTTTGGAATCTGATTGGTTGGTTTACTTTCTAAGCCAATAGGAAACACAAAACCAAAACACTTCCGACACTCAATTGAAATCTGCTCTATAAGGATTTATCCGTTTATCCACCCTTTGAACAACCAGTCTCAGGTGTATTCTAATTCTCATTCTAATGAGTGATTTGCATTCGTAAATTGTTAGTTTTTTTATTATTTTGGGCTTAGGTTTTTAGAATGTTTGTAGGAAACGTTCGAGAAATGAATTATTAATGAATCATTGGAGGGGGTATTCTGCACCCACTTCAATAGAAATTTAATTTTATGGTACAAACACTTGAAATATAACAAGTAAGCCATTAAGGAACAACTGCACAATACCCCACAGCTGTAAGGTATATCTACATGTATGCAGCCAGTGGCTAAGGTTTCGCATTCGGATGGACCACCCTAAGTCATACTACCAAGTGGCTACCACCCCTACCAACCTACAAGTACAACAACAAATACCAGTAAGATAAAATTAAGATATATTCATGTGGCTAACAAGAAAATTACAGTGCGACTTCTGAAACCAAGGCCACTTAGACAACAAGAACCAATCACACTGCAGAACTAAAACAAAGCATTCCACCTCACAGTTATTTGCTGTCTATTACAAGACAGTAGGATTTCGACTTGCTTTAGCTTCGATCCGATAAAAGGCGAATATAGTCGACTAGTTCTGATTTCAAAGGCTTTCAAATGAAGAAAATGGCATGAATATGGTAGGATTTATACTTTAGAATTCTGTGATTTTATTTTGCATTGTCTTTAGACCACTCATCCCACTAACGTTTCTAAGTAGAGCAATAGCAGCAAAGTCCATACAGATTGATTGAGAGGCAAATACTTCCCTGGATTTTTTAAACATACGACCACTTTCAAATGAAAAAAATAGAGCAGGCAGGACCACTTTTTTCCAGTCCACCGATGTCAAACATGTACAATGTATGGCCCTCATCACGTGACGTTTGTAAATGGTTTTGAAAACAAAACACAAGCCTGGGTCATACTAGCCTACGAATACAGCCGTCTCGCATCGGGAACCGCAATCAAAACGTGGCCCCCGAGAGAGACGTCTGCGTCTTGACGGAAAATTCCATACTGATGACGTTCGCGGCCAGGATCTGGTCGCCTTATTTGATTGGATAGTATGCCTAATTATCATATGCGAGACAGACGGCTGTATTCGCAGGCTAGGGTAATACACGTATAATAATTTGATATCCCCACCCATCAAAATGAAGGTTCTATTTTTTGATGGTGCTAATCTATTTTATGATGGTCCTATCCTATTTTATGACGCAGCAATTACATTTTATGTTATACATTCTGCATTCTATAATGCATTCTATAATCCGTCAGTCTCATTTTACGACGCACACATCGCATTTTATAATACACAATTCAAATTTCAGTGGTCTCATTTTTTGATGGTATTACCCAAGCGCCACTGCGCCCACCTACATCCCAATAACCCTTGTGGTATGCCAATGAAAACAAATATAGCGGATGGTAATGCAAGTTCTGGTGGAGAAGAAACGAGAACGCTATTGAGGCAATGCGCTTCGAGTC